>OY997272.1:161945824-163156862 GCA_963921465.1 Triticum timopheevii | reverse complement strand
GACACAATGTTTACCCAGGTTCGGGCCCTCTCGATGGAGGTAAAACCCTACTTCCTTCTTGATTAATATTGAAGATATGAGTAGTACAAGAGTAGATCTACCACGAGATCGTAAAGGCTAAACCCTAAGAGCTAGCCTATGATGGTATGTTTGTAATTGTGATCGGCCTTCTAAGGACCATCCTCTCCGGTTTATATAGACACCGGAGGGCTAGGGTTTACATGGAGTCAGTTACAAGGAAGGAAATATAATATCCGGATCGCCAAGCTTGTCTTCCACGCAAGGGAGAGTCCCATCCGGACACGAACGGAAGTCTTGAGTCTTGTATCTTGACGCTTCTATAGTCCGGACGATGTGTACAGTCCGCTGTCCAGATACCCCCTTATCCAGGACTCCCTCAGTAGCCCCTGAACCAGGCTTCAATGACGATGAGTCCGGCGTGCAGTCTTGTCTTCGGCATTGCAAGGAGGGTTCCTCCTTCCGAATACTCCAAGGTTATTATCGAACACGTAGGCCGTGTCCGGATCTGCAAAATGATCTTCACATACCACCATAGAGAGAATGATACTTCAGTTGACAACTTTTAGACGACGTGACATGCCATTATAGCGCTTGGGAAGTAAGCGATTCTCAACAGGCTAGTGGGGAGGCGCACCACTTTCATCTCCTCTATAAAGGGATAAGAGTTCCCCATTCTTACCCATGCCTTCTTCCTCCTCTGCCCACTCTCGCCTTCTCGAGCTCCAGCGCCCTAGTTCAAGTCTTCTCCGCACAGCTAAACATGTCCGGAGCAGGAGGCAAATGGGTGGCTTCCACCGTGAAGGAGAAGAACATCGCAAGTCTTCGGGCGGCCGGATACTTGGCCGCAGACATAGCACACCGGCTACCAAACGGTGGGCAGGTCATTCCAACCCCAGGACCCCATGAGAGGGTCGTGTTTCTTGCCCACTTCATCCGTGGACTGGGGTTTCCACTCCACCCCTTCGTCCGCGGGCTCATGTTCTACTATGGGCTAGACTTCCATGATCTAGCCCCGAACTTCGTCCTCAACATCTCGGCGTTCATCGTCGTATGCGAGGCTTTCCTCCGCATCAAGCCTCATTTCGGCTTATGGCTGCAAACCTTCTGCGTGAAGCCGAAGATCGTGAGCGGCCAGCAAGCAGAGTGCGGAGGAGCCATGGTGGGCAAAATTCCTTGCGTCACCTGGCTTGACGGCTCCTTTGCGGAAATCGTGAAGGGGTGGCAGTCGGGGTGGTTCTACATCACCGAGCCGCGCGACGCCAACTGGGTGGCGGCCCCTGAGTTCCGATCTAGAACCCCTATGCGGCTCACCTCCTGGGAACAAAAGGGCCTATTATGGGGCGAATCTGCAGAGCTGACCAGACTCATCAACTGCATCAAGGGCATGAAGGACAAGAACATCAAGCTTGTCAACGTGATCTAGGTCATGCTCGTTCGCCGGATTCTGCCTTGCCAAAGGCAGGCATTTAATCTGTGGGAGTTCGTCCCGGCCGAACACCAGACGCTCCAGAGGCTCTACGGCATGAAGCACAAAAACACGTGGAAGGTGTTGTTCAAGGCCTCCGAGGTACCTCTTCTCATATCCAATGACCATGGGCTCCACGCCGCGCGGCACCCTATCCAGGTGAGTTCTCAGGCTGCTGATACGTCTCCAACGTATCTATAATTTTTGATTGTTCCATGCTATTATATTGCCTGTTTTGGATGCTTATGGGCTTTATTCTACATATTTGTATCATTTTTGGGACTAACCTACTGACTGGAGGCCCAGCCCGTATTGCTGTTTTTTTTTGCTTATTTCAGTATTTTGAAGAAAAGGAATATCACACAGAGTCCAAACGGAATGAAACCTTCGGGAGCGTTATTTTTGGAACAAATCTGATCCGGAGAGCCTGGAGTGCAAGTCAAGAAAGCTCCAAGGGCCCCACGAGATAGGAGGGCGCCCCCTGTCTCGTGGGCCCTCGGGCGTCCACCGACGTACTTCTTCCTCCTATATATACATACAGACCTCGAGAACATCCAGGGGCACCACGAAACACAATTTCCACCACCGTAACCTTCTGTATCCGCTAGATCCCATCTTGGAGCCTTCGCTGGCACTCTGTCGGAGGGGGAATCGACCATGGAGGGCCTCTACATCAACATCCTTGCCCCTCCTATGAGTTGTGAGTAGTTTACCGCAGACCTACGGGTCCATAGTTATTAGCTAGATGGCTTCTTCTCTCTTTTTGGATCTCAATACAATGATCTCCCCCTCTCTTGTGGAGATCTATTCGATGTAAACTCTTTTTGCGGTGTGTTTGTCGAGATCTGATGAATTGTGGGTTTATGATCAAGTTTATCTATGAATAATATTTGAATCTTCTCTGAATTCTTTTATGTATGACTGAGTTATCTTTGCAAGTCTCTTCAAATTATCAGTTTGGTTTGGCCTACTAGATTGATCTTTCTTGCCATGGGAGAAGTGCTTAGCTTTGGGTTCAATCTTGCGGTGTTCTTACCTAGTGACAGAAAGGGTTGCAAGACACGTATTGTATTGTTGCCATCGAGGATAACAAGATGGGGTTTATATCATATTGCATGAGTTTATACCTCTACATCATATCATCTTGCTTAATGCGTTACTCCGTTCTTGTGAACTTAATACTCTAGATGCATGTTGGATAGCGGTCGATGTGTGGAGTAATAGTAGTAGATGCAGGCAGGAGTCGGTCTACTTGTTTTGGATGTGATGCCTATATACATGATCATGCCTAGATAACGTCATAATTATTCGCTTTTCTATCAATTGCTTGACAGTAATTTGTTCACCCACCGTAATACTTATGCTCTCGAGAGAAGCCTCTAGTGAAACCTATGGCCCCCGGGTCTATCTCTTATCATATTTGCTTTCGATCTACTTTTATTTGCATCTTTACTTTTCTTGCATCTATATCATAAAATACCAAAAATATATTTATCTTATCATACTATCTTTATTAGATCTCACTTTCGCAAGTGGCCGTGAAGGGATTGACAACCCCTATATTGCGTTGGTTGCGAGTTCTCAGTTTGTTTGTGTAGGTGCGTGGGACTTTTGAGGAGCCTCCTACCGGATTGATACCTTGGTTCTCAAAAACTGAGGGAAATACTTACGCTACACTTGCTGCATCACCCTCTCCTCTTCGGGGAAAACCAACGCTAGCTCAAGATGTAGCAAGAACGATTTCTGGCGTCGTTGCCGGGGAGGTCTTCACTCAAGTCAAGACATACCAAGTACCCATCACAAAATCATCTCCCTCGCATTTACATTATTTGCCATTTGCCTCTCGTTTTCCTCTTCCCCACTTCACCCTTGTCATTTTATTCGCCCTCTCTTTCCCAATCTTCTCCCCTCCTTTTCACTTGCCTCCTTTTGTGTGCTTATTTGCTGTTTGACCTTATGGCTACGCCTAAGGGGCCTGAACACCTTCTCAGAAGGATGGATGAGATTGAATCGAATATTAGAAGTTTTATGAATTTGCAATTTGAGCACAATAATTTCTTTAGAAAAGAGTTTAATGAACAAAAAAGTTTTTTGGGATTTATGAACTAAGAGCTTGATGATATGAATAAAGAATTCTATGGTGTTAACGCTCAAATTACCCGACTTGAAAATGCTATAGCCAAAATTTCTGACAAGCAAGCCACCTTAGTCAATAAGATGGCCGCTAAACCAGAAAAATTACATGAAAATAATGATGAGGATCTTAAAGTTATTGACGCGTCTCCTATTAGACCTATGTTTTGCAATATGAATTTTTATGATTATGGGACTGATGATGAATCAACTTTGCCTAGAAGGCGTCCCAAAAATTCAGTCTTTAGATCTTAATGCTAAATTTGGTAAAAGAGAGATTGGAGAATCCTCAACTTCTAATAATGTTGAACCTACTATCTCGGATTTCAAGGAATTTGATTATGATAATTGATCTTTAAAAGGTTGTATTTCCTTGTTGCAATCCGTTGTTAATTCTCCTCATGCTTATAGTCAAAACAAAGCTTTTACCAAACATATTGTTAATGCCTTGATGCAATCTTATGATGAAAAACTTAATTTGGAAGTTTTTATACCTAGAAAACTTAACGATGAGTGGGCACCTACTATAAAGATTAGAATTAAAGATTTTGACTGTTTTGCTTTGTGTGATTTGGGTGCTAGTGTTTCCACAATTCCGAAAACTTTATGCGATATTCTAGACTTCCATGATCTTGATGATTGCTCTTTAAATTTGCACCTTGCGGATTCCACCATTAAAAAGCCTATGGGAAGGATCAATGATGTTCTTATTGTTGCTAATAGAAATTTGGTGCCCGTAGATTTTATTGTTCTTGATATAGATTGCAATCTTTCTTGCACTATTATTCTTGGTGGACCTTTCCTTAGAATGATTGGTGCGATTATTGATATGAAGGAAGGGAACATTAGATTCAAATTTCCTTTAAAGAAAGGCATGGAGCACTTTCCAAGAAAGAAAGTCAAATTACCTTATGAATTTATCATGCGTGCTACCTATGAATCAAGTGCCAAAGATGGCACTCGTTAGATCTATCCGTGCTTTTATGCCTAGCTAGGGGCGTTAAACGATAGCGCTAGTTGGGAGGCAACCCAATTTTCTTTATGTTCTTTGTTTTTGTTCCTGTTTAGTGTTAAATTTTGTTTCTACTTTCTGTTTAGATGTGTTTTTATTTTTTGTTTAGTGTTTGTGCCAAGTAGAACCTATAGGATAAACTATGATGATGGTTGATTTGATTCTGCTGAAAAATAGAAACTTTGTGCTCACGAGAAAAAATTCAATAAATCACAGAAAAGAGATTTTGAGTTGATTCTTTTTGCTGCTGATCAATAAACAAATTGTACAGTACGTCCTATTTTGGTAGGAGTTTTAGAGTTACAGAAGTTTGCGTTAGTTACAGATTGCTACAGACTGTTCTGTTTTTGACAGATTCTGTTTTTCGTGTGTTGTTTGTTTATTTCAATGCATCTATGGCTAATAAATTAGTTTATAAACCACAAGGAAGTTGGAATACAGTAGGTTTAACACCAAAATAAATAAATAATGATTTAATTGCAGTACCTTATGTGGTGGTTTTGTTTTCTTTCACTAATGGAGCTTATAAGATTTCCTGTTGAGTTTTGTGTTGTGAAGTTTTCAAGTTTTGGATAAAGCTTTTATGGACTATGGAATAAAGAGTGGTAAGAGCCTAAGCTTGGGGATGCTTATGGCACCCCAAGATATTCAAGAATAGCCAAAAGCCTAAGCTTGGGGATGCCTCGGGAAGGCATCTCCTCTTTCGTCTTCGTTCATTGGTAACTTTACTTGGAGCTATATTTTTATTCGCTACATGATATGTGTTTTGCTAGGAGCGTCGTGTATATTGGTCTTTGCTTGTTAGTTTACCACAATCATCCTTGCTGTAACACTCCTTTTTGGAGAAGCCTATTTGATTAGAATTTGCTAGAATACTCTATGTGCTTCACTTATATCTTTTGAGCTTGATAGTTTTTGCTCTAGTACTTCACTTATATCTTTTAGAGCATGGTGGTGGATTAATTTTATAGAAATTGCTAGTCTCTCATGCTTCACTTGTATTATTTTGATAGTCTCTTAGAACAGCATGGTATTTTCTATGGTTTTAATTTGGTTCTAGAATGATGAGCATCCAAGTTGGGTATAATAAAAACTATCATAGAAAGTGAATTGGATGCTATGATCAATTTGATGCTTGATATATGTTTTGAGATATGGAGGTAGTAATATTAAAGTCATGCTAGTTGGGTGATTATGGATTTAAAGAATGCTTGTGTTGAAGTTTGTGATTCCCGTAGCATGCACGTATGGTGAACCGCTTTGTGATGAAGTTGGAGCACAATTTTATTTATTGATTGTCTTCCTTATGAGTGGCAGTCGGGGACGAGCGATGGTCCTACCAATCTATCCCCCTAGGAGCATGCGTGTACTGCTTTGGTTTTTGATGACTTCTAAATTTTTACAACAAGTATATGAGTTCTTTTGATTAATATTGAGTCCATGGATTATACGCACTCCTTTCACCCCTCCATTATTGCTAGCCTCTCTTGTATTGTGCAACTTTCGCCGGTACCATACACCCACCATACTCCTTCCTCAAAACAGCCATCATACCTACCTATTATGGCATTTCCATAGCCATTCCGAGATATATTGCCATGCAACTTTTCACCGTTCCGTTCATATGACACACATTACTTTTGTCATATTGCTTTTTGCATGAACATGTAGTTGACATTGTATTTGTGGCAAAGCCACCGTTCATAATTCTTTCATACATGTCACTCTTGATTCATTGCATATCCCGGTATACTGAGGCATTCATATAGAGTCATATTTTGTTCTAAGTATCGAGTTGTAATTGTTGAGTTGTAAAAAAAATAAAAGTGTGATGATCATCATTATTAGAGCATTGTCCCAGTGAGGAAAGGATGATGGAGACTATGATTCCCCCATAAGTCGAGATGAGACTCCGGACGAAATAAAAAATAAAATAAAAAAAGAGGCCATAAAAAAAGGAGAAAAGGCCCAAATAAAAAAATGTGAGAAAAAGAGAGAAGGGACAATGCTACTATCCTTTTACCACGCTTGTGCTTCAAAGTAGCACCATGATATTCATGATAGAGAGTCTCATATGTTGTCACTTTCATATACTAGTGGGAATTTTTCATTATAGAACTTGGCTTGTATATTCCAATGATGGGCTTCCTCAAAATGCCCTAGGTCTTCGTGAGCAAGCAAGTTGGATGCACCCCACTAGTTTTCTTTTGTTGAGCTTTCATATATTTATAGCTCCAGTGCATCCGTTGCATGGCAATCCCTACTCACTCACATTGATATCTATTAATGGGCATCTCCATAGCCCGTTGATACGCCTAGTTGATGTGAGACTATCTTCTCCTTTTTTGTCTTCTCCACAACCACCGTTCTATTCCACATATAGTGCTATGTCCATGGCTCACGCTCATGTATTGCGTGAAAGTTGAAAAAGTTTGAGATTATTAAAGTATGAAACAATTGCTTGGCTCGTCATCGGGGTTGTGCATGATTAAATACTTTGTGTGATGAAAATACGCCCTGTGGGTTGACGTGGAGGAATTCCTCCTCTTCTCCCTTGTACAAAGCAGACAAGATCTTCGTTAGAGTGGCAGCCGAATCCGGCCCCTTGCGGCCACACCGGGTGGCGTCATCCTCCCCGTTGAAATCCCACATGGGGTGGCCTCTGTACTGAAGCGGCTGCACCCCCCGCATAATGCATGTGGCCATGACCTCAATCATGGTCAGTCTGGAATGAGCTAAGAACCTCATCCGGCTCATCAGGTAAAGGACATCCCTGTCATTTTCCTTTTGAGGGCTCCGTGGACGCCAGCTCAGGCGCTTCTTCAAGGGAGCATTATCAAACTCAGGGAGGCCGATCTGTACAGGGTCCGGCAGGGGGACGTCTTCTATGTAAAACCATTCTGAAGGCCAGTCTTCGGACGCCTTCTTTGGGGTCCCGGATAGATATCCGGTCCCGGCGATGCGCCATAGTTCGGCTTCGCCCACTTGATATATCAACCCCCTCTGAGAATGGGGCACGAGGCAGAACAACTTCTTCCACAGAGCGAAATGGGCCTCGATGCCCAAAAACATCTCGCAAAGGGCTACGAAGCCCGCAATATGCAATATGGAGGCAGGCGTAAGGTTGTGTAACTGGAGGCCATAGATTTCCAGAAGCCCCCGGAGAAACGGATGAATTGGGAATCCAAGCCCTCTTATTAAGTAAGGGATAATGCATAGCCGCTCTCCTTTGGAGGGATTGGGGACGCTCTTCGCTTGCTCTCTGCCATTATAGGTGGCAATCCCGGCTCGAACTAGGACCATGTAAGCTGGGGGAAGAAGCCCCTTGGTTTGGAGCGCTACTAGCTTGCTGTGCGGGACGGAACACCTCTCCCAATCTCCAGGCTGAAGGCTAGGGGTGCGAGAGGAGGAGCTGCGTTGACCAGCCATGATGGAATGGATCTCTGTCAAATGCACTCCGATGAATGCTCGCGGAGGGGAGATGGTGTGATTCGGATCTAAAATCCCCGCCTCTTTATAGGCGGCCCCTTGGCGCAGCTAGGGGGTAAATGAAAAAGCATCCTATCTTTTCGCATTCTTTTGACACATGGAAGATGGCCATTATTGGGCGCAGAAGCCAAGGAGCACAACATTCATCAGAAGCCGGACACTGTTCAACAGGTATATGGGATTTGGAGAAGAATCCGCCTTGCAATGCCGAAGACAAATCTGCGCGTCGGACTCATCGTCATTGAAGCCTGGTTCGGGGGCTACTGAGGGAGTCCTGGATTAGGGGGTGTCCGGATAGCCGGACTATGACCTTTGGCCGGACTCCCGGACTATGAAGATACAAGATTGAAGACTTTGTCCCGTGTTCGGATGGGACATTCCTTGGCGTGGAAGGCAAGCTTGGCAATAAGGATATGTAGATCTCCACCCATTGTAACCAACTCTGTGTAACCCTAGCCCTCTCCGCTGTCTATATAAACCGGAGGGTTTTAGTCCGTAGGACGAACAACAATCATACCATAGGCTAGCTTCTAGGGTTTAGCCTCTCTGATCTCGTGGTAGATCAACTCTTGTACTACCCATACCATCAATATTAATCAAGCAGGAGTAGGGTTTTACCTCCACCGAGAGGGCCCGAACCTGGGTAAAAACATCGTGTCCCTTGTCTCCTGTTACCATCCGCCTAGACGCACAGTTCGGGACCCCCTACCCGAGATTCACCCGTTTTGACACCGATAAGGACCCTTTTCATCGAATCCGATCCGACTAAAGTGGGAGAGATAGACACCCGCTAGCCACCTTATGCAACTAGTGCATGTCAGTCGGTGGAACCTGTCTCACGCAAGTGTACGTGTAAGGTCGGTCCGGGCCGCTTCATCCCATGATGCCGCTGAATCAAGATAAGACTAGTAACAAGTAAATTGACAAAATCGACGCCCACAACAACTTGTGTTCTACTCGTGCATAGAAACTACGCATAGACCTAGCTCATGATGCCACTGTTGGGGATCGTTGCAGAAATTAAAAAAAATTCTACGCATCACCAAGATCAATCTATGGAGAGACTAGCAACGAGAGAGAGGGGAGTGCATCTTCATACCCTTGAATTTCGCGAAACGGAAGCGTTGCAAGAACGCGGTTGGAGGAGTCGTACACATAGCGATTCAGATCGTGGTCAATTCCGATCTTAGCGCCGAACAACGGTGCCTCCGCGTTCAACACACGTGCAGCCCGATGACGTCTCCCGCGCCTTGATCCAGCAAGGAGGAGGGAGAGGTTGGGGAAGACAACTCCAGCAGCAGCACGACGGCGTGGTGGTGGTGGAGCAGCGGTTCTCCGGCAGGGCTTCGCCAAGCTCAAACGGAGGAGGAGAGGTGTTGGAGGGGGGAGGGCTGCGCCTGCGATGTGGTGCCGCTGCCCTCCCTCCTCCCCTCTATTTATAGGGTGAAGGGGGAAGGGGGTTGACCCCTCTAGATGAGATCTAGAGGGGGGGGGGCAGCCAAGGGGAGGGGGCTTGCCCCCCCAAGCCAAGGGGGGCGCCCCCCTTAGGGTCCCCCCAACCCTAGGCACATGGGCCCTAGGAGGGATGGCGCCCAACCCACTTAGGGGCTGGTTCTCTTCCACATACAGCCCATAGGGCCCTCCGGGGCAGGCGGACCCTCCCGATGGACCCCCGGAACCCCTTCGGTGGTCCTGATATAATACCGGCAAACCCCCGAATACTTTCGGTGACCATATGATGACTTCCCATATATAAATCTTCACCTCTGAACCATTTCGGAACTCCTCGTGGCGTCCGGGATATCATCCGAGACTCCGAACAACATTCGGTAACCACATACAAACTTTCCCTATAATCCTAGCGTCATCGAACCTTAAGTGTGTAGACCCTACGGGTTCGGGAATCATGCACACATGACCGAGACATCTCTCCGCCCAATAACCAACATCAGGATTTGGATACCCATGTTGGCTCCCACATGTTCCACGATGATCTCATCGGATGAACCATGATGTCAAGGATTCAAGCAATCCCCTATACAATTCCCTTTGTCAATTGGTATGTTACTTGCCCGAGATTCGATCGTCGGTATCCCAATACCTCGTTCAATCTCGTTACCAGCAAGTCACTTTACTCGTTGTGTAATGCATGATCCCGTTACTAACTACTTAGTCACATCGAGCTCATTATGATGATGCATTACCGAGTGGGCCCAGAGATACCTCTCCGTCATACAGAGTGACAAATCGTAGTCACGATTCGTGCCAACCCAACAAACACTTTCGGAGATACCTGTAGTGCACCTTTATAGTCACCTAGTTACGTTGTGACGTTTGGTACACCCAAAGCACTCCTACTGTATCCGGGAGTTACACAATCTCATGGTCTAAGGAAATAATACTTGACATTAGAAAAGCTTTAGCAAACGAACTACATGATCTTGTGCTATGCTTAGGATTGGGTCTTGTCCATCACATCATCCTCCTAATGATGTGATCCCGTTATTGATGACATCCAATGTCCATAGTCAGGAAACCATGACCATCTGTTGATCAACGAGCTAGTCAACTAGAGGCTCACTAGGGACATGTTGTGGTCTATGTATTCACACATTATTACGGTTTTCAGTTAATACAATTATAGCATGAACAATAGACAATTATCATGAACAAGGAAATACAATAATGACCATTTTATTATTGCCTCTAGGGCATATTTCCAACAGAAAGAGGCAGCAAGTTCCCTCATCTCTTCGTCCACCGTGCAGCGAGATCCATCCTCCCGCCGAAGCGCCCTAATGGTATTTTTCCTCTTTCTATGTGTAGCTCTGTTATGGAAATATTTGGTGTTTTGATCACCGGCTTTAAGCCAGTCCACACGGGAACGCTGATGGTAGAACAACTCCTCCCTTGCATAGATTTCTCTCAACTTTTCCTCAATGGCCCGGGTTTCTAGTGAACACCCCGACACCGCTGCCTGAGTTTTGGCCGCCACAAGCTGGGATTTGAGCTTACTGATTTGACATCGAATAGATCCAAAGACCGCCCTAGCCCAACGCTGCACGGAGCTTGCTACCCGGCCTAGTCGCTGCATACATGCCTGCACCCCTTGCGCTCCCACATCCGATGAGGACCAAGCTTCAGCCACCATATCATCGTAAGTCTCATGCCTGGTCCACGCCTCCTCAAAGCGGAAAGGTCTATCACCAGCTGGTCTGCTGGTAGGAGTTGTCTCCACGGCCCGAATCAGAAGTGCTTGGTGATCGGACTCCTCAGTCATCACATGCTCAACCATCGTCTCAGGGAAGAGATCAATAAAACTCTCATTACAAGTTGCTCTATCTATCCTGACTTGAACATTTTCAGCTCCATCGCGTTTATTGTCCCACATATAAGGGTAACCCGAAAAACCAAGATCCACTAGGCCGCAATCGGCCAAGCAGTCTCTAAAATCTTCCATTTGCGCAAAACTCCTGTTATTTCCCCCAAGCTGGTCAGTGTGGAACATAGCCTCATTGAAGTCTCCTGCACAAATCCATGGGATATTGTCTTGAGCTCTCAAGTATCGGATTGCATCCCATGATTTCTTATGAAGTTCCGTTCTTGGCTCCCCATAGAATCCAGTGAATCTACAGGTTTTACCCTCCCAAGATATTGCTACATCAACAAAATATTGGCTCCATGGCCGCAAAGTAACCTGCACGCTCTCCCTCCACCACAAAGCCAGACCTCCACTCCTTCCTTGACAATCTACTGCCATGCCACATCTGAACCCTAGACTCCATTTCAATTTCTCCATCGCCCTTGTTGTCTTCTTTGTTTCACATAAAAAAACCACCGCTGGGTTGTAGGACCTTATCAGATCCCTCGGTTCGCCCACTGTCGAGTCCAACCCCAGTCCTCGACAGTTCCAGGCCAAAAGATTCATTGCGTCTGGCAGCCCTGATTGACAGGGTCCGCCGTTTGATCATCTCCGTCTTGGATGCGGTCAAACACTGAGGCTGTTTTATGCCTCGTCTCGCGAATGAACTCATCCTCACTGCCCAACTTCTCTGCCTCTCCCTTCATTATCCACACCTGTCTCGGCCTCTGCTTTCTGTTTTCATCCTCTCTCCATGCATATGGACCCGAGCGGTGATCCTCTCTTGAATCCCTCATGTCCTTCCTCATGTAGTAGCCCCTACGCCTCTGCCGGTTTCCATGCATGTCGCCCCCCCCCCCCCAAGTGGGTCGACCCGACCCAAATGTGCATGGTACCCGTTAGTGCTTCCCTGCTCATAATTTAGGCTCGGGGCATTTCTTTTATCCTGGTACCTTCCTCCCCACTCCGTTTCCCTACGCCCTCCCTTCTGACTTCCTGCCTGCTGCTCCATTAATTTGGTTCTAAGTTCATTTTCTCGTCGAGCTTCAAGACTCTCCCTGAGATCACGGCCCTGAGGCGTATCAGTTTTGTCTCTTGCTTTGTTTGGGCTACAAACCTCTCCCCCGTTGTGTACTCTGTGTTCCCCCGTGCGCCCATCTGAGGTACGAGAAAAGTCAAGTTGCAAGTTCCTTTTAGTGGGTAAGTCTCGAACTCTAGGGTGCTCGCTATTGTTCCTAGCAGCCTCACCAGTGTGAGAGCCACCAAAACTATTGTTGCTGCTGGTCGCACCTCGCACCGATCCATCCTTGCCAAAATTATTTCTTCCCGGAGACGCCCTTAGCCCCCCCCCCCCATTGCAGCGTCGAGTCAACCGGAGGCTCGCACTCTCCCCCCAACATGAACCAGCCTCCCACAATCAAAACAGAAGTGCGGGATCTTCTCATAAAAGAAATCAAAAACCGAGATCTTCTCCTTATCGTCCTTCTTCTTCTTTAAAAAGATGCCTCTGACTAGCGGTTCAAAAACCGAGATCTTTGTTCTAATTATGAAATTATGTCCTCTAGTCAATCCTTCTTTGTCCACATCAACCCTGACTGTCCCTCCCAACCAAACCCCCAAGGCTCTACCAAAAGTTTCAGTCCTTTTATCAGGCGGCAAGTCCAAAATCCTCACCCAAATATCAATTTTATCAAAGATCATCTCTGACGGCCTCTTGTCGCCTTCATATTTTTTCATCACCAGCACGCTGAAGTCAAATTGCCACGAGCCATTGTGGATGACATGTCGGTAATCCCCCCCCCCCCCCCCCCCCGACCCAAAATGAACTTAAAAAATATTAGGTCCAATCTCAGCGAACTTTGCTTCCCGGTGCAGTCCCCAAGATCTTGGCATGGTTTTCTCAACTACAGACATCTTCATTGGTCGGGGAGAACAAACCTTGCCCACAGCAGACCATCGGTAATCTTTACGGACCTGTGGATTTGGATCTTCAAAAACAAAGCCTTCCTCTTCCTTGTCCATGAGTACCATGCCTCCTAACCTCGCCGAAAGGCTTGCAGCTGGATCCGGCGTCTTGCTCTCCGCAGGGGACTTGCCAGTCTCCCTACTAGCAAATCCGCCATCCTTCCTCGCCGGTGGCGTAGCCGCCGCCGCCGCAGATGGGGTCGAATTAGATCGGTTTGCCGTAGCCGCCTCCTTTCCTCCTACCTCTCCTGCCATGAGAAGCTCTCCGGTGCGAGGAGACGCAAGCACACCGGCCTTGGACCAGGGAGACGTCGTCGCCGCCCCGACCCTTGCCGTATTCCAACCACCCAAGTGCGTCAAAACCCTAACCCTAGCGCAGGAACGCAATCGCCTAGACGATCGCCTCCTGCCGCCTTAGCGCTTGACGACTTGGTGGACCCCTTTTTCACGTGGACTCTCCTCCAATCGGCATGTAATCAGCACATTTGTGACCTTTTTAGTAGCACCGTTAAGTGCTCTGTTAAATTCAATTCAAAATTAATAGTCAACGGCATTTCTCTCGTGCTATTTTTTCCAGAGGAGTCGTCTCGTTCGTTACAAGTAGAATACACTAGCGAATGATCAAGACGTTTGGGGTACTGCTATTTTTTTTCCTAGGGTAGGAGCAGTGCTAGAATGATACTAGTATGATACGATATACATGCGCGGATCGAGCTGCCGGTTACTGTAACAAACGCTGGGATCTGTACGTGCGTCGTGCGGAATATATCAGCGTTTCTCGATGCACGTGCTCCTGTGCTCACGGTCAACGCCAAAGACAGCACAAGAATAGGCATCGAGACGGAAAGGAAGTAGTACTACATTACAGTATACTATACTGAAATAAAAACCCTTCTTCCATGCAACACATTTCGTACTTCGGTGATATATGGAGTACATCGATAGGCTCCTGGGATGAGGGTGGGACATCGAAAGTACCTTTCTACACGCACGAGCAATCTAGTTGACACAAGAGTAATCTAGCATCGTTTCATTAGTTGACACGAGAGTAATCTAGCATCAGTTTTCTGGCTTCAGCATAAAGATAACTGAACCAACATTCACTTCAGTCCCCCTCTGACGATATGGTGTTATTGAGCACTTATTCAGGGGTCAATTATGCGTAATTATCTGAAGGTAAACACGCAATAAAGCCCACCGGGAGAAGCCTTGCCACCTGCAACGTTCGTGCCAGAATAAAAAGCACGATCATCATAGCGTGGTCTCATGTGATTAGCCTCTCCGAGGTCGCATGTGAGGGACGAGACTTGCCTGCTCCCTCCTCGTGCTCTCATCTGTGCTCCCGCGTACGTGGCTTGATTTGATTGAAGAAAATAAGGTCCGGCCCCACCCCCTGAAAATCAGGGGGAGAGATGATTAGATTAGAAAAAAAAATAACAGACGTAGGATGAAATGGGAGCACGGATGGGAGCATGGGAAGGGAGCAGGCAAACCGGATCCGCATGTGAGAGCGTACGGTGCCCACTTACTATATACGGGACCCCGCATTAGGCCAGCGTGTCCGCGTCCGTGTCACCTTTGCCGATACTGAACTCGAACGGTCGACGTCGCGGTCTGCAGACAGCCGTGGCAGCACTGGCCGGCAACTCAAATAAACGTGCGCGTTTTGTCACAAGAATCACGGGCACATTACATATGTGCGATTTTTCTTCGGTGTGTGTGTAGTGGAAGCGATATCTACGAGCATCCCACTAACGTGCCTGCTTCTCCCGTCGTACACGGCGTCATCGTCTCGCTTTAACTAGTGTGCAAACCATATGCATTTCGGCTCTCCCCTTTTATGGGCCGCACTGGCGAGGGAAGGAGGAGGAGGAGTCAACGCACCATCTCTGCTCGAGATGCTTGGGAGGCCAACAGCTGGCGTCGATCGTTTAATCATACCAACAGCCGAGTACTACGTATGCTAGTAGTATTTTTTTTTAGTACTTAGGATTTGTACAAGTTCAAATTCGTCAGCTGCCTTCTAATTAGGGCTCCTTTGATTCAAAGTAATTCTATAGGATTTTTGAAGGATTGAATCCTTTGGAATTTTTCCTACGTTTGTCCTTTGATTGATAAGATTAAATATCATAGGAATTTTTCCAATGGAATGTTTTGTATTACATTTCATAGGAAATTTAACATCCACTCTAACCTCTTTTTATAATTCCTTTGTGTTTTCCGTGAAATCAAACACTTCTTGCTAATCCTATAGGATTCAAGTGGGCATGACACTTCAATCCTATACTTTTTCTATTCATGTGTTTTTAAAATCCTGCGAATCAAAGAGGCCCTTAGACGGCGCAACAATACCCATCAACGATATAAAACGAGTCAAAGTCTGAGCTGATGAACTCATTTAGTTATCAGTGATCACGACCTCGATCGGTTTGCCGATCTGCGTGTGAGCTTACTTGAAGGCTAGTAGTACCATCATCACTCGAGTGTTGGTGGGTTCTCAGGAAGTACCACGAACTTTAGAGCATCTCCACTAGGGCTCCAAGAAGCCCTCCAGGAGTATTTTTTCTGCGCCGGCGGTCAAAAATGGTCCCAGCCGCATCCCCACGGGCTCATTTTGCGCCGGTAGTAGCGAAAACTACGGCTGACGCTGGCAAGCGAAACACGAAAAACTGAGCGTCAGCTGGGGGCGCCGGCGCTATTTTTAGCTGTTGCAAGGCCCACTGCCATCTTCTCTCCTTCCTTCTCCTGCATAGGCCCACCACATGCAACATGCAAGAAAAAACAAACTCTCTTCTCTCTCCCTCACTCGCCCCGAGGAAGAGCTCGTTCGCGCCCCCAACGGGACTTGGGCAGTCGGCCGCGACGGGCAGCTGGCTACGGCGGGAGCCGGCCGGCGTGAAGCAGGCGGAGGCGAGGCGGCCCGGCGAGGCGCGAAGCAGGCGGAGGTGAGCGCGTAGAACCCGGCCGCGTGTAGAGGCGGAGCCGGCCCGAGGCGGCGCGGCCGGCTAGCGGCGAGCGGACCGCGGGGCGAATGGGAGCCGGCCGGGCCCGCCGCGGCAACGGGCGCAAGGAGCCACCGGGGCGCGGTCCAGCGACGGGGCACTGGGCTGGAACTGGCGGAGCCGCGCGAAGGAGGCCCGACGACGCAGGCGGGCGGAGGGCCAGGCGCGGCCAGGTCGGGGACGGCCGGGAGCGCCGCGGAGCCGTGCGTAGGAGGTCGGACGCGCCCGAGGCGGGGCGGAGCAGCGCGCGAGCAGGGACGACAAGATCGGTGCGGCATCGGCGCGGTTGAGCGGGGCGGAGCCGCGCTCGAGGGCGGACGCACGGGCAGAGCAGACACGAAGCTCGCCCGCGCCCGCGCCCGCCTGTGTGTGGCGGAGCTCGCCCGCGCCCGTGGCCGGGGCGGAGCTCGCGCCCGCCTCTGCGTGGCCAGGGCGGCGTCGAACGCGACGGGTCTGCAAGCAGCCGAAGGTGATTCCGGCGATCGTGGCGGAGGGCAAGTGCCCGCCCGGCGGTGCGGACGCGGTCGTGCTCTACACCACCACCCTCCGCGGCATCCGCAAGACGTTCGAGGAGTGCAACGCGGTGCGCGCCGCAATCAAGGCCCACGACGTGAAGGTCATCGAGCGGGACGTGTCCATGGACTCGGGCTACCTGGAGGAGCTGCGGCTGCTGCTGGGCGGGCGGGAGCTGCGCGTGCTCTTTGGTGGCGTCCTGCTGCTGGGTAGAGAGAAGGAGGAGCAGGGTCATGCCGCCTCCACCTCCATGGCCGAGCGGGGGAGAGACAGATGTGTGTGTGGTGGGGGGGGGGGGGGGCAACGAGTGGAAACTTTTTGACACCCAGGCAAAAGTTATCACCGGCAGCCTTCCAGGCGGCGAAAAAAATGCCTCGTGGGGGCTCAACGGCTGGAGATGCTCTTAGGGCATCTCCAGCCGTTGGCCCCCCAGGAGGGGCAAAAAATCGCCCCCTAGGGGCGCACCGGCGCTAAAACTACCGCGGGCTACCCCCGCCGTCTCCCTCGCCGCCTGCCTCGCCGCCCGCCCACGCGGTTCTACATGCCGAGGAGGCTGTAGAACTGCGTGTAGTCACCGCCGTCGTCGTCGTCGTCGTCGTCGTCGCCGCCGCCCCCGCCTACGCCTCCGTCGTCCCTGCTGCATCCCTTCCCCGCTTGGCGCGGCGGGTTGGACGGTCCGGGGGCGTCGTCGTCGTCGTCGTCGTCGTCGCTGTCGAGGACCACGACGTCGGGCTCATCCTCGCGCCTACGCTTGCGGGCGGCGATCTCCTCCAGGGCCCGGCGCTGCCGGACCATCTCGTCGCGGAGGTAGTCGTCCCGCGCCCACCGCATGGCGTCCTCGTCGGAGAAGCCGCGCCGGGCTATCTCCTCGTACTCCGCGGGAAGACCGGGCTCCGGCTTGGGCTCGACGAGGACGAAGCGGCCGGTGGGTGGAGAGACGTTGGCGTCGATGCGGACGCCGGAGCTGCGGGTGCGCGCGCTGACCGGCGTGCCCTGGGGCTTCGGCTTGACGAGGCGGAGGCAGGGCGAGCCGCCGGACGAGGAGGAGGACCCCCCGGTCTCCATGCGCCTCGGGGTCCAGGAGCTTCCCCGGCGGCGTGAGAAGGAAGGGGGAGCGGGGTACTCGAGGCGCGGCATGTTGCCGCCCTCGATGTACTCGAGGACGGCCTCCAACGTGCGCCCGGGCACGCCCCACCACCGACGCCGGCCGACGGCGTTGAGCCTGCCGGAGGGCACGACGCCGTTGGTGGCCTCGAGCTACTAGGCGTGACGGCGGCGGAAGTAAGGGTCCCAGAGCGGGCTGTCGGGGACGTACTGTGGCCCCTCCCTCGCCGCACGTGGCAGGTTCGAGCGGATGCGTGCGATCTCCGCACGCCGCGCCGCGCCGGTGGGTACCGGGGGCACCGGCACGCCGCCCGCGCTGATCATCCACGCCCCGGGCACCCGCATGTCTGGCGGGACCGGGTACTCGGCCTCATAAAGGAGGCGAGCCTCGTCTTCATGAAGATGGCGGCGGCCGAAGCCGTTCGCCGCCGCGCCGTCGCTTGGAAAGCGCTCGGCCATGGGTGTGAACTGGAGACGGCGAAAGAGAGGAGAGGAGAGGGAGGAACGACGACGGCGGGAGAGTGTGAGTCGCCGGGGCGCGTCATATATAGGCCGAGGCGCGCGTGCCACCGTGTGTACGCGTGGCGGGCGAGGGAGGGCGAGGGACGCGCGTCGTCCGGTCTTCACTGCGCCGCCCGTGAGGCATCAATGGTGCAGGCTGACCGGCGCGGCAGCGCGCGACAGCTTTGGCATTGATTCGCCGCGGGAAACGAGGCGATGAGGACGACGAAGGGCCGAGAAGAGAGCCGTGTCGTTGACGCGGCGAGCCCGCGGCTTTTTCGCGCCAAAACAGTTCGCCCGGCGCCCCCGGGCATCCCCCAACGCGCTGGGTTCGGGCTGGATCCGCCGGCGCTGTTTTCGGCTCAAGCCGGCGAAAATCGGGCTCCTGGGGGCGCGACTGGATCGTTTTTTCGGCGCCGGCGCGAAAAAAACGCCTGGAGAGGCCTTCCTGAGGGCGCCGCTGGAGATGCCCTTACTCACCCTGCATCGCATCGCATCGCATCTACCGAGGTTTTTACGAGTCACCTCAGCTCCCTTGCCCAGTTGCCCTGGTGCATGTGGCCGGCGGCCACTCGTTCTCGACCGACCATCTGACGACTCCTGTCTTCTCACCCACGCCTCCACAGCTACAGTTGTACGAGTACGTGCACACTATGCGTGATTGGTCGCCATGAATATTTCCATGCCCATACTGCATGGCTGCGAGCCACCCCGAGCCATGCCCATGCGCGTACTGTAACAGCAAATACTAACTTGAGTTGATATTCATGGAGCTATGGACTAATCACACAAATGAATTGGACACCTGAATAAAGTTCAATTCCGACGAAACAAAACACCTTGAATTCGTGCCTGAATTGCAGTGTGTGCAGCAGCACTGTCAACGTCTCCTAACCTAACCCAACTTCACTCACAAAGAGTATTCTTTCTTGAGACAACAAAAAGTATATTAAGCCAGTACAGGTGAAAGCATGAACATCTCCTTCTAGCTTGGCTGTTTTGTTCGTTCACCGGAGAAAGCAGCGCAGCATATATGTACTAGTACATCCGTATAAGACATGGGCGGACCTACCGAGCGGCTGGAACTGGATGCTGCGAGCGTGCGTGCCCATCTGTGGCCAGCGGCGGCGCTTCCACTTCGAGGCCGGGAAGAACTGGTCAGAAGAAGCAGCGATGGCGATCGGGAAGTCGTTCCACGCGGTGGAGACCGGGCAGGGCAGTTTCGTTCAGTCCTAGAACGCCAGCTGCGGAGGGTGAAAACGGAAAAGACCAGCGGCGAGTGCGACCCACATTAGCTCGATTTTACTTATTTATATATCCAAACATTGGACTGGTTTCAGATTCTTCGTCGTAGCCTAGTAGATCAGGACTGGAGTCGCCAGCTAGCTTGCTTGCGCAGGAACCAGAGCTACTATCTCCCTGCAGCCGAGCAAGTGCCGATGCTTCGTTTGCAAGGATACTCCAGAGGCCCAGCGGCAAATACAGAGCCGTGTTTTTACGTGTTTTTCTTTGAGATTTCAGTACGAGTTGGGTTACGGTATCGAATAATTCTTCTACCCTGAACACAACCTATCTGCAGTGACTGAATCAGGGGGGAAAATCCAACCTGCATGGAGGGAGAAACATGTGTGCTCTCCAAAGTCCCTACTGGAATTTAAAATGAGAATTGGTGCGCTGGCGCTGCCAAATGGGCCCCTGGTGTCAGCGAGAGAAAGGCAGAGAAGAACCATCCGCCGGCGACCAACACTGTTGCCTGCTGGCTTGCGTTGCGTGCGTGGGAATGTGCGCAGTAACTTCACAGTCAGCAGCGGCCAGCAGAACGAGAGAGAAAGAGAGAGGAGGGGCAGCTCCAGAAGCAAGCTCCTATTCTTTTCATCCGAAGAAAAGAAAAAAGAATTTCCTCTCCGAGGCTCAGGCGCTTTCCATCCATCGTCCTTCTCCTCGTCACACGGAACCCGGAGCGGGTCACTGACACGCTGCCCCCGCCCGCAGCTCAAACTCCCATTCCGCTCCCCCCCCCCCCCCTTCCTGGCTTGCGTCCTACGCCTGGCGCCTCTTCCAGTTCCACCCCGGTGCGCTCCGGTCCCTGACGGGCGGGCCCACCGGGGGCGCGCCCGTCATTTCCGCGGTGGCCACTGTGCGCGGACGGAAGAAAGGCTCGGCTTCGGCTCCCATCCTGTCCTTGGTCGGACGGCGGCCACCTCGCCCCGCTCACCGCGGTTAGTCAATGACGAGTGGGTCCGGCTGACCGTGGGGCCCGTCGGTCGGTGGGAGGGCAAGTTATGTGCTGCGATGTGGCGGTGCGGGGCGGGGGCAGGCGAGGTGTGTGTGTGTCGTGTGTGCGGGGCGGGGGTGGGGATTATTTTAGTCCGCGGTTTTATTCCGGCATTTAAAAGGCCCGGCCACCACGCCGTGGCCTTGGTTCGTCTCCACGCCCCCCATATTTCCCATTCCTTTCCCTGCCCTGCTCCCACCCACATCTCCACCTCCACCCTCCTCCTCCTCCCTCTCCATCCACTCCACCGGCGCATCGGGGGTGTCTCCGTCTCCGTCCGGCCGTCGTGGTTTTCTTTCTTCCCGGGCTAGGACGCACGCACGCGCGACATGGCCGCCGCAGCTGCCGCCGACGACGCGGTCGCCGCCGACATCATCTGCTCGCTGCGCGGGGCCGACCTGGCCGGGTGGACGCCGCCGTGGAGCAAGCGCGCGAGGCCGATGGAGGGTGAGCTGTCCTGGCCGGCCGTGGCGCGCGGGAAGCGCTCGCGCCGCCGCTCTCCGGCGTCGTCGTCGGCGACGGCGGCGGGGAAGGCGAGGTGCGCCCGGTCCAGCCCGGCGTCGCCGCTGGACTACAGCGCCGGCTCCGCCTCCCTCCGTTCCGGCGCGTCCACCAGCGGCGGCGAGGACGGCGCCTTCTGCTCGCCGTGGCACCGCCGCGCGGCCACCGCGCCGGCGACTACGACGAAGGCGACGAAGGTGCGTGCGTTCATATTCATCCATCCATCCACCCCCACGTCTCTCACGTCCCTGCCGCCGCCCCCCGCTTTGCTTTGGGTTCTTCTCCCTCCCCCACCACCAGCGTCTCTCTCTCCTATCTCTGCGCTTTCCTTTCTTTGGTTTCTTTTTGCCCTTTTCGATTTTTTACCCTGCCGCATGACGAAACTGCCCCTACTGGTCAGCAGCTGCAGCAACCAGCAAAGATCCCTTCCCTTCCCTTCTTCGTGATTTGAACACCGCCTTTTCCACCGTCTCCATCTCATCTGCTCCTCCTCATTTCACACCATTCCAATCCCCTCTCGCTTGGCCACGTTCTGCTCCGGGGATCCGCATTGGTTCGCGCGTATCACCTCGGTTCTTCCTCCTCCCGAATTCCTACTACTTCAGTTGCAAAACCATTGCCAGTTCCAGGACAAAAAAAAGCCATAAAAGAAGAAACCGAAATTCAGCATCTTTTTCCCATAAGTGCGTGCGGATTTGCTTATGCTGGAGTGATGCACGCAGCAGTTGACTCCTAGTACGGGCGGGGGGGGGGGGGGGGGGGGGGCAGTTCGGGGAACTCGCGGTGCAGCCGGTGGGTGCGGCCGGGGCTTCAATTCGGCATATCTCCACGCGACCATGCCCTTCCGTATCCCCGAGCTACCCCTCGGCTCCCTACAGCGTGGGGGCATTAAAGCGAGGGGCCTCGTGGGGGGCAGCGTGGTCATTTTCCCATGTCCTTTATCCCCCGGTGCAATTGCTCGTGTGGTGGGAGCCTGCAGGGTGTGGTCCCCACCCGCTACCCCCCTTCTCTGGTGTTGAGTGTACGCAGAGTCAAAAGCGCCGAGTTAAAACCCGGGATCCAAGTGGGTGGCAGGATCGATGGCGTGCATAGCATAGGCCACGCCGCTGCTACCCCCGTGGCCGGCCGGCGCCGCCGTGCTTGTGATCGACGGGGCGTCCCGTCGGGTAGTTTTCTCCTGTTTGCCTTTTGCGGGGAGCGAGGGCCCGCCGTGGCACTGGGCTTCCTGGATGGATGCCGATTCCCGAATAGGGACGGCGACCTCTGTTATGGCGTTTGCGTCGTGTGGTGGTTGGTTGCGCCGGCCGATGGCGTTCCCTGCCTGACCAGAAATGGGCCATGTAGATGTGGTAACGTCGGTCGATACGGTCGAAGAAGAAGTGGCCGTATTTAAAAAATATATTTTTGGTGATGGTTCGTCACTCATTCGCGTGCCTCATCATGCTGTTGCGTGTGTTCAAAAAAAAAAATCTGCTGTTGCCTGATTGGCGAGCGGGGGTAATATATATTTTTGGAACGAGAGCAATATCTTAAACATTTTTTTGTCAGAAAGGAAGTGTCTTCGAACTATTCATTTCAATCGAAAAAATAGCAATATCTTTACTCCTAAGCATGCTTTGTGTTGTGTTGTGTGTGTGTGTGTCTCCCCTGTGATGCGTGAATCGGTCTCGTGTCCGTCCGTGATGTGTTGGGTCGAGGCAGCTGTGGCCTGTCGTTCCATCCTCCAAGTTGGAGTGTGATTCGCTGCTCATTGATTGGTTTGGTTTGGTTGCTTACAACTGCTCACTACCCCTCTCTGCAGGTGGGCTCCATCCGACGGCCGCAGTTGACCTTCCAGGCCCCGCCTCCACGGCCCGCAGGTCAGAGGCAACGGAAGAAAATGGTGAGCTCCTTCATCAAATACGTAACAATTACCGTACCGGATTACGTGGTAAATTATTTCATGGTGTACATGCATATCATGCGTGGTGTCCTGCATTCGCAGTGGAAAAGTATTACGACTGTGTACGTACGTAGGTACGCGCCTTGTTTTACCGGTCTCGCTCGGCAAAAAGAGAGGGGCTGGCCTTGACCCGACGGCTTGTGCCACGCCACTAGTCGTCACAAGGAAAAAGGCCGTCGTAGTGGTGGTTGAACTACATCAGTGTACGTACTACTAGTTTAGATTTTAGAATAAAGCAGCAGAGCAGCAGCACATCTCGGCCTGCCGCCCGAAAGGGTGTGATGAGGGCCGAATAAGAAAGGGGGAATCTTAGGGCCAAAGCCACAAAAGCTGTACGTACTAGCCAAAAAGACCTGCTTCATCACCAAGATAGCCCCGTGACCAAAAAGCACAGGAATATAGCGCCAGAAATACATCATTTTGGGTCTGTTTCAGTGGCTTAATTTGTAGCAGCACTGATGATTGGTTACTGCCGTGATTTGCAGAGGCTGCCGGAGGTCCAGCAGCTGGTGCGGTCGCTCGCCGTGGAGAACGAGAGCCTACACGAGGTGATGATAAGATTTACTGATCTTTCTAAAAATTTACGCCTTTTGTCTAAGCTCGCTACAGCCGGATTACTAAACAGAGCGTTGGAATTTGTTTTTGGATTTTGAGCAGGAGATGCGGGAACTGCAGAGGGCTTGCTCCGCGCTGTCGAAAGAAAATGACAAGCTTGAGGTGAACTTTCTTATCTGTTTGCGCTCTTTCTTTTTCTGTCCCAGATAGGGTGCGTGGGCCGCCACCGAACGGGTATCTTTCGGGCGGAACGGCTTATGAAAATTGCGTCCTGTTTTGTTCTAGCTCTAGCTTAAAGCATAAGTCTGGAGTTTTATATTGTTATGGCGTGGGAGCTTTGTATGGCTCCCAAGTTAGTGGTCCATATGGTTCCCGTTGATCGTTTTGTAAGCGCTTTAGTTTGTAGGCTATCCCCTCCTAAAGATGCTGTAGGGTGTACAGGGTGTTGGTCTGGTGGCTAGTGTCTTTTTTTCATTTCATTGGCCATTTCGTTTCAGAAACGGATCATAAGGCTAATGGGAATTTTACATTGTTATTTTGTGGAGATTTCTCTATTTTCTTTCTGAATAACTTTTTTTTTGAAATTTTCTGAATAACTTTTGGTACTACTATACTGTAGGTAATGACCAGTTCAGTTATAACTTCATATCCTTATTTTTTTGCGGGGAGTTATAACATCATATCCAGCCAACAGTAACTCAATAGAGGCAACCACAGATCTTTGTTTAAATGCCATGAGCCCATGATTACCTGGCTAGACAAGTGTCCGATTTCTGATTAAAATGGCGCTGTCATTTTCATTCACTCCAATGATTCTTTTTTTTTTGGTACCAAACACGTCCTGGTCTTTTCATTGTTTCTTTCTTTCTTTGCCTACATTCATGACCAGTCCTTGCTAGTAGAATTAGATGCCTTCTTTGGGCTATTAATGCGCATCCTAAGTGATAAATAAGGCCTGATCAAACTGTTAGCGACTAACTTTACAAGACTTGACTGTAAGTCATCTCAAAGTCAGGGCTGATCTTGAGGGTTTAATTCCCCAAAACAGGGAGTCCCCAAAACCAAATTGGGATTTTTCTTATTTGGAATAAAAATGTTTTGTACCCTTGCAAACAAAAAATGCCTATCTAAGTGATGACTGAACATTCATAGCGAAATGTCCTTAAAATAATGTTTTTTGACGGTCCCTTTTGAGGCAGTGGCCGCATTTGGTATAACTGGATTCAAATGTTGGAAGGACTTGTGTGCGCTTAAGTTGCTGTAACTTGTGCAAAACATGCACCTGTAGAAGTCGCAAATTCTAAAAACTTTAATCACGCAGCATTGGCATTGTGTTTTAGGGTGTTTGTGCATACAACACACTACCAATAAAAGGAACTATTTTTCTAAGTTTTTAAGATACCAGAGCCCACTTAACTCCATTTGATTCAGTTCAACTGTAGTTGCAACCAACTCTGCAACTTGGATTTAAGGGTATTTCAGCCATTTTAAATAGGAGTTGGTGCTGGTCCCTCTTTACAATAAGAGAAAACTGGCAAAAAGAAAATTGATAATGGAAGAGAGACTCTCCGGGAGAAACCTTGATAGTAACTTGTTCTCTTAAATAAGTTACCCCTTTTCATGCGTATCTCCATAAGTTCTCTTAGTAAAAAAAACTTTTTGGGCCTATTGATGTGTATTTCATGCTGATTAATTCCTAGACCTTGCGTGGTGATCTGGGGTGGGGGGGGGGGGGGGGGGTGTCCAGTGACCATCTTATTTTCTCATCTGTGGCATGTGTGGTAGGTGTGGTCTCCAACCCTATCCCTAGTACACGAGCCACGTTTGTTTGGTATGTTGTAGCTGGCTGGGCCTTTCCTGGTAGGCACGCAGACGACGTATTTGTAATAGGAAAAATAATGACTACACATTATTAAAGCACTCAATGCATATACATCCAAGGAAGCTGTGGTCTATCCTTGTGCTGGTCTTGTAGATTTGAGATCATGGGACCAATGCTTTTCTAGTAAAAATTAGTCAATGGTAGTCAATGAATGGCCCCAATTTCCTTTGCTATTTTATTCTCGCGTCGCTGTTTATGAATTCTTGTGTACTATATATGCAACAGGTGTGAAAGATACATGTAGACATGATTTCTCCCCTTCCATCCTAATAATTGATATAGGCACATCTAACCCAAAAAAAAAATCTTGGCATTGTGCAGACAAGAATAGAGCAATCCAACTCACGGAATGAAGCCACATTGAAGGAGCAGAAGGGAAAGCAGCAGCTTGATCAGCAGCAGCAGCAGCAGTCCCCACATGACAGCTTCGCGCTACCAGATCTCAACCTTCCTGCGCAGGACGGTGCTGATGGGTCAGTCCCTTGTTGAGCGCTCCAGACCACCGCCGCGGTTCGCTAACCGAATAACAAAGTGTACATAGAGGTAGCAGGCTTAGCTAGACGAGGAGGGGCACGGGACGGGAGTGCCATCTAAAGAAAAAGAATGGCACGGATTTCATAAGTTTTTAGAATTTTTACAGGGTCAGGTGTCACTATCCTGAGTGACCAAGGTCAGGTTGTAGCTAAACAAAATGACTAATTTAGCTCATCTGCTAACTGTTTCTTACCTACCTACTAGTGCTTCTATGAGGGGTGGCACAGATCAAACCGATTCGCACTGTGTAGCCGATTTGGATGCGTTTATTCATGTTGCTTTGTTATAAGTGATGATGGAAATGTTGTCTGTGCAGATTTGGTTACTGTATCTGTATGAAGTAATTGATCGCTTGTTCTATCTTTCTTTCTGATTTTGGCGAATGGCCTTACGTATGTGGCATGGGTGAACTTGGTTGTTGCAATACCAAATCAGGAAATGCTAAGTTTTACCATTTGAATGAGGTTTCTACCGGTAATTGCCTTTGGCTCCTAGGTGCATATGCATCCATTGTCAAAATACACATTTCGAAAAATTAAAACATTCGGAACAAAAATCTCGCGTGTATATCTGGACATTTTATGTGCGTGCACAACGTTTCAGTGAAAAACGACGTTTTTTGTGGCTTGTGCACAACGTTTCAGTGAAAAACGACGTTTTCTGTGGCTTGTGTAAAAAAGACAATTTCTGATGCTTCATTCTAACTATTCACTAGGCATTTCTTTATCTTTTTTACACAAGCCATAAAAAACGTCATTTTTCACCGAAATCTTGTGAACGCACATAAAATGTCCGGATATACATGTGGGATTTTTGTTTCGAATTTTTTAACTTTTCGAAATGTGTATTTCGACAATGGGTGCATATGCACCTAGGAGCCAAAACGCCTCTCTCGATTTCTACAGCCAAAGCACCACGCTGAGCATTGCTAAGCCATACAACAGCGAAACAAATGCACTTGGACGATAAATTTCGCAGAAAATAGATGAAGAATGGGCATCCGCGTATCGCATTGATAATTGTTGAATATATGTGTACGTGTATCCTACTCCGCTTGGAAGCGGTACTTCTCCTTGGTGTTTCGCGAGTACCTACTCCACGACCACGTCGACGACTCCTTGGACTCGAGCCTCATGATTCATGACGAGGAGTGGATGATCCTCGACGCCACCTGAGGGAGTCCTGGATTAAGGGTCCTCGGCCGTTCGGACTATATAGTGTGGGCTGGACTGATGGACTATGAAGATACAAGACAGAAGACTTCTTCCCGTGTCCGGATGGCACTCTCCTTTGCGTGGATGGCAAGCTTGGCGTTCGGATATGTAGATACCTTTCTCTGTAACCGACTTTGTACAATCCTAGTCCCTTTCGGTGTCTATATAAACCGGAGGGTTTAGTCCGTAAGGACAATCATAATCATATAGGCTAGATTTCTAGGGTTTTAGCCATTACGATCTCGTGGTAGATCACTCTTGTAATACTCATATTCATCAAGATCAATCAAGCAGGAAGTAGGGTATTACCTCCATAGAGAGGGCCTGAACCCGGGTAAACATCCTGTCTCCCGCCTCCTGTTACCATCGACCTTAGACGCACAGTTCGGGACCCCATACCCGAGATCCGCCGGTTTTGACACCGGCATTGGTGCTTTCATTGAGAGTTCCACTGCGTCGTCACCAAAAGGTTAGATGGCTCCGTCAATCATCTACAGCAATGCAGTCCAGGGGGAGGTTTTCTTTCCCGGACAGATCTTCGTATTCGGCAGCTTCGCACTGCGGGCCAACTCGGTTGGCCATCTAGAGCAGATCAACAGCTACGCCCCTGGCCATCAGGTCAGATTTGGAAGCTTGAATTATGTTTCCGATATCCGCGGAGACTTTATCTTCGCCGGATTCGAGCCCACGATGGCCGCTCCCTGCCACCACGATGAACATGAACTAAATCTGTCATCGGACCATGCCCAGGAGATAGCACCTGTAACTGCTCTGGCCCTAGATCCGGAGCAGATTTCACTGTCCGAGGATGGGAAGCTCAACCCCGTAGCGAAAGCCGCAGACTCAGCGGCATTAGAGCTGCATACAGATCCAACCTCGAGCGGGGCCTGTGTAACCGGAACCTCGGATTCGTCTCCGACCATAGGTTTCGAACCGCGTGCATCCGCGCCCATCGAACCAGATCAGGCGCCGATCGTTGAGTTCAGCTTCGCGGATATCTTTCGGCACTCACCTTTAGGCGATGTGCTAAACTCATTAAAAGCCCTCTCATTGTCAGGAGACTCTCAGGCGAACTATATCCGACTTGGATTGGAGGCTGATGATGGAGAATTCCGTTTCCCACCCACCACCCACTGCATAGCCATTGTCGAAGACTTAACCGACATGCTCGATTATGACTCCGAAGACATCGACGGTATGGACGATGATGCTGGAGAGGAGCGGGCACAAAAACCACCGCTTACAGGGCGCCGGACAGCCACTTCCTCGTACGACGTATACATGGTGGATACACCCAAAGAGAACAATGACGACAATGAGAAGGATCCATTCGAGGATAAACCTCCTAAGATACATCCAAAGTGCCGACGTCAGTGGCGCCGCTCTAAATCACGCCGTGGAAAAAACAGCAATACCAGCACAGGAAAAAATAATACTCCGGACGATGCCAAAGATAATGAAGACCCCGTTGAACCAACCTTCGAACAGGACGAATGGGAAGATGGGCAAGTTAGCCCTGATGAACAGGCCATGAATGAAGACTCGGAGGACAGTAACTACCTTCCGCTCCCCGAGGACGAATGGGAAGATGGGCAAGTTAGCCCTGATGAACAGGCCATGAATGAAGACTCGGAGGACAGTAACTACCTTCCGCTCTCCGAGGACGAGGCTTGGCATAAAGGAAAAAGGACGAGTCTTAGCCCCTTTATAAAGGGGATGAATATCAAACGCTCCTCCTAGGCCTTAAAACATACCCCTATTCCCAAGGAATCATGCCAACAAAACAGTTGGGTTATCCACGCCCGTGTTGATGAGAATCCCGCAATAAGGGGACACAATCTCTGCTTTGACAAGACGTGTCGATGAAACCGCATCTCGAAATATGGAGCGGCAGGCCAAAAAACGGTTCGAAATAATGGCCGAGCGGTGACGTGATGCCACGCCACCAAAAGTTGTCTGCAGATTGGACTCATAAAATATTATACTCTCTGCGATGTGTGTGGAATTTGTTTTGCAGAGCCGGACACGATTCTTGTGTTCAAGGACTACTTTGGAGTATTCGGAGAAGGAACCCGCCTTGCAATGCCGAAGACAATTCGTGCGCCGGACACCTTGTCATTGAAGCCTGGTTCAGGGGCTACTGAGGGAGTCCTAGATTAAGGGGTCCTCGGCCGTCTGGACTATGTAGTGTGGGCTGGACTGATGGACTATGAAGATACAAGACAGAATACTTCTTACCGTGTCTGGATGGGACTCTCCTTTGCGTGGATGGCAAGCTTGGCGTTCGGATATGTAGATTCCTTTCTTTGTAACCCACTTTGTACAACCCTAGTCCCCTCCGGTGTCTATATAAACCGGAGGGTTTAGTCCATAAGGACAATCATAATCATATAGGCTAGACTTCTAGGGTTTTAGCCATTACGATCTTGTGGTAGATCAACTCTTGTAATACTCATATTCATCAAGATCAATCAAGCAGGAAGTAGGGTATTACCTTCATAGAGAGGGCCCGAACCTGGGTAAACATCGTGTCCCCTGCCTCCTGTTACCATCGACCTTAGAGCACAGTTCGGGACCCCCTACCCGAGATCCGCCGGTTTTGACACCGACACCACCATCATCCGCTGGTTCTACCTCACCATCATCAGCGACCTCTTACACACCATGGTGGATGATGATGACGACGCCTACGCCGTCTGGACCAAGCTCAACGGCCTCTTCACCGACAACAAACTGCAGCACAAGGTACTTCTCCACGACGAGTTTTAAGGGTGCTAGCAGCTTGACTTGTCCATTAACGGTTTTTGCATGCACCTCAAAAAACTTGCCGACGAGCTCCGCGATCTCGATGAGACAGTGGACGATGAGCTCCTCATCAGCACCCTCACCGCCGGCCTCAATGAGGACTTTGGGAACGCCACCTCCAACCTCACCCTCATCCCGAATCCTACCTTCGCTAAGGTGGTGGCGTACCTCAAGCTGGACGAGCGACGGATGAAGATGGCTCGGACTCGGGCGACCCACACCGCTCTCGTCGCCGGCACCCGCGGGGAGCAGGCACCGCCACCGCCGTGTCTCGCGCCGGCCCTCCCGCCCGCGCCCGCCTTCTCGCAGGCGCCATCTGCCCCCTTCCCGCCGCCCCAGCTGGCCGCTAACGGGGGCCGCCGCGGCGGCCGCTGTGGAGGCCGCAAGCAGCAGGAGGGCATGGGTGCTAAGGGAGGAGCGGCCCACCCCCAGTAGAAGCAATACTAGCCGGCCCCGTGGTATGTGAGGGAGTCCTGGATTAGGGGGTCCTCGGATAGCCAGACTATATACTTTGGCCGGACTGTTGGACTATGAAGATACAAGATTGAAGACTTCGTCCCGTGTCCGGGTGGGACTCTCCTTTGCGTGGAAGGCAAGCTTGGCAATTCGGATATGTATATCTCCTTCTCTGTAACCGACTCTGTGTAACCCTAGCCCCCTCCGGTGTCTATATAAACCGGAAGGTTTAGTCCATAGGACAAGTACAATCATAATCATAGGCTAGCTTCTAGGTTTAGCCTCTACGATCTCGTGGTAGATCAACTCTTGTAATACTCATATCATCAAGATCAATCAAGCAGGAAGTAGGGTATTACCTCCATCGAGAGGGCCCGAACCTGGGTAAACATCGTGTCCGCTGCCTCCTGTTACCATTAGCCTCAGACGCACAGTTCGTGACCCCCTACCCGAGATCCGCCAGTTTTGACACCGACATTGGTGCTTTCATTGAGAGTTCCACTATGCCGTCATGATAAGGCTTGATGGCTCGCCTTGTTGTCAAGGACAACATCACCTCTGGGGGAGCCCTGGCTGTAGGCCAGACTCTCCGGCTGGGCGGCTTCGTTATGACCGCCCGTTCGGCCGCCGCGCTGACGATGACTTCTCAGGTCATCAAGAACAGCCTCCACGTCAGCTCGGAATTCATCGAGAAGATGGATCCAATGGAGCTCTTGGATCGCATCGCCACCCTGGGAGTCGCTACGGACTATGATCAGATCAGGCTTGAACAGGACCAAAGGGAGATTAACTCTTCGCCGGTCACCCATCAGATAGCGGTGGTGGAGGAACAATGCAGCGATTCTTCATCTATTTTGAGGACGAACTATGTCCGGATTCCCGAGCTCTTTGAGCCGGATACCCATCTACAGGAGGACATGGCCCAGGCTCCGAACCTAGAGTCGGGCAGCGGTCCAGAAATATTGGGCAACATCCCGGAGTCCGAGCTCCCAAGCTCGGGAGCTCCTCTGCCCCTGAGTCTCAGATCGGGTCAGGATTTGAACTTAAATCTAGCCACCCACCCAGACACAAGTGATCTTTCCCACATTAGACAAGAGCCCCAAGAGACAGTACATCACTTCTGGGCCAGATTGCTCCTTGTAATGAGCAAGGTCAAGGACTGTTGCGAGGAAGACACAATTTCATTCTTTTGCAAAAACTACATGGACAAGGGAATCCTAAACGCCATAAGTCGCCGTGACATAGCACACTTCGCTGACTTGGCGGCCATAGTACAGAAGTACTGTGCGATGGAAAGCGCCCGGAAAACCCAAACAAAATTCTGGGATCCTCCGGCTCTCAGTAAACCCCTCATCCGAACTAAAAGGGTGCACTCTCGCAAGTCACCCAATCCAATTACAAAGAAGCCAAAGCCCTCTACAGGGCATGGAACCGTATTGGAGGAATGGCTCAACATGCCATGCAAAATTCACAGCACACCGGATATCATACCAACACACAGCCTTAGAGCATGTTGGATACTCCGGCAGGTGGCCTAGAGCGACGAGTGTCAGGACCCCGACTCAGTGTCACATCGATCTAGCCTGTAACACCTCATATCACTTTGTGGCCTCACGCACGGTATCCCCACGGGTGTCGCCTTACCTTTGCCCGGGACCGTTTGCGCCTTTTGGCACACGTATATGATGGTGTCGCTAGCATCCTTATGAAAAGGAGCCCGGGCTGACATGGCTAGTTGTAAACCCAAAGTGGCACAGACTTACAGGGACAGGCATCCATGACCCAGCATCGAACGTGTCGGTCATCAGCAAGTAAGTTCCGGGCTGTAGCACTGGGCTAGCAGGACTCCGGTAAACCGGGCTGTAGCGGGCTAACAGGACTCCGGTACTCAATGCGTGACATTTCCCCGAAGGGACAGACACAGGAACGAAGAAGGACACATGCCGGCCAGCCAAGTGTTCCGGAGCAGTAGCAAGCTACCATGGCTCAGTGGAATCACTAGGAGACATTTCCCGGTAAGAGAGGCTACTAAAGATAAACAACTAGATAGTCAGATCCCACACATACCAAGCATTTCAATCATACACACAATATGCTCGATATGTGCAAATACAACAAGGCATCACAACATGACTCTATGACACAAGTACTTTATTTAAAGGCTCAGAGAGCCATACATAGCATACACACAAGTACGGGTCACACGACCCAGCATTCAAGTCATACAGTCATACAAACCAGCAGCGGAAGTAACTTGTCTGAGTACAGACAACTAGTAAAATAAAAGAGGCTTGGAAAGCCTAGCTATACTACGTGGTCCTTCACAAGCTCAGGATCACCACCTGGGCCTTAGCCTACTCATTGATGTCAACGTCTACGAAGAACCCATCAGAAGGGGTTGCAGCGTCTTCTGTAAAAATGTAAATTATAGCAACATGAGTACAAAGGTACTCAGCAAGACTTACATCAGATCCTACATACATGCACATTATCAAGAAGGGTTGGTGGAGTTATTGCAGCAAGCCAGCTTTGACTCTTGGCTAAGCTATCCTACGAGACTCCAACTTGAAATGGTTTTGCGCACACGAGTCCACTACTCACCACTCAATACACTACCGAGGATCCACCTCCGTCTTCCTACGGAAGAGCCATCCTCGGCACTCACGCTTATCTTGAGGCTTTTAGTAGTTTCCATTTACTTGTCTATGAACTGTATAAGCAACCAAGTAGTCCTTTACCGCGGACGCGGCTATTCGAATAGATTAGGTTAACCCTGCAGGGGTGTACTTCTTCATACACGCTCTCACCACTTACCGCCGTTTACACGACATGTACTCGGCAACCTTCAAGCGGAAGCCCAACGTGGGTGTCGGCCACGACCTACCTAGACACCTAAGTCTCTAGTCCAGGTTTATCGCCTATTTGGGTTCCATCCATAAGGAGATCCGGCCGAAGTATCGCTCACGGCCCCAAACGATGTGAACAGGGTTTCCGAGATACCAAACGGGCATCCGGTACACCCGGCCACGTACCTACCGCATCACAGCCCACCCCTACGGTCAGCGCTGTCCACGACCTCCAGTAGGCTACAAACACCAGAAACTACTTGCAACTCCTGGACAGAAGACTAGGGTGAATAAGAAGCCGAGAGGGTCCATTGATTTCGGGCCCAATGCATGGTAGTAGCTGAATCTTAAATTACACATACAGATCTCAGTGCTTAAGGACGGCTTCAATGAAACAACCCACCATGTACTCCTACATGGCCTCTCATCGATACCTTTACCAAATCGTGTTCAACACACCACTCTCAAACTGATATGATCATTTCACTCTAGCCCATCACCCAGATGAACCAGACCTGACACGACTCTAAGCATAGCAGGCATAGCAAGGTAGGAACAACACATACATATGGCTCAAACAACTCCTACACATGCTAGTGGGTTTCATCTAGTTACTGTGGCAATGACAGGTCATGCAGAGGAAATGGGTTCAACTACCGAAACACACAGCAGTTTGAAACGCGTTGTCTTAATGCAGTAAAAGAGAGCAAGAGCGAGAACATGGGATTGTATCGATATGATCAAACGGTTGGTTGCTTGCCTGATGGGTCGATGCACTGATACGGTTCTTCGCTAGGGTAATCACGGTACTCCTCGGAGGCAGAACCTGCCGCAAAGAACACCGATACACAGCCATCACCAAACAATGTGCGACAATATGATGCATGCATGAAACATGGCAATATGAGTGTGTTGGGCTAATGCAACTAAGACCAGAAGGGTTTGAACCAATTTGAACCAAAGATTCAAATTTCAAACTCATACATGGCCCTTTAAAGTGTTTTATCTTGTTCTGCATTAAACATCAAGTTAACTTGTTTAATCATGCATGGAAGCAGTACAGATGGATAGATTGGATTTTTCTGATCATTTTTCATATATAACTTGTTTGATTTGGAGTTACAGATTAAAAGTTATGAATTTTTGAAGTTTAAACTATATTGTGGAATTTCCTATATTAGAATAAATCCAGAAATTAATTTATTGCGTCAGCCATGCGTCAGAATGACGTCAGGGTCAACGGAGACGTCCAGGTCAAACCTGACTGTGGGTCCAGGGTGTCAGGGTTATTAGTTTAGTTAAAGTTTAATTAAAACTAAACCTATTTAGTTAACAGGGCTGGGCCCCACCTGTCATTGACTCATCGGAGTCAACCAGGGCCCACCCGTGGTCAAAGTCAAAGCCAGCAGCGCCGGCGTTTAGCCGCCGGCGAGCCCGACGCGGCGGCGGAAGTGGTTTTGGCCGTTCCAGCCACCAAATGGGTCGCGGAGGCCATCGGAGTGGAGCTGAGGACGAGCCGCGGCTCTTGGCGGAGTCCGTTGGGGTCGGGGTGGCTGGAGTTGGCGTCGGCGGCGACTTTGGCAGCCACCGGAGTTTGGGTGAAAGCGAACTCGGGCTAGGGTGTGCGGTGAGGTGCGGGGAGTGCATGGTTAGCCTCAGCGCAGCGTGGTTAGTGCGATGGACAAGGTGAGGTGGCCGGTGGTTAGCCGGAGGCACGTCGGCGACGTGGTCCGCGGCGGCGAGTGCGGGTGAGCTATGTGTGCTCGCTGTGGTGCACGAGAGCGAGAAAGAGAAGGAGGGGAAGTTAGCCCAGCTCACAGGGAGTTCGACGAAGCACTTGGTGCAGCTGGGGACGGGCCGGAGCGACGACGGCGTTGAAGGGGATCTCCGGCGACGGCGGTTCGGTCGAGGTCGATGCGGTGGACTTGGGCCTTGCGAGGGCTCGGGGCTCGGCTAGCTCGACTAAGTGGGCAGCGGTGGAGCTCCTGGACACGGTGGCGCAGCATGGAGATGACGGAGAGCACGCCTACGGCGGCGGAGCGGCGACGGTGGCGTCGGTCATGGCGTGGGAGCGCGAGGGAGAGGAGCTGGGGGCGAATGGAGGTGTCCTGGGGGTTCACGGCTCGACGTGGAGTTCATCCAGGCCAGCTAGGCGGCGAGAGGAGGAAGCAGGGCGACGTGCAGCTGCGTGGCGTGCTGCGGTGCTGCCGTCGAGCACCTGCCTGCCTGTCTGGCCGGCAAGCAGCTCGCTGGCGCGGCGCTGGGCTGGGCCGGCAGGTGGGCCGGGTGCTGGGCGCCAGGTAAGTTTTCCTCTCCTGTTATTTTCCTTTTCTATTTTTCTGCAACTTTGTTGAATTATTAAAAATACTTAGGTAACTCCTAAAATCACCAAACTGCTCCTGGTCCATAGTTGGATTATTTCCAACATGAAACATTTTAGTTTGGAGATATTTGAGCATTTGAAATATTTTATATAATTTTAAATGCCCAAATTCAAATATTTATGATTTAATTCAAAGACCCTAAGATGACCTAGGAAATTGTGCATCACTTTTGGCAGAGGTTCTGAACCAAGGCAAAAATGATGGACATTTTAGAAGGGCATTTCAGGTTCATTGAAAAAGTTTTTAGTAAACCCTAGTTGGTTTCAGAGGGGGCTGGGGGTTCTGTCATCCCCATTTCAAGTTTCTGCTGAAAATAAATAGACATGATGCAACACTCTAATGCATAGCTAGCTAGGGTGTGACAACTCACCCCCACTCAAAAGAATCTCGTCCCGAGATTTGGGTTCCTCCGGAAAGAAGGCGGGATACTCAAGTCGAAGACGATCCTCCCTTTCCCAGGTTGCTTCCTTCTCAGAATGGTGCGACCATTGAACCTTGAGAAACTTGATATTATGACATCGAGTGATACGCTCGGCCTGATCGAGAATACGAACGGGGGTACTCTCGATACGTGAGATTATCTTGGAGATCAAGCGTTTCGTGGTCCACTCCACGGATAGGATCCGAGAAGCAACGCCTGAGTTGAGAAACGTGGAAGACATCGTGGACTCTGGAGAGATGCGGAGGTAGTACCAATTGGTAGGCAACTTCTCCTCGTTTAGTGAGAATACGAAAAGGTCCAGTGTAACGAGGAGCCAATTTTCCTTTGATACCGAAACTATGGGTTCCCTTCAGAGGAGTAACCCGTAGGTAAGCCTTCTCGTCAACCTCAAACGTCATAGCCCTATGTTTTCGGTCATATTGACTTTTTTGACGAGATTGGGCTGTTTTCAACTTTTCACGAACAATGCGAACTTGCTCTTCTGCTTCCTGGATCATATCCGGGCCAAAGAATTGTCTTTCCCCAGTTTCTGACCAATTAAGGGGTGTTCGACACCGTCGTCCATAGAGAACTTCAAAAGGGGCTTTACCCAAGCTAGACTGATAGCTGTTGTTATAAGCGAATTCGGGAAATGGAAGGCATTTCTCCCAATCCATTCCGAATGAGATAACAGAAGCTCGAAGCATGTCTTCTAGAATCTGGTTGACGCGTTCTGGCCGTCGAGCACCTGCCTGCCTGTCTGGCCGGCAAGCAGCTCGCTGGCGCGGCGCTGGGCTGGGCCGGCAGGTGGGCCGGGTGCTGGGCGCCAGGTAAGTTTTCCTCTCCTGTTATTTTCCTTTTCTATTTTTCTGCAACTTTGTTGAATTATTAAAAATACTTAGGTAACTCCTAAAATCACCAAACTGCTCCTGGTCCATAGTTGGATTATTTCCAACATGAAACATTTTAGTTTGGAGATATTTGAGCATTTGAAATATTTTATATAATTTTAAATGACCAAATTCAAATATTTATGATTTAATTCAAAGACCCTAAGATGACCTAGGAAATTGTGCATCACTTTTGGCAGAGGTTCTGAACCAAGGCAAAAATGATGGACATTTTAGAAGGGCATTTCAGGTTCATTGAAAAAGTTTTTAGTAAACCCTAGTTGGTTTCATAGGGGGCTGGGGGTTCTGTCATCCCCATTTCAAGTTTCTGATGAAAATAAATAGACATGATGCAACACTCTAATGCATATCTAGCTAGGGTGTGACAACGAGGATCTCCTCATCAACAATGCCGCAAAGCACCATCCCGCGGAGAATAATAATAGAGTACTGACATTCTTCGAGACTTTCTCCTCAAACAATAGGCGTAAGCGAGCACTCCACAGCCTCGCCGAAGTCTGCCACGCTGCAGCAATAAATCCATGGAATGACACAACCATAACCTTCAATGCCAGTGACGAACCTCAATTCCGAACAGTCCGAGCACCAGCCGCTTTGGTCCTTAGTCCAATTGTGGACGGCTTCCGGCTTACTAAAGTGCTCATGGACGGCGGCAGCGGATTAAACCTCATCTACGAGGAAACTCTCAATAAAATGGAGATAGAGAAGAGCCGCATTGAGCAAAGCAACACGACCTTCAGAGGAATCATCCCTAGTCGGGAGGCACGATGTGAAGGAAAAATCACACTGGATGTGGTATTCGGCACGCCGAAGAATTATAGGTCCGAAGAAATCACATTCCAAGTGGCCCCGTTTAGTAGTGGATACCACGCCCTTTTAGGGCCAGATGCATTCACGAGCTTCCAAGCTATACCCCATTGTGGGTACATGAAGCTCAAGATGCCCGGGCCCAATGGAATCATCACTCTAGCTAGTGATCCGGACATAGCACTCCGCGCCGAAAATAAAACCGCTGCACTAGCCCTGGAGGCATTATCCGAAGCTCTCGCGGCCGAAGAATTAGGTGCGCTGCGCTCCACAGTGGACAAGGACGACGTGATACTCGACAAACGACCCAAGTCCACCTCTTTTAAACCAGCAGACGAAATAGTCAAATTCCAGGTCCACCCAACGGACCCTACAAAAACAACATCCATTGGGGCACAACTGAACCCCACAATAGACGACGCACTGCGAGAGTTCTTGCGCGAGAATTGGGACATCTTCACCTGGCATCCTTCAGACATGCCAGGTATCCCACGCAGGCTGGCCGAGCATAGCCTAAACATACTAAAGGGATACAAGACGGTCAAGCAGACTCTTCGGTGCTTTTTCAGAACCCAAGCGACAAGCCATGGGATAAAGCTAGCCAAGCTACTCGAGGCCGGATTCATCAGAGAAATAAAACATCCGGACTGGCTAGCAAAAACCTGGTGATGGTACCAAAGAAGGACAAATCCTGGCGCCTGTGTGTCGATTCCAAGGACCTCAATAAGGCCTGCCCTAAGGATCCCTTCCCCCTCCCCCGCATCGATCAAATCATCGACGCTACCGCAGGACATGACTCATTGTGTTTCCTCAACGCATACTCCGGATACCATCAAATCAAGATGGCGGAGTCCGATCAAGCCGCAACGTCATTCATCACTCCATACGGCCCCTTCTGTTTTAACACCATGCCTTTCGGGCTCAAAAACGCCGGTGCAACCTATCAATGCATGATTCAGGCATGCCTAGAAACACAAATCGACAAAACAGTGGAGGCATACGTAGATGATGTGGTCATCAAAACCAAACACGTCGAATCTTTAATAGACGACTTGAGGCTTACGTTCGACAATCTCTGAACATATGACATCAAGCTCAATTCGGAAAAATGCATTTTCGGCGTACTTGCCGGAAAGCTCTTGGGCTTCATCGTTTCCAATAGAGGAATTGAAGCAAATCCGGCTAAAATCTGAGCTCTGTCATAGTTGGCTACCCCAACAGACCTCAAGCAAATCCAGAAATTAACTGGATGCGTGGCTACTCTAAGCCGCTTTATCTCCCGATTAGGAGAAATGGCACTACCTCTCTATCGCCTTCTTCGACGCACCGAACACTTCGAGTGGACGGATGCAGCTATGGCCGGACTGGAAGAAATAAAGGCCCTCCTGGCCAGCAATCCAATCCTGGCCGTGCCAAACATCGGTGAACCTATGCTGTTATATATAGCTACAACACATCAGGTTCTAAGCGCAGTACTCGTCGTCGAACGAGAGACGGACGGACACAAATTCCCGCTTCAAAAGCCGGTATACTACGTATCCACCGTCCTCACTCCATGCAAGTCACGGTACCCACATTATAAAAAGATAATATACACGGTCTTCATGGCATCCCGGAAACTACGACATTACTTTCAAGAGTGTTCAATCACAGCGGCCTCCGAAGTACCACTCAAGGATATAATCAATAACCGCGATGCCACGGGCCGGATTGCTAAGTGGGCTATCGAGCTCCTCCCGTTTGACATCACATACAAACCACGGCGAACCATTAACTCGCAAGTACTGGCTGACTTCGTCGCCGAATGGACAGAAGTCGAACTCCCTAAAGAGTACGTCGCGTACTCCAATTGGATCATGCACTTCGACGACTCTGAGATGCTGGCTGGTCTAGGGGCATGCGTTGTCCTGACATCCCCCACCGGAGATACAGCCCAATACGTACTCCAAATACTATACACAGATTCCAACAATGCAGCCGAATACGAGGCTCTGTTGCATGGTCTTCGGATGGCAGTCTCCATGGGCATTCAACGCCTAGAAGTGCGTGGGGATTCGAACATCGCAATATCCCAAATAAATGGAGATTTCGACGCCAAGGACCCAAAAATGGTGGCCTACCGCAATGCCGTCCTCAAAATGTCAGCTCGGTTCGAGGGGCTTGAATTCCACCATGTGGTCCAAGAAAACAATCAAGCGGCGGATATCCTCGCCCGTATCGGCGCTAAGCGCGACCCCATCCCACCTAATATCTTCTTGGAAAGGCTGTTCAAGCCATCCGTGGTGTGGGAAGGGGAGACCGGCAATATCAGTCCGGATCCGAACACAACCCCAGATCCCAAACACTCTGACGTAATCGGAGGCTCCGCCACCTAAATAACACCCTCGGCCCACGTCATTATGGCTGTCATCGCCCCGTGGACAGAACCCTTCTTAGCCTACCTAAATAGGCAAGAACTCCCTGAGGACCAAAATGAGGCGCGTTGCATTGTGTGGCGCTCTAAAGCCTACAAGGTCCACGAGGGAGAGCTTTATAAGAAAAGCGCGACCAGAGTGCTCCAAAGGTGCATCTCCGAAGAGGAAGGACGGCAGTTACTGGCCGAAATTCATGCTGGACTCAGCGGCCATCACGCCGCAGCTCGGGCCCTTGTAAGCAAGGCCTTTCGTATAGGTTTCTACTGGCCGACAGCCCGAGCAGACGCACAGGACCTCGTCCAACATTGCGTCGGTTGCCAGCTTTTTGCAAATCAAAGCCACATGCCACCTCCCGCTCTCCAAACAATCCCCATAACTTGGCCCTTTGTGGTCTGGGGGCTCGATATGGTTGGACCCCTTTAATGAGGAAGCTATAAGAAGAAATACTTGTTGGTCATGGTGGATAAATTCACCAAATGGATAGAAGCCAAACCAGTTAAAATGGCCGAGTCCAGACCAGTGATTGACTTCATATCCGGGGTCGTACACAGTTACGGTGTCCCCCACAGCATCATCACCGATAACGGCTCAAACTTCATAGCCGACGAGGTGAAAAATTGGTACGGCAAAATGAGTATTAAGCTTGATTATGCCTTCGTCTATCACCCCCAAACAAACGGTCAAGTCGAACGAGCAAATGATCTTATTATGAGCGGCATTAAACCCAGACTAGTGTGATCCTTGAAGGAATCAGATACGCACTGGGTCGAAGAACTCGACTCCGTACTATGGGGGCTACGGACCACGCCAAATCGCACCACCGGATATACACCATTTTTTATGGTGTACAGTGCAGAGGCGGTGTTACCCGGCGATATCATTCATGACTCACCTCGAGTGCGCATGTACGAAGGGAGAGAAGCCGAGCTGGACCAGCATGACAGTTTAGATGCCCTGGAGGAGGAGCGTGACATTGCAAAGGCTCGTTCCGCATTCTATCAGCAGCAGGCTGAAAGGTATGAAAGCAGGGAAGTACGGGCCAAAACTTATAACGTTGGCGAACTCGTTCTACGCCTACCAGAGAAGAAAAAGGATAAGCTCAAGCCCAAGTGGGAGGGTCCCTTCATCATTGATAATGTTCTTACCGGAGGAGCGTACCATCTGCGTGATGCATCAGATAATCGACTCGAGCCGAATCCATGGAAGACGGCCAGACTCTGAAGATTCTACGCCTAGTGCCGAACTCTGTGTTCATCTCCTTACGTCCGCCTTTCTTTTTTACGTTATATCCTCTCTCTCTCTTTCTTTTTTTATATAGCCTTAAAAGCTTCAAGTATGCTTCGACCGCACACTCCTGCCGTGCTATGCGCGCTCAACACACCTGGGGGCTTCTTATACAGAAGCTTAATATAATTATCTTCTGGGCTTCATGCCCACCACATATGCGTCATTCCTCCATATGTACCTTTTTTCACCATTATATGCATCGATATGACTTAAGTTTTGGCCAAGCTGGGTTGCCTGGCTCTTGTGTTTATGCCCTATGTTCCTGTTAATTCGGCTAGGGCATAAGGGGAGCACCTCTGCGATTGGTACTGCCGGGTCAGCCGGATGTGTACCTCAGACTGGGTGAAGCCGAAAGCTAGCGTTCTTAAGGGAATATTTGATCGGTGAACAAAAGATGTTTCTCATTTATGGCAATACATACCCCCAGATGTTTATATCCTGCGTCATTTTTCGCAGTTTGGACATGCACATTAATGCATGCGTACCCAGGGAAAGGAACCCTTAATGGAACTATTCTCCCTGGAAGATGTTTCTTACTATCCATGTAATATAACATAACTAGTTGGGTACTTGTCTGTTCAAGCACTTATGACCCCTACACCTGGTTTCCACGCGTGCTCCGGTTTTACATAACTGAGCAGGCATTCGGATACACTCCAGACTGTCGGGTCCAGAGGTTGAAGCGAAAAGGTCTGCCAAGACAAATGATTTACAATCCGGCTAGGGACAAAATATGTCCTTTGAAGTACAAAGTCATTTAGACTGACTAAATTCTTCTTCTATACCATCCAACAGGCTGTCTAGCCTACAATCCTGTTGGGAATACTTCGCGGCTAATGCTACCTGGTCATATACCAGACTAACGGGGATCTCTTTCCCATCTAATCCTACAGGTCCGACCTCGGCCATGTGGTTCAAGTCAGCTTTGGTGTATCGTGTATTCACCATGGCCCAGGCCTTCCTTGCACCTTGTCGGCAGGCCGATATCTTCCATAATCGAAAGCACCGCCGTGCTCCCTTGAGCATCTCCATGAGCTCTCCCATGCCTCCGGGAAGGGATGAAGATGGCCACAAGGCTTGGGCAATACCCTGCATCACCTGCCGAATTTGTCCATGCAGTTGTGAGAGCTTGCAGAAGATCGCCTGCAGATCCGGGCATCTCCTCTTCGGGTTGACCTGTCAGCATACCTACAGACATAATTCTGTTAGCCCGCTTCTTCGCCGAACTTTATAAAGGTTCGTTTGAGCACTTACTAAAAATTCCGCGTCGAAGCCTCTTATTCTCCTTCACGGAGTCAGCAAGCTGGGCCCGAACATCTTTTAATTCAACGTGCAGCCGGGTCTTCGCGTCCTGGAGATCATTTTTCTCCCATATAACCTTTGTAAGCACGAGCTCGCCAGCCTTTAGCTGTCATTCAGCATATTGCTCATCCCCCTGTACGATCTCCGGATTACCTCCGGGATTGTCTGCAGAATCTATTGTTAGATTTGCATTAATGTTGAATACTAAATGGTACATGTCATTACATTCGTTCCGAACATGACAAGTATTACCAGATGAGGCCTTCTTGGACTCTTCCATTCCGGCAACTGCGGCCTGCAGCTAGGCTTTGCACTCCTCCAGCTCTTTAGACAACTGGGTATTCTTCTCTGTAAGAACCTATGCATATGATCCTTAAATCAGTTGTGCCAACTATTTCAAGTCTCAGGGGCTACTGATATACATACTTATTAAATTTTCTTACCCGTATATCCTTTACATACTGGTCCGTGGCTCTGGCGAGGCCATCTTGACCAGCTCGAATGTACGCGTCCCTTGAGTTGAAGGCATTGAACGCCTCTTTAGAGAAATTAGGGTCACGTAGTGTGGCCCATTGGCACCTATGATTCATGGCGCTCTCCACTTCATGTGGCGGATAATCTATCCACATCCTCTGTAGGAGGATCGTTCGGCATTGTCCCCCTGTTGACCTCCACCCTTGAGTCCGGCCTCGGAGTCCGGCTGGTGGAGGCGTGGCCGGCAGGTTCTCCGGACATAGTCCGGCGAGCATTTTTTCTGCCAGGAAACCAAGGACATTGTTATATTTTAAAGATGATAATTACGTAGCAGGTTTTTAATCATACCTCTGCATCGGTGTCTCGGTCCTGACTGCTTTCCTTTCAAGCCTACCCGGCTTCGGTGCCCCTTGTTGACGAGTCACCACAGGTTCGGCGCGGCGTCCCGATGGCCTTCCCTGTAAAATGCAATACATGTGCGGTGGGTAAGGCGCAAAGAGGGGATCCTTCTTGGAAGTTGGGACTCCGGTTTTACTTACATGTGATACAGGGAGTAGGCCAGGATAATCAGCTATGATGGCCACCAAGGCACCATCACTGCTTAACTAACAAAATGTCCTATCGACGAGCTCCACAAATATGTCCGGATCTTCTTCAAGTCCGGGGTCAAGGGCCCGGTCAGGGTCCTCTGGTTGTGGAGACGGGCTGTGAACCTCCCTCATAGCTTTTCGCAGTTCCTGCTATGAATTGGCAAGTTAAATATTTGTGCTAAAGAATGCGGGAAAGACTGGAATAAAAGATAGCAGCTCACCTAGCTTGGGGGGTTGTACATGGAGAATCCATCCCGTGGATTAATATGGATGATCTCCTCTTCTTCTCCTTTGTACAAATCAGACAATATTTTCGCCAGAGCAGCGCCGGAGTCCTGACCTTTACGGCCGTAGCGGGTGGCATCGTCTTCTCCATTGAAGTGCCACATGGGTTTCCCCCGATATTGAAGTGGATGCACTCCACACATTATACATATTGACATAACCTCAATTATTGTCAGTCTTGATTTGGCCAGCGTCTTTATCCTGTCCATCAGGAAAAGGATCTCTTTGTTATCTTCCTCCTGGGAGCTCCGGGGGCGCCAGCTGTGGCATTTCTTCAATGGGGCATTTACAAACTCGGGAAGGCCCATCCGAATAGGGTCCGAAAGGGGGACGTCCTCCATATAGAACCACTCCGAAGGCCAGTCTTCGGGTGTCTTCTTCGGAGTACCAGACGGTATCCGGTCCCAGCGATGTGCCATATTTCGGCTCCGCCCACTTGATATACCGACCCCTCCCGAGTGCGGGGTACGAGGCAGAATAGCCTCTTCCATAGCTCGAAATGAGCTTCGTAGCCTAGAAATAGCTCGTAGAAGGCAACGTAGCCTGCGATGTGTAAAATGGAGGCGGGGGTGAAGTTATGCAGCTGGAGGCCATAGAAATCCAGGAGCCCGCGGAGTAACGGATGGATTGGAAATCCAAGTCCCCTCAGCAAGTAAGGGACAAGGCATACCCGCTCCCCCTTGGACGGGTTGGGCAAACTCTCCGCTTGCTCCCTGCCATTATAAGTGGCTAGTCCGGCTCAGACGGGGACCATGTATGCAGGCGGGAGAAACCCCTGGGTCTGCAACTCTACCAAACGGCTATGGGGAACAGAACACTTCTCCCAATCGCCTGGCTTAGTGCTATGGGAGCGAGAGGAGGTGCCGTGATGGCCGGCCATGACGGGATGGATTCTTCCGGGCGTGCTCTGATGGATACTCGCTGGGAGGAGATTGTGTGATTTGGATCTGAGGATCCCCGTCTCTTTAAATAGACAATTTACTTACATGGTCAGGGTGGAAAATGTAAAAATTCCCCGACTTCTCGCATTCGCTCGACACGTGGATACAACCATTATTAAAGCACAGAAGCCGAGGAGTGCAACATTAATGGGAAGCCGGACAGTACTCGTTACAACAGGTACTCTGGAGAATCTGGAGAAGAACCCGCCTTGCAATGCCGAAGACAATCTGCGCGCCGGACTCATCATCATTGAAGCCTGGTTCAGGGGCTACTGAGGGAGTCCTGGATTAGGGGGTCCTTGGACAGCCGGACTATATACTTTGGCCGGACTGTTGGACTATGAAGATACAAGATTGAATACTTCGTCCCGTGTCCGGGTGGGACTCTCCTTTGCGTGGAAAGCAAGCTTGGCAATTCGGATATGTAGATCTCCTTCTCTATAACCGACTCTGTGTAACCCTAGCCCCCTCCGATGTCTATATAAACTGGAGGGTTTAGTCCGTAGGACAAGTACAATCATAATCATAGGCTAGCTCCTAGGGTTTAGCCTCTATGATCTCGTGGTAGATCAACTCTTGTAATACTCATATCATCAAGATCAATCAAGCAGGAAGTAGGGTATTAACTTTATCGAGAGGGCCCGAACCTTGGTAAACATCGTGTCCCCCGCCTCCTGTTACCATTAGCCTTAGACGCACAGTTCGGGACCCCCTACCCGAGATCTGCCGGTTTTGACACCGATAGTTTGCCTGCTAGAACTCCCGGACCAGTGTCGTCCACGCCTACTCCATGTCAGTTCCCCGCGCCCCTGCCCCGGGTATCCTCGACGCGCGGCCTCCATCCCACCAGGCGTTCTATGCCACGCTGCAGCCCTATGCGGCGCCCTACGGGCCCTTGCCCTTGACGGCCCCGCCTCAGTAGCCCGCCCTCCCACCGGCGCCGTGGTACCCGACTCTCTTGGCGGCCCTGCACTCTGCTCCCTCACCGTCCACCTACACCAGCGGCGGCGACTGGTATATGGACATCGGAGCTACCGCACACATGGGGGCGCATCCCGGTAACCTCCACACCTCTTATCCCGTCCACACTTCCACTCGCATCACCGTCGGTGACGGTTCCTCCCTTCCCATTACTCCCATAGGACATGCATCTTTTCCATCTAATTCTACTCCATTGTCATCATCTAACATCTTAGTTTCTCTTGATCTTATTAAAAATCTTGTCTCTGTTTGTTCTTCTACACGTGAAAATCCTATTAGCGTTTAGTTTGAAGAGTGTGGTTTTTCTGTTAAGGACGCTCGTACCCCGATGAGCTCTACCCAGTCCAGTCCACCACCTCCACCACCTCCGCCGCCCCCATCGCTCTCGCCACCGAGTGGATCTTTGCACTACAAAAAAATGACACATCCGTGACATTTTGGGCCGAACGAATTTTTTTGTCATACTTATGACACTTCTATGACGATAATTGTGACAAAACCCGGTATTATCATAGATGTTGTGGGTCCTACTTCTATGACAAAAAATCATGACAGAAAATGGGCTTTTTGTCCTGGGCGGGCCGGAGACGCAGCTGCATGACATTCTTTGGGCCGTCCATGACGGAAAAAACCATGGTAGAAGCGAGGGCGAGGAAAATTTCGGAGAGTTCCCGGTTACGGTGGGAGGTCGGGGGCCGAGCGATGATCATTTCTCTCGTACACATATGCGCGTGTGTGTGAGGCGTTGGATCTAACTGAACCCGAGCGAGGCGTTGGGCTCTAACTGAACCCGAGCGATTGCACTGCAGGCTACGCGTTACTGAACCCGAGCGATCGATCGATGGCTGCTAACTGAACCCGATCGAGCGATTCCTTCGCTACTGCTGCTAATTGAAGGCAATCGATGCTGCCTCTGCATGAATAGTGATTGTTGCGGGGGGGGGGGGGGGGGGAGGTTTGGATGAATAGTGAGTGGTGGGGGTGGATGAACAGGACCCCGTGGTGTTGCCTCTGGATGAACAGGACCCCGATCGATCGAGCCGGTTGGGGCTGGATGAACAGGACCCCGTGGAGGGCTGGATGAATAGGACGACCCTGTGGAGGGCTGGATGAACAGTAGACATTGGAGGGGTGCCCGTGGAGGGGTGGTTGAACAGTAGCCGATGGAGTAGCGCGTGGTGGAGGCTGGATGAACAGGAGCCCGTGGAGGCTGGAGGAGGTCGATGGTAGCCCGTGGAGGCTGGAGGAGATCGACGGTGGAGATGAACAGTATCCCGTGGAGTCCCGTTTTGCGGTACGCCACACCCCTCCTAATGAGCAGGACCCCCATTTCGACTGTAGCGCTCCAACACAAGTCCGTTTCGTCCGTCTTGCGGTACGCCACACCCCTCCCGATCAACAGGACCCCTGTTTCGACCGTAGGAGGTCCGTTTCCTCCGTTTTGCAGTACGCTAGACCCCTCCCGATGAACAGGATCCCGTTTCGAACATGGCCGGTCAAACACAAGGCCATTTCCTCCATTCTGCGATAAGCCAAGCCTCGTTTCCATCGCCTGTTCCATCCAAGCCCTCCCGATGAACACGACGACGCATTCCATTCTGACCCAGCCGGTTGGCTCCCCATGATCCCGACGACGACGCTGTTTCTCCATTCCGACCCAGACATGTACACGATCCGTGGCCGTACATATGCGCGAGTAGGCTTCAAGACCCCGCCCATATGTACTTGCACCCTGGCCGTTGTACGTACGTGTACATGCTATGTGCGTGCCTCTACTACGACGCGTGCGCGCCTCTACTAAGACACGTGCGTGCCTCTACATCGACCAGTATGTACATACACGTTCACGACCAGAATGACAACGCTACGTACGCTTCGACCAGGTGGGTCCCGACTGTCAGGCACTTCCTTGCGTGCGAAGATGTAGCTGGTGGGTCCCAGCAGTCAGGGGGGCGAATCGTTTTTTTGCCCGGACGCACTTCCTTGCGTGCGAAGATGTAGCTGGTGGGTCCCAGCAGTCAGGGGGAAATGTTTTTTTTGCGAAATACGGTGGCCCGTTCGGTGGGTCCCTGCTGTCAGGTGGAGGAATAATTATTTTGCGCGTAATAAGGAGGCACTTCGTTGCGGCCGCCGTGGACCCAGCTATCAGTCTCTCCACGTATAGTACTCTTCCGATGGAAGTTGTTCCTTGACCACGTTGACCACGCCGCGCCGAGAGCACCAAGGCGGTGGACGACAACGAGGCCTAGGAAGTGCGGAGCCGGGGAAGACGCGATATTGGAAGCCCGCGCGGAGAGGAGTACGAGGGTTCACTGGTTCGGCTGTGGTGTGAGGCTGCCGTCGCCGCAGAATAACAGGGGGTGGGTGAGTAGAGGGATGGCCTGGCCAGCGGTGGGAGTAGTAGGGGGCGGTGAGGCCTCTGCGGCATCACAGCCGCAACGGGAGGCAAGAGCACGTGACACGACCAGCGCTGGTTTGGGCGGCTGGAGCAAGAAGACCAGAGGTTGAAGAAGCACTACGGCCGTTGGATGGACATCGTACGGTCACTGGAGCTAGAATCGTTCATATTGACTAAGTTGACAAAGCCCTCCATCCCCGTCAACTTAGTAGGCCCACAAGTCAGCCTCCCACCAAGGTGGGTCCCAGCTAGCTAGGGGAGTATTCATTTTTTTGTGCGTAATAAGGAGGCACATCCGGCGGGTCTGAGCTGACAGTGGGGGGGGGGGACGTTTTTTTTGCAAAATACGGTGGCCCGTCTGGTGGGTCCCTGCTGTTAGGTGGAGGAATAATTATTTTCCACGTAATAAGGAGGCACTTCCTTGCGGCTGCCATGGACCCAGCTGTCAGCCTCTCCACGTACAGTACTCTTCCGATGGAAATCGGTCGTTGACCACATTGACCACGCCGTGCCGAGAGCACCACGGCGGTGGACGACGGCGAGGCCTAGGAAGGGGATGATGTGGAGCCGGGGAAGACGTGGCAGTGGATGCCCATGCGGAGAGGAGTACGAGGGTTCACTGGTTCGGCTGCGGTGTGAGGCTGCCATCGCCGCAGAATAACAGGGGGTGTGGGTGAGTGGAGGGATAGCCTGGCCAGTGGTGGGAGTAGTATGGGGGTGGTGAGGCCTCCGCGGTAGCACAGTCGGCCATGGGAGGCAGGAGCAGGCGGCACGACCGGCGCTGCTTTAGGCGGCTGGAGCAAGAAGACCAGAGGTTGAAGAAGCACTATCACCATTGGATGGACATCATACGGTCACTGGAGTATTGACTAAGTTGACAAAGCCCTCCGTCCCCGTCAACTTAGTAGGCCCACAAGTTAGCCCAACAATATGGTGGGTCCCAGATAGCAGGGGGTATTCATTTTTTTGGGTGTAATAAGGAGGCACTTCCTTGCATGCGAAGATATAGCTGGTGGGTCCGACCTGTCAGCGGGGGGAACGTTTTTTTCGTGAAATACAGAGGCCCTTCCTATGGGTCCTAGCTGTCAGGTGGAGGAATCATTATTTTGCGCATAATAAGAAGGCATTTCCTTGCGTGCGGTCGTGGACCCAGCTGTCAGCCTCTCCACGTACAGTACCACGTTGACCAGGCCGCGCCAAGAGCACCAGGGTGGTGGACAATGGCGAGGCCTAGGAAGGGAACGACATGGAGCCAGGGAATACTCGACATTTGTTTCCCACATGGAGGAGTACGAGGGTTTACTGGTTCGTCGGCCGTCCCCGGAGAATAACAGCAGGTGTGGGTGTGTAGAGGGATGGCTAGGCCAGCCATGGGAGTACGGTGGGGCCATGAGGCCTGCATGGTAGCATAGCCGGCCGCGGGAGGAGGGAGCAAGCAGTCCTGCCAGCGCTTGTTTGAGCAGCTGGAGCATGAAGAGCAGAGATTGAAGAAGCACGACAGCCGTTGGATGGACATCCAACAGTCACTGCTCTCGTGTGTTGACTAAGTTGACAAGGTGTTGGGTGTGCGTCAACCTTTTTTTATGAAAGCATACGCGTCAACCTGTAGTAGGCGCACAAGTCAGCCTCAAATCTGTGGAAAATAGCATACAACCCGTCTGCCATTATTTCTAATAATGTACAACCCATTTGCTAATTCTTAAGAGTTTTTTTGGAGCCCATCTTCTTTTTGTTAGCATTACACCCCATATTGTGGCCACAGTAAAAAAGTATACAAAATTTTGCATATTTCGGTGCGGTCAACTGTTTTTAATCCAGAAATATCGATTCACATTCAAACTATTTTGAAAAATAATTTATATAAATATAAAATCCAAATAATTGTCCACGCATAAAAATCAATGGAATTTAAAATCTTGTAATGAAAAAAATTGAAACTAATTCCCAGTTTGATGTGTTTTAAAAATGTACAGCCCATTTCTGGGCAAAGCGAATGAAACTCTCCTCGTCTTGAAAGATTTGCAGCCCAGCAGGGCCGATAAAGCAAGTAGGCTTGTTTGGGTATTTCTTTTAAAAAAATAGAACTGGGCTAGCCATTTTTAGCAAGAAATAAAACAACTGGGCTCATGATGTGGTAAACATAAATAAAACCCTCACTAGACGGGCCACAGCCCCCGCACCCGTTGTTACCCTAATACGTCGCTAAAACTAGTATAAATAACAACTGCTTGTTCCTAAAAAAACACGCGACCTGCTGGGTCCCTGGTGTCAGCCGCTCCTAGTGTAATTCTCTCGTTTATTGACTACGTTGACAATGCGTGAGCCCCATATGTCCAACCATTAGGAGGAACCATATTTTTGGGCTTGTAATATAGAGGCACTTGCTTGCGTACTGCCATGAGGCTGGTGGGTCCCTACTATCATCCTCTCCACGTACAATCATCTCCTTGTTCCTCTCGGTTGTTGACGACATTGACAACGCAAGAGGGCGGCTCACCGCGCACGGCGAGCGAACAAAGGCTGCAAGGCGGAGGACGACGACGAGGCCTCGGACGAACAGGAGCCGTGGAAGATGCGTCGGTCTAGTCGCATGCAGAGGGGAGTACGAGGGTTGACTGGTTCGGGTGCGGGTGCGTGTTGGGGCTGACGTTGCCGGAGAATAGCAGGTGTGGGGGAATAAAGGGAGGGACTGGCTAACGTTGGAGGGTACATACAGTAGGGCGGCGTAGGTGCAGCCAACCATGGGAGGCGGGAGCAGGCGGAGCCGACAGGGTGGTTTGGTTTGGGCGGCTGGAGGAAGAAGAAGACAAGAGATAGAAGATACACGATAGATGTTGGATTCAATCCAACGGCTGGTAGGTAGAATCGTTTGTTGACTGGCTAGTAAGTCGACACTACTAGGAAAAAGCCTAGCAGCAGCGCGGGTTTTAGGCCTATCAGTAGCGCGGGCAGGAGTGCTACTGATAAGGCGCTACAGCTAAAGCTTAGCAGTAGTGTGCCTAGACCCACACTACTGATAAATTGACTTAGTAGTAGAGCTTCCCCAGAGGAGCGTTGCTGGTAATTAGTAGTAGCGCTTCCCCTTGCCCGCGCTACTACTATTATTTAGTATTTTATTTCTTTTTTATTTCATGTTGTATTCATACACCTTTACACAAGTTTTCATACAACATGAATTTAGAGATTGTTTTTACATCATAATGAGTTATTACATCACGGGGTGAAAGAACCATGGACTAGTTTCAAGTGGATGTCCATCCACTTGAAACTAATCCGCGGTTCTTTCACCCAATGATATAATAATATCATCATCATCATCATATCATTAACAACTTATCATCATAATACATCATTGTCATATAACACCTCTTCAAGATCATCGTTTTCATCAATGACATCACATAGCAAATTGGTCACTAGTCATAATCACAAGTACTCCTCATTATTAACTCTAACACATTACCACATAATAAACATATTGTACCTCATAGGACCTACTACATTCGATTAAGACCTACTACATTTTCTAAGGTAAAATAGCAAAAAACAAGATAGCCCCTGACTCTCCATTAAGGAGAATGGAGATTAGCCTGTCTCCAATTCTTGCCTTTTGCTGAATGTTACTTCCAAGAACCTCCTTGCGAATGTCCATAAATTTCTTCCATTCTTTGATGAACATGTGTTCACCGGTTTTAGAAATCCGATATGCACAGGTGAGCTCCCTAGATTTACCTGGCAGTATGTTCAGAACTGTAAGGCGACCATTCAGATACATCAGATGAGGCACACAATCCATCGGGAGTTTCTGTTGAAAAACATAGTAATAACTTCGTAGTTAGCAATGATGTACTTGTTTTAGAAGTATGCAAAAGATGCACGGATGTCGTAATAGTAAAAAATCTTACCAGGGTATCTCCAGAGAAGTTACCGTGGTTCAACACGTGCATTAGTGGCATGTATTCACCATAATTTGGAGGAGTTCGATAATAGGTATTGTAATCCTCAAGAAGAGTACAAAATGCGATCAGATGATTTTTCTCCTTATAAGTTAATTCGGAGCCGTCGGTGTAGTGGGTTTTGTCTACCATCTTCCGCACAGTCTTTAAAGAATCAAAATAAGCTGTCAATGGAAATAAGCTATCAGCTATTTTAAAATAAACAATATAAATTAGTTAATAACTATGTTTGAGAAACTCACATAGCGGTACAATCAGAAGCGTATCAGCAAGGACCCAAATGTCCATATTGTCTTGCTCGATGTCAGGATCACCAAGATCCATGGTGACAATCATACCCTCATAAAAACCATACATTTTGCAAAGTGCTTCCCAATTTTGGCAACCAAAATATGTTACGCTCTGAGCATTGCACAGATTTACTTCAAAATCCATATCATGATGGGTCCTTAGGTGTATTTTCTTTGTTTCAAAATTTTCATGGTCTTCGAAACCCATCCTCTCCAAGACATAGCGTCTTGGATGGCATGGGATAAGCTAGTCGAATTGTAAAAGATGAATATTAGACGTTGAAATAGTTGAAGTCATGCTTAATTATGAAAAAAACACTTGTTGTTGTTGCGTACTGTTTCAATATCGAAGGTCTCCTCGAGCTTAATGCTGAAGCGCCGATCTTCGTCCAGCTCAACGAACCTGTTGCACATACCTCGATCGTCGTGGCACTAGCTGCACTCCCTCGGGAGACTGTCGTCGTCCGAGTACGACATTTCCTACGTTCATAATTCAAAGATTAAACTTGTACAATTAAATATATGTACTAAAAAACCTAAATTAGATCATTATTTTTCGAGAAAATCCAGGCCACTCGATATTTCCTACATATTCTAGCACAAGTCATGCCAGAATTCACGGAAAAATCCGGCATGACCTTTGCTAAAAAAGGACATATCGAGCGCCTGAAATTTGCCGGAACGGAAATTAATCAACACTCCGGCAAAACATAGGCCACTCAGAGGTGTAAACTGAACATGAACGGCCACTTGGGCAACCACATATTCTATTTGAGCAACACAAGATATACATGGATATTTGGCTGGTCTCACCTCGATGTCGGAGGGGGTCGGTGACGGGGACAATGGCGGGGATGATGGAGGGGCTCCTTGATTTCTACAAAAGCAAAAACCGTATAAGTTATCACTAATACATCCCGAATAATTGCTTAAACTAAAAAATAAGAACAAATATGACATGTTGAACTAGTTTTATTAATTCAACTAGTTCTTACTAAATATAAACTTACTATAAATAGAAAAAAAACTAGTTCTTTTTAAAAATAAAGTAGTTCAACTAGTTATATTAATTATCTTACTAAAAATACATTAGTTCTATTAATTCAACTAGTTCAACTAGTTTATTAATTTACTTACTAAACTAGTTCAACTACAACTAAAGTAGTTCAACTACAACTACTATTAATCATACTGCCCTAGTTAACTAGTACCATCACTACTAGTAATTAACATCTACTACTACTAAAAATCATTATCTATGAACCCTAAATTAACATCTACTACTACTAAACAATATCTAGTACTAACTAAGCAGAGAAAAAGGGGGTGGGAGGCGACGGAGAGGTAGGGGCGGCGAGGGCGGGATCGGGATCGGGAGGCGGCTGTGTTGGTGGGCTCGGGTGGCGGCGGTAAGGTCGAGAGCGGTGGGAGGAGGGCTGCCGGCGGAGGAGAGAGGAGGGGCGGCCGCAGGCAGAGGGAGGAGGGCAGCGGTGGAGGAGGGAGGGGCGGCCGCAGGTGGAGGGAGGATGTGCGAGGAGGAGGGAGGAGGGACGGAAGGAGGGGACTACCTCGACGGCGGACGGACGAAGGCGGCGGCGGCGGCGACGCACGATGACGGTTATCTGCCCGCGGGCGAGAGTGAGAGTGTGAGTGATAGAGAGGGTCAGTCGCGCGCGTGGGGATAAGGTAGGGATAGTTGTAGCGCGTTTGCCAAAATGCGCTATAGCTAATCTGAATAGCAGTAGCGCTCTGCATTGTTACGCACTACTACTAAGTTGGACTACCAGTAGCGCTTTGCAGATAAAGCGCTACTGCTAAGTGTAAGTATAAAAAATACATCAATGCAAAAATACATTGGCCATCAATGATCTTTTTGTGTACAATCTGAATTGTCAATATGAGTCCTCTCCGGTAGGAACCGGAGAGGACTCATATTGCGGCCACAAATTCTACACATAGAGTTCAGTGAAGACCAACTGGTTGTGATAGTTTTAGAAGTAACATATTTAAGGTGGTAAACACCCTATTCGCGGAGCGTGGTGGGACTAAACTTGTGGGTTGATCTTAGCAGTAGCGATTTTCTTAGAAGTGTGCCGCTGCTAACTTCTATAGCAGTAGCGCGGTTCAGTATAGGGCGCTACTGCTATAACTAGCTGGGTGGCGAGGTCACGGCAATTAGAGCAGTAGCACGATTTGGTGTGGACGCGCTACTGCTATTTTCCTTTCAGCAGTGCGTTTTTATATCACGCGTTGTTGCTAAATAGCAGTAGCGTCGTATTTTGAGGAGCGCTGCTGGTAAGATTTTGTGTATAGGCTTTTCCCTAGTAGTGCGACACCACCTTGGATAGGCTATTTCCTCGCAGGTCCCAAATGTCAGAATCCAAATCTGTCACGGTCATGCAGCCTTTCCTACGAAGATTTACAACCCATTTGATGTGCTAGTTCAAAATAAGTTTGTGGGTGCTGGTGGGGGCTAATCACTTGGCTTCTGTAATGCACAGTGAGCTCAAGCAGCCAGCGAGAGTGATGTTATTTCCCTTGGTTGGGATTTGTTACAATTTCACTCTAAATTAAACGAATGGCAAGCCATTTGCCTTATTTCAAAGAAAATATGACAGTCATAGCCGATTTGAAAAGGGCAGGAACATCCTCCAGCTTACAAACTGTACAAAAGCACGAGGGTTAATTGTTCATCAGGTTTACAAAAAAAAACCAGGTTGAAAAGGGCAACAATATCTAACTCCAACACTATTTTCGACAGTCACAGTAAAATGGATCGATCAGGTCCATAGAATGAACATCCCGGGTCGTAAAATTTACTGGATTATGACCACAATATGTTGTAAATAGAAGCCCGACACGTTCAGAAGCTCTTTTGCCCACCCGAATCTCCTTTTTTTGCTCTTCGACATACCCATCCATCAAAACCATGCTGCTGATAAACTTAAGCCTGATGGACAATAGTAACCTCGCATTCAGTAGGAAGAATGTGACAAATCTAGTGTTTGCACGGTTGGCTACATATCGTTCTAGCGTTATTGTCTTCAATCGAATCTCATGAGAAGTGAGAAAATCCCGATGCTTACGAATCTACCGATTTGTTATAACTTTCTTACCCCGTCCTGTATCCTAAATAGACTTGAAGATTGAAAACAGTTAAGGTCTAAAAAAAGAGTGTTGAAAGAGCAACAACTGAACGGTTAATTCTAGTACACTATATGCGGGCTTCCAATGTGTGTGAAATTATCACCTTTATATACAACTTCTCCAAACATGGAAAGCATTGCAACAAGCCAATAATCTTGTTCAGATCAAAACTATTCATTTGGATATATAAGATCTTGACAGAATCCAGCACCATTGATAGGCCATCCATGGAGAAACTCTTCATTGAGCATAGAACATAATATTAGTACAAAATGTGTACTCCAAGATGATATATAACTTATGCGCAGAAATTTAAAATGCAGCTTATGGTTACAAGTGTAGATGATAATATAAAGTACCTGAAGAACTGTGGAGCCAAAAACCATATTGAAATGAGTACAGAGATCATGTATTACACCCAAGGTCTCTAGTTTAGGCGCAGAGAGGACGGTTATTTGCAATGGTGAATAACTAGATTCAAGGATCAACCTTTGAAGTGAAGCGGCATCTTGGATGATGAGCTGCCTTCCGTCAAAAGAAATTCCAATTCTTACAAGGTTAGGCGACTTTATTTGGAGATAACCAATTCTAACTGTGAAACAAGCACCAAGCACTCCAGGGCAGGGCAACTGGAGTGGATGATGCTGTGCAATGAGGCCTCCGATATACGAACCCGCACAAGTGAATGTTTCTTCAGAAATGGGAGTCAAAGGTTTAGTACCAGATTGTCTGGTAGGTAGCATAGTGCAAAGGTGGCGGTGTGTAGAGAGGAGGAAAACCGCGAGATGGACATCGGTGCTGAGGGCACAAGTGGCGTTCAGTATGTGGTATGTGATTTCCAGGGGGATAGTAGAACTCAAGCAGCTGTAGTTCTGTGAATTCAGGGGATTTCAGCCAGGCGTCCACCATGCAGGGCATGGTATGCTTGCTCAGGTATCATGACGGGATGCAGAGGCTTTGAATGGAGCCATAGTGCGAGGAGATGACGGCTCTGGGGATTTCAAAATCATTGAAGAGAGATAGCTGACGACAGTCGAGATTAAGGGGCACGGCGCGCCATAATGGGCGCCACCGAATTGAGAGGACTAGGGTGTGGTAGCAATCCTTGGTGGGGAGAAGCGAGATGATCTCCCCAAGGACGGCGTCCGGGAGATCGCTAATGCGGTCCACCCGAGATTCTATGGGTTCTTGGGATCCGGTGGGGGCGGGGTCGCCACTTCTCCCCGCGTTGCCGGGTGCAGGATCTACAACAGGCATCGCCGCTGGCGGGAGCCTCATCTTCTAGGCACTGGGTCAGCCGACTCCATTTTCCTCGAGGGCGTCACATCGCGCTCACGGATTTGAGCAGAGTAACGAATGACGAGCCTAGTTGTAGTGCGAGTGAAGAAGAAGGGGAGCTAGGGTTTTTCTGTAGTAGTGAGGACGAAGGGGAGCTGGGGTTTTCTGTAGGAGTGAGGTGAGGAATTTGGGGGCACGAGTGGAGTGAGCTGACGTGAGGTGGGTGGGAGCGAGGAGGAAGAAGAGCACCTAAGTTTTTTTGGGGGGCGGTGTGCTGAGTGTGGGTAGCGCCTCTCATTCAGTAAATATATGGGCTTTTGAATTGATTTTACTATTTACTAGTGTGGATGGGCTGTTTTGTCTTGGGTGCAGAGAAACAATTACTACTAGTACAGTGGAGACACTCTACAGCTACCCAGAAAAACAATTACTACTAGTACAGTGGAGACACTCTACCGCTTCTGGCTCCTCCTAGGTCATTGAAACGTCTCCCTCTACTGAATGCCGTTATAGTTTTGTTCACCGACATGCGGGCCATGCAGCGCGCGGGCCCAAATGTCATCCACCAAATTAGAAGGCAGTATGCAGGCGGAGAGTCACCCCGGTCGTAGCGCGGCAATAATGAGCTGTCGTATCACAAAACCCCACCTCCCCGCAGTCTAAGTTTGACGGACGAAGCAACCATCATTTCACTCTTCTCTGAATACCCTTCTCCCTCACCGTCTTCAAGAAAGGCAACACTCGCATCTGCTACTGTTCTTCTCTCCCAACGAAGGGAAGGTAAGCGGATCCGTGATGTTGGTATATTTTCGTTCAGAGAAAAAAAAAGAACTTTTGCAAAGCAGTAACCGATCCTCACTCTCTTTTTTGTTTCATTGTCATTGCGATTGTGTTATCCTTTCAGTGGTCTCCTAGTATTCGTCAGTTTCATGATGGACCAAGGAGAACCAGGCAAAGATCTGCCGATATTGGAGCAGACGCGGGAGGCTGATCCCCACGAGACAGAGAGCTCCAAGAAGATGGAGGCAGCCACCGAGCCGACCCCAGATACGCTCACGGCCACTACTGAGATGGTCAACGCCTCGTTTGAGGTTACAACCCCTGTGGCATTGCAGGAGCAGTTTCCCCCCTTCGAGTATGTGCCCCCCCTGCTGAGCTGCCCAAGGTGATTTTCTTATTTGCCGATCTCGATTGTGGTTTTTCATCAAAGTATGTGGTGATTAATAATGCAAAATTTTATTAGCTTCGATGCCATGCTATACATAGTGGTTTAAATAACTTGTGTTTCTTATACTCAAAAGTAATTCAGAATTTGTTTCTGTTTCAATTAGAGCCCTGATGCAGACAAGGATTGTGTGGTTGTACATATCACTCGCTATGAGGCAGATGACCTGAATATACGCACTGGGAAAACAGAGTTCTTAGGCTGTTGTATCCTGGAAGCCATTTGCGGTTATACCAATGTAGAGTTGTATTCCAGCCTCACTATTGTAAGGCATGTTGTCCAGGGTGTACTGAAGCACAAGAAGTTCAAAGCTACTCCTTCGTTTGTGAGGCATACTGTTCTTGTCAAGCTTACGCAAGAAGATGACGTGGCATGCCTCCAGAAACAAGTTTATCAGTGGCAAGGCCACAAGGTTGTCTTCATGAAGGTTCACAGGATTGAGCTGCTGCGGGACGTCCTCGATGATGTTCATGGCAATGTCCGTCTTGTGTCCAGCCCAAATTAGATCGATGCATGAAATAGTTGCCCCAGCTAGTGTTTAATAGTAGTTTGGATTGTATGTAATTATCCAAACCTTGCCTGTTATCGACCCCTCTGGGGCTAGTACTCTGTTTGAATCCGTCTATGGGAACTGCTGCTACTTTTGTGTGCCCGTGAATCATGTGAGAACTATCGTAATTGTTGCCGAAACAGATGCGCCCTCACTAGTTTTTTCATGAATATGGCATGGTAAGACATAAGTTGTCACGGTTTATCATACGAGCAGTGTGTGTTTTGATGAAATAGAGCACTCATTCGAGAACTTTGCGCCGATGTATACATAAGTACTTGTAAACACTGTTGGTGCTACCCCACTTGTAAGCAGTTGTGCAAAACACGGCACATTGGCTCAGCTCGCTTCAACACTAGGCTATCGACCAGCTAACAATCAACAATCTGCTGTCTGACATATAAGCAACTATGTATCTTGTTACAATGGTTCATACAGTTAACTGAGGCCACAATGTAATAAATTCCAAACGTTCACACGCTAGTCCAGCGCTCATGTGGAACACTCACATTAAACTCATCTTCATAAAAAACTTGAAAAGCATAATTTAAGCAATTTTATACATCTCAATGATTCATAGAACATAACAAACATATACTAGTTCACAGCAAAAGACAAAGTTGTGAGAAGGTACAAATCAGGAAAAAGCAAGCAAGGCTTCTCTGAGCAAAGGCCCCCCCAGCAGGCTTAAATTTCCTGGAGTTCACTCTGGTTTTTTCTTGTTGCCACCATCTAGGGTTAGGTTCTCTCATTCCAGAATAACCAATTATAATTGTGGTCTCAGCTGGAATGCTGAACTGAACCATGCAGTGCACTAACCAGGTGAAATTCTTGTGCATTCCACTAAATTTAAGCACCGCTATTTGCAGAAATAAGCAGACCACAATGCCTCTTGTCCGCGCACCTGTCCAAAAAACCGCTGTGCAGCCGTGCCAGCTAGTCCTCGGTCCATGGATGAACTGGTAGAAAGTGCATTCCGAACTAGGATGCAGTTGTTTTCGCTCGTCCCTTCACTGCAATCAGGAAGTAAAACGTACGAATAAGCTTCTTTTAGATTGCGTTGGTCATTCTACCTTAGTTACTACCAATGTAGGAATACCTTGAAGATGGGAGGTTAGACGACGACAATGAGGGATAGCCATCTCATTTTGCGCAGTTGTACTAAAACTGAGGTGAGTGCTTTTGATTGCACGGATAGAAATGATACAGAGACAGACACCCCGAAACGATATGGAGACAGACATCCCTATTTGCGCAAATACGAAATACAGTTATTTAAACAGTGACAGATATTTGTAGTGGCGTATGATTAACAACAACATCTATTGTGTTATAATTCGCACTAGATTGACAGTATGAAGAGTCCTTAAGTAAGTAGCATCACATCACATCAACAATGCCACTAGGTTAACATGCAGAACAATAGCATTAGTATTACTGTCATGAGAGTAGCACATGTTCAGTAAATGTGCAATCAAATTTGTGTAGTTCCACTGGGAAGAAGCAGCGTTAGCAGTGTGAGATTTAAGTGTAAGTGCAAAAACACAATTCATGGGAAATAAAGCAATACGGAAGCACTTCATAAAATGGTGGTGGCATTGCTTCAATTTATCGACGACACTAGACCATTACTTATAGTGACATTAGGTGGCATTGCTTAATGCTTCATGTGATTTTACATTAACGGTAGTGATATGGGCGTAGGGATAGCAGGGGCATAAAGTGGTGAGGCAGATGTGGCTGCCCAGAGCGGCAAACACTCAGGCAGCATGTCTGCAGTCCCATTTTTTTATCTCCTCGGTGACATTTTCCTATGTGAGCACAGGAAATCTAGACCTGCTCATTCTCATTTGCGTTGTCCCCCAACACCAATCACTTTCTTTCCTTTCTTAACTAAGAGATAGGTCCACTTCCCCCACCTTTCGCCATCCACCATGCTTTCTTCGTCTTTTCAACCAAGAGACCGGTTGGGTATCCAGTATCTACTACTTTCACCCGTTTCCTCTTAGAACCAAGTCCTAGATTCATGCTACAGCTTTCCCACTTTCTTCCCTATTTGAACCAATGCTTAGAGTCGACTGTATGAACTAGCTTTACCTCTAATAATAGTAAAAGTCTAGGTAGCTTTGGAACAGTAGACGGAAGTAGAAAAAGATCCACACAAAGGGAGCTGGGGCAGTAGAGCAAGGCAGGTTTCGAAGGAATATATACCTGAGGGTCGTCGGCATGTGGCAAAGATGGTGTCGGGAGGCCGCATCTTGGCCACAATACCGCAGGGAGGAAGAAGGGGTCGGAGGCCCTCCTGAGCCGGCGTTCTCTCGGAGAGAACGACACGGCCGCCGATCGGGACGCGCGGGCAGCCGTTGGTCTCCTCCCTTGCCGCTGACGATAGCGTGAACGATGCACCTACACCCCTGCCCTGGTCGAGGTTGTCCGGCCGGATTTGTGACCAGCAGTGAGCTGAGAGAGTGTGTGGCCACCTATGTCTTGCTTAGATCTGGAGAGCATGAGAGAGTGAACGAGAGGAACCCTAGTAAAGCAAGCGCTAAGGCTCCTACTTGTATATATAGTGGAGTGATTTTGTTGTACCAGCTTCAAAAAAATACGCTCCTATGTGTACCCGCGAGTGGGTGTGAGAGAACTAGTGCATGCGTGCACCAATTCTCTTCGTGAGAGTACAATATACTATGCCCAAAGAACGTTCGCCACAAGAGTAATAGTATAAGTGTGTGACGTGTGAGCTAAAATAAAATATGCGCGATGTCTTTTGTTTTTTAGAAGTTCTGAGGGTAGGGTGTGAAGAGCACATATGCACGTGACGTCTACCTGCAGATAGACGGTGGGTGCGACGTGCGAGTCTGCGAGAGGACTCGGGAGAGTCGTGACTCGTGAGGGTGCGTGTGTGTGAGATAGAGGGGGGCACGTATCAATGCAATGCATGTGTTCGTAAATCATTATCCGACAAATGTTCACCACAAGCCTTTTCCCGACGAACGCCATAAGAACCGTTAGATCGGCATCTGACAGTGTCTGTTTTGCCATGTCATTTAATAGAACAGCCACTCCTCCTACACACAAATCTTCCACGTGAGTGTTAGCAACTGCCGTATGCTCCCTCCGTTCCGAAATGCAGTGCATATAGCTTTATTGGAAATTCGAACCTCGCAAACTTTTACCGAGTTTTCGTGTACCAAATTGCACATGTAGAATACCCTGTATATATCATTTCATTCATATACGAGAGGTAACTATAAAGATGGGTGAGGAGTCTACAAAGAAAGACCATCGTATCACCCGTAGCAATTTCAACCATCCTTTAGTGTCGAGGAATATCATAGGAACTCTATATGATATGATTTTCATAGGATTTTTTCCTTTAGGGCCAATTGGTTCATAGGAATAGATTCATATACTCCACATTTCAAAGGAAATAAACATGATATCATTTCTATAGCTTTTGAGCCACTTGGTTCATATGAATGAATTCCTGTACTCCCTTAATTTTAAAGGAAAATAAACATTAGCGTATATTCAATAGAGAAGTTCCTATGATATGAACCAAATTACATCTCTTTTCTAATCCCTCCTCATAGGAATTAAGATACATGTCATCTCTAGATTCAATAGAAAAGTTCCTATGATGTGAACCAAATGACACCTCTTTTCCAATCAATACTCATAGGAATTGAGATGCTCCATGTCGGTGTAAAAACTGGCGGATCTCGGGTAGGGGGTCCCGAACTGTGCGTCTAGGCGGATGGTAACAGGAGACAAGGGACACAATGTTTTTACCCAGGTTCGGGCCCTCTCGATGGAGGTAAAACCCTACTCCTGCTTGATTGATATTGATGATATGGGTAGTACAAGAGTGGATCTGCCACGAGATCAAGGCAGCTAAACCCTAGAAGCTAGCCTATGGTATGATTGTTGTTGTGTTTGTTGTCCTACGGACTAAAACCCTCCGGTTTATATAGACACCAGAGAGGGCTAGGGTTACACAGAGTCGGTTACAATGGTAGGAGATCTACATATCCGTATTGCCAAGCTTGCCTTCCACGCCAAGGAAAGTCCCATCCGGACACGGGACGAAGTCTTGAATCTTGTATCTTCATAGCCTTGGAGTCCGGCCGATGATGATAGTTCAGCTATCCGAACACCCCTAGTCCAGGACTCCCTCAGTAGCCCCTGAACCAGGCTTCAATGACGACGAGTCTGGCGCGCATATTGTCTTCGGCATTGCAAGGCGGGTTCCTCCTCCGAATAATTCGTAGAAGATTGTGAACGCCAGGATAGTGTCCCGCTCTGTAAAATAAATTCCACATACCACCGTAGAGAGAATAATATTTACACAAGTTCAATCTGCTGACGTATTTAGTGGCATGACGTCACACCACTACCAAGCCTTTACTTGAATCGTTTTTATTATACCACCTCAGCGCGTTTAGCGAAGCGGTTTCCTAGGCACATCTTGTCAAAGCAGAGATCGTGTTCCCCTTATTCTAGGATTTCCATCAATACGGATGTGGGTAACCCAACCGCGCCATTGATTGTGGCGCTTGGGAGATAAACGAGTTTTGCCAGGCCGGTGGGGACGCATAGTTTTCGACCGCCCATATATAAGGGGATAAGGATCCACCTCTTTTACCTACGCCTTCTTCCTCCTTTGCTTATCCATCTCCGCGCACTCGAGCTCCAGCGCCCAAGTCCGCACATCTCACATCAACCTTCTCCAGCCATGTCCAGAGCGGGAGGCAAGTGGATGGCCTCCTCCGTTACGGAGGGGCACATCGAGAAGCTGCGCAGCGCCGGATACCTGCCCAGCGACATCGCGCACCGGCTGCCCGACGAGGGGCAGCTCATCCCCACCCCCAGGCCCCATGAGAGGGTCGTATTCCTTCCCCACTTCCTCCGCGGACTGGGCTTCCCACTCCACCCCTTCGTCCGGGGGCTCATGTACTACTACGGCCTGGATTTCCACGATCTGGCTCCAAATTTCATCCTCAATATCTCGGCGTTTATCATCTTGTGTGAGGCCTTCCTCTGCATCCAGCCCCACTTCGGCTTGTGGCTAAAGACCTTCAATGTCAAGCCAAAGGTTGTGAAGGGCAGCCTAGTGGAGTGCGGAGGCGCCTTGGTGGGCAAAATGCCCAACGTCACTTGGCTTGAGGGTGCCTTCGTGGAATCCATCAAAGGGTGGCAATCGGGGTGGTTCTACATCACCGAGCCGCGTGACCCTAAATGGGCAGCGGCCCCCGAGTTCAGATCTGGCATCCCCATGCAGCTCACCTCCTGGAAAGAGAAGGGCTTGCTTTGGGGTAGTTCGGAGGAGCTGACCGGACTCCAGTCCTATTTCCAGACCTTGGTGAACAAGAAGCTTAAGCTTATCAACGTGATCCAGGTCATGCTCGTCCGCCGGATTCTCCCCTGCCAGCAACGGGCCTTTAATTTGTGGGAGTTTGATCTGGCACAGCACCGGACCTTGAGCGGGCTCTTCGACACGACGTACGAAGCTGCCTGGAGGGTGCTGTTCAAGGGCGCCGAAGCTCCCGCATCCGCAACCGAAGATCGCGGATTCAGCATGCAGCGCCCGGCTGGCGAGGTAAGCTATGTTATCCTTTATGGGACACTCATTTTTTTAATAGTTTGAATCTATGTGGGATCTAAACTCCCAATACCTTTAACAGGACTGGCAGAAGACGTCCGGACAGTTAACTGTCCGGCCCCCCTCCTAGAAGACCCAGCATACACCCATTTAACGGGGCTGCTGGTCCCGGCACTTTACGTGGTGCCGGAGAAGAAGGCCAAGAAGAAGGCTACGGGAACCCGAAGGAGTTCTCGGCGTCAGGTGGTATCGGACTCATCGTCCGACGACTCCGAGGCAGACTCCTCCCACGAAGACGAGGAGGAGAAGAAAGAGGCCTCTCCTCTAGCGGGGGGAGAGAAGAAGAGGAAGGCCTCCCCAACGAGGGAGGCCGAAGGGTCCAAGAAGGGAAGGACCCTTCCCCCGGACTGCTCCGCCAACGTTGGCGACGGCAACGAGGAGTGGCCCTCAAGGGCCAAGCCCCTGGCGAGATCGTAAGTATCCGGACTCCTAGATAATTTATAATTTTTCTTTTTACCACACGGTGTCTTTCTAATGCCGCATACAACCTGTAGTCCGGCCAAGGACGATCTTCCCACTTCGTCGAGCGGGTCCTTGGGCACGTCGGATATGGATTCTCTTCCGACTGCCTCAACCCCCCGTGACGCTGACGACGCCGAGGTGGGGTCCCGGGAAGGGACCCGCCAGGAGGAGGAGGCCCCGGAGGTGCTGCAAGGCAACCTCCCGGACTCTGCACCGGACTCCGAACCAGAACCTGCAGTGGTTCCGGAGTCCGGCGAGCGGCCCCTTCGTAAGAAGGGCAAGACTGTGACACCGGCGGCCTCTGTCCAACCGGAGGCGCCGGATAACTTGCTGGAGGCACTCAACGGTGCTTCCATCAAAGAAGAACACCGCACTGTTATGAGTGCGGTGATTCAGAAGGTTCAGTTCGCCAAGAGTTTTAAGATATGTAATATAATACCGCATAGACAGTAGCCCCTGATGCTCGGTTCGGTGTTCGGAAAGAAAAGCTGGACTGAGAATCTAAAAAGATATACGCAGGAGTTCTAAAAAATATGTCAATATGGGATTGCAGGCTGCACTGCTGACCTCTGCCGCACTGACTGCGAAGGTCGATGCTTTGAAGCAGAGCCTCGAGCGGTCTAAGAGCGAGCTCGGCTGTGCCAAGAAGCAGCACGAGGACAAGAAAGGTGAGTAACACCGTATTAAATTTGTACCTTACAGAAAACGATTTGGTTGCAAGAGAAATAACAAGGATAACGTGGGTACTCCAGGGACCACAAACGAAGTGGCGACCTTGAAGGAGGCGGTGTCCGCGGCCGAATGCAATGCGGCCGCGGAGCGAGCCAAGCGAGAGAAGCAGGAGGCGCAGGTGGCGGAGGTGCAGCAAGAGCTCCAGGCTCTCATGGAAAAACATAAGAGTTTGGAGTGCGACTCAATGACTCAAGATTCCGAGCTTGCATCGGCTCTTGAGAGTGCCAAATCCGCTAAGGCCGAAGCCCACAAAGCCCTCCAGGAAATCGAGGCGTTGAAGAAGATAGCGGCGGGTAAGGCATTTTTCATGCAAAGCAAGCATGTGAATGTGAATTACCTATTAGTTACCTGAATTCGGAGCTCTCCAGGAGCGTTCGCAGATCTGCCCCGCAGCGTGTCCGATGCTGCCGCATTCTATCGGGCCGAGGAGGGGAGCTCGACAGAGAAGGTCTTCTGGTCTCAGTATGCTGAGGCCAGACATCCGGTGCCCCTTAGCGACCAACTGAAGCAGCTGGTCGAGCTCCACAAGGTGGCCGAACAGGCCATGAAGGGTCTCATAGTTCGGCTGTGGCCCAAGGAGGCCATGCCTGGGAGCTACTTCGGCCTAGTGCGGTGGCTGGTGGATGCGTGTCCCTGGGTTGAAGTCGTCAAGCACTCCGCCTGCATTGAAGGTGCCCATCGGGCCCTTGCCTGTGCAAAAGTGCACTGGGGCAGGATGGACGCTGAGAAGCTTCTGACGGACGCGCCGCCGGCGGGCAAGGAGTATCGTACGCCCGAAATGTATTATAAGAGTGTCCTGAAGGGCGCCCGCATGATTGCGGGTGAGTGCTCCAAAGATGTAATATTTGAGTAGACTCACATTTTGTTATCCTGTGCGCTGAAGACTTTGTTCATATGCGCTAAGCAACGCTTGTTAATTTAAAATATTACCTTCTGTGCGGCCGTTTATCAAATCTGAGAGATGGCGAGTCGTCGGCTTCAGCCCCCATGCCACGAGTGCTGGGGTGTTCTGGATAAACTTGAGCGCTCTTTTTCCCATTTTTGGGTCCATCTAGGGAGGCGCTCAACACAACGAACGAGGCAACCAGACTTATAATGCTTGAACACTCTCACTTAGCCATAGAATTCTATAATTTTAAATTTCGGCGAAGCCCCTAGTGTTCGGAAGACCGAGTTCGGGGCGCTATCCACGCCTGGGCCGGACAAAGCCGGTTCCTCGCTCTAAGCGGCATAAGTCTTTAGGGACTCAAAAAGACCTCTCGAACAGCGACCAGCTCTCGCCTTATCATGACGGTCAGTTTTAGCCTTCTCCACTGAGGCGCTCGCCCAGCTCAACCGGGGCGCAATCGCAGTGGTTCTCCCAGTGCTACCTTAGCCGATACAACGGAACGTAAGGTACCAGAACATGGGAGCCGGGCAAACCCAACTATTGACCCAAGACATGATTCGGAGCCGATGCATATAATGCTATAAGTTTGGGGTGCCGCACTTGTGAAAGTGTTCGGACTTATCACACCATAATGTGGGGAACTTAAGCCCCTGGTGTATTTAGCCGTACCAAGGTGTACGGATGCAACATGTCATAAATGAACATATATATAAGAAAGAAATGCGGTTATAAGCAAGAAGCGATGCATTGTTTATTCAAGAAGTACTGCCATGAATGCAGAACGATACAAATAGTGCGGTAAGCAAGGGATAGGACTATTAAACATGTCCCCCTCCAGGGGTAGGCTGCGGAATGGTGTATAAAACGGATTTAATGCTCGTAATGGAGACCATCTGGATACTCGTCGTAGCCTTTCTCCTCCCCTGGCTGTTGCATCGTGAGTTCGGCAGGTCTACTGCCGAACAGGGCCTCTGGTGAACGGAGTCCTGTGGGTAAGAAAAAAGAAAAAAAGAAAAAGAATGACACACTTGGGAGCCCCTGGTGCGGTTAATCCGCATACTGGGCCTGTGGTGGTCGTGCCCCTCCCCCTATGCCCATGGTATGTCCAAAGCGTAATGATGTACGCGAAGGACCAGTCTTGCAATTTTGCAAGGGCCGGGGTTGGGGCCGCATTGCTACGCGTGCTCGGAACATGCCAGGTGGTCTTGTTGTAGGTTACTCCGGGCGTGTTTGGCCGTGTCCGGTCGCTTAACGGCCGGACTCGAAAATTGCCTTAAGAGGCTGCTCTGTACTTCTGCCGTGAGAGCTGCTGTGTGTTCCTCCATTCGGAGGGAGCGTTCAGTGTTTCCGTTGACCGTAATGACTACTCGAGGGCCTGGCATCTTGAGCTTGAGGTATGCATAGTGCGGCATCGCGTTGAGCTTTGCGAACACGGTTCGTCCGAGCAGAGCATGATAGCCGCTGCGGAACGGGACTATATCGAAGATTAACTCCTCGCTTCGGAAGTTATCCGGGGATCCGAAGACCACTTCCAGTGTAACTGAGCCTGTACAATTGGCCTCTACACCTGGTATGACGCCTTTGAAGGTCGTCTTTGTTGGTTTAATCCTTGAGGGGTCTATGCCCATCTTGCACACTGTATCATGATAAAGTAGGTTCAGGCTGTTGCCGCCGTCCATCAGGACTCTAGTGAGGTGAAATCCATCTACCATTGGGTCTAAAACCAATGCGGCGAATCCACCATGGCGGATACTAGTGGGGTGGTCCCTTCGATCAAAAGTGATCGGGCAGGAGGACCATGGGTTGAACTTCGGGGCGACTGGCTCCGTCGTGTATACGTCCCTGAGTGCACGCTTCCGCTCCCTCTTGGGTATGTGAGTTGCGTATATCATGTTCACCGTCCGCACTTGTGGGGGAAACCCTTCTGTCCTCTATTGTTCGGCGGCCGGGTCTCTTCCTCGTCATCGCTATGCAGCCCCTTGTCATTGTTTTCGGCAATTCACTTGCCTGCCTACTTGAAGACCCAACAATCCCTGTTGGTGTGATTAGCTGGCTTTTCGGGGGTGCCATGTATCTGGCAAGAGCGGTCGAGTATTCGGTCCAAATTGGACGGACCCGGAGTAGTTCTTTTGAATGGCTTTTTCCGCTGACCGGGTTTAGAGCCTTTGAATCCGGCGTTTACTGCCGTATCCTCAGTGTTATCACCGTTAATGCGACGTTTATTTTTGTTGCGACGCGACCTGCCATTGCGGTCCTTGGTATCCGGACTGCCAGAATTTTTGCTGAGGTTGTTACTGCGGGCTAGCCAGCTGTCCTCTCTCGCGCAGAAGCGGATCATAAGTGATGTGAGGGCTGCATGGATTTTGGCTTTTCCTGTCCTAGGTGCCGGGCAAGCCACTCGTCGCGGATGTTGTGTTTGAAGGCTGCGAGGGCCTCTGCATTCGGACAGTCAACAATTTGATTTTTCTTTGTTAAGAACCGTGTCTAGAACTGTCTGGCCGATTCATCTGGCTGCTGAATTATGTGTCTTAGGTCATCGGCGTCTGGTGGTCGCACATATGTGCCCTAGACGTTGTCAAGGAATGCAGCTTCCAGGTCTTCCTAACACCCAATTGAATCTGCTAGCAAGCTATTGAGCCAATGCCGAGCTGGTCCTTTAAGCTTGAGTGGGAGATATTTGATGGCATGAAGATCATCGCCACGGGCCATGTGGATATGAAGGAGATAGTCTTCAATCCAAACTGCGGGGTCTGTTGTGCCATCGTAGGATTCAATATTCACGGGTTTAAACCCTTCAGGGATTTGATGATCCATTACTTCATCTGTGAAGCATAGTGGGTGTGCGGCGCCTCTGTATTGGGCTATATCACGACGTAGCTCAAGTGAGCTTTGTCTACTGTGTTCGGCCCGGCCGGAGTTGCTGTATCCGGCGCGACGGTCATCGCGCGCATTGTGGGGCACCCGCGCGATCCGTAGATCGATCTTGATTGTCTTGCCTTATCCTCCAATATGTCTCGCAAGTCCGGCGCATTCCCCCGTGGCTTCGTACTTTTCGAGCGGTGCCGGGGTACGGTTCTGGTGGAGGTCCTAGAGGCCTCTCTGTCGCGGCCACGAGGTGGTCGGTCGGCCGTATTTTGCGCTGCTGATGCAGGTTTATATGCCTCCTCCTCTAATCGGGGGAGCAACTTGCGTTTGGGGTAGCTTTTGGAGGGGTGAGGGAGTCCTGGACTGGGGGGGTGGCCGGACAGCCGGACTATCATCGTCCGCCGGACTCCAAGACTACGAAGATACAAGATTGAAGACTCTGTCCCGTGTCCGGATGGGACTTTCCTTGGCGTGGAAGGCAAGCTTGGCGATACGGATATGTAGATCTCCTACCATTGTAACCGATTCTGTGTAACCCTAGCCCTCTCCGGTGTCTATATAAACCGGAGGGCTTTAGTCCATAGGACAACATGCATTACAACAATCATACCATAGGCTAGCTTCTAGGGTTTAGCCTCCTTGATCTCGTGGTAGATCCACTCTTGTACTACCCATATCATCAATATTAATCAAGCAGGATGTAGGGTTTTACCTCCATCGAGAGGGCCCGAACCTGGGTAAAAACATCGTGTCCCTCATTCCTGTTACCATCCGCCTAGACGCACAGTTCGGGACCCCCTACCCGAGATCCGCCGGTTTTGACACCGACATTGATGCTTTCATTGAGAGTTCCTCTGTGTCGTCACCGATAGGCTTGATGGCATCTTCAACCAACAACGCTGTCCAGGGTGAGACTTTTCTCCCCGGACAGATCTTCGTATTCGGCGGCTTTGCACTGCGGGCTAATTCACTTGGCCATCTGGAGTAGATCGAAAGCTACGCCCCTGGCCGTCAGGTCAGATTCGGAAGCCTAAAATTCACGGCCGATGTCCACGGAGACTTGATCTTCGACGGACTCGAGCCACAGCCAAGCGCGCCGCACTGTGACGACGGGCATGATCTAGCTTTGCCACCGAACAGTGCCTTGGTGGCCGCACACGGATCCGCTTCGGCCATTAGTCCAGAGCCGATCGCCCAGATCGGGGGCCGGAGGATAGACGCCGCCCTGGGGGCTTCAACATCCACGGCGATGGAGCCAAACACTAATCTTGTCCCCTGCGAAACTCGTGATTCCGAGGCGTCGGACTCCTTGCCGGACTCCGAACCTCCCGCGCCCCTACCAATCGATTCGGATTGGGCGCCGGTTATGGAATTCACCGCCGCGGACATCTTCCAATACTCGCCTTTTGGCGATATCCTGAATTCACTAAAGCATCTCTCGTTATCAGGAGAGTCCTGGCCGGACTATGGCCAGGATGGTTGGGGTACGGACGACGAAGAAATTCAGAGCCCACCCACCACCCACTTTGTAGCCACTGTCGACGATCTAACCGACATGCTAGACTACGACTCCGACGACATCGACGCTATGGACGACGATGCCGGAGACGAATAGGAACCAGCGCCTACAGGGCACTGGAAGACCACCTGGTCATACGACATATATATGGTGGACACCCCAAAAGACGGGGATGGCGAAGAAGCAGCAGAGGCAGACTCTTTAAAGAAGCAGCCCAAACGCCGGTGTCAGCGGCGCCGCTCTAAATCCCGCCACAGCAAGAATGGAGATTCCGGCACAGGAGATAATAATACTCCAGAGAGTGCCGAAGACAATCCCCTCCAGCAAGACTCAGCGCAGGAGGATGCAGAAGCAAGCCCTCACGAGAGGGCGGCAGACGAAGAGGTTGAGGATCATAACTATATGCCTCCCTCCGAAGACGAAGTAAGCCTCAACGATGAGGAATTCGTCGTACCTGAGGATCCCGTTGAACAAGAGCGCTTCAAGCGCAGGCTTATCGCCACAGCAAACAGCCTAAAGAAAAAGCAGCAACAGCTTCAAGCTGATCAGGACCTGCTGGCCGATCGATGGACCGAGGTCCTCGCGGCCGAAGAGTATAAACTCGAACGCCCCTCCAAAAGTTACCCAAGACGCAAGCTGCTCCCCCGATTAGAGGAGGAAGCATACATACCTCCATCACCAGCGCACGATATGGCTGACCGACCACCCCGTGGTCATGACAGAGAGGCATCCAGGCCTCCAGCCAAGACCGTAGCCCGGCATCGCTCCAAAAGTACGAAGCCAAGAGGGAACGCGCCGGACTTGCGAGACATATTGGAGGACAAAGCAAGGCAATCCAGATCCATCTACGGATCACGTGGGTGCCCTACGACCCACGACGAATACCGTCGCGCCGGATACAATAACCCCGGCCGGGCCGAACACAGCAGATAGCGCTCTCTCGAGCTGCGTCGCGATATTGCTCAATACAGAGGCGCCGCACACCCGCTATGCTTCACTGACGAAGTAATGGATCATCAAATCCCCGAAGGGTTTAAACCCGTAAACATCGAATCTTACGATGGCACAACAGACCCCGCGGTTTGGATCGAAGATTATCTTCTCCACATCCATATGGCCCGCGGCGACGATCTCCATGCCATCAAGTATCTCCCACTCAAGCTTAAAGGACCAGCTCGGCATTGGCTAAACAGCTTGCCCGCCGAGTCAATTAGGTGCTGGGAAGACGTGGAAGCCGCATTCCTAGACAACTTCCAGGGCACGTATGTGCGACCACCAGACGCCGATGACCTAAGCCACATTACTCAGCAGCCAGACGAATCGGCCAAACAATTCTGGACACGGTTCTTGACAAAGAAAAACCAAATCGTTGACTGTCCGGATGCAGAGGCCCTTGCAGCCTTCAAACATAACATCCGGGACGAATGGCTAGCCCGGCACCTGGGGCAGGAAAAGCCGAAATCTATGGCAGCCCTCACATCATTAATGACCCGCTTCTGCGCGGGAGAGGACAGCTGGCTAGCTCGCAGCAACAATCTCCGCAAAAATTCTGGCAGTCCGGATACCAAGGACAACAACGGCAGGTCACGTCGAAACAAAAACAAACGCCGCATTAATGGCGACGATAAGGAGGATACGGCAGTCAATGCCAGATTCCGAGGCTCTAAACCCGGTCAGCGGAAGAAGCCGTTCAAAAGAACCACTCCGGGTCCGTCCAATTTGGACCGAATACTCGACCGCTTATGCCAGATACATGGCACCCTTGAAAAACCAGCTAATCACACTAATAGAGATTGCTGGGTGTTCAAGCAGGCAGGCAAGTTAATTGCCGAAAACAACGACAAGGGGCTGAACAGCGATGACGAGGAAGAGACCCGACCGCCGAACAATAGAGGACAGAAGGGTTTTCCCCCACATGTGCGGACGGTGAACATGATTTACGCGACCCATATACCCAAGAGGGAGAGGAAACGCGCACTAAGGGACGTCTATGCGATGGAGCCAGTCGCCCCGAAGTTCAATCCATGGTCCTCTTGTCCGATCACTTTCGATCGAAGAGACTATCCGACCAGCATACGCCATGGCGGATTCGCCGCATTGGTTTTAGACCCAATCATCGATGGATTTCACCTCACGAGAGTCCTGATGGACGGCGGCAGTAGCCTAAACCTGCTTTATCAGGATACAGTGCGCAAAATGGGCATAGACCCCTCAAGGATTAAACCTACAAAGACAACCTTTAAAGGTGTCATACCAGGAGTGGAAGCCAACTGCACAGGCTCAGTCACACTGGAAGTGGTCTTCGGATCCCCGGATAATTTCCGGAGCGAAGAGTTAATCTTCGACATAGTCCCGTTTCGCAGCGGCTATCACGCTCTGCTCGGACGAACCGCGTTTGCAAAATTCAACGCGGTGCCGCATTATGCATACCTAAAGCTCAAGATGCCAGGCCCTCGCGGAGTCATCACGGTCAATGGGAATATGGAACGCTCCCTCCGAACGGAGGAACATACAGCGGCTCTCGCGGCAGAAGTACAGAGCAGCCTTCTAAGGCAATTCTCGAGTCCGGCCGTTAAAAGGCCGGATACAGCAAAACGCGCCCGGAGCAATGCCAACCAAGACCACCTGGCGCGATCAGAGCACGCGTAGCAATGCGGCCCCAACCCTCGCCCGCGCATGATCGCAAGAATAACACTCCGCGTACATCATTACGCTTTGGAGATACCATGGGCACAGGGGAAGAGGCACGATCGCAACGGACCCAGAGTGCGGTTCGACCACACCGGGGGCTCGCAAGTGTGCCCCCCCTTTTTTTATTTTTTTATTCCCCTTCTTTGTGTACACAGGACTCCGTTAACCAGAGGCCCTGTCCGGCGATGAACCTGCCGAACTCATGATGCAACAGTCAGGGACGAAAGAAGGCTGCGACGAACACTCAGGTGGTCTCAATTACGAGCATTAAATTCGATTATATACACCAAGTCCGTAGCTCACCCCTGAAGGGGGACATGTTTACCTAGTCCAAATCCCTTGCTTACCGCACTATTTGTATCAGTCCGCACTCATAGCAGATTTCCTTTAATAAATAATGCAGCACTTTTCAACTGCAATTACATCACCTTTTTTTTTTATATGTTCATTACATGACATCTTGCACCCGTATATTTTGGTACGGCCGAATACGCCAGGGGCTTCTGTTCCCCAAATTATGGTGTGATAAAGTCCGAACACTTTCATAAGTGCGGCACCCCGAACTTATAGCATTATATGAATTGGCTCTGAATCATGTCTTGGGTCAATAGTTGGGTTTGCCCGGCTCCCACGTTTTGGTGCCTTACGTTCCGTTCTGTCGGCTAAGGTGGCACTGGGAGAACCACTGCGATTGCGCCCCGGTTGAGCCGGGCGAGTGCCTCAGTGGAGAAAGCTAAAACTGACTGGCATGATAAGGCGAGAGACTGGTCGCTGTTCGAGAGGTTTTTTCGGGTCCTTAAAGACTCACGCCGCTTCGAGCGAAGTTCCGGACAATGTCCGACGAAGGCGTGGATAGCGCCCTGGATTCGGTCTTCCGAATACCAGGGGCTTCGCCGAAATTTAAAATTATAGAATTCTATGGCTAAGTGAGAGTGTTCAAGCATTATAAGTCCGGTTGCCTTGTTCGTTGTGTTGAGCGCCTCCCTAGATGGACCCAAAAATGGGAACAAGAGTGCTCAAGTTTATCCCGAACACCCCAGCACTCGTGGCTTGGGGGCTGAAGCCAACGACTTGCCATCTCTCAGATTTTATAAACGGCCGCACAGAAGGTAATATTTTAAATTAAACAAGCGTTGCTTAAATGCGCACATGAACAAAGTTTCAGCGCGCAGGATAATGCATAACGAGTTTACTCAAAGATTACATTTCGGGGGCACTCATCCGCAATATCGCGGCTCCCTTCAGGACAGTTTTATAATACATCTCGGGCGTGCGATACTCCTTGCCCGGTGGCGGTGGGTCAGTGAGAAGCTTCTCCGCATCCAACTTGACCCAATGCACCTTTGTGCGGGCAAGGGCCCGACGAGCACCTTCAATACAGGTGGAGCGCTTGATAACCTCCACCCAGGGGCACGCATCCACCAGCCGCCGCACAAAGCCGAAGTAGCTTCCAGGCATGGCCTGTCCAGGCCACAGCCGGACTATAAGGCCCTTCATGGCCTCCTCAGCTACCTTGTGGAGTTCGACCAACTGCTTCAGCTGGTCGCTTGGGGGCACCGGATGGCTGGCCTCAGCGTACTAAGACCAGAAGACCTTCTCTGTCGAGCTCCCCTCCTCGCCACGATAGAATGCGGCGGCATCGGACGCACTACGCAGCAGATCTGCAAACGCCCCTGGAGAGCTCCGAACGCGGGTAAGTGTAAGGTAGTTTACATTAACATGCCTGCTTTGCATGAAAAACGCCTTACCCGCCGCTATCTTCTTTATATCCTCAACCTCCTGAAGGGCCTTATGGGCCTCGGCCTTGGCGGACTTGGCACTTTCGAGAGCCGAGGCAAGCTCGGACTCTCGAGTCTTGGAGTCACGCTCCAAACTCTCATGCCTCTCCATGAGAGCGTGCAGCTCTTGCCATACTTCCGCCACCCGTGCCTCTTGCTTTTCTCGCTCTGCCCGTTCCGCGGCCGCACTGCGTTTGGCCGCGGACACGGCCTCCATCAGGGCTGCCACCTTGTTCGTGGCCCCTGCAATACCCATATTATCCTTGTTAATTTTATTGCAACCAAAAGCATTTTCTGTAAGGTAACCATTCAAAGTGGTGTGACTCACCTTCTTTGTCCTCAAGCTGCTTCTTGGCATGGCCGAGCTTTTGCTCGGACCGCTCGAGATCCTTTTTCAGCACATCGACCTCCGCCGTTAGTGCGGCAGAGGTCAGCAGCGTAGCCTGCAAACCCATATTGACATATTTTAAGCAACCCTGCGTATATCTTGTTAGATCCTCAGTCCGGCTTTTTCTTTCCGAACACCAAACTGAGCATCAGGGGCTACTGTCTATGCGGTATTACATTACATTATTTTAACTTCTTACCTCAAAGCCTGTTAGAAGGCTGCTGCAGGCTTCGGTCAGCCCGCTTTTGGCGAGCTGAACCTTTTGAATCACCGCACTCATGATAGTGCGGTGTTCTTCCTCGATGGAAGCGCCTTTAAGCGCCTCCAACAAGTTATCCGGCGCCTCCGGTTGGACGGAGGCTGCCGGCGTCACGGTCTTGCCCTTCTTTCGAAGGGGCCGCTTGCCGGACTCTAGAACCAATGCGGGTTCCGATGTAGAGTCCGGCGCAAAGTCCGGGAGGCTGCCTGACGGCGCCTCTGGAGCCTCCTCCTGATGGGTTCCTCTCTGGGATCCCACCTCGGCGTCCTCGTCGGCGCGTGGGGTAGAGGCGGTCAGAAGTGAATCCACATCCGACGGGGCCAACGACCCGCTCGATGAGTCGGGGAGATCGTCATCGTCCGGACTACGGACAGAATGCGGCGTTAGAAGGACACTACGCGACATAAAATATATTGCATATCAAGGATCCGGATACTTACGATCTCGCCGGACGCCTGGCCCTTGGAGGCCACTCATCCTCGCCAACGCTGGTGCTGGCGAAACTGTCCGGGGGGATAGTTCTCCCCCTCTTGGACCCTTCGGCCTCCCCTATTGGGGAAGCCTTCCTCTTCTTCTCTCCCCCCTCCGGGAGAGAGTACTCCTCCTCCTCCTCGTCTTCGGGGGAGGAGTCCGCGTGGTCGTCAGACGCCTGATTGCGGGAACTCTTTCGAGTCCCCGCGGCCACCTTCTTGGCCTTCTTCTCCGGCACCACGTGTGGTGCCGGAACCAGCGGCCCTGCTAAACGGGCGTCCACTGGGTCTTCTGGCATGGGAGCCGGGCTGATAAGCTGCCTGGCCTTCTCCATCCATTCCTGTTAAAGGAAAGGAAGGGATGAAACCCTCTTATAATCAATTCGATTACTACAAAGTGTCCCACAATGGGGTTGAATCACTTACCTCGTCAGTTGGATGCTGCTAGCTGAATCCGCGATCTTCCGTCGCGGATACGGGGGCTTCGGCGCCCTTAAACAGCACCCTCCAGGCGCCTTCGTATGTCGTATCGAAGAGCCCGCTCAGCACCTGGTGCTGTTCCGGATTGAACTCCCACAGATTGAATGCCCGTTCTTGGCATGGGAGAATCCGGCGGATGAGCATGACTCGGACCACGTCGACGAGCCTGAGCTTATCGCTCACCAGCTTCTGGATGCAGGCTCGGAGTCCATTCACCTCCTTCAGATCGCCCCACAGCAAGCCCTTCTCTTTCCAGGAGGTGAGCTGCATGGGGACGCCAGATCTAAACTCGGGGGCCGCCGCCCATGTAGGCTTGCGCGGCTCGGTGATATAGAACCACCCCGATTGCCACCCCTTGATGAAGTCCACGAAGGCCCCTTCGAGCCAAAGGACGTTGGGTAATTTACCCAACATGGCGCTTCCGCATTCCGCTTGCGTGCCCTTCACAACCTTCGGCTTGACGTTGAAGGTCTTGAGCCACAAGCCGAAGTGGGGCCAGATGCAGAGGAAGGCCTCGCACACGACGATGAACGCCGAGATGTTGAGGATGAAGTTCGGCGCCAGATCGTGGAAATCCAGGCCGTAATAGAACATGAGCCCCCGGACGAATGGATGGAGCGGAAAGACCAGTCCGCGGAGGAAGTGGGGAAGGAAGACGACCCTCTCGTGAGGCCCAGGGGTGGGGATGAGATGCCCCTCGTCGGGCAGCCGATGCGCGATATCGCCGGAGAGGTATCCGGCGCTGCGCAGCTTGGTGATGTGTTATTCCTTAACGGTGGAGGCCAACCACTTGCCTCCCCCTCCGGACATATTCGGAGAAGGTCGAGGCGAGATGCGCGAGCTTGGGCATTGGAGCTTGAGTGCGCGGAGATGTATAAGCAAAGGAGGAAGAAGGCGTAGGTGAGAAGGTAAATCCTTATCCCTTATATATAGGCGGACGAAACTGTGCGTCCCCCACCGGCCTGGTAAAACTCGCTTATCTCCCAAGCGCCACCATCAATGGCGCGGTTGGGTTACCCACGTCCGTATTGATGAGAATCCCGGAATAAGGGGAACACGATCTCTGCTTCGACAAGACGTGCCAAGGAAACCGCTTCGCTAAACGTGCTGAGGTGGTATAGTAAAAAATGATTCAAACAATGGCTTGGTAGCGGTGTGATGTCACGCCGCATAATACGTCAGCAGATTGAACTAAGTGTACATTTTATTCTCTCTACGGTGGAATGTGGAATTTATTTTGCAGACCCGGACACTATCCTGGTGTTCATGATCTTCTCTGGATTATTCAAGGGAGGAACCCGCCTTGCAATGCCGAACATTATGCGCGCCGGACTTATCGTCATTGAAGCCTGGTTCAGGGGCTACTGAGGGAGTCCTGGACTGGGGGGTGTCCGGACAGCCGGACTATCATCGTCTGCCGGACTCCAAGACTACGAAGATACAAGATTGAAGACTCCGTCCCGTGTCCGGATGGGACTTTCCTTGGCGTGGAAGGCAAGCTTGGCGATACGGATATGTAGATGTCCTACCATTGTAACCGATTCTGTATAACCCTAGCCCTCTCCAGTGTCTATATAAACCGGAGGGCTTTAGTCCGTAGGACAACATGCATTACAACAATCATACCATAGGCTAGCTTCTAGGGTTTAGCCTCCTTGATCTCGTGGTAGATCCACTCTTGTACTACCCATATCATCAATATTAATCAAGCAGGACATAGGGTTTTACCTCCATCGAGAGGGCCCGAACCTGGGTAAAAAACATCGTGTCCCTCGTTCCTGTTACCATCCGCCTAGACGCACAGTTCGGGACCCCCTACCCGAGATCCGCCGGTTTTGACACCGACAAGGGGCGTTCGAGTTCATACTCTTCGGCCGCAAGGACTTCAGTCCATCTGTCGGCTAGCAGGTCTTGATCAGCTCTAAGCTGTTGCTGCTTTTTGTTTAGGCTGTTCGCCGTGGCCATTAGCCTGCGTTTGAAACGCTCTTGTTCGACGGGATCCTCGGGCACGATGAATTCGTCGTCGTTGAGGCTTGCCTCGTCTCCGGAGGGAGGCATGTAATTATCATCCTCTACTTCTTCGTCTGCCGCTCTCTCATGAGGGCTGGCTTCTCCGTCCTCCTGTGCTGAATCTTGCTGGAGGGGGTTGTCTTCGGCACTCTCTGGGGTGTTATTATCTCCGGTGCCGGAATCTCCATTCTTGCTGTGGCGGGATTTAGAGCGGCGCCGCTGACGCCGGCGCTTGGGCTGTTTCTTGGAGGAGTCTTCCTCCGCTGCTTCCTCGCCATTCCCTTCCTTTGGTATGTCCACCATATGTATGTCGTATGACGAGGTGGTCTTCCAGTGCCCCGTAGGCGCTGGTTCTTGGTCGTCTCCGGCATCGTCGTCCATACCGTCGATGTCTTCGGAGTCGTAGTCTAACATGTCGGTTAGATTGTCGACAGTGGCTATAAAGTGGGTGGTGGGTGGGTTTTGAATTTCCTCGTCGTCCGCATCCCAACCATCCTGACTGCAATTCGGCCAGGGCTCTCCTGATAGCGAGAGGTACTTTAGCAAATTCAGGATGTCGCGAAAAGGTGAGTGTTGAAAGATGTCCGCGGCAGTGAACTCCATGATCGGCGCCCAATCGGATTCGATTGGAGGGGGCGCGGGAGGTTCGGAGTCCGGAGAGGAGTCCGGCACCTCGGAGTCACGAGCCTCACAAGGGACAAAGTCAGTATTCGGCTCCATCGCCATAGAGGTTGCAGCCCCCGAGGCGGTGTCTAGCCACCCATCATCGATCTGCGCGGTCGGCTTTGAATTAAGGGTCGGAGCGGACTCATGTGCGGCCTCCAAGGCACTGTCCGGCAGCAGAGCTATATCATGCCCATCGTGACAGTGCGGCGCGCTCAGCTGTGGCTCGAATCCGTCGAAGATCAAGTCTCCGCGGATGTCAGTCGTGAAGTTCTGGCTTCCGAATCTGACCTGATGGCCGGGGGCGTAGCTTTCAATCTGCTCCAGATGGCCAGGCGAATTGGCCCGCAGTGCAAAGCCGCCGAATACGAAGATCTGTCTGGGGAGAAAAGTCTCACCCTGGACTGCGTCGTTGTTGATTATCAAAGGAGCCATCAAGCCTATTAGTGACGACACAGAGGAACTCTCAATGAAAGCACCAATGTCGGTGTCAAAACCGGCGGATCTCGGGTAGGGGGTCCCGAACTGTGCGTCTAGGCGGATGGTAACAGGAGACAAGGGACACGATGTTTTTACCCAGGTTCGGGCCCTCTCGATGGAGGTAAAACCCTACTCCTGCTTGATTGATATTGATGATATGGGTAGTACAAGAGTGGATCTACCACGAGATCAAGGAGGCTAAACCCTAGAAGCTAGCCTATGGTATGATTGTTGTTGTGTTTGTTGTCCTACGGACTAAAATCCTCCAGTTTATATAGACATCAGAGAGGGCTAGGGTTACACAGAGTCGGTTACAATGGTAGGAGATCTACATATCCGTATTGCCAAGCTTGCCTTCCACACCAAGGAAAGTCCCATCCGGACACGGGACGAAGTCTTCAATCTTGTATCTTCATAGTCTTGGAGTCCAGCCGATGATGATAGTTCGGCTATCCGGACACCCCCTAGTCCAGGACTCCCTCACTCCATGTCATCTCTTTCCCTACAACTTCCATGTATACATCTTCTATTCCTAAATAGATAGTACAACCCACTAGTAGCTTTTTTCCAAAACATGCAACTATGGCACAAGAACTATATAGTGTGCCAATAACTTTGAAAGATGGTCGCTGGATGAAGCTAATCCGACAATGCAGAGATGGCAAATCCGAGCACTACTGGCCGTTGGATATAATCAACATTCCACCAAATCTGCTACATGTACAATTTAGAAGACTCCATGGTTGAACTTAAGCATAATGCACAAACCTCAAAACACAAGCACTTCTCCTTTGTTCTAGAATCTTCTGTATCATAATTGATTTTTTTCTAAATGAATTGCCATTATTTGTGTTTTACTTTATGCTTTACAATGCACAACCCCATGAATCTTAATATTTTTATAAAACTAATTGATTTTGAATTAGATGAACTATAAGAACTAAATGAACATCTACATCATGCATATATGACTCAAAGCTTTACATGCTATAGTGTGTATTTATTCATAATTTGGTTTCGAAATATAATGCATTCAATGCATGTGTACCTTACTAGTTTTGAGTAGAGTAGCAAATTTCACGCGACCCCGGGTATATCAAAATGAAGGGCCCATGCATCGTTGCCTTTCGATCAAACCTACGTCCACAATTTTTTGTACGTACTATATCTCCACTGGTCCCCGAACCCAAAATGTTGCCTCGTTCTCGTAAAACCAAGCAGCCCACACATATTTAAGGCATCGACTCGAACCCGTTTAGTACAACGTGGCCCCGCACGCCGTAGTACTCGTACAAACCCTACCTCCGCACTCATCATCGGTTTTGTTCAAGAGGACGAGGGAGAAGCCGATTTGTAGTGGAGGCGCTTTAAAAAAAGGATCTATAGTGGAGACCCCTACCCTAGGGTGCCCTAGGTAGCTGCCGCACGCATCATTGTTTTCTCTTTTCTTTATGCTCTTGCTCCCTAGAGTGAAATGATGGTTGCTTCGTCCGTCCAGCTTAATGCGGGAAAGGTGGGGCTTTGTGATTTTACCCCTCATTGCTCATTTTCTACTACTGTGGCGCTACAACCGGGGTGCCTCCAATTCCAACTGCTGCTCTGAACTGTAATTTGGTGCATTGCACATGGAACAAGACGGTGGATGAGCCACATGTCGGCCAAAGGGGTCCTGTTAAGTGTGTCGCCATTTCGTGTGTGGACTGAGCCTGCTTGAGTTGCTACGCCAACACGACAGGAGCAGCCTACCACTTGGTTTTGCTCCTTGGTGAATCCCGACTATATTGATCTAAAAAGATACATGCTGAACTACCCTCTCTGCCTCGTTTTTTTATTTTTAGGCGTCTCGGTTTATAGGGCGTGCACATAGTTCCAGGTCATCCATTTGACTAACTAAATATGAGTTACTATGTCACAAAAAATATATCATTGGATTCTTAAGCGGATGTAGTTGTATTTTAAAGTCGAGGGCGGGGCTTTTCCTGCGCGGTAGGCGGGGCAGTTCTGCCTAGTCAGTTCGACAGAGACACGAGAAGACGAGGGAGTAGGCTGCTGCAAATGTAGGGTTGTGTGATTTGACAGCAAGTTACTGCTGGACAGGTGGGGCCCCGTGATTTGACTTGCCATTATCATTTTAACTACGGCTCTACGACCGGCATGAGTCTCCCAATTCCTGACCACCTCCATATAGGTGCCTCTCCCAATGCTCCACCATGTAGTTGAGGCTGGCTCTTGCATGAGGACCCACTTCTCCACTTTTTCCTTGCCTCTCTTTCCTCCACATATAGCCCACTATTGTAGTACTACTTACTTGCTCCTACAGGTGCTAAGCTTGCCACATAGGTATAAAGTCTGATGTGGCAAGTTAATCAAGAAGAGAAAGACTAGTTTGGTGACCCAAGGAAGAAACGGTGCTAAAGTGCGTGTACCTAGGTGAAAAGACAATTTTGAGTCTATAGCTAATTAAATGAAGCATACTTAGCAACAAAAAACTAATAAGCACCTATGCATTGGGGACTTGATTGCTAAGCCATTTAATGCCCTTAGCACCTCATCTAAAGCACCATTTCATTGGAAGAGGTCACTCCTTGGCAAATGCAATAAATACTATAGTACGAAGAAAGAGATAGAGAGAAGTAAAAACAAAAATACACTTATAGCCAACCTTAGAGCTAACCTTGTTGTAGTATGAGTGACTAAGTGATGACATGCCAACATCAGATAGCCTAACGCACTGTGTTAAATCTCCAAGGGCGTGACCGCGCGAGCGACGTGACAGTCGTGGTAGGCGCGACCATGATACAGGCTGCTGGCAGCCCTTGGATCTGAGATTGAACAGTTGCATGCTAAGTTGCTAAAAATTTGCAGAATAACCCTCTAGGATAGGATATTCACCCATAGGTCTAGAATCACGCCATGCAACCGTTCAATCTCAGATCCAAGGGCTCTCGGAAGCCTGTATCCTGGGAGAATGGAAAGCCACTACCCTGCCGTTGGCACGCTGGCAGTTCGCTACTACTCGTCCCCGCATGTCCTTTAATACTACGGAGGTTCGCTCCTAGTCGTCCCGTCCTTTCACATTACGGCAGTTCCACTAATCCTAACCCTCCTCCCAAATCCATGGCATCCCAAATCTCCATGATCGGCGGTGAGTACAAGGTTAGAACCATCACCGGCGATGAGCTCGACGTCATCTACACTCGTTCTTCCGCGACGGTGAAAGGATGCCTTTCTCGCTTCACACGTATGTTCAAAAACTCAGATGATGAGTGGGTCGCTGGGCTAGATGTTGAGTACACCACAGTCCTGGGACGAGAGAAGCATCTAAAGGACGAAGAGAGGAAGGAGCCCGCCGTGATCCAGGTTTGCGTGCATGACTTATGCTTGGTCTACCACATATGCCATGCCGACGTTGAATGCCTAGATTTTAAGGACTTCCTCGAGAGCAACCTAGTCAAATTCGTTACTATAGACTTTACGAACGACAAAGAAGTCCTGGGTCGGATAGGCCTCGTTGTAGGCAACCCCTTCGACCTCCAGAGTAATGGGCTGGTGTCCTCTCGTCAGCCTTCAATGCTGACCCTGGCAGGAGCCATGGTTCATCCTTCATACCGTAAACTGGAGAAACCTCCATACACGTTTCATCGTTATGCATGGTAGCGGAATGTACTAGATATAGACCACATCCACTACGCTGCAATGGATGGCTACCTTTGTTTCAATATCTACAAGGGTTGGATGAAGAGCAAGAGCCAAGTGTGTGGTTCAAGCAAAGAAGTATTAGCCAAGAGGAAGAGGGACAAGGACGAAGTCGAGGACGTAGACGAGGACTCTGAGTGAGTAAGGTGTCAGTATCATATCTCATGGTGGTTCTAATGCAGTGTCTACTGGATTAGTTGCATAGTTTGATTTCAGGCATGCTTAGTTTAATTTGAGGGGTGTGTTGTGCTGAGCCCCTAGCAGAACTATGTTATGTTTCTTCTCATTACTTTAACTCTTTAGTATGTACATACTACTAGTATATAGAATTTAACACCCCAATTAAGCACGTACTAGCTTTTTTAATAGTACTAAATGCATAATTTGGCGGCGAGCGCTCTCTATATGTACCACTTTTTTTTAATTTCAATTTTTGCTCCATGGTGCAATCCATTGATACTACTACTATACAAGAATATACATTTTTTAAAAGGCTAGAGTACTGTTCATCACATATATAGCCAGTTAAATTCTCAACCTAGAACGACGTGCATGCCATGTAGTAAACCGATACGGAGGAAGTATAGTAAAAATGAGGTGATTTTACCGAGCGACCGGCGCGGGAGCATGACCTGTCATGCGGTCCCACGTGTCATGATGTACCAAGGTGATGCGCGTGTCCCTCTTGAGGCAGAAGCAATACTACGTGGTTTGAGATGATGGCGAACCGAAATGTGAAATAATGGTTGCTTCTTCTGTGTGGGAAGGTGTGGCATTGTGATTTGACGTCTCATTGCTCATTACTACTACTGGGCTGGTACGAGTGGGGTGCGTCCCCCTGCTGTTCTGCACTATTATTTGGTGCTTGACACGTTGACCCGGTTTCCATATGTCCCACATGTCGGTGACAGGAAGTACAAAATTCATGAAAGGGAGCTTCGATGGAGGAGTATACTACAGAATTCATGAAAGGGAGCGACTTAGTTTTGGAAAAATCTGTTTTTACGGAGTACGTACCCACTAGGGTTTATAGGGCTCATCTAAAAAACATTTGTTTTTCCGTTTGATAAGTCTCAATTCTACTACTAGTAGTAGTACCATTACATGTTGGGTTTCGAGGTGCGTTAGATCACCCGATGCAAGCAGTGTCAAGAGGAAACTCACCAATGCATGTAGAAGTTCATGGAAATTTAGTGGTCATTCATGCATTCATTCTAATTAATGCCTTGGTAAACATAACTTCTTGAGAAAAACGAGCGTACTAATTACTTGTGCAAACTACGAAATTACTTCGACCACTCACCGTCTACCTTGGTTGGAGAGATTTTGAAATTGAGCCATAAACTGGAAAGGAGGGAGTAGTAACTTTTGTCTCGATTACTATTTGTGGCCTTGTATAGATGCAAAATGTATTTTTTTTGTAGTGGCCTTGTATAAGTAAATGGAGGGAGTACTTAAGGACATATATATTCCAAACAATATGATAATATCTCTAACCAAGGTACTATGGAGTAAACGGAGGGAGTAGTAAAAATTTCTCCGCGTGCTGCGAGCCACCGCGCGCGTGGGCGAGGGAGCCGGCGTAAGGCATACAGTACTACTACTACTACTACTACTACTACTACTACTACTACTACTACTACTACTACTACTACTACTACTACTACTACTACTACTACTACAACTACTACTACTCGTAATCAAGCTTCACCTCATCCTGCGAGCCACCACGCCCGTGGGCGGGGGAGACGGTGTACTAAGCAAGCTTCTCCTCGTTTTGCGAGTTGATGGGACACATCAAAAGTACTCCCGTGTATAGAGCCTTGCCTCTAAGGTAGGTGTCGGTGTCAAAACCGGCGGATCTCGGGTAGGGGGTCCCGAACTGTGCGTCTAAGGCTAATGGTAACAAGAGGCAGGGGACATGATGTTTTACCCAGGTTCGGGCCCTCTCGATGGAGGTAATACCCTACTTCCTGCTTGATTGATCTTGATGATATGAGTATTACAAGAGTTGATCTACCACGAGATCGTAGAGGCTAAACCCTAGAAGCTAGCCTATGATTATGATTGTTCTTGTCCCATGGACTAAACCCTCCGGTTTATATAGACACCAGAGGGGGATAGGGTTACATAGAGTCGGTTACAGAGAAGGATATCTACATATCTGAATTGCCAAGCTTGCCTTCCACGCAAAGGAGAGTCCCATCCGGACACGGGACGAAGTCTTCAATCTTGTATCTTCATAGTTCAACAGTCCGGCCAAAGTATATAGTCCGGCTGTCCGAGGACCCCTTAATCCAGGACTCCCTCAATAGCCCCTGGACCAGGCTTCAATGACGATGAGTCTGGCGCGCAGATTGTCTTCGACATTGCAAGGCGGGTTCCTTCTCCGAAGACTCCATAGAAGATTTTGAACACACGTGTCGTGTCCAGCTCTGCAAAACAAATTCCACATACCACCGTAGAGAGCAAAATATTCCACAAATCTAATCTGCTGACAACTTTTCATAGCGTGACATCATGTTGCGGCCCGGTCATTATGAACCGTTTTTCCCAGCCTACCACTGCACGTGTTGTGCGGCGGTTTTATTGGCACATCTTGTCGAAGCAGAGATCGTGTTACCCTTATCACGGGATTCTCATCAATACAGGTGTGGGTAACCCAACCTCACTTGTTTAATATGACTCCTTGATTTTAGGCAAGTTCTAAACGGCCACGCGGGGGACGCTTGATATTCGTCCTCTTTATAAAGGGGCCAAGGCCTGTCCTTTTCTTCCCACGCTCGATCCTTCCCTTCCCCCACCTCGAGTTCCAACACCCAAGGCTTCAACCATGTCCAGATCCAACCTTCAAGGCCGGTGGATGGCACAGAGGAGGACATCAAGAATCTTAGGGAGGCCAGGTATCTTACCGCCGAAATCCCGCATAGGCTGCCTGCTCAAGGGCAGGTCATTCCTACTCCCGAACCCAACGAGAGTGTCGTATTTGTTTCCCACTTCCTCCGAGGGCTAGGTTTTAGTCTTGATCCCTTTGTGAGAGGGCTCATGTTCTAGTACGGGCTAGATTTCCATGATCTAGCTCCAGATTCCATCCTTCACATCTCGTCGTTTATCGTCGTGTGTGAGGCCTTCCTCCGCATCACCCCACACTTCGGCCTATGGCTCAAAACCTTCAATGTGAAGCTGAAGATGATCGATGGGCAACACACAGAGTGTGGAGGTGCCATAATAAGCAAAGGCGCCGACGCCCCATGGCCAAAGGGTTACTTCCCGGAGGTGTCCGATTTATGGCAACGGGAGTGGTTTTACTTCACAGCTCCCCGAGGTACAAAGCGGGCGGCCCCCTGTCTTCCGCCCGGGCCCTCCGCCTCAACTGGCGTCATGGGTCAACAAGGGGCTGGACTGGGGCCCAGTTAATGACGTGCTGACAATGCAAAGCCGCATCCAAGATCTCCTCGAGAGGGATGTCAGTGTCGTCAAGGTAATGCAAGTAATGCTAGTTCGTTGGGTCCTGCCATGCCAACGTCGATCTCTCCCTATGTGGGAGTTCAACCCGGAAGGACCGCGAACTGTTCAACAATTCTTTGGCGTGACGCTCGAAGGGGTGTGTGGATTGTTTGTCGGATCATGAATAAAGTGTCCGGACACCACCGAGGATGCAGTTCTTAACTGCAACCGTCCGGATACCCAAGTAAGTAATTCCGCAACCGAACATGCCGTCTTTTATATTTGTTACAACATCATACTGAAACATTGCTCTCGGCCAGGGCTGGATAAGAAAGACGGAGAGGATCAAGTGTTCGGCCCACCTTCCCGAAGGATCACCGGATCCTTTATTAACCAGGATGCTTGAGCGCGCACCGTATCAGGTGCCACCAGGAGAAGGCGAGGGGAGGAATAGAGAAGCCATAGGTGGGCTTCATACTTTACACATCCAAACCGGGGGAGTAAGTGCCTTCGCGAAGGAGGATAATCGGGGAGGTGAATCTAAAATCCCCTCTCCTCGCAGGAAGAAAAGGGCCGCCTCTGAAGACTTGGAAACGGAGGTTTCCAAAAGAGGGAAGAAACCCCGGCTAGGGGGCCCTGCCCCAGAGGGCGTCCTTACTGCACAACGCCCGCAAGGGGGCCAGCCCTCAACCGAGCTGTAAGTAAAAAAAGTACTTTGGTAAATATATCCTATTTTATCTCTGAGAATAATAACCGAGATATATATCTTGTAGTCCGGCTCGCAGCCCTTCTCAATAGAGTTTGTCTTCGGGGGATCTTCTTCCAGAGATGATGGAGAGAGAGACGCCTCCTCTTGCCTCCCCGCCTCATGGGGCGGACGACCCCGAGGTGTCGTCACGGAGGATTTCTCCTGATCCGCCAAGGCCAGAAGTTAACTCTTCGTCCGCCCGAAGTCCGGAGCATTCAGCTCCAAAGGAGACCAACAGAAAGAGTCCGGGACTGTCCGGTGCACAACCGGATACACTGATGGGTCTTCTGGAGCAAGCGGCTATCTCAGAGGCGCATCGTACCTTAATGGGTACGGTGGTTGAGAGGATTTCATCTGCCAAAAGCGGGTTGAATGAAGCTTTTACGAGCCTGCTAAGAGGCTTTGAGGTACACAAAGCAATTTATGTGTTTTTGGTGGTACCGCACACGCTAGGTGTGCTCTGTATAGATAGTAGCCCCTGAGACTCTGGTTGCCGTCCAGAGGCGGCAAACAGAGGATCATAGTCCCAGGTAACGATCGTGCTGCTTTCATGTGCAGGCGGCTGAGGGTCCGGCGGTTGACCGGACTGCTGATTTTGCCGAATTGAAGCGGCAACTTGACGTGGCGGATGCTGACATCGCCCTTGTGAACAAGCGGCTTGACGAGGCCCAGGGTATATATTTTTGGCTTGTCAGCAAATATTAAGAGGAGCATGATGCTAGTATCTATAATATGCTGTGACTGCAGATGGAGCTGCTGCCGTGGAGACCCTTCGGGCAGAGCTTGCCTGAGCCAAGGAACAAGCCAGGAGAAGTGATGTGGCTGCCCTAAAGGCGGACGAGGAGTTAAAAGCCGAACAGGATGCTCATCACCAGAACGAAGATAAGATAGCCAAGATGGCTGTTGAGCTGAAAGATGCCGCCGGCCGCTATGAGCTCCTTGAAAAGGAAAGCCAAGCAAAAGCAGCTGACCTGAAGAAGGCTTTGGAGGCGGCCAAGGAAACTCGCTCTGAAATTAGAGGAATAAGGGAGGAGCTTCGTGAAGCCGGAGATATCATGGCTGGTAGTCCATTTTTGTTGCAGATGAAGTTCGGAGATCCGTAGTATGCCCCTCTGGACCAATTATGGAGTGCTGCAGACGCGTATGCGGACTTGGCAAAGAGTGGTTCTGATGCGACTGAGTTTTACAAGGATCGGAAAGATCATGAGGTGGAAAGGTTGTTCTGGTCGCAGTTTAGTGCCCCGACGCGTCCGCTGCCATTGAATGAAAAGATGGCCGCATGGGCCGAGCTCCACAGGTTGTCCGGGCTTGCTATGAGGTCTGCCGTGGATCATCTTTGGCCGAAGGGACCAAGGCCAGACAATTATTTTGGTTTAGTGCAACAATTCCTTGGTGCCGTGTCGCATATCGACGCTCTGAAGAGGTCGACGTGCATAGAGGGTGCACGGATGGCTCTTGCCCGTGTTAAAACATATTGGGCAGAGATGGAGGCCACCGCTCTTGCAACCCGGGGTCCGGCGGGAGGCTAGGACCCGGCCGAGCACTAATTTGAAGAAGTCCTAGAAGGCGTCCGTTTAATAGAGGCTCAGTGCTCGAAGAGTACCATGTTCGAGTGACATGTATCTGAATTGTAAAAACAATGCTATTTTGATTATAAAGGCGGTGTTTATACTTTTGCCCGAAAGTATTATATTGCCTCTTGTGCAGCCGTTTATGTATGTATATAACCTGAAAGTTTGTAGTCGCCGGCTTCAGCCCCCACACATATAATGCAGGGGTGTTGAAAGGACCACGATGTCGCCTAGAGTGGGGGGGGGGGGTGAATAGGCGTTTTAAAATCTTTTACGGATTTGGCTATATCCTAATGCGGAAATAAACTAAGCGGATACTTTTCAAGCACAAATCCTAAATATACTAGGCTCACTAGGTGCACCAACAGCTTAGTATAAACAAGATGAGAACAACGAGGATATGAGTAAGCACAAGTAAGTACACAAACTTACTCAATGTATATCACAATATATGTAAATGAATAATACACACAACCACAATTAAGAAATACAAGCTTACACAAATTATGTCACAAGATATGGAAATGAATGTTACAAGCTAGCAATTCACACTCAGCACAAGATAGAACAATGGTAGCAAGTATGAATTGCGGACTATAAAGCGTTGGGCTAAATTATCTCTACGATATGGTAACCAACACAATATAATGAGGACAACAAGATATAGTGAATGCACGGTCAAGTGACCAAAGTAAACCACAAGTAAGGAGTTAGGGTTAGGGATAACCAAAGTCACGAAGACGAGGATGTATCCCGATGTTCACTTCCTTGGAGGGAAGCTAGTCACCGTTAGAGAGGTGGATGTTACCACGAAGGCACACCAACGCCACGAAGGCTCACCCTATTCTCCTTGAGATATCACCACGAAGGCGATTCTCAACCACTAGTGGTAGACCTTGAGGCGGCCTCCAAACCTTCACAAACTTTCCGGGGGACAAATCACAAGTTGATTCCTCACCGGAGCACTCCTACCACCTAGGAGTCTCCAACCTCCAAGAGTAACAAGAACAAAGGGGAAATGCTCAAGACTTGCTCAAATCACGAATTCCTTTGGTCAAGAGAGGGAGAGGGAGTGGATCTATCACTTGATTGGAAAAACTCTCAAGAACTCTCACAAATCTCTCCGGGATCTAAGATTTGGTGTAGGAGAAGTGAGAGGGAGCCACTTGTGTTCTTGGGGCGATTTGGGATGAAGTGGTCAACCCTCTACCGGATTAGTAGAGGGATATATATAGAAGGCCTAGAAAACTAGCCGTTTGTGAGTAAGTGACAGCGCCGGGCCGGACATCCGGGCAAGGGCCGGACATCCGGGCAAGTGCCGGACATCCGGCGGGCACAACCAACAATTGAAAATAGGTTCTGGAATTTGGGGGCCGGATTTCTGGGAGGATCCCGGACATCCGGGGCGACCCGGAATCCCGGACATCCGGCCAAGTCCCGGATGTCCGGCCATCAAAAAAAAAAACAGCAGGAACCCCAAAACTGAAACATGCATAACTTTTACATCCGGACTCCGATTTTGATGATCTTGGGCTCGTTTTGAAGCTATGGAAAAAAATCCAGGTCCTCACATATAGAACCACCCAAGGTAAGCCATAATGGAGGGTGGAAAGCATTCAATGGTTATACATATACTTTGGGGAACCTAGTTGGCTTTGGATTTTCTTTTGAGATATGTAGGCATATTGTATTTGTATTGGATAGGAGCGAAATATGCCTATGTTGGAATATAATGTGAGAAGAATAGAAATAGATGATGTTGACTTGAGCAAATCCATCACTAACCCCTTTGATCCCCTCCTAATAGTGCGGGATTCCTATAACTCAAGACTCATAAAAGAACTATACTAGATAGCTTCCGAAAACTCATTCCTGAGCATATATCCTTTTCGATGGTCATCGATCCTCACATCTAAAGCCAAAGGAACTAATACCTTTGACTAGAGCCTTTCACTTGAGCTTTATATTGATATTTCTTCATGGCTCAAGTTGAAGGCAAGACATTGGAGAAGTCTTCAAGTAGCTCCCCCATACACAATGTGGGAAGATTTGCTTTGCATTCATCTTTACTTGTCCATCAACATTAATTACTTGATGACATACTTTGATGAGCACCAAACTTTCTTATAAGCACCAAGCTCATGAGAATTACCTAACCCACATAACATACACAACACATAGTATGGGTTAGTATAAAAAGCGCAATTGATAAATTCTTACCATACCACAAAATCTCATGTGGCACATGATATGCGCTTGTGTTGTCCATCTTAGAGGTCAATCTTTGATCTTCATCTTGGTCAACATTTATCTTTGCTCCATGATTAATATTGATGTCTTGAAGGCCCTATTGATATCTTCACTATGCTTCATTTCTTCAAGACAAAATAACCAATATCTCAATTCACCATGACCATATCAAGTTTCTCCTTGAATATCATATTGGACATCATTTGCCCGTTCTCATGCTCCAACATACTATCTTGAGAGGCACAATGAATTGTTCACTTGAATTACTTGCTTCAAGACATAATAATCCCCGACTCAACAAATGAGCTCATAATGATCCTATCATCAAGTATATGTAGAATTCTTCTCTTTAATCATTCTCTCAAGATCTTGATCCATCATGGTTCAACCCATAAGACTTGATGCATGCACAACAATATGTATATGGCATTCATTTCGAATCCATTCTATCTCCTTCTTGCATCATCATGGAACAAACATCCTTCAGTTCATCCAATATTCTTCATGCATTGGAAATGGAACTTTCCTTCAAATGTACAACTCAATGCAAACATTAGTCCATTAGGATTGTCATTTAATTACCAAAACCACACATGGGGACTACATGTACTTTCAATCTCCCCCATTTTTGTAACTGAAGACAATCTCAATAAGAGGGTTTATATAGTGCTTTTTAAACAAGCATGCAATTTATCCGAGGATAAATTATATACTTGGGATGGTTGTATTATCATCAAGACACTGCACAAGCATTTGATGATAGTACACCCATAGTATATAGAGCAAACTCCCCGACAATATATGCATGTGTGAATGAACTTTGAATGTCATTGCAATACTCATCCATGCAATAAGAATATATAACAAGGGTAGATATGCATGAGTGACAACAAGAACTACAAAAGATATTTATCTTAAACCCACTAAACTTCTCCTCCATTGGCAACAATTGCCAAAACGAAAGACAAAACATCTAGCCGACCAATATAGTATGAGTTCCTCCTTGATGTGTGCATGTCACAAAATGTGAATGAAAACAAATGCACATATTTAAATGATGAACAATTAAACGAGCTCGGAATCTATAGAACGCAATCCGATACGATTATATGAACTTTTTCATGTAAATTTTTTTAAGTGGCCAATAATAATCATGATATGTATCCACAAAGAAACTCGCATACACAAAAAGAAAGGATGAAATTGATAAGAACATGATATCCACAAGTGAATCCACTATTATACAACTTGACCCTAGTCATAATATCAAGGCACATGGCACAAAGCACATGGCACAAATTGATCTCATTTGCATAACACAAAGTGAAGCAAGTAATCAAAAGATCCGATGAGCCAAAAGGATAAAACAAATATTATGATTTGGGTAAAGGAGTGTTCTAAGGAAAATAGAGAAGCTCCCCATGATTTGTGCACTATTTATAATTTTTGTATTTGGATACAAGTGCACAAAATAGGATCATGACTCTCCCAAAATTAATAGGAACACAAAACGATTGCAAGCAAGCATAGATAAGAAAAGAAGCCTAGAATTTGCAACAAACATATGGTTGAGCAACATGAAAATGAGGCAACCTAAGAATAGGCACAACCAAAATGATGTGTGTGAGTCATGTCAAAGAACTTTAGAAGACTAGTATATGGATGAGAATTAAGCATCCACATAGCCTTGAGTAAATTAGATACAAGGAGCAAGACATGTCCTTCCCACACACACAAAGTTAAGAGGGACACACACACATCAAGCAAATGGGTTCACAAGCTCACTAATAGCAAATTAAAAATAAAAGCTTGTGACAACCCATGATGAAGATAGGAAATAATAGACTTGTCAAGACAAGCACGAGGACAACAATCCTCACCAAACATGAGTGCACTAAGGTGCAAAGAGGTAAGACACGCACTCATACAACAAATGCTTCCACGGAGCCACCAAATATGTAAAAAGAGAATGAAATGGTGGACATGAAAGAATAGGGATGTCAACTAGATATGTAACTTCTCTCATGTGTACAAGATTCTAGGTAGATGACAATCATGATGATATATATCCACAAAGAAGGATGTACACATGAAATAGTTACAAAAGGAAAGAATAAGATACCCAAAAAGGATACATAAAATATACCAATGAGATCTTTGCTTGAAAGTATAGCACATGGCTTAATATAATCTTATCGTATATTAATGAACTCCGAACACACAACCATCAAAGACATCACAACTAGCAACAAGAGATCATTGTTGAGATGCTTTGAGAAAGGAAACAAGTATGACAAGAACGAGTCAAGAAATTCATGCCATGATGCAACCTACACAAGGTTGAATGCAAGAAATGTATGAATGAAGTAAATACTTGTTACCGAGATAGCATTGGAATGATGTAGTAGGTAATGGTTCAAGCTTGGCTCTAATTTCCTCATAGTGCCACTGAGGGAGTCCTGGACTAGGGGGTGTCCGGATAGCCGAACTATCATCATTGGCCGGACTCCAAGACTATGAAGATACTAGATTGAAGACTTCGTCCCATGTCCGGATGGGACTTTCCTTGGCGTGGAAGGCAAGCTTGGCAATACGGATATGTAGATCTCCTACTATAGTAACCGACTCTGTGTAACCCTAGCCCTCTCCGGTGTCCATATAAACCGGAGGGTTTTAGTCCATAGGACGAACAACAATCATACCATAGGCTAGCTTCTAGGGTTTAGCCTCCTTGATCTCGTGGTAGATCTACTCTTGTACTACCCATATCATCAATATACATCAAGCAGGAGTAGGGGTTTACCTCCATCGAGAGGGACCGAACCTGGGTAAAAACATCGTGTCCCTTGTCTCCTGTTACCATCCGCCTAGACGCACAGTTCGGGACGCCCTACCCGAGATCCGCCGGTTTTGACACCGACAGCCACCAACTTCATGAATAAGCCAAGCACCCAATGCTCCTCAAATGTACCTAAAACAATTTAAGTACAATATGGTCCCCAAACTTATTGGGTCCGAAGTAGTTAGCATAACTATAAAACATAGGGTAAAATCATTAAATATGTGCATATCAATATGAATTTGAATTTCATGCACATATTAGCAATTAAGAATTTTGATGGATTTACCATATATATATATTGGATCAAATAAAACAAACAAGGCATGCGAATTTACACATAGTAAATATGCATGCACACGCCTACCAAAATCCAGGGAGATACAAATTTGACAAATGAACATATAACCGTTAATACTTCCAATAACATCACTAGTCATTCATGTTGTCCAAAATGACTCAAAGTGACAAATCAACATATGATAGCACAGAAAGTTCAACATATGAACCAAGGAAAACCAATGACCATATAAGATATGCATTGCACACATACTCATGGGAATATATCACTCAAGAAGATATATGACACTATAAACAATGAGATGACAAGCTACCATAACTCCATACAAACCAATAAGATGAACTCGAATAAAATGGTGTTTCGAGTTGTCATTCGGTGTAGAAACAAAATAAGTACATGATCATCTATACTAACACAAGCATAACATGAGAGTTTAGAAATAAACACAATGCTTGGGTAGCATATTATTAACATTCCAATAAGATAGATCATCATGCAAAGCAACAATTGGAATGGCTTTATTCAAATGATTTTCCAAATACAATTTTTAAGATAACCATTGGCAAAATTGCACAAGAATTCCATACTAAAAAAACATTGCATGCCACAGAGATATAAGATAATCTCAAACATAAATTCTAAGTGGCAAACTAGCAAACCACTATTGTTAATGTTCACACAAGAAGTGATATGCACAAAGTATATCACTCCCCCATAATGTGATAATCCATGTATTATCCACATGAGGCAAATGAAACCCAAATAAGGATAACTAATGGATGAGGATTTGAGTTTCAAATGAACTTTACATACCACATAGTAAATAGATAATATTGCACTAACAATACTAGGTGGTATCCTACATATATACACATTTAAGGTTTGTGATATGTGTAAAACATAGCACTCCCCCATAATGTGATGATCCATTAATATCTCAAAAGAGCCAAGGAAGATTCAACTAATGAAGCAATAAAGGCTCGAAACCACACATACAACTATATGATGTGCATAGCAACCTACACAAGCTAGATAACACGAATCAAGCATATTAGGAGGCACAACATATACAAACACATGCTAGGAACAAAACCTAAACATGCATGGGGCTAGTAACTTTCAATGTAGACAATATAAATACAAGTTACCGCCACGAGGAGCATTGGAATGACAAATATGATGATAATTCACTTGACTTGGTTTGAACCATAATGAATGGTGAGAATCATTTTTCTTCATGAACTAGCCAAGCCTCCAATGCCCTCCACACACCTATTGATTAATTTTGAACTCGATGGTCCCCAACGACGTTGGGTCCTAAGAAGTTAGTACCAATAGGCTTGGCAACCCAAATGGTCTTATACACTTTCAAACCACTTTGGGCACCAATATACTTGGCAAACATATTACCATCAATATCCTTCCTAGGTGAATAATGATATTGATAATTGGAGGTTTAGAGATGTTACCATTTGGACATGATGAAGCTATGTGTCCCTTCTTACGGCAAGTATAGCAACATGTACTCCCCCTTCTCTTCTTCTTTACTTTCTCAACTTGGGAAGTAATAACATGGTTCATCATGGATAGTGCCCGTTCTTCAACTTGAGGTTGAACTTGAGATTGAGCTTGAGGCTGCTTTCCATGTAGCTTCCCTTTATAAGCCCTTTTCTTTAGTGGACAATATCTCACGTGATGTCCAACCTTTTTGCATTTAAAGCAAGAAATGTTGGGCTCATTCTTGGCTCGGCCTTGCCCCCTTTTCTTGTTCACGGATTTCTTCTTGTTGGAGTGAAAACTATGTCCATCATCGCACTTTTCCGAGTCTTTCTTCAAACTAGTGACTTGGGCCTTGAGCTTATTAATTGCCTCTACATGGTTACTTTCAAGACTAGAAACAAGAGGAGTAGCGGAAGTAGAAACTTCATGGTTAGAGCAACAAGACAAGGTGAGCAATTCATCATGAGGTGTACCAATATCATGTAGAGAGGAACTACAAGGACTAGCACATTGCAATAAGGCATTTCGAGTAGAATATGTGCTAATATCCACATGAGACTCACATGATTTTACCTTGGTGACCATAGCCTCATGAGATAACTTTAACCCATCATGAGAGATTAGAAGATCCTCATGAGTGCCTGAGTGCTTTTTATGAGTTTCTACCATATTCCCATAATTGCTAGTTAGCAAATCAAGTTGAGTCCTTAGCTCAACATTTTCTTTCAATATCGATGCTTCACACAAGATAGAGTTAGTAGCACAAGAATCATTATCAATATGAGAGGAGCATGTAGAAACTAGAGACTCCGCATGAGTAGCTTGAAGTTCCTCATGAGACTTAGAGAGTTTGGTGAGCTCTCCTTTGACATTCTTGTAGCTAAGGTCAAGGTGCTCAAAATCCTCTTTAAGTTTACAACGAGTAACTTCAATCTCTTCTTTTAAATACCTCAAGTCACTAAGACATTGATGAGCCTTAGCAAGTTCATGTTCAAGTTGTTCACTTTTCGCTTGCTCGTTAAGAAATAAGACATTACGTTTTTGAAAGCAAGCAAGAACATCTTGGAACCTTTTATAAATGTTATTTTCAGCTCTATGAAGAGTTTTCCCAATCTCATTGAGATTTTGAGTCAAGTCATCATCATCATCATCCTCATTACAACTATCATCATTATCACTAAGAGAAGATGATACCTCATCATTACCTCTTTCCATGAGGCACATGTGAAAAAAGGGGGTTGATGATGATTCTTTTGAAAAAGAGGGTTCTTCATCAATCAAGCATGCCTCATCTTTCTTGATTTCCTCTGCCTGGTTAGTCATAGGACAACTAGAGGAAACCAAGGCCTTTCTATCATGGCAACATGGGAGATCAAGCATATCATCACAAATGAGCTTAACACCATCATCACAAGATATTTCTTCACTCACCATGTCATTACCTTGTGGCACGCCACATGTTGGTGAAGTGCAAGATATTGAAGTGTGCAAGTAATCGGAGGTGGAAGTAATAGAGAGCTCTTCATGATTTAAAAATGTGGAGAACTCCTCCATCAACTCCCCAAATAGAATATTATCTTCATCAAGATTGGACCCACCATATATATCTGCAAGTTTTGTCCAAGTCTCATGAGCCGACTTGCAAGTCGTGATTGCCTTAAACACTTCAAATGTTAAAGCTTGATGAATCACAAGAGAAGTATCACAATCAAGATACATATCCTCAATAGATGGAGAATGTCCATCCTTAGCAATAGAAATTCCTATAAGAACAATTTGCAAAGCATTTGGACCCATGGCCCGAAAGTGACAAAGCATGCGAATTCTCCATAGGTGATAATTTGTGCCATCCAAATCAAAAGTGTTGTTGTGCACCAGTTCACTAGTCGACATCGTTACTCTCTAGGCGGTGAAGCCTAATAAGGAGAGACCGGGCTCTGATACCAATTGAAAGGACCACGATGTCGCCCAGAGGGGGGGGGGTGAATAGGCATTTTAAAATCTTTTACATACTAGGCTATATCCTAATGCGGAAATAAGCTAAGCGGATACTTTTCAAGCACAAATCCTAAATATACTAGGCTCACTAAGTGCACCAACAACTTAGGATAAACAAGATGAGAACAACGAGGATATGAGTAAGCACAAGTAAGTACACAAACTTACTCAATGTATATCACAAGATATGTAAATGAATAATACACACAACCACAATTAAGAAATACAAGCTTACACAAATTATGTCACAAGATATGGAAATGAATGTTACAAGATAGCAATTCACACTCAGCACAAGATAGAACAATGGTAGCAAGTATGAATTGCGGACTATAAAGCGTTGGCCTAAATGATCTCTACGATATGGTAACCAACAAAATATAATGAGGACAACAAGATATAGTGAATGCACGGTCAAGTGACCAAAGTAAACCACAAGTAAGGAGTTAGGGTTAGGGATAACCAAAGTCACGAAGACGAGGATGTATCCCGATGTTCACTTCCTTGGAGGGAAGCTAGTCACCGTTAGAGAGGTGGATGTTACCACGAAGGCACACCAACGCCACGAAGGCTCACCCTATTCTCCTTGAGATATCACCACGAAGGCGATTCTCAACCACTAGTGGTAGACCTTGAGGCGGCCTCCAAACCTTCACAAACTTTCCGGGGGACAAATCACAAGTTGATTCCTCACCGGAGCACTCCTACCGCCTAGGAGTCTCCAACCTCCAAGAGTAACAAGAACAAAGGGGAAATGCTCAAGACTTGCTCAAATCACGAATTCCTTTGGTCAAGAGAGGGAGAGGGAGTGGATCTATCACTTGATTGGAAAAACTCTCAAGAACTCTCACAAATCTCTCCGGGATCTAAGACTTTGTGTAGGAGAAGTGAGAGGGAGCCACTTGTGTTCTTGGAGCGATTTGGGATGAAGTGGTCAACCCTCTACCGGATTAGTAGAGGGATATATATAGAAGGCCTAGAAAACTAGCCGTTTGTGAGTAAGTGACAGCGCCGGGCCGGACATCCGGGCAAGGGCCGGACATCCGGCGGGCACAACCAACATTTGAAAATAGGTTCTGGAATTTGCGGGCCGGATTTCCGGGAGGATCCCGGACATCCGGGGTGACCCGGAAGCCCGGACATCCGGCCAAGTCCCTGATCTCCGGCCATCAAAAAAACAGCAGGAACACCAAAACTGAAACATGCATAACTTTTACATCCGGACTCCGATTTTGATGATCTTGGGCTCGTTTTGAAGCTATGGAAAAAATCCAGATCCTCACATATAGAACCACCCAAGGTAAGCCATAATGGAGGGTGCAAAGCATGCAATGGTTATACATATACTTTGGGGAACCTAGTTGGCTTTGGATTTTCTTTTGAGATATGTAGGCATATTGTATTTGTATTGGATAGGAGCGAAATATGCCTATGTTGGAATATGATGTGAGAAGAATAGAAATAGATGATGTTGACTTGAGCAAATCCATCACTAACCCCTTTGATCCCCTCTTAATAGTGCGGGATCCCTATAACTCAAGAATCATAAAAGAACTATACTAGATAGCTTCCGAAAACTCATTCCTGAGCATCACATCTAAAGCCAAAGGAACTAATACCTTTGACTAGAGCCTTTCACTTGAGCTTTATATTGATGTTTCTTCATGGCTCAAGTTGAAGGAAGACATTGGAGAAGTCTTCAAGTAGCCCCCCATACACAATGTGGGAAGATTTGCTTTGCATTCATCTTTACTTGTCCATCAACATTAATTACTTGATGACATACTTTGATGAGCACCAAGCTTTCTTATAAGCACCAAGCTCATGAGAATTACCTAACTGTAGGACCTTGAAGTATGTCTAGAGGGGGGGGGGTGATTAGACTACTTGACCAATAAAAACTTAACCTTTCCCAATTTTAGAGTTTGGCAGATTTTAACTACTTTAGGACAAGTCAAGCAATCATCACACAGTTCAAGCAAGCATGCAAAGAGTATATAGGCAGCGGAAATTAAAGCATGCAACTTGCAAGAAAGTAAAGGGAAGGGTTTGGAGGATTCAAACGCAATTGGAGACACGGATGTTTTTGGCGTGGTTCCGATAGGTGGTGCTATCGTACATCCACATTGATGGAGACTTCAACCCACGAAGGGTAACGGCTGCGCGAGTCCACGGAGGGCTCCACCCACGAAGAAGCAACCTTGTCTATCCCACCATGGCCGTCGCCCACGAAGGACTTGCCTCACTAGCGATAGATCTTCATGAAGTAGGCGATCTCCTTGCCCTTACAAACTCTTGGTTCAACTCCACAATCTTGTCGGAGGCTCCCAAGTGACACCTAGCCAATCTAGGAGACACCACTCTCCAAGAAGTAACAAATGGTGCGTTGATGATGAACTCCTTGATTTTGTGCTTCAAATGATAGTCTCCCCAACACTCAACTCTCTCTCAATGGATTTGGATCTGGTGGAAAGAAGATTTGAGTGGAAAGCAACTTGGGGAAGGCTAGAGATCAAGATTCATATGGTAGGAATGGAATATCTTGGTCTCAACATATGAGTAGGTGGTTCTCTCTCAGAAATGGTAAGTTGGAAGTGTAGGTTCGTTCTGATGGCTCTCTCCATGAATGAAGAGGAGGTGGAGGGGTATATATAGCCTCCACACAAAATCTAACCGTTACACACAATTTACCAAACTCGGTGGGACCGAATTGTTAAACTCGGTCGAACCGATTTAGTAAACCTAGTGACCGTTAGTGATTTTCGGTGGGACCGACATGCATCTCCGTGAGACCGATTCGGTTAGGGTTAGGGCATAACGTAATCTTGGTAAGACCGATTACACAAACTCGATGAGACCGATTTGGTAATAAGCTTTCCAGAGAGTTGGTCAGGTAAACTTGGTGGGACCGATTTGCTCTTTTCGGTGACACCGAAATATTACAAAAAGGAAACAGAGAGTTTACATTGCAATCTCGGTGGGACCGATCGCTCACTTCGGTTAGACCGAAATGTTACGAAGGGAAACAGAGAGATTGCAACCCCATCTCGGTGAGACCGAGATCCCTATCGGTAAGACCGATTTGCTTAGGGTTTGTGGCAGTGGCTATGACTTTTGGAACAGGTGGCGCCAGATAGAAAGTTTCAGTGAGACCGATTTTGGCTTTGGGTTTAGGTCATTTGTGGATGTGGAAAAGTAGTTGAGGGTTTTGGAGCATATCACTAAGCACATTGAAGCAAGAGGCTCATTAAGCAACACCTCATCCCTCCTAGATAGTATTGGCTTTTCCTATAGACTCAATGTGATCTTGGATCACTAAAATGTAAAATGAAGAGTCTTGAGCTTTTGAGCTTGAGCCAATCCTTTGTCCTTAGTATTTTGAGGGATCCACTTTCATCATCCATGCCATGCCATTCATTGAGCTTTCCTGAGATAATAGTCTTGGAATAGTATTAGCTCAATGAGCTATATGTTGTTATTAATTACCAAAACCACCTAGGGATAGTTGCACTTTCAGTCTCCCCCTTTTTGGTAATTGATGAAAACATATAGATCAAAGCTTCGACAAATGATAATAAGATTGAATAACATCGTCGCTTTGAGAAGTATGTGATAAGCAAGAGCTCCCCCTAAATTTGTGCATGGGTTAAGATTTGCTTTGGACTGCAAATGCACAATGAATTAGGCTCATGGGTTACTCTTCCATGTCACATACATCTTGGTGGAGCGCTCAAAATAATAAACAATGAATACATGCACTCATCGCCAAGCATAGTGAATGATCACATAAGGTAGGTAGGATAATATTAAGCATGCATAAGTGTAGCTTATGATCAAACACATGATCATCAATGTCTCACAGGCATAGTATCTCAACCAAAAGCAAACAAAGTTTGAAAAACCACCAAATAAAGCAAGAGACAATAAAAGCAACACTCTCTCTCGAAGCCTATGATCTATACATTTTTCTCCCCCTTTGGCAACAAGTTACCAAAAAGTTCATAGAAAATGCATAGTGCTAGATCGACTCTCAGGCTTTATCTTCTGGTGGTGGTGTAGAGATGGCTCCTTGGACGAAGGCTTCAGTTGAAGTAGAGGGTGCTGGAGGAGTTGGTGCTGGAGCTGGTTGCACTGGAACTATTGGGGCAGTAGCTGGTGCTGAAGTTGTAGCTCTAGTGTCTGTCACTGGCACTGCAACTGACCTCTGGGCTCTGGGCACTCAGGCAAACACATTGGTGGTTGTCTTGCCCTTCCTCTCCTGCATGTCATCCTGAAGCTGCTCTACAACCGACTGAATCTCAGTTACCTTGACATCTAGATCATAGAACTTTTGTTCCATGATTCTCTCCAGGCTCTCCTGGTTTTGAGTTAGGGTGGCCAACCCCTTCTCAATCCTTAGAGTTGAGGCTATCAAGTAACCAAGCTGCTCTTGTTTGGTCTTCAAGAAATACTCAGATGCCTCCTCTTGAGTTGGCATCTTGGCAGCCTTCTCCTTCTTTGCCTTCTCTTTCTTCTCCTGAGCTTGGACAGATTGTGGATCATCTTCATTCATGACAACCTCATTGTCCTCAAAGTCTGGATAAATTGGAAAATGTTCCTTATCCAACTGATATTTCCCTATGCCCATCTTGGAGTTGATCAATTCTTGAATTTGAGGTGCATATCCACAGCTCCTCTTCTGATCTGCTGCAGTCCTATTGATTGTCTCAATGATCAGGCTCATGACTTTGAACTTCTGGGGCACATCAAACACATGCAGCATGTTGATGGCATGTCCTCTGATCATGTTATGGTCACCTGAATTGGGCAACAAAGTATGCCTCAGAATCCAATTGATGGTTGCCAATCCTGACAGTAGAAAGTGGACTGATCCAAACTTGTGAGTCTCTACAGCCTTGTCAGGAATCTCCTTGTACATGTGAGCCATTGAATTGTGACCCAACTTCTTCTTTGCATATATGTCCAAGTCATCTTCTTCTTCCTTGGGGGCATTGATCAAACTTGCCCATTCTTCAACAGTGGATTGGTACCTAGTACCTTCAAACATCCACACAATTCTACCATGTGGGAAAAAATGTGCTGTGGAGTAGAACTGCATGATAAGCTCATCATTCCAGTTAGTGAACTTCTGTCCAACAAAATCTGCTACTCCACAAGCAATAAAGCTCTCCTCCACTCCAGGGTAGTGCTGCTCATTCTCCCTGATGAATTTCCAGTCAACCCACCTCATATCATAGACAATGGGCTTCTTGTCCAACAGAATGGTCTCATAAAAGTCCTGCTGTTCCTTTGTGTGGAACCTGTAGTCAACAGTAGTTCTTCTTCTTGAAGCATATGGGTCTTCCATCCTCCACAGCCTCAACCCTGAATCCTTCCTGATTCTCATGTCCTCAGCCACATGATGGGCATCATTGTGGTCTGGTATCTTGGGCTTGAGCTTTTTGAGGACCTGACCTTCTTCATCTTCATCTTCTGCAACATTTGGCACCGGGGCCTTGTTCTTTTCTGCAGCTGGAATACTCCTAGTATTCCTCTTTGGAGCTTGCTTGGCCTTGGAGGCAGCTTTGGGTGCATCTTTGGGCTTGGATGTTGCAGCCCCTGACCTGATTGCATGTCCCATAAGCTTAGCTGCCTTAGGAGCTGGTGCAGCATCCTCTTCCTCTTCATCAGAATCCCTTCTCATTGAGGGCTTTCCAAGGACCTTGGCAGTTGTGGTTCTAGCTCTCTTCTTTTTCTTGTCCTGATCACCATCATCCTCTGATTCAATTGTGAAATTCATGGTTGCACCAGTGGGGACTTTCTGAGGTTTTGATGGTGCCTCTTTCCTTGCAGGTGCCACTTTGGGTTGAGTCTGAGCTGGCACTTGAGTGGACTTCCTGGCCTTTGGCATTGGAGTTCTCTTGGCAGGAACTTTCCTCTTCAGACCTGGCTTTGTGCTTTGTGCAGAGCCATACTCTTTCTTGAGCACCACCTTTTTAGAAGTGGCCTCATCCTCCTCAGCTTTGTAATCCTCATCTTCTGAGACTGAGGTTCTCTTCTTCCTTTGCCTAGTTGCAGCCTTAGGCAAATTGCTAGGAGTGCTTCTGCTCCCATCATCTGAAGTTGAGGGACTAGTGCCCTCACTCAAGTCCATGTGCTCTTCAGTCCTGTTCTGGCTGTCACTCTAATCAGACATACTGCAAAAGCTGACTGCTAACCCTGTGAAGAGTTATAGATGAGATAGAATAGATGAGCATCACAAAATGCAGAGATTTTTGCAAAAGAATGATTCAAAAGTTCAGTTTTAGTTTTCCACAGAAAGCATTTCGGATCAACCGATTTTCAAACTCGGTGATACCGAAGCAGTTTTGGAACCTAAACTGATGATATCGGTTGGACCGAGTTTCAGTTCGGTGGCACCGAGACTGCTAGGGTTTCATAGAATCCTCAAATCGGTCGCACCGATTAGTAATTCTCGGTCAGACCGAGAGTCACTAGTGCAATGGCATAAGCCAAATCGGTGAGACCGAGTTTTTCAACTCGGTGGGTCCGAGATGGTTTCGGGGGAAATCTAACCCTAAAAATTTGAATCACATCTAATCTATGGACTATTTTGACTGGATAGGAGACTCTCAATCGTGGCAAGAATCATTATGACAACAATGTGCTAGGAATCAGACGTGGATAGCACAAAGATCAAGTCCATACCCTAACTTGGCGGTGGACTTGCTACGGCGGCAACGGCGGGGACAATTTCCGTTGATGGCAACAAAGACCAGCGACAGGAGGCTGCTGGCGGGGAGGAGACAATCCGGAGACCACGATGGCAGAGCGAGCTATTGCGCGGGCGAAGGGTTTCGGAGAAATTTCCAAACTTTTGCCCGTGGCTATATATAGCCCGACCCTGTTGGTGTGACCGAGTGGAACAACTCGGTGGCACCGAGATGCATAACTGTGTTCAGTTATAGCAAATCGGTAAGACCGAAAAGTTCAAATCGGTTGCACCGAGATTGAAAACTCAGATCGACTTGGTGATCTCGGTAGGACCGAAATGGAAGAATCGGTCAGACCGAGAATCACAAAGAGGTTTTGGAAGTTCAAGTCTATGACGAATCAGGGACTCCGAGTGCTCCTCACACAGAGTGGTTCGAATCTGACTTGATCAAATTTTGTGATGTAGCATGAATAGAGTTTGAGATGAGAAACGCATAGATAGCTAAAGAAGGTTCTTAGGCATTCTTGTCCATCCACTTGGCAAAAATAAAATAAACCAAACAATCAAAACAACAAGTGGATGTTCTTGAATGAGTAAAATATGCACCAACATGCTCACACAATAAGATAGCAAATGAAATATGTGACAAAGCATGCACAACCAATTTTAGCATCTATCAAGCAATTTGGCGATGACTAGGTCATCTATATATGAGTATGTTGACTTAGGAGTCAAATGAGAACATTTGATCATAGGTCATACTCATCGTTTAAGCTCAAGTGGGGTTACCACTTTTACATAATGCATTAATGTGTTCACACCATTAGAGTTACTTTGACTCTATTCTTAGAGTTAAGCTCCCCCTAGATGTGAGATCCCCCCTTAGAGGGATGAACTAACCTTGGGTTTTGTCGATGATGACTTCATGTAGGTATTTAAGATGTAGATGCTCAATGTTGATGTAGATCATTTGGAGCAATCCATTGGAGTGAGTTGCACTTTCAACTTACCTGCATGGGTTAGTCCCACAAGGAACAAACAAGAATATCCATAGACATAGAGTGATGCACACACAAGATGATGTCCATGAATTCATTTGGTTACCTTCTCCCTTGTCTTACCAACATGAGGGTTTGTGACTCGTTGAACTAGTGCAAGATGTGGAAGTTGATTGCACTTGTTCTTGCCAAAATGATATGAGTGAAGAATGTTGTCGGAGTCACCCTCAAGAACTCTCTAGTTCTTCTTCTTCGGGATCGACATCATCTTGATGGGAATCCTTGGAGTTGTAGTTGTACTAAATGAAGTAGAACTTGATGTAGTCTTGGGGACCCATTTGAACGAGGCTTTGGGTGCTTCTTCAAATGCATCAATCTCTTCTTGAAGCTTGTCCTTGCCTTTGTTCTTGTGGTCTTGTGGTGGAAGATCATCTTGAGCTTGTGTTCCCTTGAAGGAAGTAGGATCATACTTCTCTTGTTGAGGAACAAACTTCGTCTTGGGGTATTGATCTTCTTCCCACTCAACTCCATTGGCATTGAACTTTCGTTCAAAACCAACACCTTGATTCTTCCGGTGCCTTTCTTGCTTGCGTACAATTTCCTCGAATTGCTTATTCCCGGCAAGGCTCTTGGAAACACCTTTCTCTATAATTCCCTTCAATAAGCTATTTTCTTGCTCAAGTGTAACTTGGCTAAGAGAATCATTAGTGGAATCAAGAGAACTACTAGAAGCAATACTGGATTTGACATTATTATTGTTACTACTAGAGGAAGTATCTTTCTTGTACTTGTTACTAGACTTGACTTGAGGCATGTAAGTGGATAAGAGTAAACGCTTGGCAATGTAAGAAGAACTTTTCTTGCGAAGATCATCATTGATTGCTTTTAAGAACTCATGCTCTTGCTCAAGATTGAGCTTTTCAAAGCGTAACTTCTCATGAGCCCTTAAAAGTTCTCGATGATCTTCGTAGAAAGTTTCATGAGCTAACTTAAGAGAGTTTAATTCTTTAGTTAGAAGCTCAATCTTCTCCTTATCATTGTCATTCGTTTTAGCATGATTAGCATGATTAATTGACGTTTCATCATAGTATTCATCACTAGAGTTGTCAACAAGTAAATCATCATCCACAAGCAAGTCATCTTCATCACTATTGAAATCAACATACTCGGGGTGTGTTACCTTTGGACCTTTGGCCATGAAGCATCTTCCAACACCTTCATTTGGTGAATCAAATATGTCGTAGGAGTTGGTTGACACAAGTGCTAGACCGGCAACACCTTCATCTTGAGTATATTCGGAGTCGGAGTGATAGCTTCTCTCGGAGTGATTGTCGGAGTCGGAGCCGGATACCCATTCACCAACATGAGCTTGATGTCTTCGTTTTGTGTAGCTCCTTGATGATTTGTCCTTCCTTTCCGAATCCTTGCTTCTCCGTGAGGGTCTTCGTTCATAACGATCATCTCTACTCCTCCTCTCTCTTGGTGGTGATTCTTCTCTTTTGCTCCTTCTTCTTGGAGAATCTTCTCTTCTTTTGTAGGGTGCCGTACACTCATTGGAGTAGTGTCCGGGTCTCCCACAATTGTAGCAATTGCGCTCACGGCTAGAAGATCTCTTGTCATTCTAAAACCTTGATTTGGAGCTTTTTTCTTTGCTTCTACTCTTGTAGAATTTGTTGAAGTTCTTCACCATTAAGCTCAATTCTTCATTGAAGGTTGGTTTCTCACTTGATGATGTGGGGGATTCACTTGAGGCTTTGTAGGCACCACTTGACTTGTTGTGAAGTTCCTCCTTATCCTTGAGTGACATCTCATGAGCAACAATCCTTCCAATGACTTCTGTTGGCTTGAGATCTTTGTAGTTTGGCATCATTTGAATCAATGTGCACACGGTATCATACTTTCCATCCAATACACTTAAGATCTTCTTGATGATGAATTTGTCGGTCATCTCTTCACTCCCTAAGCCGGCAATCTCATTTGTGATAAGAGAAAGCCTAGAGTACATTTCAGCGACACCTTCACCATCCTTCATTTTGAACTTGTCAAGCTGACTTTGGAGCACATCCAACTTGGATTCCTTGACGGACTCGGTACCTTCGTGCATGTCAATCAAAGTATCCCAAATTTCCTTTGCATTCTCAAGACGGTTGATTTTGTTGAATTCTTCGGGGCACAATCCGTTGAAGATGATATCACAAGCTTGAGCGTTGTATTGCAGCATCTTCAATTCTTTCACATTAGCTTCACGGTTCGGTTCTCTCCCATCGAAAAATTCACCTTGCAATCCAATACAAATAATTGCCCAAACGGCGGGGTTATGTCCAAGGATATGCATTTTCATCTTATGCTTCCAACTAGCAAAATTAGTACCATCAAAGTAAGGACCTCTACGGTGATAATTTCCCTCGCTAGACGCCATACTCTCCTAGGTTGTGAAACCAAGGCTATGACCACCAAAAGCTATGGAAATCAAAGCAAATGGAAACTTGGCTCTGATACCACTTGTAGGACCTTGAAGTATGTCTAGAGGGGGGGGGGTGATTAGACTACTTGACCAATAAAAACTTAACATTTTCCCAATTTTAGAGTTTGGCAGATTTTAACTACTTTAGGACAAGTCAAGCAATCATCACACAATTCAAGCAAGCATGCAAAGAGTATATAGGCAGCAGAAATTAAAGCATGCAACTTGCAAGAAAGTAAAGGGAAGGGTTTGGAGGATTCAAATGCAATTGGAGACACGGATGTTTTTGGCGTGGTTCTGATAGGTGGTGCTATCGTACATCCACGTTGATGGAGACTTCAACCCATGAAGGGTAACGGCTGCGTGAGTCCATGGAGGGCTCCACCCACGAAGGGTCCACGAAGAAGCAACCTTGTTTATCCCACCATGGCCGTCGCCCACGAAGGACTTGCCTCACTAGCGGTAGATCTTCACGAAGTAGGCGATCTCCTTGCCCTTACAAACTCCTTGGTTCAACTCCACAATCTTGTCGGAGGCTCCCAAGTGACACCTAGCCAATCTAGGAGACACCACTCTCCAAGAAGTAACAAATGGTGCGTTGATGATGAACTCCTTGCTCTTTTGCTTCAAATGATAGTCTTCCCAACACTCAAATCTCTCTAAATGGATTTGGATCTGGTGGAAAGAAGATTTGAGTGGAAAGCAACTTGGGGAAGGCTAGAGATCAAGATTCATATGGTAGGAATGGAATATCTTGGTCTCAACAGATGAGTAGGTGGTTCTCTCTCAGAAATGGTAAGTTGGAAGTGTAGGTTCGTTCTGATGGCTCTCTCCACGAATGAAGAGGAGGTGGAGGGGTATATATAGCCTCCACACAAAATCTAACCGTTACACACAATTTACCAAACTCGGTGGGACCGAATTGTTAAACTCGGTCGAACCGATTTAGTAATGCTAGTGACCGTTAGTGATTTTTGGTGGGACCGACATGCATCTCGGTGAGACCGATTCGGTTAGGGTTAGGGCATAACGTAATCTCGGTAAGACCGATTACACAAACTCGGTGAGACTAATTTGGTAATATGCTTTCCAGAGAGTTGGTCAGGTAAACTCGGTGGAACCGATTTGCTCTTTTTGGTGAGACCGAAATGTAACAAAAAGGAAACAGAGAGTTTACATTGCAATCTCGGTGGGACCGATCGCTCACTTTGGTTAGACCGAAACGTTACGAAGGGAAACAGAGAGATTGCAACCCCATCTCGGTGAGACCGAGATCCCTATTGGTAAGACCGATTTGCTTAGTATTTTGAAGGATCCACTTTCATCATCCATGCCATGCTATTCATTGAGCTTTCCTGAAATAATAGTCTTGGAATCATATTAGCTCAATGAGCTATATGTTGTTATTAATTACCAAAACCACCTAGGGATAGTTGCACTTTCACTAACCCACATAACATACACAACACATAGTATGGGTTAGTACACAAAGCGCAATTGATAAATTCTTGCCATACCACAAGATCTCATGTGGCACATGATATGCGCTTGTGTTGTCCATCTTAGAGGTCAATCTTTGATCTTCATCTTGGTCAACATTTATCTTTGCTCCATGATTAATATTGATGTCTTGAAGGCCCTATTGATATCTTCACTATGCTTCATTTCTTCAAGACATAATAACCAATATCTCAATTCACCATGACCATATCAAGTTTCTCCTTGAATATCATATTGGACATCATTTGCCCGTTCTCATGCTCCAACATAGTATCTTGAGAGGCACAATGAATTGTTCACTTGAATTACTTGCTTCAAGACATAATAATCCCCGACTCAACAAATGAGCTCATAATGATCCTGTCATCAAGTATATGTAGAATTCTTCTCTTTAATCATTCTCCCAAGATCTTGATCCATCATGGTTCAACCCATAAGACTTGATGCATGCACAACAATATGTATATGGCATTCATTTCGAATCCATTCTATCTCCTTCTTGCATCATCATGGAACAAACATCCTTCAGTTCATCCAATATTCTTCATGCATTGGAAATGGAACTTTCCTTCAAATGTACAACTCAATGCAAATATTAGTCCATTAGGATTGTCATTTAATTACCAAAACCACACATGGGGACTACATGTACTTTTAGGTGTTCGAAAAAGCGTGTAATCACACTTGATCCAACGTCTTGGTCCGTTAAGGAGGTGATAGCGTGGCGAACTAGGCAATCATACTATATAGCTTTAACACTTTCACTTAGCCTTAGGAGTTTGACGATGGGGCTACTACATAGCCCCTGGTACTTCCGTGTTCATCCGAATACGGTGCACGTACGTACGTGACTGGGAAACTGGTCCTTTGTTAATGCCGAGGAATCGTGAAGATTCCGCTGAGTCATCGAGTGGTTGACCAGTCTCGCGCTATATCATGACAGTTAGTTTTGGGATTTCTCTACTGAGGTGCTCTTCCAGATGAACCAGGGCACAATCGCAGTAGTTCTCCCGGTGCCGCCTTAGCCGATAGAACGGAACGTAAGGTAGAAAAACACGGGAGCCGGGCAAACCCAACTATTGAAAAAAGACATGATTCGGAGCTGATGCATATAAGGCCAAACTCACGACGCCGAACACTTCCTAAGGTATTCGGACTTTACAACATATACTGGGCTGAGTAACGCCCTCGATAATGAGCCCTAAGTTTCCAGGTACATGCATTAGTCTGGCGTGACAAAATGCCAATAACGCCAGTATCCCTCCCGGTTGTGTTAAGTGTCCGGAGGGGAAGAAGCAACAAGATGCATTAAAAAGGTTTACGTAGGGTCTTAATCTAAAAAAAACCCTTTGAGCGGGGCCCTGCTACACGTCTGCGCCTTTATCTTCGTTGTGCCGTATCCAGGAAGGCTGTAGCACGATGATCATCTGAAAAAAGGAAAAACCCAGGTGAAATACTTCGTGCAAGAAGTTTGTTATTCTGAACGGATCATGAAAATGCAATCTGTTATTGTATTAATAGGGTCAAGCCGAACTATGGGCTTTTTTACATGCGGGCAGCCCCTAGCGCCACCTATGGGGGTATATCCATCGTCCCAAGCTCAGGTTTATCTGGGCTGTTACAACTGGTGGTGCGCCGGACTCGTCTAACCGTGTCCATGGTCTTGACGACCGATCATTTATTCTGGTTGGAGAGGCCGTTCAGTGTTCGGCTGCTAGAGCCACCACATATTCTTCCGCACGTAGAGAACGCTTTGTATTTCCGCTAACTGTGATGACGCCACGTGGACCGGGCATCTTAAGTTTGAGATAAGCGTAGTGCGGTACTGCACTAAAACGAGCGAAGGCTGTTCTTCCAAGTAGTGCGTGATAGCTTCTTTGGAATGGAGCGACGTCGAAGATTAATTCTTCGCTTCTAAAGTTGTCGGGAGAACTGAATACAACCTCTAGTACTAGAGAGCCCGTGCAGCGGGCCTCGACGCCTGGTATTACTCCTTAAAAGGTAGTATTGCTTTGGCTACTTATTGACGGGTCTATCCCCATTTTGCGGACAGTGTCCTGATATATCAGATTAAGACTACTGCCGCTGTCCATAAGGACTTAGGTGAGATGGGATCCATCAATTATTGGGTCGAGCACCAAGGTAACCGACCCACCGTGCCGAATACTAGTCGGATGATCCCATGCGATCGAAAGTTATCGGGCAGGCCAACCAAGGATTGAACTTGGGGGCGATGGGCTCTAAGCGTATACGTCTCGGAGTGCGCGCTTGCGTCTTCTCTTTGGTATGTGAGTTGCGTAAATCATATTCACTGTTTTGACTTCTGGTGGGAATTTTTTCTGTCCCCCAGTGTTCGGCTGGCGAGGCTCATCCTCGTCTTCACTGGGCGTCTCCCTCCCTTTGTGTTCGGAGTTTAGCTTGCCGGCCTGCTTGAAAACCCAGCATTCTCTGTGGGTGTGATTTTCAGGATTTTTAGGGGTGCCATGAATCTGACATAATCTGTCTAGAATCTTATTTAGGCTAGATGGTCCATCTCTGCTGCCTTAAAATGGCTTTTTCCGTTGACCGGGCCGAGAGCCCATGAATCCGGCATTGACCGCCGTGTTATATGGGCTGTCTTCATTGTTTCGACGCTTGTTTTTATTGCATCGTGGCTTCCCGTTGCCATCCCTGACTTCGAATGTGCCTGGGTCGCTGGTGCTGCTACGGGCTAGCCAACTGTCCCCGCCGTGCAAAAGCGGGTCATAAGGCTTGTTAGGGCTGCCATTGTCCTTGGCTTTTCTTGGCCGAGGTGTCTGGCAAGCCATTCGTCCCACACACTGTGCTTGAAAGCCGCTAAGGCTTTGTCCGGGCAGTCGACGATTTGATTCTTCTTAGTGAGAAATCTGTTCCACAGCTTTCGGGCTGACTCTCCGGGCTGTTGAATTATGTGACTTAAATCGTCTGCATCTGGAGGACGGACATAGGTCCCTTGAAAATTGGCCCTAAAAGCATCCTCAAGCTCTTCCCAACTTCCAATGGATTTTTCGGGGAGGCTTTTCAATGAGTGCCGAGCTGGTCCTTTCAACTTGAGGGGTAGGTATTTGATGGCGCGGAGATCATCTCCACAAGCCATGTGGATGTGAAGGATAAAGTTCTCAATCCAGACCCCTTGGTCTGTTGTTCCATCGTATGCTTCTACGTTCACGGGTTTGAATCCCTCTGGAAATTCATGATCCAGCACCTCATCGGTGGGGGTGCGCAGCACCCCTGTATTTGGATGTGTCATGGCATGATGTTGATGGTTGTTGTGTTCGGTGTTGATTCCGAGTTGGTATTCGATCAATATGATCGTTTTGGTGGATGTGATCCGGAGCACGCTTCCTGGATCCATAGATGGACCTGGCCATACCGGATTTTTTGTCCAGGAGCTCACGTAAATCGTGTGCTGACTTGTGCGCGGCATCATTAGCCGCCCTGTCTCGGCCATGGGGTGGTCGATCCAGCTGATCGGTGATACGTCTCCGTCGTATCTATAATTTTTGATTGTTCCATGGCAATATTCTACAACTTTCATATACTTTTGGCAACTTTTGTTACTATTTTTTGGGACTAACATATTGATCCAGTGCCCAGTGCCAATTCCTGTCTGTTGCATGTTTTTTGTTTCGCAGAAACCCAATATCAAACAGAGTCCAAACGGGATAAAAATGGACAAAGAATTATTTTGGAATATTTGTGATTTTTGGGAAGTAAAATCAACGCGAGACGGTGCCCGAGGGGGCCAGGAGATAGGGGGGCGCGCCCCAGGGAGGTAGGCGCTTCCTGGACTCTCCTGGGCCCCCCGTAAGGCAGTTGATGCTCTTCTTTTGCCGCAAGAAAGCTAATTTTATGAGAAAGATCTGGGCGAAAGATTCACCCCAATCGGAGTTACGGATCTCCGGATATTTAAGAAACGGTGAAGGGATAGAATCTGAGAACGCAGAAACAGAGACATAGGTCCAATCTCGGAGGGGCTCTCGCCCCTCCCAAGCCATGGGATCCAAGGACCAGAGGGGAAACCCTTCTCCCATCTAGGGAGGAGATCAAGGAAGAAGAAGAAGGGGGTCTCTCTCCCCCTTGCTTCCGGTGGCGCCGGAACACCGCCGGGGGCCATCATCATCACCGCGATCTTCACCAACACCTCCATCATCTTCACCAACATCTCCATCACCTTCCGCCATCTATATTCAGCGGTCCACTCTCCCGCAACCCTCTGTACCCTCTACTTGAACATGGTGCTTTATGCTTCATATTATTATCCAATGATGTGTTGCCATCCTATGATGTCTGAGTAGATTTCTATTGTCCTATCGGTGATTGATGAATTGCTATGATCGGTTTAAGTTGCATGTTCTATTATTGGTGCTGTCCTATGGTGCCCTCCGTGTCACGCAAGCGTGAGGGATTCGCTCTGTAGGGTGTTGCAATGCATTCATGATTTGCTTATAGTGGGTTGCGTGAGTGACTGAAACACAAACCCGAGTAAGGGGATTGTTGCGTATGGGATAAAGGGGACTTGATACTTTAATGCTATGGCTGGGTTTTACCTTAATGATCTTTAGTAGTTGCGGATGCTTGCTAGAGTTCCAATCGTAAGTGCATATGATCCAAGTAGGGAAAGTATGTTAGCTTATGCCTCTCCCTCAAATAGAATTGCAATAGTGATTACCGGTCTAGTAACATAGTCAATTGCTTAGGGACAATTTCACAACTCCTACCACCACTTTTCCACACTCGCTATATTTACTTTATTGCATCTTTATATAAACAGCCCCTAGCTTTTATTTACGTGTTCTTTATTATCTTGCAAACCTATCCTATCACACCTACAAAGTACCTCTAGTTTCATACTTGTTCTAGGTAAAGCGAACGTCAAGCGTGCGTAGAGTCGTATCAGTGGCCGATAGAACTTGAGAGAATATTTGTTCTACCTTTAGCTCCTAATTGGGTTCGACACTCTTACTTATCGAAAGAGGCTACAACTATCCCGTATACTTGCGGGTCATCAAGACCTTTTCTGGCGCCGTTGCCGGGGAGTCATAGCGTGGGGTGAATATTCTCGTGTGTGCTTGTTTGCTTTATCACTAAAAGTTGTTCTCTATCTTTAGTTATGGATATGGAACGGAAAATACCAAAAAAATTAGGTGTACTTGCTACTCATGGAGATGGGGTAACTCCTAAAACCCTCGATTCTCATTATGTGAAAGATATTATGTACTACTTTGATAATCCTGAGAAAACCCCATTCAACTTTATAATGGGAGACACGTTGGATCAACGTGAATTCTTTAGGGATTATCGCTCGACACAAAAACGGAAACTATTATGGGACCAATTTATTATGTTGTGTTGGTATGCCCGGGATCTATGCTTGAGATATGATATTACTTGTTGCTCTAGGATGAAGGCTCCACACCTTCCCTTTTCATGCAAATTTAATGATAATGAACCTTAGCTTCTTATGCTAATGGTATATATGATTACTATGATGTGGAACAAATAGAAGAATTTGTTGCTTTTAAGGCTGCTTATGAAATTGAATCTTTGAAAAGTACGAAGCTTTAGATGATGATGTTTATAGGCCTGAAAATCTTGCTATACTTAGATATTGCTATGAAAATTTTGAATACAATTACTATATTAATGCATTTATTGAGAAATTCTCTGCTGTCCAAGAAGAGACTAATATTTTGCAGGAAGCTATGGAAGAAGAAATTGAAGAAACTGTGAGCTCACTGGATGAAAAAGATGATGAGGAGAGCAAAGAACAAAAGGAGGAAGAGTGGATTGATCACCCGTGCCCACATTATAATGAGAGTAACTCTTCAAATCATACATTGTTTAATTCCCCTTCGTGCTTATCGAAGGATGATTGCTATGATGATTGCTATGATCCCGTTGATTCTCTTGAAATATCCCTTTTTGATGATGCTTGCTATGCTTGTGTGTCGGGGGTTGGGTGCGACATATGCCAAAGGATGGCTTATCATGGTGGGGGCGAGTAGAACGTTGCCGGTGCCTAGAAATGGGATGAGGTGTAGGCATGCACGCCGGCGAATCTTACCCAGCTTCGGGGCTCTCCGGGGAGATAACACCCCTACGGCTGCTCTGCGGGGTCTCCGCATGATCACTAAAGCAAGGTGGCTACAATGGTGCTCCCGGAGCTGTATCGGGAGGCAAGAGAGAGCAAGGCTAGTTCTCTCCTCCCTGGGCTATCTGGTCTATCTCTATCAAGGTCCGAACCCTTTGCACGGGTGCCCCGGGGGGGTTATATAGGCCTACCCCCCAGGGGTACAATGATAAACCGGCTGGGCGCGGGTCCCAGCCGTTTGTCTCTCACGCCGCCGTCCTTCCTGCCGGCTTCTGGGCCCCGCCGACTGGTGGGTCCCGTGGACAGGCCTGATACTGTGCGGCGCTCCGGATGACGCTGGCTTGGTCATTGGGTCGTGGCAACAGTGCCGCCATCTATCGGGCGATCACTGTCGCCATTCCCCATCTTATCTGATTAATGGCTCGTGGGGCCCTGGAGCGGAGACGGCCGACTCCGGGGAGGCCGTCTCCCACAGGGCCGTCTTCAGGGCGCTCAGGCCGCCTTCGGTCTACCCACTGACAGGCGGCCCCGCGGTCTCCGGGCCGTACAGGCCGTCGTCGTGGGTACAGTGCGTCGCGCATTGTGGCTGAGGTCAGGGCTGTCATGGCAACAGTGCCGCGCCTCGCCGGAGATCTTCCGGCGATACGACTCACTGTAGCCATGCCAGCCTCTCGTAGACAGGGAGGAACGACCACGTCGTGACCATACCCCACATCGGGCTTCGGGAAGGGCCATGGGCCGACTCCCATAGTCGGCCTCTCTGGAGGTCGCCTACTTGGAGTCGGCTTGTCTTGGAGTCACCGTCTGGGACTCGGCTTGTCTTGGAGTCGCCGTCTGGGACTCAGCTTGTCTTGGAGTTGCCGTCTGGGACTCGTCTTCAGGGGCGCGGCCTGCCTCGATGTCTTTAAAGATCCTGGGTCCCGGGTTAGTCTACCCGTGGCCCATTACTCTGACAGTAGTCCCCGAAGCTGGTGGAGCCCCGCGGACTCCGCCTTGTGGGGCTTTAACAGCTTCATCCTTCCCCGCACAGGCTCTGGAACTCAGCGGCCGTCTTCTTCTCAGCCGATTTGTTGAAAGTCGGATCTTTTCTAGCGAGGGGCCGCCACTTAAAGTCGCGGCGGGAAAACGGGCGGCGTATCCGATACGCTTCCCTGCTGCCATCGAGGCGGCCCTATCGTGTGGCGCCACGTGGAGAGGACAGTCTGCTCACCCACGTGCGCGACGGGACGGGCCGTCAGGCGGGGCCTGCCACTACCGCGCCTCGGCATACGAACGGATCCGTTGCGGCCGTGGACGGTTAGTTTCCCCATGCTGTTACTGCGCGCAGTAACATCGTGGGGTGAATCGTGGGGCGGCGTGGGGCATCGCGCGCAGTTAATCCCACGCCCGCCCCCTCGGCTCCTCAGCCCGCAGGGCTATAAATAGGCGGGGGGGAGCGGGGTGGCACCGCACGCGCACCCTTCTCCCCCATTCTCCCGCCTCACTTGCCTTCTCTTGCTCCCGCCCCTGCCGTTGAGCGAGAACACTTCCTCCCCGCGGCGATGAGCTCTTCTTCTGCCGTAGCCCCCGCCGTGCGCTCCGGCGTATGGGACGGCTCGGAGGTGGAGGAAGAACACATCGAGTTCCTCCGCCAGACCCGCCGTCTTCCCAGCGCGGACCTTGTGCGCACCCGCCCCGCGCTGGTGGGGGAGATCCGACCGGCGCCGGAGGAGGGCGAGTGGGTCATCTTCCGCTCGCACCTCATGCGCGGCCTGGGGCTGCCGGCGAGCGGTTTCTTCTGATCGTTCTTGGAGTTTCACGGCCTTCAACCACATCACCTTACTCCAAATACGGTGGTGTTGCTCTCCGCCTTCGCCACTCCGTGCGAAGGCTTCCTCGGCGTTCTCCCCACCCTCGAGCTGTGGGGAGAATTCTTCTCTTCAAAGCTCGGCACGCACATCGCCGGCATTCCGGCTCAGTGCGGCACCTACGTCGCGGTGCGGCGCTCGACAGCCGACAACCCTGTCGCGGCGGGGGCATGGTCTACTTCCGTGACCGCCGGGCACCTATGGGGCACGGGGGGCCCCTTTTCTGGTTCGGAGAGGGGGGCGGAGGCCGCGCGCAGAGCGGATCGAGGTCCCGGGCGCGCGGTGGATCTGAGAGAGACGGCGGGCGATCCTTTTACCCAGCTTCGGAGCTCTCCGGAGAGATAAAACTCCTACTGCTGCTTTGTGTTGTCATTCGATCTTGCTCGAATACGAGCGCACGGTGGTGTGATGTGTATGTGTTGGACCGGACCTTGATCCTGTGTCCTCTGATGAACCCTAAAAACCTATCCCGCCGAACCGAACCCCTTCCACGTGCGCATGGGCCTCCCTTTTATAGTCTAAAGGGGGCACCAACAGGTGGCAACGTAAGAAGAGGGGGTAAAAATGTAAAAACGCAGGTTGGTGTAACAGTGACCAACAGTGCCCCTACCTAACTGACGGCAGGGGACAAGGGCATTTAATGCCTGTCCGGTCGCCCCAACAGTGCAGAGAGGCGATCGTTAAACGAGCCACCGGTTGCCACGATGGCGTCTCTGTCAGCTCCGCTTGCCACCTCACTCCGCATGGCTGTGTAGTGCCTCGCCACGTGCCTTTGGGACGGCCTTGTGATGACACGTCGCGGGATGTGCTGGAGTTTGGTTGGCAATCTTGCCGCGGCAAGTGCCTTGCCGTGGTCCTCCTCTTGTCGTGCCAGCAAGCTTGCCAGCCCTCGGGCCTTGCCGGGGCGCGCGGGGCGTCGCGGCAAGTCCTCTGGAGGCGCCTTGGTCGGCCTTCCCGGCAAGCTCTTCTTGCCAGGGCCTTTGTTTTCTTCCCTCTTCTTGCCGGGCCTTGGTTGGTCTTCCCGGCAAGTTCCTCTTGCCGGGGCCTTGGTTGGCCTTCCCGGCAAGCTCCTCTTGCCGGGGCTTTTTAGCTTGAGTACTCCGTCCTTGAACGGCATCGACGTAGCTGCGGAGGATCTTGGCGGACGCCCGGCAAGCCCTGCCGCGGGTTGCCGTGACTGCCTGTGGACAAGTTCGGGGTACTAAGGTACCCCCCTACTTTAGTACACCGACAGTAGCCCCCGGGCCTGGGCCATACACGGTGCCGAGCGTTGTTGGGCCAGGCCCAAGACAGTGCACGGGCACGCGTGGCCTGGGTCCGCACAAAATCGGACTCCGCTTCCACCGCGTCCTCCCGCAACGGCACGCGTCGGTTGCGGCGTCGTGGGAGACGTGGTTAATACTTAATTCCAGGGAATGCGCAACGCTTGTATCCCCTATTTATAAGCGGAGGGAATGGAGCCGCTCCCCCACTTTCGCCACTTGCGGTTCCTTCCTCCAGAAGCCCCGACGCCCTCCTCTGTCTCCTGAATCGAGGACGAAACAGCGTCCCGCCGCCCGTCGCCGCCGCCGTCGCCGTTGCTTTCGCCTTCCCCCGCTGCCCCCGCCATGGCTCCGAAGGCCGGGAGGGCTACGAAGGCGGCGAAGGCCGCGAAGGCCGCGAAGTCGGCCGAGGCACTGGAGCTCGAGGCGCTGCGTAAGAAGCAGGTGCTCTTCTCCCCTGAGCTCACCCCGGAAGCGTTGCGGTCGGGGTTCTACCTCTTTTGGTCGACGGAAACGCGGGCGCACCCGCACACGCCGGTGCTTTCCGCGGAAGCCTCCAAATCGAAGAAGTGTCCCAGAGGGTACTACTTCTTCCCTGTGTTCTTCTATTGCGGTCTCTGCCCGCCTTTTTCCGATTTCTTTTGCGACATCATGAATACCTATGGGTTCCATCTGCTTGATTTCACCCCCAATGCCGTCCTGACGATGGCGGTCTTCGCGCATCTTTGTGAGAACTTCGTTGGTATCCTCCCCAATGTCGCTCTTTTCCGCCATTATTTTTCCCCTCGGGCTGAGAAAGGGGAGCCACTGGCTGGCGGAATCGCCTGGACCTCCCGGATGGGCATGAAGGAGGCGTACTTGACGGGCGAGCTTCGCAGCAAGTGGAATGAGTGGAGGGCGGAGTGGTGTTGGATCTGTGACGCCGATCCGCCGTCGTTCACCGAGCTGCGCAAGACTCGGGTGGTGCGCGGCGGCGACTGGAGCGCTCTGTCGTCGGATGACGCCAAATTGACGATTGCTACCACCCGAATCCTCCGGCTCCGGCACGCCGGGCTCACAACAGGGGCGGTCGGCGCAGATTTCCTCCGCCGTCGTATCGCCCCTTTACAGGCAAGGGGGAGGCCCGCCTGGCTGTTCGGCGGCCCGGCGGATTTCATGAGGCTGCGCCGGGGCCTCAACTTCAACTTCACGGTTCTGGAGCTTGACGCGATGCTGAGGGAGACGTTCAAGCACGACGCCAATCATCCAGAGTGGTTCCAGCTGCCGGCGGGCGTCATCCCCTTTTGCAACAACTCCCAGCGCGATCGCATCTGCGCAATGATGCCAGAGTGCGATTCGCACGGGGTAAGTGCTAACTGGATAGAGCCCGCCGCCGAGGTCGTGCAGCAATTCTTCGATGACTTGTCGGAGACGGCAGTCAATTCTGACGAGCAGAAGCTCCTCACCCGCTCCACCACTGCCGATGAGCTGGCGTACATCGCCAGCAGGGCCGAGGAGGTGGCGGCAGCCGCTGCCGCGGGTGAGTTTGGCTTCACGCTAGAGGAGGCGGAAGCAGCTGAGGCGGCAAGCCTTGCCGCCTGGAAAGATCTTGCTGGAGATGGTGATGACGAAGGGGAGGTCGCGGCCGAAGCGAGCCAGCCCGCCGAGGGCGCGAGTGGTTGGCCGTATTCGAACAACTTGCTGCCGATGGAGCCCTCCGCGCAGCCCCAGTTCCGACCGAGAAGGTGTCTCCGTCGAGTTGGAGGGCCGGCAGAGGCGCAGGTCGACTAGCAGCCGCAGCAGCCGCGGCGCCGCGGGTCGCGCTCAGCCGTAGCAAGTTTCGTCGCGGCGGGAGGATCCCAAGCCGCGCCGGAAACTGAGGCGGGGTCTTCCCGGGCCGCCACGCCTGACCCTGCCGCAGCCCTTAGCAAGCGCCAGAGGGAGCCTACTCCTCCGCCACGCCGCGCAGGGTGGGCACCGGAGTTCGACCTTTCCGCGCTGAGCTCTGATGACGAGGAGGAGGAGGAGGACGAAGAGGAGTAAGGCTTCCTCCGTATTGCACTCGCCTTTCGCTTGGCCCTTGTCGCTGTTTGTCTTGTATCTAATCTGTTTTTTTTTCAAACTCCTGTTTGGCCTCAGGACTTTGGCGGAGAGGGCGGCGAAGAGGGCCAAGGTCCCCATAGTTGAGGACGATCCTGCTGTGGCAGCGGAAGATACGTCAGAGACGACCTTGACGGACCCGGCCCCTTCCCCTCGTAGCAGCTCCCAGCACAGCCCCCAGCGTAAGTGCCTCGATCCACTTCCTGTCGTGGGGCGCGCATGGCCGCTGCTTCTTTTGCCAATATCTTGATTATTGGCTCTCTCTTCTCCTTTTTTTTACAGACGAAGAACAGGCCCACCAGGAGCAGTCGGAGGTCGACCCGGAGGTGTCGTCGGCCTCGACTACGCCACCAAGGGCTGATTCCCCGATATTGGAGCCATCTCCGGCAAGGATGGGGTCTCCGGCAAGAGGTGGGATCAGTGAGCCCCCGGTGGTTGAGCCCACGATCACAGAGCTCGGCACGGGTAATCCTCCTTGTCGGAAATTTCCCTTTGGGTTCTTCTTCTCCTGGTCTTCTTTTTTTGGATATTTGCTTGACTTTTTCTCCCCCCTTTTCCTGCCTTCAGATCCTCCCTCTATGGAGCCAATGGAGACCGAGGCCATCGGTGAGGAGAACTTGCGCGGCGATACTGGTGATGTCGCCGCTACCGAAGAGGAGGCCGGCGCTGGTGACCTTGCCGACGAAGAGGCCGCCAAGGCTGCTGGCGCTAGAACTGGCGAGGGATCCGGCGATCGTACTGACGATCCGGGGGCCGCAGGAGCGCAGGGCGCTACCCCGAACGCCGATCCCTTCGCCGCGGACGCAGCGCCAGGCTCCGAAGAGCCCCAGCCCGGAGCCTACTTGAAGGCCGGCAAAGGCGTATACATCAAGCTCCCCTGGGCATCGAATTCCAGGGGGCCGGTCAAAGGAGAGGAGTTTGACGGGGAGGTACTTGCCTCCGCCGGGCTGGCGGTGGTCGACAGGCCAAGCAGCAGCAGCGGCGAGTCCGAGGAGGAGCAGCTGCTCCGAAAGCTGGTGTCACTCTACCGCGTCCGGCAAGCGAAGCTTGAGTCTCGGGAAGCGCTTGTCGCGCAGGCGGGAGTTGACATAGGGAAACATGCGCAAGAACTCAAGAGCCGCAACCAGGAGGCCCTCCAGTCCATTGCCGAGGAGAGGGCGCAACTTGACGAAGCGAAGAAGGCGTTCATCCTGGAGAAGGCTGAAGCCGAGGAGCAGCAGAGGCTTACCGCCGAGGAGCTGTCCAAGCGGGACGGCGAGCTTATACAGAGGAAGGCGTACTTGGACAGCCATGACGAAGAGCTCGCCGTCCGGGAACAATCACTTGGCGGGGCACTCAAGGAGGCGAAAGACGCCGCCGCGGCCGCCGTAGCCGCCAAGAAGGAGTTGGAGGAGAAGGTGGCGCAGCTGGAGGCGGATGTGACAAGGAAGAACGAAGAGCTTGCCGCACTCCAGCGCGACCGCGAGAAGGATGCGCGCGCTCACGGCGATCTGCAAGTCCAGCTCTCCGAGAAGATCAAGGAGCTGAACGCCGCTAAGGACTCGAGCGCCAATCTGGTGTTGAAATTGGCCGCTTTGACGGAGACGCTGGACGCCGCCAAGAAGCGAGAAGATACCCTGAGGAAAGACCTCAAAGGCAACGAGGAGCTGCTGGTGAGGGCTGCCGAGACCCAGAACACTTTCAAGACCACGGTGGAGCTCTGGACGGAAGGCCTCGTCAGCATCGCCGCGCTCATCGACGAGGAATTGGCGGAGCTGAACTTGACGGGCTTCGGGTACCCCTCCGAGGAGAACCTCCAGCCTAGCGCCAAGCTCACGCTCTTCTTCAAGGATGTGGTGACGGCTCTCCGGCAGCTTCGGGAAAGGATCCCGAAGCAGCTGGCCAACGAGTCGCGCGCGATCTGCGCCGGGGTCTTGGAGAAGGTATTGGTGAAGGTCCTCTTCCGCAACCCGGGCATCGACCTCTCCCGCGTCACCAAGAAGCTGCCGGAGGGCGCCGATCTTGAAGAACTCAAGGCCATCGTCGCACCCATCGTGGACAAGGTGAACGAGGTCAGGAGGGTCGACGGCGGGCGCGCGGATTAGGCCGCCCTTCTTCTCCTGTTTTCTTGCTGCTGTTATTTTGGTCACGAGGACAACTTAGTCAGCGTCACAATAAGTCATTCTTGTAACATAATTCTACTCTGGGTACTGCTCGCTATGTTATTCCCTTTACTTTGCTGCGTTCCTTGTATGTTTTTACCCTACGCTTTGAGGGGACTTGCCGGCGCAAGCACACTTGCTGAGTGCGGAACATCAGCAGCCTGCTGGCGGTGCTGCCCCCGGCAAGAAACCTTGTCGGGGCTAGTTGCGGCGCGCTTGTATTGTTGAGCGGGCTCGAAACAAACCAAGGGCGCAACTAAGCCACGAGTCGATTCCTCCGCGCACAGGTTTTCCATACAAGGCACGGACGTTCAAGGAATATAACTTAAAAATTTAAAACTGACTATGCTCAAACTTTGGCAACTTAGCTTTTTTTTGTCGCCTGCGTCCCGGCAAGGCTAGATTCCTTTGAACGATGCCCGGTCCACATCTTTATCTTCTCTCCCCCCTGGTGAACTTGTGGGCGGAGGGAACTTCTTTTTGAGAAGGAAGAAAAGAAAATAATGATATGGAACCTTAAGGTTCGCTATTTCTTACCGGGGGTAAGTGCTGCACAAAGTGTCAGTCGTACATGCAAAAAAAGAGAGATGCATTAAATTTGACAAATTGTGTGAGGCATATAACTTTATTTACGCACGGGGGCTGCACCCGGCTTTGTACAAAGTGTTACATGCAACAGCGGCAAGGCTTGTACAAAAGGTGGTTGCTGGAACAGGGCCCGGCAACCGCGCCTTATGGGTAAAACTTGCGGAGATGCTCTATGTTCCAGGAGTTGCTCACTGGAATGCCATCTTCGGTCTCAAGGCGGACAGCGCCGGGCCTAGTGACTCGTTTCACCCGATAAGGGCCTTCCCACTTCGGTGTCAACTTGTTGGAATTCTTGGCAGATTGAACGCGCCGAAGAACAAGGTCGCCTTCCTCGAAGCTTCTGGCATTAACTTTGCGGCTGTGGTAGCGGCGCAAAGCTTGCTGGTAGCGAGCAGCTCGCACAGCAGCCTGAAGACGATCCTCCTCGAGGAGCAGCACGTCATCTTGACACAGCTGCTCTTGCTCAAGCTCATCATAAGCGAGCACCCGAGGCGACCCGTATACGAGTTCCGTGGGGAGAACTGCCTCTGCTCCGTAGACAAGAGCAAAGGGTGTCTGGCCAGTGGCTCGATTTGGCGTCGTTCTGATCGACCAGAGAACCACTGGCAGCTGCTCAATCCAATTTCTTCCGCACTTGTGTAGCCTGTCGAAAGTTCTGGTCTTAAGCCCGCGTAGCACTTCAGCGTTCGCCCTCTCCGCTTGACCGTTGCTTCTCGGGTGAGCAACAGAAGCGAAGCAGATCTTGGTGCCAAGATCTTGGACGTACTGCTTGAAGGTGCGGCTTGTGAATTGTGTGCCATTATCGGTGATGATCCTGTTAGGGATTCCAAAACGGCAAACAATCGACCTGAGGAACCTGACTGCTGACTGTGCTGTCACCTTTCTCACTGGTTCCACTTCAGGCCACTTTGTGAACTTGTCGATTGCAACGTACAAGTACTCAAAGCCCCCGACGGCTCGGGGGAAGGGGCCGAGGATATCAAGCCCCCAGACCGAAAATGGCCAGGACAAAGGGATTGTTTGGAGAGCTTGAGCTGGTTGATGAATCCGCTTGGAATGGAACTGGCACGCTTCACACTTGGTTACTTGCGTAGTTGCATCCTGGAGGGCTGTCGGCCAGAAGAAGCCTTGCCGGAAAGCCTTTCTGCGAGTGCTCTTGCGCCAATGTGATAACCACATATGCCTCCATGTATCTCTGCCAACAGCTCTCGTCCATCTTCCCGAGAAATGCACTTCAATTTCGCTCCGTTGAATCTTCTTCTGTATAGTACGTCATCGGCAAACTGGTACATACTTGATTGTCGGGCTACTCTTTCCGCTGCTTGTTGTTCCTCGGGTAGTTCTCCTGTTTGAAGGAATTGGACGATCTGCTGTGCCCATGCCGGAGCTTGTGGCTCAACGACAAGGACTAAAGGCGCAAATGCTGCTGCAGGAACATCCGCTTCCACGGCAAGAGTCTGAGATTCTGCCGGAGCGTGATGCTCCCCGGCAAGCGTGTCGAGACACGGCTTGCCAGGAGCGTCTGCTTCAACGAAACAAACCCTAGGGCTTGTCGGAGTAGACTGCTCCTCAGCGCTCTCTGTGTCGAGCCTGGGGACCTTTTTGGCGGCGGCTCCGGGAAGCTCTACCGGAAAGTAGCCGCCAGTGACCAACTTTCTCTTTCCGCTCTGTCCAATTGATGGTGTGACAGATGGTTGAGTCAGTTTGAGCACAAAAATTCCTGGTTCCACAGGTAACTTGAGTGCGGCACATTTTGACAGGCCATCTGCAATGTCATTCTGAGCTCTTGGAACATGTTCCATCTGCAAGCCGTCGAAATGTTCTTCTAGCTTCCTCACTTCGTCGATGTACGCTTCCATCAATGGACTCTGATAATCTTTGTTAACTTGACGGACGACAAGCTGCGAGTCACCCCTGACAATGAGCTTCTTGATCCCAAGTTCTGCTGCTATTCTGAGTCCGGCAAGCAACCCTTCATACTCTGCAGTATTGTTTGTTGCTTGCTCCTTGGGAAAATGCATTTGGACCACGTACTTGAGGTGCTCTCCGGTGGGGGCGACAAGTAGTACGCCCGCACCGGCGCCTTGAACCGAAAAGGCACCGTCAAAGTACATGATCCACTCTCTGCTCGTTTCCTTGACGGGGATGCTCCTCTCCGGAGTCTCTTCATCAGGCGTTGGTGTCCACTCCGCTATGAATTCTGCCAAGGCTCGGCTCTAAATAGTTGAAGTACTTTCAAATTTGAGGCTAAAGCTTGACAGTTCCAGTGCCCACTCGACAATCCTGCCTGTTGCTTCTGGATTTTGCAATATCCTCTTCAGCGGAAAGCGAGTGAGAACTGTGATCTCATGTGCTTGGAAGTAATGGCGCAGCTTCCTCGAGGCCATGAGGAGGCCGAAAAGCAACTTCTGCACGCCAGAGTACCTTGATCTAGCCCCCTGGAGAAGGGAACTGACAAAGTAAACTGGGCGCTGCACCATCTTCTTCTGTTTCTCCTCTGGCACTTGTACAGATCCATCCTTGCCGGAGCCAGAACTTGTCGGACCAGGGCTTGTCGGTCCAGAACTCGTCGGGGGAGCCCCCTGCTTGTCGCTGGATTCGCTTGCCGCGGCCGCTGGCTCATCATCTGCCTCCCTCTCTGCTACTAACGCAGCACTAACCACTTGATTGGTTGCCGCTAGATATAGCAGCAACTTCTCTTGTGGCTTAGGTGCGACAAGTGTTGGAGTGGAGGACAGATATTTCTTCAAGTCTTGCACCGCAGCCTCCGCTTCCGGAGTCCATTTCATTGGACCCGCCTTTTTCAAGATTTTGAAAAACGGCAGGGCGCGTTCAGCAGACTTGGAAATGAACCTGCCGAGAGCGGCAACGCAGCCGGCAAGCCTTCGTACGTCCTTGACTCGCTTCGGCGCTTCGATTTGCTCGATGGCCTCGATCTTGTCGGGGTTAGCTTCAATCCCCCTCTGTGACACAAAGAATCCGAGAAGCTTGCCGGAAGGGACTCCAAACACACACTTCTCGGGATTCAACTTGAGATTGATCTTGCGCAGATTTGTGAAGGTCTCGTCCAAATCTTGGATCAGAGTTGCCCTGTCTCTGCTCTTGACCACTATGTCATCCATGTAAGCTTCTATATTTCTGTGCAGCTGTGGCTCAAAAGCATGACCGACTACTCTTGCAAACGTCGAGCCAGCATTCTTTAGTCCGAAAGGCATCCGTACAAAGCAATACGTGCAACATGGAGTAATGAATGCGGTTTTCTCTTCATCCTCTTCTGTCATGAAGATCCGGTGATATCCTGAGTATGCATCAAGGAAGGAGAGCAGATCACATCCTGCGGTGGAATCAACAATCTGATCGATGCGCGGCAAGGGGAATGGATCCTTGGGACAGGCTTTGTTGACATCAGTGAAGTCAATGCAGAGCCTCCACTTCCCATTCACCTTGCGCACGACTACCGGATTGGCTAGCCACGTTGGCTGGAGTACTCCTCGGACCAATCCTGCTGCTTCCAACTTCCTAATCTCCTCTGCTATGAATTCTTGGCGCTCTACTGCTTGTTTCCTGACTCTTTGCTTGACGGGCCGCGCGTGAGGGCACACGGCAAGGTGGTGCTCGATTACTTCCCTGGGAACACCGGGGATGTCAGATGGTTGCCACGCAAACACATCGACATTCGCCCGCAGGAAAGCAACGAGCGCGCTTTCCTATTTAGGATCAAGTGTGGCACTGATGGTGAAGGTACCGCCGGTGCCGTCCTTCTTGGTGGCCACCTTCTTGGTCTCTGGCGAGGCTATCTTTGCTTTCTTGCACTTGCCGGTGGAGCTCGATGGTGCGCTCTCGACGGCAGCGCAGCACTCCGAGGAGGTGCGCTTGCCGGAGTGGGCATCAGGGCTGCACTTGCCGGACTTGAGCTTCTCCTTCCCCCGGGGAGCTTCAGCGGCAAGTGGCTCGCGCTCTGCTGCGGCTGCTGCTTCCCGGTAAATTTTGTCGGCGCAGATGAGTGCATCCCTCTTGTCCCCTTGGACAGAAATGATACTCACCGGGCAAGGCATCTTGAGCATGTTGTATGCGTAGTGAGAGGCTGCCATGAACTTGGCAAGCGCTGGTCGGCCGAGTATCCCATTGTAGGGTAATGGGATATCAGCAACATCGAAGGTGACCTTCTCTGTCCTAAAATTCAGCTCACTACCAAACGTCACTGGCAATGTGATCTTCCCCTTGGGCTTGCTCCTTCCCGGATTTATCCCTTGAAAGGTACCAGTCTCTTCGAGCTCGCTGTCGGGGATCTGGAGCTTCTTGAGCACTGTGGAGGAAATCAGGTTCAGGCCGGCACCGCCATCAACCAACATCTTCGTGACCTTGAGGTTGCGGATTGTTGGTGAGACCAACATCGGCAAGCACCCGACCGCAGTGATGCGATCAGGGTGGTCTTCTACATCGAAGATGATGGGCGTGCCGGACCATTTCAGAGGCCTGCGCGCCTCGACGGATGGCTCCGTTACGTTCACCTCTCGCACCCACTGCTTGAGTTGGCGGTGCGAGGCGTGCAGAGAGGCGCCGCCGTCGATGCACAGCACCTCTGTCGCCTTCTGAAACTCTTGGTCATCGGTCTCATCTTCCTCCATCTCATCTTCATCTTCGTCCTTGTCGCGGCCGCGGGGAGGCCTATCTCCTTGCCGCGGCTTGGGCTTGCCGCGGTGTCCTCCCCGGGCGGGAAGTTTCTTGCCGGATCCTCCGCCACCTCCCTGGGATCTCTCCTTATCGCGGCGCTCGTACTCTGCTTTCTGCAGCTCCGCCATCTCTTCGACTTTCTTGCAGGTTTGGAGATCGTGGCCCTTGGTGCGGTGGATCTTGCAGTACCGCTTGCCGGAGCCATCCTGCTTGTCGGCGGCTACCACAGCCTCGCCAGAGTCATCGGCCTTGGCCTTGTCGGAGCCGCCTCCGTTGCCGGAATGCTCAACAGCTAGCACATCCTTAGTCTTTCTCTTCCTGTTGCTCCGTCTCCGGTTCTTCCTTGCCGGGGCGGTATCCTCAGTGTCAGATCCTTCTGCTCCCGCAACCTCTCCGGGGATTTTCCTCCCCTCCTCAGCCCGTGCACACTTGTCGGCCAGAGCATAGAGCTCGCTGACGTCTCTGGTCTTGCACATCGCCATCTCCTCCCTCATCCTGCGGTTACGCACGTTCTGATGAAAGGCGCTGATAACCGCGGCAGGGTGGACGTCTGGGATGTTGCGTTGCACCTGGCTGAATCTCTGTATGTACTTGTGCAGGGGCTCCCCATCCTTCTGAACGAGCAAGTGGAGGTCACTTTCCTGGCCATGAGGCTTGTGGCCGCCCGTGAAGGCGCCGACAAACTGATGACACAGGTCAGCCCATGAAGAGATGGAACCGTCCGGCAAGTGCATGAGCCAAGATCTGACATTGGGCTTGAGTACCAGCGGGAAGTAGTTGGCGAGGATCTTTTCATCGCGCCCTCCGGCAGCCTGCACCGCGATGGTGTAGATGCTGAGGAACTCCGATGGATGTATCCTGCCATCGTACTTCTCGGGCACGTCTGGCTTGAAGTTCTTGGTTTTGGGCCACTGGACTTGCCGCAGTTCGCGGGTGAACGCAGGGCAACCTGCCGCGTACGGCAAGTCGCCTGGCTCCCCTAGTGCATGCATGTCGACAGTGGGCCCAGCACGCTGGTCAGATTGACGTCGCATTTCCCTTCTGCGCTCGATGCGAGTGCGAGCGTCTTCATGCCGCCATTCTTGGAGAACGTGGCGCTGGTTGCGTCGAGTCCGCGGATCCGACGACGCGGTGGAGTCGCCGTCGGGGTTGGTCCGACGAGCCGGCGATCTTGGCCTTCGGGGCTGGGAGTGCACGGAGGTGGCTCCCCCAGCGGTCTTGTCGGCGTCGACTTGCGCTTGGACGCCTTGCCGGGGCCTCGATGCGCTCGGTTGCCGGGGTTTGTCGCCGTTGGCGAAGGCGATGAGGCTGTATATGGTCATCCTCCAGTCGTCGATCTTGTGCGGCGCCGGAGGGTAGTCTATGAACAGCTGGGCTCGGGCCAGCGCTTCCTCTGCTGTCTTGGGTGGTGGCGGCGACGAGCGGCGCGAGGAGCGGGATGTGCTCGGACTCCCAACTAGATTGGGAGGTGCATCACCCCGCCCTGGCGACCGTACCTCGCTCGCGCCAGCATGCGGGCGTGCATGCTGACCTCGAGCGTCTCGCGACCCGCCAGCTTGGCGTTGCTCCAACGCGAGCACGGTGCTAGGAGCACCGGGGCGTTGTCGACCTTGCACCTCCTGGGAAGGGTGCGGTGTATGCATGGTCGCCGACGCTTGCGGGGCCTTGTTTTTGGATCTGGTGACGACGTGAGTCCCACCGTCGGCGCCCGCTACTCCGCTAGCGCCCACTCCACCGCCCGTTTGCTCCGGCGGTGGTGGCGGAATCGATGCAGACGAAGCGGCTACTTCCGAAGGCTTCTTCTTCGGTGGCATGTCGATGAAGGCGTTGATGCAGCGCGCGCGGAGACCGGATCAGATGCTCACGACCTCGACGCTCCCCCTACCTGGCGCGCCAAAGATGTCGCGGCGGGGGCATGGTCTACTTCTGTGACCGACGGGCCCCTTTTCTGGTTCGGAGAGGGGGGCGGAGGCCGCGCGCAGAGCGGATCGAGGTCCCGGGCGCGCGGTGGATCTGAGAGAGACGGCGGGCGATCCTTTTACCCAGCTTCGGAGCTCTCCGGAGAGATAAAACTCCTACTGCTGCTTTGTGTTGTTATTCGATCTTGCTCGAATACGAGCGCACGGTGGTGTGATGTGTATGTGTTGGACCGGACCTTGATCCTGTGTCCTCTGATGAACCCTAAAAACCTATCCTGCCGAACCGAACCCCTTCTACGTGCGCATGGGCCTCCCTTTTATAGTCTAAAGGGGGCACCAACAAGTGGCAACGGAAGAAGAGGGGGTAAAAAGGTAAAAACGCAGGTTGGTGTAACAGTGACCAACAGTGCCCCTACCTAACTGACGGCAGGGGACAAGGGCATTTAATGCCCGTCCGGTCGCCCCAACAGTGCAGAGAGGCGATCGTCAAACGAGCCACCGGTTGCCACGATGGCGACTCTGTCAGCTCCGCTTGCCACCTCGCTCCGCATGGCTGTGTAGTGCCTCGCCACGTGCCTTTGGGACGGCCTTGTGATGACACGTCGCGGGATGTGCTGGAGTTTGGTTGGCAATCTTGCCGCGGCAAGTGCCTTGCCGCGGTCCTCCTCTTGTCGTGCCGGCAAGCTTGCCAGCCCTCGGGCCTTGCAGGGGCGCGCGGGGCGTCGCGGCAAGTGCTCTGGAGGCGCCTTGGTCGGCCTTCCCGGCAAGCTCTTCTTGCCAGGGCCTTTGTTTTCTTCCCTCTTCTTGCCGGGCCTTGGTTGGTCTTCCCGGCAAGTTCCTCTTGCCGGGGCCTTGGTTGGCCTTCCCGGCAAGCTCCTCTTGCCGGTGCTTTTTAGCTTGAGTACTCCGTCCTTGAACGGCATCGACGTAGCTGCGGAGGATCTTGGCGGACGCCCGGCAAGCCCTGCCGCGGGTTGCCGTGACTGCCCGTGCACAAGTTCGGGGTACTAAGGTACCCCCCTACTTTAGTACACCGACAAACCCCTTTCCTCCCATCTCGCTGATAAAGTCGGTGAAGATGTGGCAGCGCTCGTACTTCTACGTGAAGAACCTCTCCAACGACGGCGGCTGGGTCAACCTGCCACCCTTCAACGCCGCTCCCCTGACTGGGAGGCTCCCCAGCTGGTCGCACCGAGCCAAGTCCCTGACTCCCTCCGGAGCCGCTGCCATAGCGCGACTCCGAGTCTTGCTGCAGTCGGAGGGCCTCGTCGGATCCGACCTTCTGGCCGCCTTCATGGCGCGCCAAGTCCTCCCGGTCCAAGGCCGGCCTCACCTGATCTGTCAGATGAGTGGCCTCCGGGATCCGAGTCGGATGAGCACCAAGGAGATGCCCCGCAAGGAGGTGGCGAACTTGGTGAACCACATCGCGCACTGCAAGGTCATAGAGGACTGGCAGTTCGGCAAGGAGCCGTATTCGCGTGACAACCCCCACCAGTGGTAAGTCATATTTCTCTGTAGTTTTGTCTTCTTTACAGCCGACTCCGGCTTCTAATTCCGGTTGGTTTTTTCTGGCTAGAACCCCCTCATGGAGCCCGCCGCCGGCGCCACGAGACAGCCCCGTGAGTACGTCCCTGACCGCGCGGACAGCGACATTGACGACCCCGACTTGGGAGCGGTGGCGTTGGAAGCCGACGCTGAAGGCGGCGGAGAAGGGGCAGACGGCGGCTTCAGGCCCTCGGCCACCTTCCCCGACTGGCCTGATGATGACGCCGACGAAGTCGCCCCGCGCCACCAGCCAAGAGCCGGCCTGGCCGGCCAAGGCGGCGCGAAGAGGCGTCACGCTGGGCCGAGTGCGCCCGGCGGCAAGCTGAAGAAGTTCAAGGGGGCGGCCGCCGCGACGAAACGGGAGGAAGCGGCCGCGAAGGCCAACCGCTTCCGAAGGGAAGTGAGAAGGCTTCCGCTAGTCTCGGCGTAAGTCTTCATGCTCTTTATTTCCTTTTGCTGAATCCTGCCCGAACTTTCCTTTATTCTCCCTCCGTTCTGCTTCAGGGCTCCCCTCTCCCTAGAGAGAGTCGCCGTCCCCTCCGTCATGGGTTCGGTAGAGACATCTGCCAACACTCGGCGGCCCGATCCCGCCGCCGACCTCCGGGAGGCGACGGAGCGGAATGCGCAGGAGAAGCGCGACGAGGAGGAGGCCGACCGCCTGGAGAAGGCGCAGGCCGAGAAGGCGGCCGCCAATGCCCAGAAGAGGCTGGAGGACGCCGAAGCCGCCCTTGCAGCGAAGCGGCGTGCTGAGGAGGCCGTGCGTCGCCGATCGGCGATGCTCGTCCCTCCGTTGTCGTCGGCGCCGCCGGCTCCTTAGTTCACGGGGCAGACCGGGGAGGTCGGCACCGAGAACACCCTCGTGGAGGAGGGCGGCGAGGCTTCAGGCTCGGACACCCTCGCGCCGCCTCCGCCGCCTCCACCACCGTCTGGGAGGCCGCACGGCAAACAGCCGGTGGGCCAGTCGGATCCGCCGATCGCGGACGAGGCCGAGGCGCGGCTGCTTCTTCAAGTCGCCGTGCCGGTGCGCCGCCGGCTTGAGAGGGCGACCTCGGCGCCGCGAGCTCGGGAGACCGGCACCGCCAGCTCGGCGAGTCTGGACGTCGAGGCCTCCAGTGCCGCGCCCATTGGGTGGTTGCGCGGAGGCGGCACCGGACCGCTGAACCAAGCGCTCCTGGACGTCCAGGCGAAGCTGCGCGCGGAAAGCGACGCCCTTCAAGTCTGCGCCAGGGCGCATCTGGCCGTGCGGACATCTGTCCGAGTACGTTTTCTTCTTCTTTCTGATTCTTGCTTTTCTCTATGGGGGCGCGCCAGCGCACCCACTGGGTGTAGTCCCTGAGTTCCGGGCCGGTTGCTGAGCAGGCGGGTCGGAACTCCCCCTGGCGAGTTCCGAATACTGACTTCGTCTTTGTCGGCTTTTTGTAGGAGTATCATAACCTCCGCGCTACTGCCTTCAACCGCAATGTCGAGGAGTTGAATAAGCGGACCGCCGACCTGGTGGAAATCCGGGGTGAGCCCTTTTCTTCCTTCTTCGCGGGGGCGCGCTGGCGCACCCGTGGGCTGTAGTCCCCGAGATTCGGGCCGACTGCTGAGCAGTCGGGCCGGATCTCCCCGGCGATCTACTTTACTGATGACTTGCCTGTCTCTTCTTTGTTCTTCAGGTTCCAACGCCACTCTTCAAGAGCAGCTGGGCGAGGCGAACACCGCTCGGCGTGCCAAGGAGGAGGAGTGCGGCAAGCACGCCAAGGAGCGTGACCTGCTGACCTGCTGTCGGAGCAGAAGGAGCTGCTCCAGAAGGCACAGGGCGAGGCCAAGACGCGGGAGGCCGCTCTCATGGCCGAGTTCAGGATCGAGCTCTCCGCCTGGACCATAGGGAGGCGATGCTGACCTCCGTCTACCACGAGATCGAAGACATCGTTGATGGTAAGTTTCTTTCGTTTCTTTCGGGCTTCCGACTATGTGTCAGGCCGACTTGTGATTTCCCGACTTTCTTCCTTTTTTGCCTTGGCAGACTTCTTTCCTGGTCATTCACAGGCAGTCCCTCTGGCCATCGAGGATGCTAGGGAGGCGCGAAGGGCGAAGGGCGAGGAGATCGCCGCCAATGCCCCCCGAACCATCGACGAGCAACTCCTGAGCATCGAAGCCCGTCTTCGTCTGACTCACCGGCTGCTGTGCCGGCTTCAGCGCGCCGGCGCCCAGGCGGTTGCCGCCCTGTGGCCGGACATGCCGGCTCTGCACACCGCCAGTCGGACCGCCGACTGGATGGAAGTCGCCGCCGACCGTCTTGAGGCTTGGAAGGGCTCCTCGGCCCGGGCCGAAGCACGCCGGGCCTTGGAGTTCGTTAAGGCATGGTATCCAGGGCTGGACCTGGACCGTCTGTCCGCGTTCCAGTCAGAAGCCCAGGCCGAGCTGGAGGCCGTGGAGGGCGCCCTTGTCGAGCGCGCGGCGGCCATCGCCGAGTACACGAACACCAATGTCTTCGTGCCCGAGCGAGCTGAAGGCGGCGAGGAAGTGCCGCCGAATTGGTTTGGGATGAACCCGGAGTATGCCGAAGACTCGGCGGAGGTGATCGACTCCAGCGCCGAGGAGGAGGACGAGGCGGAGGACGGAGGCGAGGCGGAAGAGCTAGAAGATGAAGCAGGCGGCCAGCCTCAGCTCGATCGCGCCTCCAGCAACGAGCCGCGTGGAGACAAGGGGACTGCCGCCGGAGGCGACCAAGCCGAGACCGCCCAGCCGACTGCCCCGGCACCTGACACCGCCGTCACCTCTGATCCTCCGGCCCCGGAGACCGCCTCCTAGGCTGCTTTTTCTGCCTCTGTTTATCTGTCTTTAGTAATCTTTTGAACACTTGTTAGATTCGAACAGTTCCACCCGCCGGGTGTATCTTGAACTTCTATTCGAAGATTCGGCCAAGGGCCTATGTAAATATTTATCCGATTTCCGCATTTCCGTGCTTATTGCTCCTTAGGCTTTTTCCCTTGCCGCCTTCCCTTGTTGCCGCCTTGCCGTCTGGACAGCCGCTCTGCGGACTATCGCTGGGTCAAGTGCTCGGCTACTTCGGGAAGGCAAGTACTTGGCCGTTTAGAGTTTCTTTAGCAAGTCGGCTAGAAAGCGACAGGCCGAATATCCGAGAGTCTGCTGTCTTTGATAGAAGTTAAGTCGGCGAGCCGACTACTTATGAGTCGGCTCTGCAGAGAGAGGCTGGGAGCCGGCTTGAGCTATGTATATGCTTTAGGTCCTTAGCCATTTTTCGTGTGTGCGCCCGTTCTTGCTTGTTCTCCGTCTACCAACAGTCGCTCTGCGAGCTGCGGCTTTCGACAGGAGACGGCTTGAGCGCAACACATTACTTGTCCGACTGCAGGAAGCATTTCATAGCGCAAGACGGCAAGTCCCCGGGCCGACTAGTCGGACCCGGTGCCAGACGGTATGATAAAAATAGTAGCATATTTGGAAGCGTGATTCTTATCATACAGGCAAAAAAGGCAGTCCCTGAGCTCGTCTCGGGGGCCCCAAGGTCTTTAGTGCTTTAATACAAAAGGGGGGTAGTGCGATACATACTGCATCAACTGTAAAATCTTGGAAGAAGATTTGCGTTCCACGGGCGCTCTGTTTCTTTGCCGGAGTCATCCCTCTTGCGCGCTCGAGGCTTCTGGGTGTCGATTAGGTAGTAGGAGCCGTTGCCCAGCACCTTGCTGATGATGAAGGGACCTTCCCATGGTGCCAACAACTTGTGCTGGCCGGCTGTTCTCTGAATCAGCCAGAGCACAAGGTCGCCCTCCTGAAACGATCTCGGCTTGACCTTTTGGTTGTAATATCGGTGCAGACTCTGCTGGTAGATGCTGGACCGACTGAGTGCCAACAGCCGGCCCTCTTCCAGCAGGTCAACGCCGTCTTGGCGTGCTTCTTCAGCTTCCTCTTCGGTGTACATGGTGACTCGTGGAGAGTCGAACTCTATATCCGTTGGGATGACGGCTTCGGCACCGTAGACGAGGAAGAAAGGCGTGAAGCCGGTTGACTTGTTTGGAGTCGTGCGTAGACTCCAGAGGACGGCTGGTAGCTCCTCGACCCAGTAGCCGGCCGAACGCTCGAGTGGTTCGACCAGTCGAGGCTTGATGCCGGACAGGATGAGGCCGTTTGCTCGTTCCACCTGGCCGTTTGACTGCGGATGGGCAACGAACGCTATGTCCAGTCGGATGCCCTGCGTCGCGCAGAAATGGGACAAGGCGCCCTTGGCAAAGTTTGTGCCATTGTCGGTGATGATGTTGTGCAGTATGCTATACCGCACCATGATGTCGGTGATGAAAGTTACTGCAGTCAGCCCGTTCAACTTCTTGATGGGCTTTGCTTCCACCCACTTGGTGAACTTGTCCACCGCGACAAGCAGATGAGTTAGGCCGCCTCGGGCCGTCTTGAATGGTCCCACCATGTCCAGGCCCCAAACTGCGAAGGGCCAGGCGATGGGGATTGTCTTCAGCGTGGAAGCCGGCTGAAGTGGCTTGGAGCGGAACATTTGGCACCCCTTGCATTTTTGGACTAACTCTTTAGCCTCTTCTAGGGCAGTCGGCCAAAAGAAGTCGTGCCGGAAAGCTTTGGCGACGAGTGCTCTTGAAGCCGCATGGTGGCCGCACTTGCCCTGATGGATGTCTTTGAGGATTGCTTGGCCTTGTTCTGGCTTTACGCAGCGCTGGTAGACGCCAGTGACGCTGCGCCTGACTAGCTCTCTGTTGACTATGGTGTATGCTGCTGCTCGGCGTTGCACTTGCCAAGCCAGGATCTCATCTGCGGCAGCTCTCTGTTCACTAGAAACTTGAGGATGGGCTGTGCCCATGAGGGTGCTGCTATCTCTTCAACTGCTATCACAACGACTTGGACAACGGTGGCCGCGCTGGGAGGCGGCGGGCTGGAGTCCGTGGCCGTTTGCTGGATTGACAGAATCTCTTGGCCGACTGGCGCAGTCCCCGGGCTGGGCTCTGAAGTCCCCGGGTCGGCTGGCGCAGTCCCCGGGCTGAGCTCAAGCGTCCCGGGGCCGGCTTCGACTGTGGTTTTCTTGGGGCCGTCTGCTGGGGCTCTGGAGTCAGATCCGACTACTTCTGGAGGGGCCGACACAAAGATGGAGTCTGACTCTGGTGAAGGCTTGATAGACGGCTTGAGGAGGCGCTGAAGAGCGACGCCGGAAGGTATTGATTGGCGAGTGCAGCTGACTCGTGCCAAGGCATCTGCTTGATCATTGTCATTTCTTGGCACGTGAAGGAACTCGCACCCCTCGAAGTATCCGCTGAGTTGCTGCACTAGGAAGCGGTAGCTCGCCATGTTTGCGTCTTTGGCGTCCCAGTCGCCGGATGATTGCTGAACCACCAAGTCAGAGTCGCCATAGCACAGGATCCGGCGAATGCCGAGTTCTTTGGCAAGCCGGAGCCCATGAATGAGTGCCTCGTATTCGGCGACGTTGTTGGAGGCGGCGAAGTGGATCTGCAGCACATACTTGAGCTTGTCGCCCTTAGGGGAGGTGAGGACGACGCCGGCTCCCAGCCCGGTGCGCATCTTGGAGCCGTCGAAATGCATCCGCCAATGGGTGGAGTCAGGCGCTGGCGGCAGGTACTGGGTCTCGGCCCAGTCGACGAGGAAGTCGGCCAGCGCCTGCGATTCGATGGCGGTGCGGGGCTGGTAGTAGATGGTGTAAGGAGCCAGATCTATAGCCCATTTGGCTACTTGGCCGGAGGCGTCTCGGCTTCCAATGATCTCGGCTAGCGGAGCCGTGCACACCATGGTGATTGGGTGCTCTTGAAAGTAAGGCTTCAGCTTCTTGGCGGCAAAATGCACACCGTAGCACATCTTCTGATAGTGAGGGTAGTTCTGCTTGGAGGTCGACAGTACCTCGCTTAGGTAATATACCGGCCTCTGGACTGGGAGCGCCTTGCCTTCCTCCTTGCGCTCGACTACAATGACTGTGCTGACTACTCGGCTGGTGGCGGCGATGTACAAGAGCATGGGCTCCTTGGGAGTCGGAGCCGATGATGTACAAGAGCATGACTACTCCCAAGGAGCCCATGCTCTTGTACATCGCCACCACCAGCCGAGTAGTCAGCACAGTCATTGTAGTCGAGCGCAAGGAGGAAGGGAAGGCGCTCCCAGTCCAGAGGCCGGTATATTACCTAAGCGAGGTACTGTCGACCTCCAAGCAGAACTACCCTCACTATCAGAAGATGTGCTACGGTGTGCATTTTGCCGCCAAGAAGCTGAAGCCTTACTTTCAAGAGCACCCAATCACCATGGTGTGCACGGCTCCGCTAGCCGAGATCATTGGAAGCCGAGACGCCTCTGGCCAAGTAGCCAAATGGGCTATAGATCTGGCTCCTTACACCATCTACTACCAGCCCCGCACCGCCATCAAGTCGCAGGCGCTGGCCGACTTCCTCGTCGACTGGGCCGAGACCCAGTACCTGCTGCCAGCGCCTGACTCCACCCATTGGCGGATGCATTTCGACGGCTCCAAGATGCGCACCGGGCTAGGAGCCGGCGTCGTCCTCACCTCCCCTAAGGGCGACAAGCTCAAGTATGTGCTGCAGATCCACTTCGCCGCCTCCAACAACGTCGCCGAATATGAGGCACTCATTCATGGGCTCCGGCTTGCCAAAGAACTCGGCATTCGCCGGATCCTGTGCTATGGCGACTCCGACTCGGTGGTTCAGCAATCATCCGGCGACTGGGACGCCAAAGATGCAAACATGGCGAGCTACCGCTTCCTAGTGCAGCAACTCAGCGGATACTTCGAGGGGTGCGAGTTCCTTCACGTGCCAAGAAATGACAATCATCAAGCAGACGCCTTGGCACGAGTCGGCTCCACTCGCCAAGGAATACCTTCCGATGTTGCTCTTCAGCACCTCCTCAAGCCGTCTATCAAGCCTTCACCAGAGTCAGACTCCATCTTTGTGTCGGCCCCTCCAGAAGTAGTCGGATCTGACTCCAGAGCCCCAGCAGACGGCCCCAAGAAAACCACAGTCGAAGCCGGCCCCGGGACGCTTGAGCTCAGCCCGGGGACTGCGCCAGCCGACCCGGGGACTTCAGAGCCCAGCCCGGGGACTGCGCCAGTCGGCCAAGAGATTCCGTCAATCCAGCAAACGGCCACGGACTCCAGCCCGCCGCCTCCCAGCGCGGCCACCGTTGTCCAAGTCGTTGTGATAGCAGTTGAAGAGATAGCAGCACCCTCATGGGCACAGCCCATCCTCAAGTTTCTAGTGAACAGAGAGTTGCCGCAGATGAGATCCTGGCTCGGCAAGTGCAATGCTGAGCAGCAGCATACACCATAGTCAACAGAGAGCTAGTCAGGCGCAGCGTCACTGGCGTCTACCAGCGCTGCGTAGAGCCAGAACAAGGCCAAGCAATCCTCAAAGACATCCATCAGGGCAAGTGCGGCCACCATGCGGCTTCAAGAGCACTCGTCGCCAAAGCTTTCCGGCACGACTTCTTTTGGCCGACTGCCCTAGAAGAGGCTAAAGAGTTAGTCCAAAAATGCAAGGGGTGCCAAATGTTCCGCTCCAAGCCACTTCAGCCGGCTTCCGCGCTGAAGACAATCCCCATCGCCTGGCCCTTCGCAGTTTGGGGCCTGGACATGGTGGGACCATTCAAGACGGCCCGAGGCGGCCTAACTCATCTGCTTGTCGCGGTGGACAAGTTCACCAAGTGGGTGGAAGCAAAGCCCATCAAGAAGTTGAACGGGCCGACTGCAGTAACTTTCATCGCCGACATCACGGTGCGGTATGGCATACCGCACAACATCATCACCGACAATGGCACAAACTTTGCCAAGGGTGCCTTGGCCCATTTCTGCGCGACGCAGGGCATCCGACTGGACTTAGCGTCCGTTGCCCATCCGCAGTCAAACGGCCAGGTGGAACGAGCAAACGGCCTCATCCTGTCCGGCATCAAGCCTCGACTGGTCGAACCACTCGAGCGTTCGGCCGGCTACTGGGTCGAGGAGCTACCAGCCGTCCTCTGGAGTCTACGCACGACTCCAAACAAGTCAACCGGCTTCACGCCTTTCTTCCTCGTCTACGGTGCCGAAGCCGTCATCCCAACGGATATAGAGTTCGACTCTCCACGAGTCACCATGTACACCGAAGAGGAAGCTGAAGAAGCATGCCAAGATGGCGTTGACCTGCTGGAAGAGGACCGGCTGTTGGCACTAAGTTGGTCCAGCATCTACCTGCAGAGTCTGCGCTGATATTACAACCGAAAGGTCAAGCCGAGATCGTTTCAGGAGGGCGACCTTGTGCTCCGGCTGATTCAGAGAACAGCCGGCCAGCACAAGTTATCGGCACCTTGGGAAGGTCCCTTCATCATCAGCAAGGTGCTGGGCAACGGCTCCTACTACCTAATCGATGCCCAGAAGCCTCGAGCGCGCAAGAGGGACGACTCCGGCAAAGAAACAAAGCACCCGTGGAACGCAAATCTTCTTCCAAGATTTTACAGTTGATGCAGTATGTATCGCACTACCCCCCTTTTGTATTAAAGCACTAAAGACCTTGGGCCCCCCGAGACGAGTTCGGGGACTGCCTTTTTTGCCTGTATGATAAGAATCACCCTTCCAAATATGCTACTCTTTTTATCATACCGTCTGGCACCGGGTCCGACTAGTCGGCCCGGGGACTTGCCGTCTTGCGCTATGAAATGTTTCCTGTAGTCGGACAAGTAATGTGTTGCGCTCAAGCCGTCTCCTGTCGAAAGCCGCAGCTCGCAGAGCGACTGTTGGTAGACGGAGAACAAGCAAGAACGGGCGCACACACGAAAAATGGCTAAGGACCTAAAGCATATGCATAGCTCAAGCCGGCTCCCAGCCTCTCTCTGCAGAGCCGACTCATAAGTAGTCGGCTTGCCGACTTAACTTCTATCAAAGACAGCCGACTCTCGGATAGTCGGCCTGTCGCTTTCTAGCCGACTAGCTAAAGAAACTCTAAATGCCCAAGTACTTGCCTTCTCGAAGTAGCCGAGCACTTGACCCAGCAACAGTCCGCAGAGCGGCTGTCCAGACGGCAAGGCGGCAACAAGGGAAGGCGGCAAGGGAAAAAACCTAAGGAGCAATAAGCAAGGAAATGCGGAAATCGGATAATATTTACATAGGCCCTTGGCCGAATCTTCGAATAGAAGTTCAAGATACACCCCGCGGGTGGAACTGTTCGAATCTAACAAGTGTTCAAAAGATTACTAAAGACAGATAAACAGAGGCAGAAAAAGCAGCCTAGGAGGCGGTCTCTAGGGCCGGAGGATCGGAGGTGACGGCGGTGTCAGGTGCCGGGGCAGTCGGCTGGGCGGTCTCGGCTTGGTCGCCTCCGGCGGCAGTCGCCTTGTCTCCACGCGGCTCGTTGCTGGAGGCGCGATCGAGCTGATGCTGGCCGCCTGCTTCGTCTTCTGGCGCCTCCGCCTCGCCTCCGTCCTCCGCCTCGTCCTCCTCCTCGGCGCTGGAGTCGATCACCTCCGCCGAGTCTTCGCCATACTCCGGGTTCATCCCAAACCAGTCCGGCGGCACTTCCTCGCCGCCTTCAGCCCGCTCGGGCACGAAGACATTGGTGTCCGTGTACTCGGCGATGGCTGCCGCGCGCTCGACAAGGGCGCCGTCCACGGCCTCCAGCTCGGCCTGGGCTTCTGACCGGAACGCGGCCAGACGGTCTAGGTCCAGCCCTGGATACCATGCCTTGACGAACTCCCAGGCCCGGCGTGCTCCGGCCCGGGCCGAGGAGCCCTTCCAAGCCTCAAGACGGCCGGCGGCGACTTCCAGCCAGTCGGCGGTCCGACTGGCGGTGCGCAGAGCCGGCATGTCCGGCCACAGGGCAGCAACCGCCTAGGCGCCGGCGCGCTGAAGCCGGCGCAGCAGCCGGTGAGCTGGACGAAGACGGGTTTCGATGCTCAGGAGCTGCTCATCGATGGTTCAGGGCGCATTGGCGGCGATCTCCTCGCCATTCACCCTTCGCGCCTCCCGAGCAGCCTCCATGGCCAGAGGGACTGCCTGTGAATGACAAGGAAAGAAGTCTGCCAAGGGAAAAAAGGAAGAAAGTCGGGAAATCAGAAGTCGGCCTGACACATAGTCGGAAGCCCGAAAGAAACAAAAGAAACTTACCATCAACGATCTCTTCGATCTCGTGGTAGCCGAAGGTCAGCATCGCCTCCCTATTGGTCCAGGCGGAGCGCTCGATCTCGAACTCGGCCATGAGAGCGGCCTCCCGCGTCTTGGCCTCGCCCTGTGCCTTCAGGAGCAGCTCCTTCTGCTCGGCCAGCTGCGCCGCCAGCAGGTCACGCTCCTTGGTGAGCTTGCCGCACTCCTCCTCCTTGGCACGCCGAGCAGTGTTGGCCTCGCCCAGCTGCTCTTGAAGAGCGGCGTTGGCACCTGAAGAACAAAGAAGAGACAAGCAAGTCGTCAGTAAAGTAGATCGCCGGGGAGATCCGGCCCGACTGCTCAGCAGTCGGCCCCAATCTCGGGGACTATAGCCCGCGGGTGTGCCAGCGCGCCCCCGCGACGAAGGAAGAAAAGAGCTCACCCCGGCTTTCCACCAAGTCGGCGGTCCGCTTATTCAACTCCTCGACATTGCGGTTGAAGGCAGTAGCACGGAGGTTATGATACTCCTACAAAAAGCCGACAAAGACGAAGTCAGTATTCGGAACTCGCGAGGGGGAGTTCCGACCCGCCTGCTCAGCAGCCGGCCCGGAACTCGGGGACTACACCCAGTGGGTGCGCTGGCGCGCCCCCACAGAGAAAAGCAAGAATCAGAACAAAGAAGAAGGGCGCGCCAGCGCACCCACTGGGTGTAGTCCCCGAGTTCGGACCCGCCTGCTCAGCAGCCGGCCCGGAACTCGGAGACTACACCCAGTGGGTGCGCTGGCGCGCCCCCACAGAGAAAAGAAAGAATCAGAAAGAAGAAGAAAACATACTCGGATAGATGTTCGCACGGCCAGATGCGCCCTGGTGCAGATTTGAAGGGCGTCGCTTTCCACGCGCAGCTTCGCCTGGACGTCCAGGAGCGCTTGGTTCAGCGGTCCGGTGCCGCCTCCGCGCAACCACCCGGTGGGCGTGGCACTGGAGGCCTCGACGTCCAGACTCGCCTTGCTGGCGGTGCCGGTCTCCCGAGCTCGCGACGCCGAGGTCGTCCTCTCAAGCCGGCGGCGCACCGGCACGGCGACTTGAAGAAGCAGCCGCGCCTCGGCCTCGTCCGCGATCGGTGGATCCGACTGGCCCACCGGCTGTTTGCCGTGCGGCCTCCCAGACGGTGGCGGAGGCGGCGGAGGCGGCGCGAGGGTGTCCGAGCCTGAAGCCTCGCCGCCCTCCTCCACGAGGGGGTTCTCGGTGCCGACCTCCCCGGTCTGCCCCCTGAACTCCGGAGCCGGCGGCGCCGACGACAACGGAGGGACGAGCATCACCGATCGGCGACGGGCGGCCTCCTCAGCATGCCGCTTCGCCGCAAGGGTGGGTTCGGCGTCCTCCAGCCTCTTCTGGGAATTGGCGGCCGCCTTCTCGGCCTGCGCCTTCTCCAGGCGGTCGGCCTCCTCATCGTTGTGCTTCTCCTGCGCATTCCGCTCCATCGCCTCCCGGAGGTCGGCGGCGGGATCGGGCCACCGAGTGTTGGCAGATGTCTCTACCGACCCCATAACGGAGGGGACGGCGACTCTCTCTAGGGAGAGGTGAGACCTGAAGTAGAACGGAGGGAGAATAAAGGAAAGTTCGGGCAGGATTCAGCAAAAGGAAATAAAGAGCATGAAGACTTACGCTGAGACTAGCGGCGGCCTTCTCACTTCCCTTCGGAAGCAGTTGGCCTTCGCGGCCGCCTCCTCCCGTTTCGTCGCGGCGGCTGCCCCCTTGAACTTCTTCAGCTTGCCGCCGGGCGCACTCGTCCCGGTGTGACGCCTCTTCGCGCCGCCTTGGCCGGCCAGGCCGGCTCTTGGCTGGTGGCGCGGGGCGACTTCGTCGGCATCATCATCAGGCCAGTCGGTGAAGGTGGCCGAGGGCCTGAAGCCGCCATCTGCCCCTTCTCCGCCGCCTTCTGCGTCGGCTTCCAACGCCGCCGCCCCCAAGTCGGGGTCGTCAACGTCGCTGTCCGCGCGGTAAGGGACGTACTCGCGGGGCTGTCTCGTGGCGCCGACGGCGGGCTCCATGAGGGGGTTCTAGCCAGAAGAAACCAACCGGAGTTAGAAGCCGGAGTCGGCTGCAAAGAAGACAAAACTACAGAGAAATATGACTTACCACTGGTGGGGGGTTGTCGCGCGAATACGGCTCCTTGCCGAACTGCCAGTCCTCTGTGAACTCGCAGTGCGTGATGTGGTTCACCAAGTTCACCACCTCCTTGCGGGGCATCTCCTTGGTGCTCATCCGACTCGGATCCTGGAGGCCGCTCGTCTGACAGATCAGGTGAGGCCAGCCTTGGAGCGGGAGGACTCGGCGCGCCACAAAGGCGGCCAGAAGGTCGGATCCAACGAGGCCCTCCGACTTCAGCAAGACTCGGAGTCGTGCTACGGCAGCGGCTCCGGAGGGAGTCAGCGACTTGGCTCGGTGCGACCAGCTGGGGAGCCTCCCAGTCAGGGGAGCGGCGTTGAAGGGTGGCAGGTTGACCCCAGTCGCCGTCGTTGGAGAGGTTCTTCACGTAGAAGTACGAGCGCTGCCACATCTTCACCGACTTTATCAGCGAGATGGGAGGAAAGGGGTTGTCGGCTGTCGAGCGCCGCACCGCGACGTAGGTGCCGCACTGAGCCGGAATGCCGGCGATGTGCGTGCCGAGCTTCGAAGAGAAGAATTCTCCCCACAGCTCGAGGGTGGGGAGAATGCCGAGGAAGCCTTCGCACAGAGTGGCGAAGGCGGAGAGCAACACCACCGTATTTGGAGTAAGGTGATGTGGTTGAAGGCCGTGAAACTTCAAGAACGAGCGGAAGAAACCGCTCGCCGGCAGCCCCAGGCCGCGCATGAGGTGCGAGCGGAAGATGACCCGCTCGCCCTCCTCCGGCGCCGGTCGGATCTCCCCCACCGGTGCGGGGCGGGTGCGCACAAGGTCCGCGCTGGGTAGACGGCGGGTCTGGCAGAGGAACTCGATGTGTTCTTCCTCCACCTCTGAGCCGTCCCATACGCCGGAGCGCACGGCGGGGGCCACGGCAGAAGAAGAGCTCATCGCCGCGGGGAGGAAGTGTTCTCGCTCAACGGCGGGGGCGGGAGCAAGAGAAGGTAAGTGAGGCGGGAGAATGGGGGAGAAGGGTGCGCGTGCGGTGCCGCCCCGCTCCGTCCCGCCTATTTATAGCCCTGCGGGCTGAGGAGCCGAGGGGGCGGGCGTGGGATTAACTGCGCGCGATGCCCCACGCCGCCCCACGATTCACCCCATGACGTTACTGCGCGCAGTAACGGCGTGGGGAAACTAACCATCCACGGCCGCAACGGATCCGTTCATATGCCGAGGCGCGGTAGTGGCGGGCCCCGCCTAACGGCCCGTCCCGTCGCGCGCGTGGGTGAGCAGACTGTCCTCTCCACGTGGTGCCACACGATAGGGCCGCCGCGACTTTCAAGCGGCGGCCCCTCGCTGGAAAAGATCCGACTTTCAACAAATCGGCCGAGAAGAAGACGGCCGCCGAGTTCCAGAGCCTGTGCGGGGAAGGATGAAGCTGTTGAAGCCCCACAAGGCAGAGTCCGCGGGGCTCCACCAGCTTCAGGGACTACTGTCGGAGTAATGGGCCATGGGTAGGCTAACCCGGGACCCAGGATCTTTCAAGGCATCGGGGCAGGCCGCGCCCCTCAAGCCGAGTCCCAGACGGTGACTCCAAGACAAGGCGAGTCCCAGACGGCGACTCCAAGACAAGCCGAGTCCCAGACGGTGACTCCAAGACAAGCTGACTCCAAGCAGGTGACCTCCAGAGAGGCCGACTATGGGAGTCGGCCCATGGCCCTTCCCAAAGCCCGATGCGGGGTACGGTCACGACGTGGCCGTTCCTCCCTGTCTACGAGAGGCTGGCATGGCTACAACGAGCCGTATCGCCGGAAGATCTCCGGCGAGGCGCGGCACTGTTGCCATGACTGCCCTGACCTCAGCCACAGTGCGCGACGCACTGTACCCACGACGACGGCCTGTACGGCCCAGAGACCGCGGGGCGGCCTGTCAGTGGGTAGACCAAAGGCGGCCTGAGCGCCCCGAAGACGGCCCTGTGGGAGACGGCCTCCCCGGAGTCGGCCGTCTCCCCTCCAGGGCCCCACGAGCCACTAATCAGATAAGATGGGGAATGGCGACAGTGATCGCCCGATAGACGGCGGCACTGTTGCCACGACCCAATGACCAAGCCAGCGCCATCGGGAGCACCGCACAGTATCAGACCTGTCTGCGGGACCCACCAGTCGGCGGGGCCCAGAAGCCGACGGGAAGGACGACGGCGTGAGAGACAGACGGCTGGGACCCGCGCCCAGCCGGTTTACCATTGTACCCCTGGGGGGTAGGCCTATATAAACCCCCCAGGGCACCCATGCAAAGGGTTCGGACCTTGATAGAGATAGACCAGATAGCCCAGGGAGGAGAGAACTAGCCTTGCTCTCTCTTGCCTCCCGATACAGCTTCGGGAGCACCATTGTAGCCACCTTGCTTTAGTGATCATGCGGAGACCCCGCAGAGCAGCAACAGCAGTGTTATCTCCCCGGAGAGCCCTAAAGCCGGGTAAGATTCGCCGGCGTGCATGCCTACGCCTCATCCCGTTTCCAGGCACCGGCGACGTTCTACTCGCCCCTACCATGATAAGCCATCCTTTGGCATATGTTGCACCCAACCCCCGACAAGGAGTGGAGTCGAACTAGAATCTTTCATTGAAGCCATCATCTTGAAGATCAGCTTCAGCACTGAGCAGAGTCAGACTCTTCCATGATCTTCGGCAAGTTTCATGAGCAACAAAGGCATTCTTGGTGGCAAGGTTGCGAATGCGATTGACATCCACCAAGAGGCTTTGCATTTGGCGCTTGAGCCAGAAATGATGCTTATCCTGCTTCTGATGAAGAGCCACAAGAAGCTCTCGGTCATTGAGAACACGAGAACGCTTCCGAGGCCTTTGCGCAATGGTGCTTTCAGTGGCTTCAGTGGGCGCTCTGTGAGGCAGACGGGTGTTACCAGCCAGTGGATAGAATCTTGTTGCTGCTTGAACACCTTCAATAGGCTGAGTGAAGCTTTGGTGCTCAATGTTCTGAAGACAAAGTGGTGTCTTGGCAGGGTCAGAGTATACAACATCAACGGACATATCAACCTCGGGCAGAAATATTACGTGATTGTGAGCAGAGGGCTGATAATTGACAGATGAGTGTCGCTTCATGAGGCGCATGACGCATGGAGCATAAAACTTCAGACCAAATAGGTCAGAGCCGGAAGCAGCAAGTTGCTTGATGAAGAATTCCTGAGTGTTGAAGCTGATGCCTTTGAGAATATAGAAGACCAAAGTCTTCATAGCTCCTTCAAGCTTGGCCGCTGATGAGTGTCCCTTGACTGGCCATAGAGTTCTCCTGATGATATGATATATGGTGCGAGGCAGATACTCAAGGTCTTGAACAAAGAAATGTGTGGGATACTCAGTGTCAGATGGCAAAGGCTTCATCATGCTCAGCATCTGGCTCATATTTGGTTCTGGCTTGTGGAAGATGCTCTCCACAGCATTGCGGTGTAGCTGACAGTTAGGCTCATACAGTTCTCCAGGAGTGGCTAGCCCAGTAAGCTCAATGATATCCATAGCTTTGGCTTCATGATGAACATTTCCAGTCATCCACTCGAGAACCCAAGTCTTGATGTCTCTGTAGTAGCCGCGAATGTGCAGAGTGGCATAGAATTGAAGCAATAGCTCTTCATTCCAATGTTGTTTGTCTGTCACAAAATGGAGCAGACCAGCATCACGAAAGCAATCAAGTGCTTCTTCTAAGCACGGCAATCCAGCAATAGCGTCAGTGTCAAGACACATATGAGGGAAAATGCTCCCTTGATCATATAACACGCATGAGTAATAGCTTCTCTGCTGATAGCTCCAGAACCTATCTGATGAAATCCTGGGCTTGGAGTAGGGGTTCTTGGCGCTGTCAAAGAAGGTATTGTGGCTTTTGAAGCCATTTGCATTGAAGGACCCGGGGGAGTTGGCAGTACCTGGAAACCTTGGCAATCTTAGCTTTGGCTTCTGAACCTGAGGCCGATGCTCAACATGATAGTCAAATTGCGGTCCAGAGGCAGAGGGCGGAGGCACCAGAATGGGCCATCGGACAGTGACAAGCTGACCATGATCGTATACTTGCTCAATAGTGTGAGGCCTTGGTGGCGGAACAGGAGCAGGGCCAACATCAGAGGAGTCAGGCTGCACAACAGGTGTTTCAGGAGAAGTTGTCATGTTGGCTTCAGGTGCAGCATCCTCATTGACTTCAGGGGCAACATCCTCATTGGCTTCAGATTCAGTGGCCACATTTGCTTCGGGCACAGTGGCCTCATTGGTTTCAGGCACACTAGTTGGTGCAGGCTCCACATTAGCGTCAGCCATGACTACGTCACTGGCTTCATTGGCGTTGGTGGTGGCAGCCTCAACATTTTCAACCTCCTCTTGACGAGCAGGAGGGTCGGGCACATGCACGTTCTGATCATGAACTGCTTCTTCTTCAATTGCTGGGGGTGTAGGGACACGTACTTCTTCTTCATTTTCTTCGGCTGATGCAGCCGGAATGTCTTCAGCAGCATGTGCTTCAGACTCGAAGACGTTCATAGTTGGAGCAGGTTCAGAAAATACTTGTCGTGCAACAGGTGAACATTGCACTTCTCCTTCTGGAACGCTCGACAGAGGGACTTCAGGCCTTTGTCCTCTGCGAAGCCTGCGAAGTGCTGGCTTCAAGTTAGGAGATGGAGTTGGCTGAGCCTGAAAGTCTTCATCCTCTTCTTGAACTGCGGGTGGAGCTTGTTGTTGTTGCTGGGGAGTATTGGGGGAGTCTTGTTGTTGTTGTGGGTGATCAGCCCACGAAGCATCCTGAGCAATTGGCGTCAATGGACGACCAATGCTGATGAGTTCGTTGTTCGTACGAACAGGCGATGATACCACTTCATTTTTGATCTGAGGAAGAACTTCATCATCATTTACATTGTCATCTTGACCAATGTCTTCAGCAGCGTTGGGTTCTGCTGCTGGAATATCTTCAGCTTCATGAGCCTCTGTGGTAGCAGGCTCATGGACAACCATTCTTCATTCTTGATGAACAGACACAGGGTGAACCACGGAAATGGGTTCAACGACTAAGGGCTCTGTGGAAGCAGCCCTAGTCTTCTTGGTCTTGCGCTTCTTCTTGGAGGGAGCGGCATCAGAGGCTTCAGTATGCTTTCTCTTTCTGGCCTCAGCCTCGGCAGCCCTCGTCTTCTTCTGTTCTGAAGCGGTTTTGGTGACCTTTGGCTTCAAGCCAGTCATGCTGTTAGGGAAGATAATGCGAGGGGCTTCTTGGCTTGAAGATTCAGGCCGATCAGCAGGGCGCTTGTTCTTCCTCTTTGCAGCCATCCTGGGATCAATGCCAGGACGGCCAAGGGACTTGCGCTTCTTAGCCTCATTGTAGGCAAGCACACACTTATCAGCCAAAAGCTTCATGCATTCTCGAGAGCCCTGAGCTTCTTGGCGTTTCTTGACAAAAGCTTCTTTAAGCTCATTCAGCATGACCTTGAAGTTGCGGACGTCTTGAACACTTAGCTTGGGCACATGCTTCTTGAATTGAGCCTTCTCAAAGTTAATATTGTTCTTGAGCTCAACGATGCGCTGAGCAAGAGCTAGCTCAGAAGCAATGGCGCCATTGAAGGTGACACTGAGGCCAATGGGGAGCTGTAAATCTTCAAAGCTGACGTTGGGGGTGTCGAACCATTCATCAATGAAATTGTGAATGATGGCCACATCAAACAGAGGCAAGTTGCTGAAGATTTCAGCTTCTTCTTTGCTCTTTATCAACTGCTCAAGGGCATCATCAGCAAGATCTTCATCACTTGATAGATCAATGGGTTCGTCACGCAGAATTGCAGCAGGAGTCAAGGCTCTTTGATCAGATGGCCTGACAAGTTGCTTCTTCTTCTCTGTTCTCTTGGAGACACAGGACAGATCTTCAGATTGCACACTGGATCCAGGAGGTGCAGTGGCCAGTGGCTTCGCACGCAAAGTCTTCGGAGGTACTGCTGAGGTTGAAGCCTTTGACTTCTTTTGCTTCTGTGGTTTTGGAGGAGGAGCAGGGGCTTCATCAGAGTCAGCACCATTGTCAGAATGATCTACTCTGGCGCCTTGGACCATGATGTAAGTGATGAGGCCATCAAGGTTGGCGTAGGGGCCAATGACATTAGGATTAGCTTCGTGGGAGCCATCAGCATGGGGAGCAGAGGGACCTGGGTTGAAGTCCAAACCCAAAGTCTTCTTGTTCTTCTTGGCCGAAGCCACAGCAAACTGATAGTTGCTCTTGAAGAGAGAATCGTCACGACACCATAGTAGTGAGGTGGGATCTGCGTTCGCTGGCTGTGGCCCACAGACCATACAAGGGTAGAAGCCTTGTTCAATGGCTTCAGCTCGGCTCTTGGGTTGAAGGCCTCGATAGAGGATATCACCCCAAGGTCTCTTGATGGCATTCTTCTCTGCATATTCCTTTGTGACAAACTTATACTTGAACCACTCCTCATCCCAATAGCGACGAATCCATTGGATTCGCGTCTTTCTCTGATGATAGTTCTCTTTAGGATCTGTCTTGTACAGTTCTGCTAAATCATTAGGCAGATCTTTAGATGTACCTTCTCTGCGCTGTCTGCCACCCTTCCTTGCTGATTTTTCTGTAGCCATGAACTTCAAGCTGAAAGGCTTCAATATGTTCAAAGGCTTCAGAGATTCGCGCTTGCTGGTCAAGCAGGAACTGGCTTCAGGAGAATTTATATGATGCTGTAAGTATTCTGCAAACTAATGCAGAATATGAGAACCAAGGGATTCTCCCACGGACATGTACCTGTGACAGCATTAGAGATGCGAGGGAAGGGGAAGAGGTCATATGCATTCTCAGAAGATTTTGAAGATAAATCAGTTTGAAGACATTGACCTCATGATGCGAAGACATTCACTTATATAGGTGAGTTGGTTCCAGATTTGTACCAATCCGTGAATAAGTACAAGTGAGGAATCAAACTAGGCAAGAAAGCTAAGTGAATCGACTAAGCAGTATGAGATGCAGATGGAATAGATCTAGCTTGAATAGACAGAAACTACTTTCGGTAAACAGGATGAATCTTGAAGATCAAAAAGGTGGTAAAATAGAGTTATAATTACCGCACGAAGAACTGCTAGATGGAAGAGTAGGAGACCGAGCAGTTTAGCCCACCGTGCCCTAACTTGGCGATGGAGGACACCTACGGCGACGGCTGAGAGGACGATGTCCGCGGCCGGCGTGAGGACGGCGTCGGAGAAGTCACGGCAGCTAAGCGCTTCGTCGCCGGCGTCGTCGCGAGCTAGCGGTGGCGCTAGGGTTTTGACAGAGGTGGAGAGGTGGGAGAAGGATTTCTTTACCGCAGGGGACAGGTATTTATAAGTAGGTGAGAGACACAGCGCAATTACGCTGGTGCCCCTGGCGGTTCAGATCTGAGGGGTACGTGGCAAGCATGCAACACACTCAGGGTTGTCCCACGTTCCCACGCCCGCCAGGCATGTTGGAGAGTTGTTCCAGCTTCTCCGGATTTCATCAGTAAAGATAAGCCATTTAAAACAGATTTAATGTTTGTCTCTTTGCCTTCTGCTGACTAGGACGCAGAGAAGACATTCGACAGTTTCAATAGAATGCATATGATTTGGATAGATAGAGTTTGAGATAGTAAGCATAGAGAGGTTAGGGTCCGATCACATTCACTTAGTTCAAAAGATCCAATCTTGAAGACATAGCTATAAGTGAATGTTGTAGAGGACAGAACACTAGTATATATATATATATATATATATATCAGAAAGCAATCAAATCATCATAGTGCAGAAAGTCATGAAGACAAATTGAAACTGAAGACAAACCAAATAAGAAGTTATTTCAATATAACGCCTCGAGTGAAACACTTCAAACAAGAAAAGTTGGTGGTGGCGTTACCCACCGTATAGGAAGTATTAGACCCAGACACGGCGCACAATTATCGTGGCGCTCCGAAGTCAAATTCCATGTTAATGTATTCACACTTAGAGTGTAAATCTTCATTGATTGAAGATATACATTACTTTGTGTGTTGCACATCTAAGTCATCAACATGCATAAGTGTTAGGATGTGTGCCTGATCACATGACATTAGAGGATTCCAAGATATTTAGCTCACACCGTAACTTGCAAAACCTTTTCTCATCCAAGGGCTTTGTGAAGATATCTGCCAGTTGCTCTTCAATGTTGACATGAATGATATCGATATCTTTCTTCATAACATGATCTCTGAGAAAGTGATGACGAATTTCAATGTGCTTTGTCTTTGAGTGTTGGACTGGATTGTTGGCTATTTTGATGGCACTCTCATTGTCGCAGAAGAGAGGTACTTGTTTCAGGTTGATGCCATAATCCTTGAGAGTTTGCTTCATCCATAGAAGCTGAGCACAACAGGATCCAACAACAATGTATTCAGATTCAGCAGTTGAGAGTGATACACAGTTCTGCTTCTTTGAAGACCAACAGACAAGTGATCGACCAAGAAAATGACATGTGCCAGATGTAGACTTGCGATCCACCTTGTCACCAGCATAATCAGCATCCGAGAATCCAACCAAGTCGAATCTTGAGCCCTTGGGATACCATAATCCGAGAGTTGGGGTGTAAGCCAAATATTGAAGAATTCGCTTCACAGCTAAGTGATGCGGTGCCTTTGGTGCCGCTTGGTATCGAGCACACATGCAAACACTAAGCATAATATCTAGCCTAGATGCACATAAGTAAAGCAAAGAACCAATCATGGAGCGATATACCTTTTGATCGAACTCTTTACCATTGTCGTCGGGACCAAGATGGTGTTTGGCTGGCATTGGCGTCGTGTAGCCTTTGCAGTCTTCCATTCCAAACTTCTTTAGACAATCTTTGAGGTATTTCTCTTGAGATATGAAGATGCCGTTCCTCTGCTGACGAATTTGAAGACCAAGAAAGAACTTCAGCTCACCCATCATGGACATTTGATATTGCTCTTGCATCATGTACCCAAAGTCATCACTGTACTTCTTGTTGGTGCAGCCGAAGATTATGTCATCCACATATATTTGGCACACAAACAGTTCACCATCATATGTCTTCGTGAAGAGAGTCGGATCGAGGGATCCAGGTTTGAAGCCTTTGCTCTTCAGGAAGTCTTTGATTGTATCATACTAGGCACGTGGGGCTTGTTTGAGGCCATACAGTGCCTTGTTTAGCTTGTACACCATATCAGGATGTTTTGGATCTTCAAAGCCAAGTGGTTGTGCGACATACACTTCTTCTTCAATCTTGCCATTGAGGAATGCACTCTTTACATCCATTTGATATAGCAAGATATTGTGATGATTAGCGTAGGCTAGAAGTATGCGAATAGCTTCAAGCCTAGCAACATGAGCAAATGTTTCATCGATGTAACGCCCCGGATTCGATGCGCCAGTTGTCTGCCAGTTATTCACCGTCATTGCCATGTCATTGGCTTGTGTGTTGCACTTTTCCATGTCATCATATGCATTTTATCATGTGATCATGTGCATCTCATTTTGCATACGTGTTCGTCTCATGCATCCGAGCATTTTCCCCGTTGTCCGTTTTGCAATCCGGCACTCCTATGTCATCCGGCGTCCCCCTTTTTGTCTCTTGTTGTGAGTGAGTGTTAAACTTTCTCGGAATGGCCCGAGTCTTGCCAAGCGGCCTTGGTACACCACCGGTAGACCGCCTGTCAAGTTTCGTGCCATTTGGAGGTCGTTTGGTACTCCAACGGTTAATCGGGTAACCGCAAGCCCCTTCTTTTGTTGCAGCCCAACATCCCTTCCAAAGTGGCCCAAAACCCATCAAACTCCCCTCCATGCTCTAGGCCGTTCGATCACGATCGCGTGGCCGAAAACCGCTCCTCATTTGGACTCTCCTAGCTCCCCCTACCTATAAATCTAGATCTCTCCCACGAAATTTTCGGATCATTTTCCCCCCGAAACCCTAGCCCCGCTCCTCTCGCCCGCCGGACATGTCCGTCCCACGTCGGACGTCGTCCGCCGCCGCCGCCCCAGCCAACGGGAGGCCGCCATGTCGCCCTGGCCCTCCCGCGCCGCCGCCAGCCCACCGGGGCCCGAGGTCGGCCCGCTCGGGCCCAGATGCGCCGCCGCCGCCCGGATCCGCACCCGCACCGCCTCCGTGCCCGACCCCGCCGCCGGCGCCCTCGCCGCCCGTCGCCGGCGAGCCTCCCGGCCGCGCCCCCGACCGCCTCCGCCGCCTGTCCTCGCCGCCGCCGCGCCGAGCCGCGCTCCGCTCGCCGTGCCCCAGACCGCCTCCGCCGCCGCCGGCCATGGCCGCACCCGGCCTCGCCACCACCTCGCCGGGGCGCGCCCCCGTGCCGCCCGCAGCCCGCAACCGCCACCGTCGCGCCCCGTCGGCCCGAGCTCCGGCCGCTCCTCGGGGTCTGCGCCCGGATCCGGCGAGATCCGGCCAGACCCGCCTCGGATCCGCATCCCCGGCTTCGTCTCCCTCCTCTCCGGCCGTTCTCCGGCGAGACTCCGACGATGTTGACTTCCCCCCCTCTGAAATTCAGCATAATCATGCCATGTTCATCATGTTGTATCTCTGCATCTGTAGCTCCGTTTCGTGCGTGTAATATGTCAAATTGTTCGCCTCAACAATTACTAAATTTCATTCCATTGCATCATTTTCATTTGAGCTCATCTTAATGCCAGAAATGCTGTTGGAAGAGTGCATGTTGATGTTAACCTGCTGAAACTGTTATAACTTGCTCATTTGTCATTTTTGCCATGATTGATGTGTTCATCCTATGGGGTTGATGTCTACATGTGTTTTGATCTGTGCCATGCCATATTTCCAGGGGTGTATGCCATGTATTTCGTGATCAATGTGGTGACTAGCACAAGCATGCAAACTAGGCTTCGTGATATTGCTGATTTTAGTCCCTGTTCTGCTGTTATTTTGATGCCATGTAAACTTGATGCTAGAGAGAGATCCATGCATATTTTGAGATACTTCAGTAAGGGTGTTTTGAACATATGGTTATTGTATATCCATTCATGCCTTTGTTTGCAATTATGGAGTAGTCTAGCATGTCATTTTGGTGCTCTACTTTTGCTTCCAAATGTTTCCTGGCAGATTGTTTACTTGTTATTCAATTTAGCCAAGGTTGCTATAGTTGATCCTTGCATGCTATGGTCTTGTTCTTGCCTTGGTTGGTTACATAAACATGTCTTATTGATGACGATATGCTTATCTTGTCATTCGATGACTTGTGGTGAGTGAATCGAGCTTGTTAAGTAGTGTACTTGCTGTTGCTGTTTTGCTAGGCTGAATCTGTTATTTGGTGATGCTATGTAAACATGTTGCTACTAATCATTCTATGCATAATATGGAGATGTTCTATAAACATGTTTTGATCTACATGTTATGCCCTATCCATCCATGCCCCTGGTTGCATTTATAGCTTGCTGTAGATTGTTCATATCTTGCTCCAAAGTTGCTTGATAATGTTGCTGTCAACCTGTTAACATGAAGTTCAGTTTTGGCCATATGCTTTTCTAGTGATCCATGCACCCTATGAACTTGCTCTTGCCATTCTTAGCTTCATAAACATGTCTTCTTAATGTTGGTTGCCTTGCCATGCCATGTATTGCTCTGTAGTGAGTGTTTCAAGCTCACCAACATGCCTACTTATTGTTGTTCCTGCCATGTTTGAATCTGTCATATAACTTGCCATGTTTACATGGGTGCCATCATATTTTCTATGCCTTTTTGGCTGATGGTCAGTAAGGGTCTTTTAATCTATGCAATTAGTAGATTCATGCCATGCCTTTGTTTGCCATGTTAAGTTCCTGTAGCATGTTGGTTGATAGCTCTAAACATTGCAACCTGATGTTATTTCTGCTAAAGTCTGAAACTGTTATTATTTGCAATCTTCCCATGTCCTTTTGAGCATGTTTTAGTAGTTTCTGGAGATAGCTCAGTGTTCATGTTTTGTTGTCCTTTACCTGTACATCATGATCATGCCTTTCGTTATTATGTTGGGGTGCTGTAGCTTATTGTTTTGATGCTTGTAATATGCCTAGTTGCTGTTATGGACAGATTATTGTTATGACTTGTATAGAGTGTATGTGTTGCCCCGTTGCTCCGTTTTGAGTGTGCTCTATATGAAACTTGCTTGTTTTTGCATGTAGCTTCATATTATCATGTTGCATCCTTGTTTTGGTGTGTTTGCTTGATGTTTGGGTGCATTTTGCATCAATGTCATGTTTAACTTGTTTTGCTCATATCTTCTAGGCCGTAGCTCCGAATTAAATGAACTTTATATGTAACTTGACTAGAATTTCGTGTAGATTCTCGTGGTGCATCTTAACTGGCTGTTTAACAACTTGAACATAAGGTTTGTTCAGATCTGGACCAATTTCGAAATTGCATATGAGGACTTACCGGAATTGTTATATGTTGTTCCCGACCTCTTTTAAACTTGCCTTGATGTGTTGTTCTTGTTTGCATCATCTCTTGCCATGAGTAGCTTCATGTAGCTTTGTCATGCATCATGCTTGTTGTGCATCATGTCTTGCTCATGTGTGGTGTGTTTACCATGTTGTGTGCTTCTTCTCGATAGTTCCCGTTTCGTTGCGATCGTGAGGATGCGTTCGTCTACGTGTGGTTCGTCTTCGTGGCTTCATCTTCTTCATGGACTCGTTCTTCTTCCTTGCGGGATTTCAGGCAAGATGACCGCTACCCTGGATCTCACTACTATCATTGCTATGCTAGTTGCTTCGTTCTATCGCTATGCTGCGTTACCTATCATTTGCTCTTCAAGCCTCCCAAATTGCCATGAACCTCTAACCTTTGACACCCTTCCTAGAAAACCGTTGTCTGGCTATGTTACCGCTTTGCTCAGCCTCTCTTATAGTGTTGCTAGTTGCAGGTGAAGTTGAAGATTTCTCCATGGTGGACAGGGTTATGTTGGGATATCACAATATCTCTTATATTATTAATGCATCTATATATTTGGTAAAGGGTGGAAGGCTCGGCCTTATGCCTGGTGTTTTGTTCCACTCTTGCCGCCCTAGTTTCCGTCATACCGGTGTTATGTTCCCGGATTTTGCGTTCCTTACGCGGTCGGGTGATTTATGGGACCCCCCTGACAGTTCGCTTTGAATTAAACTTGTCCAGCAAGGCCCAACCTTGGTTTTACCATTTGCCTCACCTAGCCCTTTTTCCCTTGGGTTTCCGGAGCCCGAGGGTCATCTTTATTTACCCCCCCGGGCCAGTGCTCGTCGTGAGTGTTGGTCCAACCTGTCAGCCGCCGGTGGCCACCAGGGGCAACTCTGGGCTTGCCTACCGGAAGTTTGGACAATCCGGTGTGCCCTGAGAACGAGATATGTGCAGCTCCTATCAGGATTTGTCGGCACATCCGGGCGGCTTTGCTGGTCTTGTTTTACCATTGTCGAAATGTCTTGTAAACCGGGATTCCGAGACTGATCGGGTCTTCCTGGGAGAAGGTCTATTCCTTCGTTGATCGCGAGAGCTTGTCATGGGCTAAGTTGGGACACCCCTGCAGGGTATAAACTTTCGAGAGCCGTGCCCGCGGTTATGTGGCAGATGTGAATTTGTTAATGTCCGGTTGTAGATAACTTGACACCAGATTCGAACTAAAATGCATCAACCGCGTGTGTAGCCGTGATGGTCTCTTTTCGGCGGAGTCCGGGAAGTGAACACGGTTTCTGTGTTATGTTTAACATAAGTAGGAGTTCAAGATCACCTCTTGATCATTACTAGTTGACGACTGTTCCTTTGCTCCTCTTCTCGCTCTTATTTGCGTATGTTAGCCACCATACTTGCTTAGCCGCTGCTGCAACCTCACCACTTTACCCCTTCCTTTCCCATTAAGATTTGCTAGTCTTGATACCCATGGTAATGGGATTGCTGAGCCCTCGTGGCTCACAGATTACTACAACAACAGTTGCAGGTACAGGTTATGCGATGATCATGACGCGAGAGCGATGTTGCTTGTTTTGGAGTTTCTTCTTCTGCTTCTTCGATCAGGGGATAGGCTCCAGGTCGGCAGCCTGGGCTAGCAGGGTGGATGTCGTTTGAGTTTCTGTTTGTGATTCATCTGTAGTCGGATGGTGCTCTTATGTAAGATGATGTTGTATTCGTGTGGCATTGTATGCCTTAGGTATGTATCCCCATCTATTATGTAATGTTGATGTAATGATATCCACCTTGCAAAAGCGTTCCAATATGCGGGTCTATCCTTGGTGGGACCTTCGAGTTCCTTTTGGATAGGGTCGCATATTGGGCATGACAAGTTGGTATCAGAGCCTCGACCGACCTTAGGAGCCCCCTTGATTGATCGTGTAGTTTGGCCGTTGTTGAGTCTAGAAGAAAACTGTTTTCGGAGTCTAGTTATACCGGAGAGTAGGAATTCTTTTTACTCCTCAGCCCCTTCGTCGCTCTAGTGAGGAATCTTGACGTAGGTGTTTTGAATTACCTCTCTTCCCATTCAAATTTTTCTTTAGGTTCACGCAGTTGGTTTTCCGATCGTTGTTCCTCAGCTCTTTTCATCCGGTGCATCCTCTCGTCAAGACGGTTCGACCCTCTTTGTTTTTGCAAGTTCTATCCTCAGTTGTTTTTTTTTTCACCCGCCATCCCTTCTTCTTCTTGAATCCGGAGTCCGTAATCGAGTATCCTTCCTACTCGTGCGAAGTCTTTGCCTTCTTTCCTCAATGATTTCAACCGGTGTTTTCTCTTCAAGATATTCGTCGGTTCCCCTTCAAAGTTGCCTTTGTTTTTCCCGCCCTCCCACCCTTTCTTCTTCCCGGAGTTTGAGTCTCTTTCGACCATCTATTTCATTCGCACGGAGCCTCTTTAGTCTTCCCTCATTTATTTCAACCGGTGGATTCTCGTCTCGTTCGTCATTCTTCATCTCTTTTCCGGTGCACTGAATTCAAGTTTTTCGGTGTTGATCATATTCTTTTCCTCGGCTCAAGTGTTTATCCCTGCTCGTTCGCCTCTCCCTAGTTTATCCTTCCGGAGTGTTCAAGATATCTCAGGAGATCCGTCTGTGTTTCAATTATTTCGAGGTTGTTACCTCATTCAAATATTTCAATTGTTCCGGTGCTTCATCTTCCTGTTCAACAATCCTTTCCAATCGTGTTTTTCTCTTCAGTGGGCCCTAACCCACAGGTCTTTTCCCAGGATCTTACCTGACTCTTCTAATTATTCCGGAGTTTTCTCAATTCTTTTCAAGTTTGACGTAAGAATGGATCCCATCAGTCACATGCCTTTTCCAAGATCGTTTTCCAATCATTTTCATTGTTGGCTTAACTTCTTCGCTTTTTTTTCATGCTCCTGGGGTATCTCGGTAATTTTGGTGGTGTTTCTCGTCGTCGTTTGAAGACCGAAGAAGAGTTTTTCCTCTAGATCTTGTCCGTTCCCCGGAGAGTCGCGATGCTAGCTTGATGTTATCCTATCAAATTGTTTCAAGTCATGCAAATTCTTTTCATCCATCCGGAGCATTTCAGGAGTTGCTTTCTCTCTTGATCATCCGGAGGCCATCTTTTCGGAAGATTTCTTCGTTCTAAGTTTTCAGATTCGTTCTCCAATTATTCTATATCCATGCCCTTTCGTTTCTCTCAATATTCTTCCGGTGCTTCGTTCAAGTATTCTTCAATCAGTTCGCGATCTCTTCGTTCTTTTGCATCAAAATCCCCTCAAGCATATTTGTCTTCTAATTCTTCCCGATGATTCATTCTCTTTCATCAGTCATTTCCGAATTCTAACGGTGGTTCTTTCAGATTCTTTTTCCTTGATTATCATTTTAATCCATTCGTTCTTTTCAATCCTACCGATGGTTCATGAACACTTTCTCAAGTTTTGTGCTATATTCCCATTAATCCTTTCAAGAAGAATAAGTAGTATGCAAAATCCATTGCTTGTCATCAATTTAATTTGATGAAGGATAAGCATACAATAAATCTTATTCTTATTTCTCCAAGTGATTTCCTTCGGAGTTTGTTCTTGAGGAATAAATTCTAGTTCCAAGTGTTTCATCTTTTCTTTTCCGGAGTTCAATTTTCCTCGGCCATTTTGTCGGAACCTCCATCTAAATCATCGCAAGGCTCGCCTTATTCTTTTCATCCTTCATTTCTATCTCATCATCCTTTTGTCAACGGAGTTCTTCATGGTGGTTCTTCATGATTTAATTCATTCTTCAAGAGTTCATCAAGATTTTTGTTCAAGAGTTCTTCGTGTTCTATTCCTCCATGTTTTAGCCGGAGTGTTGCCTAAATTCTTTCAGTCTTATTCGTTTCTTTTCTCATTCTAACCACTCCGGTTAGAACGAGTGATTTCATAGTCTATCTGATTCCGTGAGTTTGCAATTCTCATCATTCTCGTCGTTCCTCTCTTCTTCTCAAGTGCTCCCGAGTCTTTACTTCTTCTCTTGAGTTCTTGTTTCACCTCATTCCTTTTCCCTTCCGTCTCGGTCCTAAGATCTCGGGACGAGATCTCTTATTAGTGGAGGAGTGTTGTAACGCCCCGGATTCGATGTGCCAGTTGTCTGCCAGTTATTCGCCGTCATTGCCATGTCATTGGCTTGTGTGTTGCACTTTGCCATGTCATCATATGCATTTTATCATGTGATCATGTGCATCTCATTTTGCATACGTGTTCGTCTCATGCATCCGAGCATTTTCCCCGTTGTCCGTTTTGCAATCCGGCACTCCTATGTCATCCGGCGTCCCCCTTTTTGTCTCTTGTTGTGAGTGAGTGTTAAACTTTCTCGGAATGGCCCGAGTCTTGCCAAGCGGCCTTGGTACACCACCGGTAGACCGCCTGTCAAGTTTCGTGCCATTTGGAGGTCGTTTGGTACTCCAACGGTTAATCGGGTAACCGCAAGCCCCTTCTTTTGTTGCAGCCCAACATCCCTTCCAAAGTGGCCCAAAACCCATCTAACTCCCCTCCATGCTCTCGGTCATTCGATCACGATCGCGTGGCCGAAAACCGCTCCTCATTTGGACTCTCCTAGCTCCCCCTACCTATAAATCTAGATCTCCCCCGAAATTTTCGGATCATTTTCCCCCCGAAACCCTAGCCCCGCTCCTCTCGCCCGCCGGACTTGTCCGTCCCACGCCGGACGTCGTCCGCCGCCGCTGCCCCAGCCAACGGGAGGCCGCCTCGCCCTGGCCCTCCCGCGCCGCCGCCAGCCCACCAGGGGCAACTCTGGGCACGCCTACCGGAAGTTTGGACAATCCGGTGTGCCCTGAGAACGAGATATGTGCAGCTCCTATCAGGATTTGTCGGCACATCCGGGCGGCTTTGCTGGTCTTGTTTTACCATTGTCGAAATGTCTTGTAAACCGTGATTCCGAGACTGATCGGGTCTTCCTGGGAGAAGGTCTATTCCTTCGTTGATCGTGAGAGCTTGTCATGGGCTAAGTTGGGACACCCCTGCAGGGTATAAACTTTCGAGAGTCGTGCCCGTGGTTATGTGGCAGATGGGAATTTGTTAATGTCCGGTTGTAGATAACTTGACACTAGATCCGAACTAAAATGCATCAACCGCGTGTGTAGCCGTGATGGTCTCTTTTTGGCGGAGTCCGGGAAGTGAACACGGTTTCTGTGTTACGTTTGACGTAAGTAGGAGTTCAGGATCACCTCTTGATCATTACTAGTTGACGACTGTTCCTTTGCTCCTCTTCTCGCTCTTATTTGCGTATGTTAGCCACCATACTTGCTTTGCCGCTGCTGCAACCTACTCACCACTTTACCCCTTCCTTTCCCATTAAGCTTTGCTAGTCTTGATACCCATGGTAATGGGATTGCTGAGTCCTCGTGGCTCACAGATTACTACAACAACAGTTGCAGGTACAGGTTATGCGATGATCATGACGCGAGAGCGATGTTGCTTGTTTTGGAGTTTCTTCTTCTGCTTCTTCGATCAGGGGATAGGCTACAGGTCGGCAGCCTGGGCTAGCAGGGTGGATGTCGTTTGAGTTTCTGTTTGTGATTCATCCGTAGTCGGATGGTTCTCTTATGTAAGATGATATTGTATTCGTGTGGCATTGTATGCCTTAGGTATGTATCCCCATCTATTATGTAATGTTGATGTAATGATATCCACCTTGCAAAAGCGTTCCAATATGCGGGTCTATCCTTGGTGGGACCTTCGAGTTCCTTTTGGATAGGGTCGCATATTGGGCGTGACAATCGAAGTCAATTCCTTCAACTAGAGTGTATCCTTGAGCCACAAGACGTGCTTTGTTTCTGACGACTTGACCATGCTCATCTTGCTTGTTTCGATATATCCACTTTGTTCCAATAATGTTATGCTTGCGAGGATCAGGTCGCTTGACAAGTTCCCAGACATTATTCAGTTTGAACTATTGAAGTTCTTCTTGCATGGCTTGAATCCATTCAGGTTCCATAAAAGCTTCGGCAACTTTCTTGGGTTCTGATATTGACACAAATGAAAAGTGCCCACAGAAGTTTGCTAGCTATGTTGCTCTTGATCGAGTGAACGGACCAGGTGCATTGATGTTGTCGATTATCTTCTCTATTTGAAATTCATTTGCAACACGAGGATGAACAGGACGAAGATTTTGCTCTGGCTGTTCATTGTCATCATTGGGAGGATTGTCTTCGGACTGAGCATTGTCTTCAGGTTGATTTGGTGCAGAGATGATAAGTTCCTCTTCAGGCTGTGCTTCAGAGGGCATGATTTCACTAGTTCCCATCAGGTTGATTGCCTCATTTGAAGGAGCTTCATCCAGTGTACTTGGCAGGATCTCTCTCTGTGAACCATTGGTTTCATCAAATTTCACATCCACTGTTTCAACGATCTTGTAGAGATAAAGGTTGAAGACTCTGTAGGAGTGTGAATCCTTTCCATAGCCAAGCATGAAGCCTTCGTGAGCCTTAGGTGCAAATTTTGACTTGTGATGGGGATCCTTGATCCAGCATCTTGCTCCAAAAACTCTGAAGTAACTGATGTTTGGCTTCTTGCCAGTAAGCAGCTCATATGATGTTTTGTTCAGAAGCTTATGAATGTATACAGGGTTGATGATGTGACATGTTGTATCAATAGCTTCAGGCCAGAACTTTCTTGGTGTCTTGTACTCATCTAGCATTGTTCGAGCCATCTCAATGAGGGTTCTGTTTTTGCGCTCAACAATGCCGTTTTGCTGAGGGGTGTATGGAGCAGAGAACTCATGAGTGATTCCCATTGTATCCAGGTACATATCAAGTCTAGTGTTCTTGAATTCAGTGCCATTGTCACTTCTGATGTGCTTGATCTTCACACCATAATTGTTCATTGCTCGATTTGCGAAGCGCCTGAAGACATCTTGCACTTCAGTCTTGTAAAGGATTATATGAACCCATGTGTATCTTGAGTAGTCATCAACAATGACGAAGCCATAGAGACAGGCAGTTGTTGTAAGGGTGGAGTAGTGAGTAGGTCCGAACAAGTCCATGTGTAACAGCTTGAAGGGTTGAGATGTTGTCATGATTGTCTTCGAGGGGTGCTTTTCCCTTGTCATCTTTCCAGCTTCACAGGCACCACACAGATGATCCTTCTTGAACTTGACATCTTCGATGCCTATGACATGCTTCTTCTTGACGAGTGAGCGTAAGTGTCTCATGCCAGCATGTCACAGCCTTCGATGCCAGAGCCAACATTCTGAAGCTTTTGTGAGAAGACATACGGCAAGCTGTGGACCTGCTGAGAAATCTACCATGTGTAGATCATCTTTTCGATACCCTTCAAAGACTAGAGATTTGTCAGATTCCATTAGTACAAGGCAACGATATTTGCCAAATATCACAATCATGTTCAAGTCACAAAGCATTGAGACGGACATTAAGTTGAAACCAAGGGATTCAACAAGCATCACTTTATCCATGTGTTGATCCTTTGAGATTGCAACTCTACCTAGACCCAATACCTTGCTTTTACCAGTGTCAGCAAATGTGATGTGACTCTTGTCGGATGGACGTAAGGTTGAGTCCATGAGAAGACTTCGATCACCAGTCATATGATTTGTGCATCCACTGTCCATAATCCATTCTGAAGCTTTTGGTGATGTACCCTATAGTGCAGTTAGGAGGATAGGCTTCACAAGAGTGTTGTGAAGCATAAGCGTTTGACACATATAGGTATAGTCACATCTTATATCAAGGTTAGGACATAGTATGGCTGATACGAAATTCAGATGTGAAGCATATTGAATGACATTTTATAGTGCGTCCCGAATGAGTTTTAGGTCCCCAGCAATAGTATCGGACGCCATTGATTGTTGGCTGGAGACCATTTTCTGCAAAAGAGAGTTAGTTCTTCTTTGCCACCCACATTTTCAGTGGGGTCTTAGAAGCAATGAGTCTAAGTGCAGTATCTGAGAATTTTGGCTATGAAGCCCTAGCAAATAGCTTTGCAGGAGATGAATGATACTCATATGAATAAGCAGAAAAGTTCTTAGTCCTATGAACATAGCGGTTCGAAGATACACGCTCATATTCATAAGTCTGAGCATGATTTCCCTGCAAAACATTGGCGTTAGGGTGACTCATGTGAGTCCTGTATCTGTATGAAGCCTTTGGGCCATATGAAGCTATAGGTCTGGGGTTTGTCTTCTTCCTTGGTGGTGTCATGACGACATTCACAGGAAGACTCTCAATGTACCGCTTAGGTACCCAGATCTTCTTCATAGGTGGTCCATTCCTACAGTTAGTACCAATGTACCTGGCAAACACTTCACCATTATGATTTTTGAACAGCTTATAGTTTGCATCAAAGGATTCATCAATGATAATGGGATTAGCACAGGTAAAGCCAGATAAGGTAGATGGATCTACTGAAGATTCCTTTGCAGCAACCTATGTGGTTTTGGGGTACTGCTCAGGCTTCCAGTACGAGCCATCAACATTCATTTTCCTTTCGAACCCAACACCCTCTTTCCTAGGGTTTAGGTTCAGAATCTGCTTTTTGAGGACATCGCAGAGAGTCTGATGTCCCTTCAAACTTTTGTACATCCCTGTTTCAAGCAATGTCTTCAACATAGCATTTTCATCAGCAACAGCAGTGGTATCCTCCGCAGAGGGGCTAGTAACCACATCAGTAGATGAAGACAATGAAGCAGTAGCAGCAGTGGAACATTCAGCAACAGATGTAGCACTATCACGCTCAATGCATTTTAGACAAGGTGGTTCAAATCCATCCTGAGCGGAACTGATCTGTTGAGCACGAAGTGACTCATTCACCTTTTGAAGATCTTCATGAGCCGCTCTCAATTTCTCAAGCTCTTGTTTCCTTTGAAGATAATCATAGGAGAGCCTTTCATAAGTAGTTGAGAGCGATTCATGACGACCTTCAAGTTCTTGATACTTAGCATGAAGATTTTTATGTCATCAACTAAGGACTGTGAACGTGTCATTTCGGCATCCAACAGGTCATCGCTTTTGTCTAACAGTTTTTGAGTATGTTCCATAGCCTTTTGTTGTTCAGTTGCAATTTTAGCAAGTGTTTTGTAGCTGGGTTTGGATTCACAATCAGAGTCATCTTCACTTGAAGTTTGAAAGTAAGCATCACGTGATTTTACCTTGGCACCGCGTGCCATGAAGCAGTAGGTGGGAGTAGGATCGTATTCATCATTGGCTTCAGCGTTGGTGTGGAAGTCATTGTCTTCAGTGTTGAAGATGGACTTGGTGACATAGGCTGTGGCCAGAGCCAGGCTTGCAACGCCAGGGTCAGACTCCTCTCCAGACTCCACCTCCGCCTCCTCAAACACAGACTCCTCCTCTGAATCCATTTCCTTGCCAACAAAAGCACGAGCCTTGCCAGACGAGCTCTTCTTGTATGATGAAGACTTGGAAGAAGACTTAGAAGACTTTGAGGATTTCTTCTTCTTCTTGTCATCAAAATCATATTCCTTGCTTTTCTTCTTCTTCTTCTCATTGTCCCACTGTGGACACTCAGATATGTAGTGACCAGGTTTCTTGCACTTGTGGCAGGTTCTCTTCTTGTGATCATGTGTGGAAGCTTCATCATTCCTTGAGCTAGATCATGAAGACTTTCTGAAGCCTTTCTTCTTTGTGAATTTCTGGAACTTCTTCACAAGCATAGCAAGTTCCCTTGCAATGTCTTCAGGATCTTTAGAACTGCAGTCAGATTCTTCTTCAGATGAGGAAACAACTTTTGCCTTCAAAGCACGAGTTCGGCCATAGCTTGGACCATAGATATCTCTTTTCTCAGATAGCTGGAACTCATGTGTGTTGAGCCTCTCAAGTATATCAGACGGATCGAGTGTCTTGAAGTCAGGACGTTCTTGTATCATGAGGGCAAGGGTGTCAAAGGAGCTGTCAAGTGATCTCAGCAGTGTCTTGACGATTTCATGCTTGGTAATCTCAGTTGCGCCAAGAGCTTGAAGTTCATTTGTGATATCAATGAGGCGATCAAACGTAAGCTGGACATTCTCATTGTCGTTTCTCTTGAAGCGGTTGAAGAGGTTGCGAAGAACACTAATTCTTTGATCTCTCTGGGTTGAGACACCTTCGTTGACCTTGGATAGCCAGTCCCAGACTAGCTTCGACGTTTCCAGAGCACTCACATGGCCATACTGTCCTTTGGTCAGATGACCACAGATGATGTTCTTTGTAGTAGAATCCAGTTGAATGAACTTCTTGACATCAGTGGGGTGACACCTTCACCAGTTTTGGGAACGCCATTCTTGACGACATACCAGAGGTCGACATCAATGGCTACAAGATGCATGCGCATCTTATTCTTCCAGTAGGGATATTCAGTTCCATCGAACACGGGGCAATCAGCGAAGACCTTGATTATCCTTGCAGTCGACATAGCTGAAACTCCAGGTGGTTAAACCGAATCACACAGAACAAGGGAGTACCTTGCTCTGATACCAATTGAAAGTGCTAGTATCGACTAGAGGGGCGGGGGGGTGAATAGGCGATTTTTATGAAAGTCTTCAAAACTTGGAAGTTTCGAAGACAAACAACAGAAACAACCTAATTGATATGCAGCGGAAGATAAACTACCCTAAACAAGCCATAGTCAAGTATGTAATGATGTGAAAGTACAGGACTAATAGCAGTAAGGTAGTAAGGATCAAGATGGAAGATAGTGTGAAGCCAATAAACAATAGTAGTCAATCAATGAAGTCAAACAGATGAACAGATAAGCAATGACTTCATGAAGACAAACTTAAGTAAGGTTGGAAGGGATAGAACTAGTTGCTTGTTGAAGACACACGATTTGTTGGACCAGTTCCAGTTGCTGTGACAACTGTACGTCTGGTTTGGGAGGCTGAGATTTAACTCAGAAGACCGTGTCTTCACCTTATTCCCCTTGAGCTAAGGACACCTAGTCCTCGCCCAATCACTCTGGTAAGTCTTCAAGGGAGACTTCCAAACCTTCACAGACTTCGTTCACCGGCAATCCACAATGACTCTTGGATGCTCAGAACGCGACGCCTAACCGGCTAGAGGATACACAGTCCTCAAGTGTAATAAGTCCTCAGGTCACACAGACAGAAAGACTTCAGTGATGCCTAACACTCTTTGGCTCTGGGTGTTTGGGCTTTGTCCTTGCAAGGATTTCTCTCTCTCAAATGCTTCGAGGTGGGTTGCTCTCAAACGACAAAAGCCGTGCACAAACTCTGAGCAGCCACCAATTTATGGTGTAGGGGGTGGGCTATTTATAGCCACTAGCCAACCCGACCTGATTTGTCCAAAATTACCCTGGGTCACTAAGGAACTGACACATGTTCCAACGGTCAGATTTCAAACACACGCATCAACTTTACTTGGACTACAAGCAAAGCTGACTCATCCAGCTCTGGGTAAGATTTGCTCTCACTGTCTTCGCTCGAAGACATAGGATTTGAGTTGAGCATCACTTCAGTCACTCTGACTTAGTTCACTTGGACCCCACTTAAAAGTACGGTGGTTCCTATGACTCAACAAAGAAGAAAAGGAAACAACAAAACCACACAGTCTTCGCGCTCCAAAGTCTTCACACAATGTTTTATCATGTCATAGTCTTCAATATGAATATCTTCTCATACCACCATTGTCTTCAATGTCTTCATACATTTTTAGGGGTCATCTCCGGTAGGTAAACCGAATCAATGAGGGACACTACCTGCGTTATCCTGCAATTCTCACAAACGCATTAGTCCCTCAACCAACTTTGTCGTCAATACTCCAAAACCATCTAGGGGTGGCACTAGATGGACTTTCAAATTATTTTGGAATATTTGTGATTTTTGGGAAGTAAAATCAATGCGAGACGATGCCCGAGGGGGCCAGGAGATAGGGGGGCGCACCCCAGGGAGGCAAGCGCGCCCTGGACTCTCCTGGGCGCCCCGTAAGGCGGTTGACGCTCTTCTTTTGCCGCAAGAAAGCTAATTTTATGGGAAAGATCTGGGCGAAAGATTCACCCCAATCGGAGTTACGGATCTCCGGATATTTAAGAAACGGTGAAGTGGTAGAATCTGAGAACGCAGAAACAGAGAGATAGATCCAATCTCGGAGGGGTTCTCGCCCCTCCCAAGCCATGGGATCCAAGGACCAGAGGGGAAACCCTTCTCCCATCTAGGGAGGAGGCCAAGGAAGAAGAAGAAGAAGAGGGGCTCTCTCCCCCTTGCTTCTGGTGGCGCTGGGACGCCGCCGGGGGCCATCATCATCACCGCGATCTTCACCAACACCTCCATCATCTTCACCAACATCTCGATCACCTTCCCCATCTATATTCAGCGGTCCACTCTCCCGCAACCCGCTGTACCCTCTACTTGAACATGGTGCTTTATGCTTCATATTATTATCCAATGATGTGTTGCCATCCTATGATGTCTGAGTAGATTTCTGTTGTCCTATCTGTGATTGATGAATAGCTATGATCGGTTTGAGTTGCATGTTTTATTATTGGTGCTGTCCTATGGTGCCCTCCGTGTCGTGCAAGCATGAGGGATTCCTGCTGTAGGGTGTTGCAATGTGTTCATGATTCGCTTATAGTGGGTTGCGTGAGTGACTGAAACACAAACCCGAGTAAGGGGATTGTTGCGGATGGGATAAAGGGGACTTGATACTTTAATGCTATGGTTGGGTTTTACCTTAATAGTCTTTAGTAGTTGCGGATGCTTGCCAGAGTTCCAATCATAAGTGCATATGATCCAAGTAGAAAAAGTATGTTTGCTTATGCCTCTCCCTCCAATAGAATTGTAATAGTGATTACCGGTCTAGTAACATAGTCAATTGCTTAGGGACAATTTCACAACTCCTACCACCACTTTTCCACACTCGCTATATTTACTTTATTGCATCTTTATCTAAACAGCCCCTAGCTTTTATTTATGTGTTCTTTATTATCTTGCAAACCTATCCTATCACACCTACAAAGTACCTCTAGTTTCATACTTGTTCTAGGTAAAGCGAACGTCAAGCGTGCGTAGAGTCGTATAAGTGGCCGATAGGACTTGAGAGAATATTTTTTTCTACCTTTAGCTCCTCGTTGGGTTCGACACTCTTACTTATCGAAAGAGGCTACAACTATCCCGTATACTTGCGGGTCATCAATCGGCCATTTTATTTTTCGGCTGAATGGGCTCTATGGCCTCGTCGTCGAATTCGGGCAGCAGCTTCCGCTTTGGGTAGCTCTTTGTGTGGCGATCGCCACCATATTTTTCTTTAGTGGCAAGCACTTTGTTCCATCTGCGGTTGAGCATGTCCTGCATGGCCTGAAGCCTTTGCTTCTGCTTCTTCAAGCTCCTCGTGGTGGCAATAAGCCTTCTATGGAGGTTCTCTTGTTCCAAGTGTTTTTTCAGGATGATGAGTGCATTGTCGTCCAGACTGTTCTCCTCTCTGTTGATAGGTTGATGAATTTTTCCCTCGGGATCAGCGTCATCGGACGTCGGCTCCGGACTATGTTCACCGTCCCCTGGCTCATCCTGCTCCATCGCTGGGTCCATGGGGTCGCCGTTTCCTTTGGAGTCGACCGGGGTATTATTCTTTCTTACGCTGTTATCGCTATTTTTATTGTGGCGGGATTTAGAGCGGCGCCTACGTTGTCACTTTGGTTGCTGCTTGATGGGATTGTCCTCCGTTGCATCCTCGCCATTGCTTTCTTTTGGGGTGTCCACCATGTATATATCATATGATGAGGTGGCTGTCCAGCGCCCCGTGGGCGGTGGTTCCTGTTCGTCTCCAGCATCGTCGTCCATACCGTCGATGTCTTCGGAGTCGAAGTCAAGCGTGTCGGTTAAGTCATCGACAGTGGCTATGAAGTGGGTGGTGGGTGGGGAACAAATTTCTTTGTTGTCCGCTTCCCACTCGAGCCAGACATAGTTCGGCCAAGAGTCCCCTGATAGAGAGAGAGAGAGACTTTAATGAATTTAGCACGGCGCCTAAGGGCGAGTGTTGAAAGATATCCACGGAGGTAAACTCTATGATCAGTGCCCACTCAAATTCTATGGGCACGGACACGCGCGGTTCGGAACCTATGGCCGGAGACGAGTCCGAGGGTCCAATGACACAGACCTCTTTGGAGGTGAAGACTGTGTTCGGCTCTAGCACCGATGAGTGTGTGGCCTCCATGGCGGGGCCTATCCACCCATCCTTTGATGGCACGATCTACTCCGAATTAAGAGCTGGGGTAGCCGTAGGTGTGATCTCCCGAACACTGTCCGATGGCAGATCTAAGTCATGCTCGTCGTGTCTGTTCGGCGCACCTGTCATGGGCTCGAATCTGTCGAAGGTCAAGTAACCTGACCTGATGGCCATGGGCATAGCTATCGATCTGCTCCAGATGGCCAAGCGAATTGGCCCGCAGTACGAAGCCGCCGAATACGAAGATCTGTCCGGGGAGGAAAACCTCACCCTGGACCGCATCGTTGAAGATGATTGAAGGAGCCATCAAGCCTTATCGTGATGACACAGTGGAACTCTCAATGAAAGCACCAATGTCGGTGTCAAAACCGGTTGATCTCGGGTAGGGGGTCCCGAACTGTGCGTCTGAGGCTAACGGTAACAGGAGGCGGGGGACACGATGAACCCAGGTTCGGGCCTTCTCGATGGGGGTAATACCCTACTTCATGCTTGATTGATCTTGATGATATGAGTATTACAAGAGTTGATATACCACGAGATTGTAGAGGCTAAACCCTAGAAGCTAGCCTATGATTATGATTGTTCTTGTCCCACGGACTAAACCCTCCGGTTTATATAGACACCGGAGGGGGCTAGGGTTACACAGAGTCGGTTATAGAGAAGGAGATCTACATATACGAATTGCCAAGCTTGCCTTCCACGCAAAGGAGAGTCCCATCCGGACACGGGACAAAATCTTCAATCTTCTATCTTCATAGTCCAACAGTCCGGCCAAAGTATATAGTCCGGCTGTCCGAGGACCCCTTAATCCAGAACTCCCTCAGTAGTCCCCACATGGTTTGCCTCTTTTTTAACATAACACGTCAAGTCGTAATTTGTTTGTTCACCCGTGGTAGACGATCCTCCCTCCACCAAGTGGATAACTAGTACAGTGTGTCAAATTACCACGTGGGCTGCCTTTTCGTACAAAAATGAGCTCCACCGTGTACTCGCGCAGGTGTGGTTGGGAAAGAGACGGGAGTACGTGCGCCGTGCATGCACCTCTTCTCTTCGTGCAAGTCCCCCACCTACGTGGGTGTGTGTGAGACAGTGAGAGAGATACAAACCTAGACATAATGCGCCGTCCATCCCCATGCCTCCGCCCAGTCCGACCACCAGTCACCACCATGCCCCACTCCTCCTCACCTTATCTCTCATATTTCTCCCTCCATTTTTATATACAAGGGGCCACTATCGAAATTACAATTTGCAGATATAGAAGGCCACTAACACTAATCGATGCAATATTAGTGGTGTTTGCCTTGTGGAACTAGCAAAGGAGGACATTAATTATCCCTTGCATGCATGCCGGAGTTTGTAAAAAAATGCATCTTGATGTTCCATGCAATGCACGAGCATCTTGCTAGTGCATGAAAACAACACATGGCAAAATTCCATGGCGAACGAGGGATTTGAATCTGTTGGGAGGGGTTGTTTGGATCTTGCCCGGGGTAGCCAAAATTTGGCGACCCTTTTGTCCGTCTGAGCCTTTGCCATCGATGAACGAGGAATGGCTCAGGTGCTCATCATCCTCCAGCGCGCACGTTGGAGACGAGCTTGCACGAGCTGTATTTTTTTTGTCCCACAACGCCGCCCGAGCCGCCTGCAAACCGACCGGCGACCCGCAAATTACGCCATCCAACCGTAGCCGCACACATTATGACAACAACTCAACCAACCGGACGAAATTCACGCAAACACGTAGACAAACTGATATTTCATATAACAAAGACGGAAATCACATAAAATACCGGATTTTCATACAAACATGACGGATTTCATTACATTCAAATGAACTACGCGGTACTAGTTCTAGACAGCACAGTTATATAATACCTGGCCTAAATGGTCGCCCGCCGATCGATTTGTGTTCCTCATGTCTGGCAGCACAATCACCGGATTGCCGGGAGCCCCGGAGGTATATGCTTCAGCGCAAAGGATGGCTCGCTTTCCAACTACCCAACTGATATCATTGGCTGATGCCGAAGATGATGGTGGCCGGCACCGGTTCGAGTTCATCACCGGCCACTACTTCGCCATGGCCGGCACCGACTCGAGTTCATCCTAACATTCCCCTCTTACGTGGAGCCCATGCGGGGTCGATGAAGGTCCTCGCAACAAAAGGATCCGGCAAGACACCTGCTGTGTACGCCGGCGTCGCCTCCGCGGTGGCCTTCATGGGTCCCAAGCGGTGGCGGCCTCCCGTGTTCTACTTCTCCTCGATGATGGCGGCGGACGCGGAGGCGCTGGCCACCGACTCGTCGCTCTCCGCGCACCCGGCTTCTGTTGCTGCCTGCATGGTGCGGCCGTCGGCATGGGAGTCTCGGCCACAAAAATGGGAGACGCGGTATGAGGCGGCGGCGTGGACTGCAGCAATGACGCCCGTGCGCTGCTCCTCGTCGGGCTGGCCTGGAGCGGCGAGTTGTTAAATCGCGCGCCGGCTGGGGGCGGCAAGTGGCTCTATCGGGCGAGGGGAGGGAGGTGGATCAGTGAGCTGCATAGCTCGTATCCGGCGTGCTACCCAGCCGGCTTGGATGCGGAATAACTACTCTTCATAAGCATTGTAAGAGTGGACAAAATGGTGAAGGAGGAGAAAGGGGAGCGGCGGAGGTGTGCGATTCTTGGCCGGCGTTTGGCCTCGATTAAATAGGAGATTAAATAGATGGCGGACGGGAGGAGCTCGGCCGGTGTTGCGTTTAATGCCGGCCCGGTCATGAACGGACATGTGTCCAGAGTGGGTTTCTCGGCTTCCACACGGGCGGGTTTCATGGAGGTGTTTGAATGCGGGAAGGAGGCGTGTTCAGTCGGGCGTGCAGCGAGTGGCGCCCTCGACTGACCTAGGACACCGCACCATTCTTCCACTGACATGTGGGCTCTTTGGGTACATGGCCTGCATGTTAGTGACCCAACACAGGCAGCACACAGCAGAGGAACCTTTCGTGGGCCAGGGCGGTCAGATCAGGCATTTCGTAAACCGATGATTGTTCATTGAGTGTGACGTCATCTTTTTCATGTAGATAAGCCTACTATGTTGATAGCCCGTTCGATACGTTGTGATTCATAAAGACTGCTGCAAACATCAATGTTCTGCTTATCACAGATAAGATTGATTAATACCCGTAACAATCCATGTCCTTAACAAAGGGTGCATGCACGTATAGGTTGAGTGTGTGGCTTGCGTCGTGTGCTGTGTGCATGCAGGCATGCGAGTGTTGCGTGCGTGCAAGGGTAGGTTTCAGTGTCGCATGCATGGGTGCGTACGTGCGTGTGTTTGTGAGTGCATGTGTATGTGTCAGTGTTGCATGCCAGCATGCGTGCGTGTGTACGTTCTGTGTACATGTCAGTGTTGCACGCCTACATTTGTGCGTGTCTTGCGTGCGTGCATGTCTATGTGCGGGGTGAGGCTACACGTCAGTCGACTGACTTTTTAATCTCTGGTCATTAGATTTTCCAGCCATTGGATACAAAATCAAGGGACTCCATTTTCTCACTAAACTCCACCCCCCTGAGCCGGCAGCCACCACCGACCAAACCGCCGGCCCCCGCCGCCCGTGGCCGGCCCGCGCCGCCACGCCACCTCGCCCTCCCCGAAAGCACTCCCCACCACTGGTCCACCGTCGCACCGGCCATCCCTCTAGGCCCTCCCGCGCCGAGCTTTTTCTCTGGCGGTCCCCACCCCACCGCCCAATCAACGCCCCCAACCGCCGGCGACTACCAACCAGAGGTCTCACGACTTCGAATACCCAACGACCACTAATTTATTACCATTTCTATCCTTCATATACGCGCTGACGGGTGGGCCATATGGTAATGTGCACTACTGAATGTGGACCGTTTGACTGGTCAATTGATCGTGTTATCAACAAATTACGGAGCTGTATGGTGAGCCAGTGACCGTATGATCACCCTAAAATGTACTCCTATTTTATTAACACAGTAAAGACTCAAACTACCATTTTCTTTCTTTCATATACGGGCTAATAGGTGGGCCCCACGGTTACGTGCCCCGATGGTGCAACACTAGTTGCACCGCGTGGAACGTTTGACTGGTCAATTGATTATGTCATCAACAAAATACGGAGTTCTATGGGTGAGCCACTGACCATATAATCATGACATGTATTTGTTTAATACGGTACAGACGCAAGGGCTCATATATACGTGCAAGCACTCACCGCTATGAGCGCACACACGTGGACCCTACCCCCTATGAGCACCTTTGAGAGAGTGGGCCAACATATATGATCTTGAGATTTTATGAAGTCACCATAGGTGCCTCGTAGTCGAGTGGAACATCTCCTCCCACTGAACGCACATCGCCGGAAAATACTGTAATTAACACAAGATAAATGCGAGCACCAGGACTTTAACCTTGGTGCCCTTGAGAAACCACTGTCCTCCTAAGCATCCAACCACATGTTGGTTAGCACGACAAAATGTATGTGGTGACCGTGATGAGCTTATTCTGAAGTCCAGTGACCATATCGTGCTTTTGCTTCAAATACAATGAGCGTAAGTGTCGCCAACAAAATACAGAGCATGCATCAAATGCAAAGTCCGTCAGTGTCATCAACAAAATATGGAGACGTATCGTGAGCTAGATACCATTGTAATATTGTATATGCTTATTATCTTAGTGGCCGATTGCATGTGTGGTGTGGTGGGCACATCATTTCTAGTTGTGGTGGGTTAACATGAAGACTCATGGGTCGGTTCCATCCTGTGCCACATATAGGTTGGACCGAGACGCGTTATACGAAGACCCATGTGGAGGACTTGGGATAGAACACGAAGCTACCAGAGTCGCGGAGGACTCTATTCCCACTGGTGATAAGACGACTATATATGATTTGTAACCCTAGGCCCCCATTATGTTACAGAAGCTTGGGGGCTAGTTCGTCGATAGTATACACACACGCACAATGCCTGGTATTCACGTGTACTTTGTACACACCCCTATCACTAATATACAGTACCAGGAGTAGGCTCTTTCTTCAACTTCAAGTGTCGGCATTCTAGGAATGGGGGTCCCCAGACTTGCATGCTTGCGGCCTGCGGCGTGGCTCAAGGGGTGGCCCAGTGCGGCCCATCTTCATCAACTCAAGCTCAAGACCCTCGCGAGGGGCCAAGCCTCGCGGGGCGGACGACGCAAGGCTTCCTCAGAAGAGGCCTCGCCAGGCAGGCTCGCGAGGAGGCGGAGAGATCAAGGCAGGGGTATCTCGCGAGGTGCTCGTGACGCAAGCCATGACGATCGAGACCAGGCGGGCGCCAGGCGGGCGCCGGCCTGCACAATGTCCTTGTTTCCTCTTTGGTGCAAAGGGGGCAAGCCTAGGCGCGGAGTACCAAGGCATCAAGCAAAGGTTACCATTTCGGTGCAACGAGACCAAGACCAGCAGAGCGGCAGGACGGAGGTCATCGTGGAGCCCAAGACGACGTCATCGCCAGTGCCTTCGGTAGTCGAAGACCAACTTTAGTCAGGATAACTTGTACTAGATGTTCCCCTTCAAAATGGCCGTTGTTGGCGCCCTTCCCGCTCAATATTTGGGAAGAGGACCAGGGCCACTACATATAGAGATAGCCACCACCAAAAGGTAGGGGGATCACTTCATCTAGAGCCAAGAGAGATCTTCCCAAGCGGAACACCGCACCAGCCCAAGAACATCCCTCGCGAGGCTGTTCTTCCTCTGTACTATTCATCATCAGCCCCTGAGGCAATCCACCATACCACACACTAGATTAGGGTATTATACCACAACGGTGGACCGAACCAGTATAAACCTTGTGTCCCTTGTGTTGTTCATCATTTAGCTTAGATTCACAGCGAGTCATTTGGACGTAGATCGGTAGGGGGAAGATCTTTGCGTGCACCCCAGAGTTCGAACCTGAAGGGTTTCGCCGGAATCCGATATCCGACATTTGGCGCGCCAAGTAGGGGTGCACCAAAATCTTTCTTCCGCTGTTCCGCGTTCGACCGCTTGTCACATCCATGGCTGACGCTCGCCGAGCCCGCGCCGAGTGTCGGGTTGCTCTTGCTTCCCGCGTTGCCCAGACGTCTCCCGTTAGTGGGCCTCCCCGTCATTCTCCGTCGCCTGCCGCCAACACCGCCACCGGCCCGGCGGGGAACGAGCAGCAGGCATCGTTGCTGCATCCATCGGTGCGGCGAGAAGGCTGCACCGCTACTCCGTCGCTGGCTCCAGCTGGTTCATCGTCGCACGCTCGTCGCGCTCTCGCGGACGCGCATGCCGTGTTGCTCCTGGCATGCGAGCTCCTGCACTACCACCCCGTCGACAACCTCTACGAGGGGTGGCTCGCTCGCATCACCGAGCTCGTCAGCGTCGCAGGGGGCTCTCCTGCGTTGTCCCTCTCGCTGCCTCGCCCTCCGTCTTGCATGGGTGATGCAGCTCAAGAGGCTCCTCCGCCACCTCCTCCCCAAGAAGGCCCTCTGGCTCCAAGGCATGCTGCCCCTGGACGAGACCCGCCGCGTCCAGCGCCCGCACGACAAGAAAGGAGCTACCAAGAAATCCCTCGTCCCCAAGAAGGTGCTCGCGTGTCCCTGCTCCAGCACGTCATGACCGTATCCCTGCGCCAGCATATCAAGACCCCTTGCTGCCTCTGGCGGTGATGCGCGGGAATCCCCAGGAGCAAGCCCCGCGTCTGCAAAGGGCTCCGGTGGCCACCGCAGGCTGCCGCGCCTTCACCACCGAGCTACGCAATGTCGCCTGGCCGGGCAAGTTCAAGCCGGATCTGCCTCCTCGCTACGACGGCAGTGCTGACCCCATGGAGTTCCTGCAGCTCTACGAGCTGGGCATCGAAGCGGCCAACGGAGATGAAAAGGTCATGCGAATTGGTTTCCCATGGCGCTCAAAGATGGTGCCCGCACCTGGCTCCTGAACCTGCCTCCCGGCACGATCTCCTCTTGGGACGAGATGCGCACCCGCTTCATCGACAACTTCAAGGGCACTCGTGACCGTCCTCTGGTCGTGGGTGACCTGCGCCGCATCAAGCATTAACCAGAAGAGACCCTGCAGAAGTACATCCAGCTTTTGAACAACGCTCACCTCAAGATTCCCAAGGTGACTGAGGAGGCCATCATCTCATCATTCTCTGATGGCGTCCGCGACGTCAAGATGAAGGAGGAGCTGGCAATCCACGAGGACCTGTGCACATCTCTAGAGATGTTCAACCTGGCGACCAAGTGCGCAAGGGCTGAGGAGGGGCGCCTCTCCCTTCTTGAGCTCCCAGCTGCTGACCCTGAAGAGAAGAAAGCCAAGGCCAAGGATGTGAAGCGCGAAGGAGCAGTCGTGCTCGCAGCAGAGCCAGACACGAAGCGCGGCAGGGTCCAACTGGAGTCATCCAAGGGCAGCCGGTACTGCGTGTACCATGACCTCCACACCCACAACACCAATGAAGGCCAAGAGCACAGGGCCGTGCGAGAAGGACGTATCGGTTGATGCCCCGAGTGCAACGATCGGGGCTACGACCGAGGAGGAGGAAGAGGTGGAGGGCTATTGGATGACCGAGGCCCTCGCCAAGGGTGGCGTGACCGACCTCGCGAGGACCGCTGGCAGGACTTGGAGGGATCAGCCTTGCGAGGATCGCCCGAGGGCAACGCAGGCCTTCCTCCTCTGCCGCCACCGCCAAGAAGGAATGACGACCATCATCAGGACGAGGGGGCTGGGGGCTTCCAGGAGCCGCGTGCTATCTCTTGCATGTTGGGCGGTGCCCAGGCCCCAACCTCTCAGTGCATCTTCAAGTAGTGTGCTCGCGAGGTGAACGCAGTTCTCCCCAAGCTCGAGGCCACGCACCCTATCAGGTGGTCCACGTGCGCCATCACGTTCAGCTCAGTGGATCAGCTTAAGTGTGCGGCTACAGCCGGGGTCCTCCCAATGCTCTGTTCCCCAGTCATCAGCAATGTGCAGGTTACCATGACCCTCATCGATGGCGGTGCAGGACTCAACGTTCTGTCCGTCAAGAAATTCAACAACCTCCAAGTGGTATATGATTAGCTTCAGCCAACCAAGCCTTTCTCAGGAGTCACTGACGGTTCCACCACTCCGATAAGGCAGGTTTGCCTCCCTGTCGCCTTTGGACAGCGCAAGAACTACCGCACCAAGCTCATCGACTTTGACGTTGCCCACGTCCGCCTGCCATACAATGCCATCCTCGGGTATCCAGCCCTGGCCAAGTTCATGGCAGTGACTCACCATGGTTACAATGTCCTCAAGATGCCGGGGAGCGGCGGAGTCATGACAGTCCCCTGCGAAGAGAAGGATGCGGTGTGCTCTCTCGAGCGTGCCTTCCAAGCTGCATCAGTTGAGGACCCAGACAACAAGGGTGGGAACCTTCCCGAGGCAGTTCCCAAGAAGAAGAAGACGTCACCCAGCTCAAGGCCTCAGGAGGCAGGCATCTCCGGAGGCACCGCGCCAGGATCTGCGCCCGTCCAAGGGGTGCCTCCCTCCATCGCATAGGAAGGCGCGCCCGATGCCCTCCTCGGGCGAGGCTCGGGGGCTCTCTCCTGGAGGGCCTCAGACTTTGCCAAGATCACGAGGGAGGCGCTTGGGCACCACTTGGAACGCGTGCTTCGCGGCACGTTTTGCTCAGGAAGGCATGAGGCAAGGAGGGCCCAACCCTCAGGAGTTCATCACCAAGGTCACTCAGGAGCTACAGGAATCGAGAGTCACGCACGGCAATCGCCGCTTGCCCGGCGTAGCTCCCCATCCAGGCGAGGATGGCGGGCTGCACATCTTCATCGACTACCCAGGGCTCAACGAGTCGCATCTCAGGAGCGTTTCTGGCCTTCGCGCGTGGGACATTGCGAGGGTCCACCTCACAGCTATGTTTGCATGCCTTTCGGCCTGCCAAACGCGACTGCTGCTCACCAGCGCCTGATGCGGAGCATTCTGGAAGCTCAGGATGTCAGGCACCATGCCTTCATGGCGGAGATGGAGATGGACCTTGAGGAGCCACCCGGACCCCCAGAGCCTCCCGAGGCTCAGAGCCGCTCGGGCCTGACCTAGTGGCATGTATCTTTCCTGCATCTATCTAAGCTGATTTGCTCTTCATGTCTAACCTACGTGTGATAATCGCGTTCTCGATTGACACCTACCTTTGGAGCCGCTCGCTCTGGCACGGCGCTTGCGCATGGATCCGTCCCTGCAACGTCCACAAATCTGAGTGGTCGAGCTCCGGCCACAGCAACCCCGCACAACACTTCCTCACCAGGCCCTCAGTGCCCTCATCACTCTCTCAAAGCAACCAATGGCTGGCCAGTAATCATAATGGCAACCCTTGCTTCTCTCGTATTGGCTCACAAGAACTACTTGAGGAATAACGTGGGGGGCATCGCGAGCTCTCTCTCTCTCTCTCACCCGTATGATTTGCTCGCACGTTGAAAGGGGGGCTCCTGAGCATCACAACTCAGGAGCTCTTACTGGATCTCCAGCCCTCACCCCTGGCCTTGTCCACGACATCGTGACCTGGCATACAAGCGGCGGCTGAGCTCGTTCGAGGGCCGGGACCTGAGGACGTAGAGCACGAAGGAGAGTGTGGGGAAGAGAGGAGAAGCTCATGAAGTCCTGACCCAGCAGCATCCCAGCTGCCGACGCGCGGGTCTGGCACCTCGCGAAGGAACGACTCCAAGCTTTCGAGATAAGTCACGCTCCTAGAACAGCTAATCGGTGCGACACCAAACCCTCACTTAATGCGGCTCTGTGACGGTGACTGTCGGTGTCAAAACCGGCGGATCTCGGGTAGGGGGTTCCGAACTGTGCGTCTACGTGGATGGTAACAGGAGACAAGGGACACGATGTTTTACCCAGGTTCGGGCCCTCTTGATGGAGGTAAAACCCAACGTCCTGCTTGATTAATATTGATGGTATGGGTAGTACAAGAGTGGATCTACCACGAGATCAAGGAGGCTAAACCCTAAAGCTAGCCTATGGTATGATTGTTGTAATGTATGTTGTGTCCTACAGACTAAAGCCCTCCGGTTTATATAGGCACCGGAGAGGGCTAGGGTTACACAGAGTCAGTTACAATGGTAGGAGATATACATATCCGTATCGCCAAGCTTGCCTTCCACGCCAAGGAAAGTCCCATCCGGACACGGGATGGAGTCTTCAATCTTGTATCTTCGTAGTCTTGGAGTCCGGCGGACGATGATAGTCCGGCTGTCCGGACACCCCCTAGTCCAGGACTCCCTTAGTAGCCCCCGAACCAGGCTTCAATGACGATGAGTCCAGCGCGTATATAGTCTTCGGCGTTACAAGGCGGGTTCTCCCTTTAAGTTCCATGTACCTGCCGAACAGTGTCCGGCTTCCTCATAAATGCTGTGCTTCTTGGCTTCTACGCCCAATAATGGCCTTCTTCCACGCGTCGCACGAATGCACAAAGCCAGGGTGTCTTTTATGTTTCACCCCCTAGTCGTGCAAGTCATCCGCCTACAAAAGAGGCAAAAATCCAGATCCAAATCACACCATCTTCCTTCTGCGAATACTCATCGGAGCGCCTTTGACCCAAAAATCCATTCCATCATGGACTGTCGACGCGGCTCCTCTTCTCGCGCTCCCAGCCCACCGCCAGGAGATTGGAGGAGGTGCTCTGTTCCACACAACGAGCTAGTGAAGCTCCAAGCGGGGGGATATCTCCCTCCGGCCTTCATGGTCCCGGTTCGAGCCGGGCTGGCCACCTACCAAGGTGGGAAGCAAGTAGAGGCTACCCCAAGTCCCAACAAAGGGGAGCGGGTATGCTTCGTCCCTTATCTGATAAGGGGACTCAGATTTCCGATACATCCGCTCCTCCGTGGGCTCCTGGAGTTCTACGGACTCTAGCTCCATCACCTTACACCCGCCTCTGTCCTGCATATCGCGGGTTACGTAGCTCTTTGCGAGCTATTCCTGGACATCGAGCCCCATTTTGCACTGTGGAAGAGGTTGTTCTGCCCGTACCCCGTTCTCACGAGGGATCTATATATCAAGTGGGCGGCGCCGAAGTATGGCGCATTGCCGGGACCGGATATCCATCCGGTACCCCTAAGAAGGCGCCCGAAGACTGGCCTTCGGAATTGTTTTACATAGAAGACGCTCCGCTGCCGGACCCAGTCCGGGTCGGCCTCCCGGAGTTTAGTGCTGCTCCTCTAAAGAAACGCCTTAGCTGGCGCCCGCGGAGCCCCCAATTGGAGGAAGACAAGAGCGTCCATTACCTAATGGGCCGAATAAAATTACTAGCCCATTCCGGGTTGACCATGATTGGAGTCATGGCAACATGCATCATGCGGGGGGTACAGCCATTGCAATACAGGGGCCACCCCATGTGGGATTTCAACGGGGAAGACGATGCCACCCGTCATGGCCACAAAGGGCCGGATTCGACCGAGGATCTGGTGCAGATCCTGTCCGGCCTGTACAAGGGGGAGAAGGAGGACTTCCTTCGGACGAACCCCTTGAATGGGTTCTCCATGAATAACCCTCGCGGCTGAGTAAGCGAACACTTTTAAGGGTTCAACCCATGCTGTCAAAGTTTAAACTTCTTACATTATGTCTTCAGTGCAGGAACTGCGCCGGATTGTGGAGGACATGGTAAGTCCAGCTCCGCAACCCGAGGATCCAGAGAGATCCCAGGATCCGGCCTCCGAAGAGGATCCGGATATCAAGGTCGAGCTGATTGACGGGGTGTTCCACCAGCTGAGTATAGATAATGCTTTAGTCGCCATTACGGCGGACTACCCTAGATTATATCCGGCTTTCCAGGTGATTGTGACCGAGGTCCGAACACCATTATCTCTTCCTTGCTCATTTCTGACCTTCGCAAACGATGGTGTTTTACAGGAAGCGCCTTCAAGGCGGGAAGCCGAGCCTGCGGCGGCTGACCAACAAAGGCCAGTCCGGACCAGTAGGCGGAAAAGGAGCGCGGCACGGACTGAAATGTCGCTGCAAAGGTATAGCTCGTATTAAATATTCAGAGCAACTTTCCTAGGAAGCGTCTGAGTGCTCATGATCTTTGTAGGAGAAAAAGCGCCCGCCGGACTGCGGGTGTAGAGGTTGCCGATCCAACCTATACCAGCCAGGCTCCAGCGCCCGGCCTGGAGGGGGAGGCAAGCGCAAGGCGTGGGCCGGATACTCCTCCAACGGAGGACGCCGACAAACTGTCCGCCACCAAGTCTAAGGTGGAGAGCGCCATGAACCATAGGCGCCACCAGACAGGTTTCGTGAAGCGTGCTTTTCCCGTGAGGCGCTAAACGCCTTTAACGCGGAGGACACACACCTCCGTGCTGCTCAAGATGGTTTTACCAGAGCCACGGAGCAGTATGTAAAAGACATACGGGTAAGGGAATTTAATGGTTATATATGCCAGTAGCCCCTGAGACTTAAAGTAGTTATGTTAACTAATTTAAGGATCATTTGAAACACAGGCTCTTACCGAGAAGAATGCCCAGCTGTCTCAGGAGCTGCAAGAATGCAAGGCCCAACTTGAGGCCGCACTTGCTGCCGCAGGAGGAAACACAGAGGCCCCTCCTGGTAACACATTTGTTTGTTAAATATAAGCGTTGTGCGGCGTGCGCACAGGTCTAATAATGACATTACAGGTGCTTCCGGACAAGATCCGGACAGGCAAGAACTGCTACGCCAGCTGAAGGCCGGCGAGAGGGTGCTGAATAGAGTACAGCAGGAAAGGAACAAGCTCCAAGATTCCTACGCCCAGCTTGGAGAAGAGCTGAAAGGCGTTCGTGTCGAGCTGTCCGGCTCTGTTAAGGAGAATCGGCGGCTTCGTCGCGGCATCTATAGTAAGTGCTTGAGCGAACTCCTTTGAAAACAAGAGTTCGGCGAGGAAGTCAATTGACAGAATATGTCTTGTAGGTATACTGACAGGTTGCCCTGCGGAGGAGATTCCCGTATCAACGGGTGATCAACTTCCCGAGCTGTTGCAACTGCTCGAACGAGTTCGGCAGGAGATGAGCGGCGTCGTCCAGGCATTATGGCCAGTCGTCTCCCTACCCGAGGGCGTTGGGGAGCTTGCGGAGAAACTCCAGGGAGTGCGGCAGCACTTCCATTTATGGAAGATTTCGGCCTGCCGCCAGGGTGCCAGGGAGGGTTGGGCCATGGTGAAGACGCGGTACAAGAAGGCGGATCCCAACCACATGGTCGAAGTTGGACCGGTGGGGCCCGATGGGAAGGAGATCCCTGTGAGTTTAGTATACAGCCAAGTAGAGTTGGCTGCTAAATTTTCCCAACGGGACTGTAAGTTAGACAGCCTGTTAGACGGGATTGAGGAGGAATACAATCTGTAAATTTGACAATGTATTTTAAAATGACATGTGAAATGCCTTCTAGCCGGATTGTAGATCGTTTGTCTTTGCCGACCTTTTCGCTTCGACCTCGGGACCCTAGAGTCCGGAGTGTGTCCGAATACCTTTTTGGTTAAGAAATAACCGGGGTATGCATGGAGACCAGGCGTAGGGGTCATTAGTGCTTTATCAGACAAGTGCCCAACTAGTTATGTTATATTACATGGTTAGTAAGAAACATCTTCCAGGGAGAATAGTTCCGTTAAGGGTTCCTTTCCCTGGTAGGCATGCCCTAAAGTGCATGTCCGGACTGCAAAAAAAGCAGAAAAACATCTGGGGGCAGATAAACAGGTAGGTAAAAAAATCATCTTTCAAGTCACCGACCGAATATTCCCTTAAGAACGCTAGCTTTCGGCTTCACCCAGTCTGAGGTACACAGCTGGCTGACCCGGCAGTAACAATCGTAGAGGTGCTCCCTTTACCTCCTAGCCGAACAATCGGGAACGTAGGGGTAAGCACAGGAGCCAGGCAACCCAGCTTGGCCAAAACTTAAGTCATATCGATGCATATAATGGTGAGTAAAAGGTACATGTGGAAGCTTGACACATGTGCTAGGCATGAAGCCCTTACAATTGAGCTTCTTGAAAAGAAGCCCCCAGGTATAATGAGTGCGGATGGCACATCAAGTGTGTGCGAACAATGCGCAAGTGGGCCCTTAAGGGCTGTTTATGAAGAAAGGTTAAGAGAAGAAAGAGAAACGAAGTGCAGCTGGAGTGTAAAAAATTTGGATGGGGGAAGGGGACGAACTCTTAGTCCGGCGGTAGGCGTAGAATCTTCGGAGGCGGGCTGCGTTCCATGGGTTCGGCTCGAGTCAGTTGTCCGACGCATTTCGCAGACGGTACGCCCCGCCGGTCAGGACTTGGTCGATAATGAAGGGGCCCTCCCATTTGGGCTTGAGCTTGTCCTTTTTCTTGTCCGGCAGGCGTAGAACTAGTTCGCCAACGTTGTAAGTCTTGGCCCGTACTTCTCTGCTTTGATATCTTCTAGCCTGCTGCTGATAAAATGCGGAACGAGCCTTGGCGACGTCGCGTTCCTCCTCCAATGTGTCCAAGCTGTCCTGCCGATCCAGCTCGGCTTCTCGTTCTTCGTACATGCGCACTCGAGGTGAGTCATGAATGATGTCGCAGGGCAAAACTGCCTCTGCGCCGTATACCATAAAGAATGGTGTAAATCCGGTAGTACGGTTGGGCGTTGTCCGCAGCCTCCAGAGTACGGAGTCGAGCTCCTCTACTCAGTGCGTGTCGTATTTTGTAAGTGACCGCACTAGTCTGGGTTTAATGCCGCTCATTATTAGACCATTTGCTCGTTCCACTTGACCGTTGGTTTGAGGGTGATAGACTGAAGCGTAGTCGAGCTTAATGCCCATGTTTTTGCACCATGACTTAACCTCGTCGGCCGTAAAGTTCGTGTCGTTGTCGGTGATGATGCTGTGGGGGACACCGTAACGGTGTACGACCCCGGATATAAAGTCTATCACTGGTCCGGACTCTGCCGTTTTGACCGGTTTGGCCTCTATCCATTTGGTGAATTTATCCACCATGACCAATATGTTGCGCCGGCGTTTTTAAGTCCGAAGGGCATCGTGTTGAAGCAGAATGGTCCGTATGGAGTGATGAATGCCGTTGCGGCTTGGTCTGCTTCCGCCATCTTGATTTGATGGTAGCCAGAGTATGCCTCGAGGAAGCACAATGAATCGTGCCCTGCGGTAGCATCGATAATTTGGTCGATGCGGGGGAGGGGGAAGGGATCCTTTGGGCAAGCCTTATTGAGGTCTGTAAAATCGACGCATAGGCGCCAGGATTTGTCCTTCTTTGGTACCATTACCAGATTTGCTAGCCAATCCGGATGTTTGATATCTCTGATGAATCCGGCTTCCAATAGTTTGGCTAGCTCTTCTCCCATTGCCTATCTTTTGGGTTCGGAAAATCGTCAAAGAGCCTGTTTGACCGGCTTGAATCCTTTTAGGATGTTTAGGCTATGTTCTGCCAATCTGCGTGGGATTCCAGGCATGTCCGAAGGATGCCAGGCAAAAATGTCCCAATTTTCCCGAAGAAATTCTCGCAGTGCGGCGTCTACCGCGGGGTTCAATTGTGCCCCAATGGAGGCCGTCTTTGTTGGGTCCGTTGGATGGACTTGGAATTTTACTATTTCATCTGCTGGTTTGAAGGAGGTGGACTTGGATCTTTTATCGAGTATCACATCGTCCCTATTCACCGTAGAGCGCAGCGTGGTGAGTTCTTCTGCCACTAGGGCTTCGGATAGTGCCTCCAGGGCTAGTGCGTCTGTCTTGTTTTCGGCGCAGAGTGCTATGTCCGGATCACTAGCGAGAGTGATTATTCCGCCGGGCCCAGGCATTTTGAGCTTCATGTACCCGTAATGGGGTACGGCTTGAAAATTTGTGAATGCCTCTCGTCCTAATATAGCGTGATATCCGCTGTTGAACGGGGCCACTTGGAACGTGACTTCTTCAGATCTGTAATTGTCCGGCGAGCCGAACACCACATCGAATGTGATTTTTCCAGTGCAGCGCGCTTCCCGGCTAGGGATTATTCCTCTGAAGGTTGTGCTGCTTCGCTCAATACGGCTCCAGTCTATTTCAATTTTTTGAAGAGTTTCCTCGTAGATGAGGTTTAGTCCGCTGCCGCCATCCATGAGGACCTTTGTAAATCGAAAGCCGTCCACTATGGGACTAAGCACCAGTGCGGCTGGTGCTCGGGCTGTTCGGAATTTAGGTTCATCGTTGGCGTTGAAGGTGATGGCTGTGTCGCTCCATGGATTTGCTGTTGCTACTTGGTAGACTTCGGCGACGCCGCGGATTGTTCGTTTTCACATATTATTTAATGCGAAGGTCTCGAAGACTGTTGATACCGTACCGGTATTGTTGGAGTGGTTTTCCAGGGCTAGAAGCTCCTCGCCACTTTTGGCCACCTGCCGTAATATCCAACATGCTCGAAGGCTATGTGTTGGGATGGCGCCCTCTGTACTATGAAGCTTACAGGGTCCGCTGAGCCATCCCTCCAGTACGGTTCCGTGCCCTCTATGGGGTTTTTTCTTTTTGGTTTTTATATCTGGGGCCTGAGTATGATGCACCCTTTTGTTGCGGACTAGGGTTGTATTCGGGGCCGGATTGTCCCAAAACTGGTTTTCGGTTTTCCAGAAACTCTCCATCGCACAGTACTTTCGTACTATGGACGCCAGATCGGTGAAGCGTGTGATTTTACGACGGCCGATGGCGTTCAATATTCCCTTGTCCGTGCAATTATTGCAAAAGATTGAACTTGCATTTTCCTCTCGGCAGTCCTATATCCCGTCCATAAACAGGAGGAGTCTGGCCCAGTAGTGATGTACTGTTTCAGCGGGCTCTTGCCGTATTAGAGATAGATCGCATATGTCTGGGCGGGTGGGTGGAATAAAATCCGGATCCCTACCCATCTCGGGGCTTAAAGGCCGTGAAGTTTCCAATTTTGGAAGCTTGGATTGCTGGACGTTGTCCAACGAGTCCGGTCCGATGCCTGACTTTAAGTTCAGTGCTCGATCGAAGTCCGTTCCTCCGCGGAAATCCGGCGTGGAGGGTTCGGGAGCCCGGACATGTCTAGTTTTTAATACAGGAGGAAAGTCGCCGCATTGTTCCTCTACCACTGCGACGTGGTGGGTGACCTGGGGAGAGTTAATCTCTCTCAGATCGGTTTGAAGCCCAATCTGATTGTAGTCCGTAGCGACTCCCAAGGCGGCGATGCGATCCAAGAGTTCATTGAAAGACGAGAGCTCTATCGGATCCAGCCGCTCGGCGAATTCCGAGCTGACGTAGAGATTGCTTTTGACGACTTGAGAAGTCATTGTTGAAGCAGTGGCCGGACAGGCGGTCATAAGAAAACCACCTAGCCGGATAGTTTGGCCGGCGGCCAAGGCCCCTTTGGCGAAAATACCGTCCCTGAAGACGGGTGGAGGCATCCTTCCTATCGGTGACGACACAGAGGAACACTCAATGAAAGCACCAATGTCGGTGTCAAAACCGGCGGATCTCGGGTAGGGGGTCCTGAACTGTGCGTCTAGGTGGATGGTAACAGGAGACAAGGGACACGATGTTTTACCCAGGTTCGGGCCCTCTTGATGGAGGTAAAACCCTACGTCCTGCTTGATTAATATTGATGGTATGGGTAGTATAAGAGTGGATCTACCACGAGATCAAGGAGGCTAAACCCTAAAGCTAGCCTATGGTATGATTGTTGTAATGTATGTTGTGTCCTACGGACTAAAGCCCTCCGGTTTATATAGGCACCAGAGAGGGCTAGGGTTACACAGAGTCGGTTACAATGGTAGGAGATCTACATATCCGTATCGCCAAACTTGCCTTCCACGCCAAGGAAAGTCCCATCCGGACACGGGACGGAGTCTTCAATCTTGTATCTTCGTAGTCTTGGAGTCCGGCGGACGATGATAGTCCGGCTGTCCGAACACCCCCTAGTCCAGGACTCCCTCAATGACGTTGCCTTCCTTTCTCACCCAGCGGCGGCTGCTTGAGCACTAAAGGGGCTCTTACTGGACCTCGGGCCGCTCACCTCCTTGAAGGAAATATGCCCTAGAGGCAATAATAAAGTTATTATTTATTTCCTTATTTCATGATAAATGTTTATTGTTCATGCTAGAATTGTATTAACCGGAAACATAATACATGTGTGAATACATAGATAAACATAGTGTCACTAGTAAGCCTCTACTTGACTAGCTCGTTGAATCAAAGATGGTTAAGTTTCCTAGCCATAGACATGAGTTGTCATTTGATTAACGGGATCACATCATTAGGAGAATGATGTGATTGACATGACCCATTCCGTTAGCTTAGCACTTGATCATTTAGTATGTTGCTATTGCTTTCTTCTTGACTTATACATGTTCCTATGACTATGAGATTATGCAACTCCGGTTTACCGGAGGAACACTTTGTGTGCTACCAAATGTCACAATGTAACTAGGAGATTATAAAGGTGCTCTACATGTGTCTCTGAAGGTACTTGTTGAGTTGGCGTATTTCGAGATTAGGATTTGTCACTCCGATTGTCGAAGAGGTGTCTCTGGGCCCTCTTGATAATGCACATCACAATAAGCCTTGCAAGCAACGTGACTAATGAGTTAGTTGCGGGATGATGCATTACATAACGAGTAAAAAGGCTTGCCGGTAACGAGATTGAAATAGGTATTGAGATACCGACGATCAAATCTCGGGTTAGTAACATACCGAGAACAAAAGGAACAACATATGTTGTTATGCGGTTTGACCGATAAAGATCTTCGTAGAATATGTGGGTGCCAATATGAGCATCCAGGTTCCATTATTGGTTATTGACTGGAAACATGTCTCGGTCATGTCTACATAGTTCTCGAACTCGTAGGGTCCGCACGCTTAAAGTTCGGTGACGATTTATATTATGAGTTATGTGTTTTGATGTACCGAAGGTAGTTCGGAGTCCCGGATGAGATCGTGGACATGACGAGGAGTCTCGAAATGGTCGAGACTTAAAGATCGATATATTGGATGACTATATTCAGACATCGGAAAGGTTCCGAGTGATTCGGGTATTTTCGGAGTACCAGGGAGTTACGGGAATTCACTGGGAGAAGTATTGGGCCTTATTGGGCCATACGGGAATAGAGGAGAGAGGCCAAAAGGAAGGAGGCGCCCCCCCTCTGGTCCGAATTGGACAAGGGGTGCAACCCCCTTTTCCTTCTCCCTCTCCCCCTCTTTCCTTCTCTCCTACTTCGGAAAGGAAAGGGGAATCCTACTAGGACTTGAGAGTCCTAGTAGGACTCCCCACACTTGGCGCGCCCCCTCTAGGGCCGGCCTCTCCATCCCTCCTTTATATACGGGGGCAGGGGGCACCTCTAGACACACAAGTTGATCTGTTGATCTCTCCCAGCCGTGTGCGGTGCCCCCCCCTCCACCATATTGCACCTTGGTAATATCATAGCGGTGCTTAGGCGAAGCCCTGCGTCGGTAGCATAATCGACACCGTCATCATGCCGTCATGCTGACGGAACTCTCCCGCAAAGCTCTGCTGGATCGGAGTTCGTGGGACGTCATCGAGCTAAATGTGTGCTGAACTTGGAGGTGTTGTACGTTTGGTACTTGGATCGGTCGGATCGTGAAGACGTACGACTACATCAATCGCGTTGTGCTAACGCTTCCGCTTTCGGTCCACAAGGGTACGTGGACAACACTCTCCCGTCTAGTTGCTATGCATCACCATGATCTTGCGTGTGCGTAGGAATTTTTTTGAAATTACTATGTTCCCCAACACTCCTGGCCTTGACCACGACATCGCGACCTGGCATACCCGCGACGGCTGAAGCCTGCCTGGGGACCGGTGTCAGTGTCAAAATCGGCGGATCTTGGGTAGGGGGTCCCGAACTGTGCGTCTAAGGCTAATGGTAACAGGAGGCAGGGGACACGATGTTTTACCCAGGTTCGGGCCCTCTCTATGGATGTAATACCCTACTTCCTATTTGACTGATCTTGATGATATGAGTATTACAAGAGTTGATCTACCACGAGATCGTAGAGGCTAAACCCTAGAAGCTAGCCTATGATTATGATTGTTGTTTTTCTATGGACTAAACCCTCCGGTTTATATAGACATCAGAGGAGGCTAGGGTTATACAGAGTCGGTTACAAAGAAGGAGATCCAACATCCAGATCGCCAAGCTTGTCTTCGACACAAAGGAGAGTCCCATCCGGACACGGGACGAAGTCTTGAGTCTTGAATCTTCATGGTCCAATAGTCCGGCCAAAGTATATAGTCCGGCTGTCCGGATACCCCCTTATCCAGGACTTCCTCAGTAGCCCCTGAACCAGGCTTCAATGACGATGAGTCCGGCATGCAAATTGTCTTCGGCATTACAAGGCGTGTTCCATCTCCGAATACTCCAAAGCAAACCTCGAACACTCGTGTTCGGCTCTACAAGACGATTTTCACATACCACCGTAGGGAGAACAATATCCCACAAATATAATCTGCTAACAACTTTAGATAACATGACATCACACCATGGCTGAGTCATTATTCGAGCCGTTTTCCCTACCAGCTACTGCGCATATAGCGAGGCGGTTTCCTGGGCACGTCTTGTCGAAGCAGAGATCGTGTCCCCCTTATCACGGGACTTTCATCAATACGGGCGCGGGTAGCCCAACCGTGCCGCCAATCGTGGCGAGTGGGGAACGAGAGGGTTCCATCAGGCAAGTAGGGAGGCGCAAAAGTTTTTATGGCCTCTATAAAGAGATAAGGCCTCTTCTTCTTTACCCACGCCTTTTCCTTCCGCTCGTCCATTCCCCTTCGCTCGAGCCCTAGCGCCCAAGCGCTCGTGTTCTCCACCAAAAAGAGGTTCTCCGAAGATGTCTGGATCCGGAGCAGGAGGCAAATGGATGGCCTCTACCGTCCAAGAGAAGGATATCAAAAAGCTTTGAGAGGCCGGGTACCTGGCCAAGAAAATTGGCCACCGTCTTCCGACGGCGGGACAGATCATCCCTAATCCAGAGCCTCATGAGAGGGTCGTGTTTCTTCCTCATTTCGTCCGCGGGCTCGGGTTTCCCCTTCACCCATTAGTTCGCGACATCATGTATTATTACGGGATTGATTTTCATGATCTGCCCCCTAATTCTTTCCTTAACATCTCGAGGTTTATCGTTGTGTGTGAGGCCTTTCTCCGTGTTTCGCCACACTTTGGCTTATAGCTGAAGATCTTCAATGTGAAGCCCAAGGTGGTGAACACCGAGCATGCCGAGTGCGGAGGCACCATGGTGAGCAAGATGCCCAAGGTCACATGGCCGACAGGCACCTTCAATGATTCCGTCAAGGAGTGGCAGCAGCAGTGGTTCTACATCACTAAACCGCGCGGCAAAAACTGGACCGCTGCTCCCGAATTCAGATCCGGAGCCCCCCTGCGGCTCACGTCCTGGCCCAAGAAGGGCCTGAACTGGTCCTCATCTGACAAGCTGTCGGTGCTCCAAACACGCGTCAAGGGCGTGGTAGAAAAGGATGTCAAACTCGTCAATGTAGTCCAGGTGATGTTAGTTCACCTGGTTCTTCCTTGCCAGCACCGGGCCTGTAATTTGTGGGAATACGACCCGGCCGAGAACCGGACCCTGCGGGAGCTCTACAGCTCCTCACACAAGGATATCTGGAAGGTGCTCTTGAAGTCCGGCAAACCGTGGCCGGACTCCGCCGAGGACCGTGGGTATCAACTGTCCCGCTCCGCAAGTCCGGTAAGTTATCACTATGTTCTGTCTATCCATGTTTGGCTGGCATATCCCGAGGGAGACGCTTTATCATGCTTTCCGCAATTATCCCAGGAATGGACGAAGAAGGCGGGGCGTATACATTGTCCGGCCCCACTGCCGGAGGAACCGGCCGGACCTCTTCTGACGAAGATGCTGGTCCCAGCGCCTTACAAGGCGCCGAAGAAAGAGACCTTCAAGGAGGCCAAGGAGACCCGGAGCGGCCTCCGTCACCGCGGTGCTTCGGACACAAAATCCGAAGACTCCAATGGCCATCCTTCCTCCGAAGATGAAGAGGAGGAGGAAGAAGACGAGTCCTCCACGGGGGGAGGAAAGAAAAGAACGGCCTCCTCATCCTTGGAGGCCGAATCGCCAAAGAGGGGAAAAAAATCCCCTTCCAGAGACATCCACCACGGCTACCAATAGAAGCCCGGAGTGGGATCCCAGGGCCCAGCCCCTGGTAAAATCGTGAGTACACAAAATTTGAACACGCCTATGCGCCCATGAGTACTAAGGTGTATTATTTTAACTTGCGCCATACTTTGTGCAGCCCGGCGAGGTCTCGCGCCGAACAGTACTCATCGGAGGATTCGCTGAGCTCAGATGCCCTGGAGAGCGAGATGCCTCCAGAGGCCCCTTCCCCAAAGCCTGGGCGTGACACCGAGGTGTCGTCTCAGTAGGACCCAGACCAAGGAGGGCACAACTCTAAGGCCGGATACACGGGAGCAACGGTTCCCATGAACGTCAACAGCGGGGGCGATCTTAGATTCGGCCCGTAGCCGGACACGGTCCTGGATACCTTTTAAGCTCCAGGATCGGGCAAGCATCCCCCTTGATGGACTGAGGCAAGCCCGCTCCGCCAGCAACCTCTGTCTAAGAAGAGCTGCAGGGCGGCCTATCGACAGTGCTGAAGAGTGCATCCATCGTCGATGAACATCGTGCCCTTGTGGGTGCGGTAATTGAAAAGATTCAGTCCACTGAGAGAGGACAAAATGAATCTTGCATTAGCCTTATAAAAGGCTTTGAGGTATGTTTTAGGAACCTTTGAAGATTGTCATAGTATGAACAGTAGCCCCTGATGCACTGTCCGGTGAAAGAGAGAACCGGGCAGGGGACCAAATTTCTGCTTCGCAGGAGACTAAGTTAATGACATATATCTCTTTGTTTGAAAACAGGCGTCTGTAGTGACGACCGCCTCTCATACTGCGGAAGTGTCCGGACTAAAGCAGAGTCTGGAGCAGGCCGAAGAAGAACTTGGCCGAGTGAAGAAGCAGTTGGAGGACAAGCAAGGTATGTCGAAACCTTTGATAAGTTAAGCACAAATGAGTAGTTGTGCCTGATGAATTTATTTGTATTGTGTGCTATAGGAGCAAATGCCGACAAGAAGGCCGCCACGGAGCAGTCTTCGCGAGAAGCACGAGGCCAGGGTCATTGAAAGCCAAACGAGAGCTCCAGGAGGCCATGAAGAAAAGCGAGACCTTGGAGTAGAGTCTAGCAGGGAAAGAATCCGAACTCGCCCAAGCTCTCCAAGCCGCAAATGATGTTCGGGAGGAAGCCCGAGGTGCTCTGAAGGACAGTCAAGAGGCGAGGCGTATTGTGGCTGGTAAGGCTTTGTTACTCAAAGCACTTTTTATGTAGTAACAGGAGAAATTCGGAGTGACAAATTGAATTCTTGTTTCTCCAGGGGCGTTTGCGGACCTGCCATGTAGCATATCTGATGTTTCTCAATTCTAACGGGCTGAGGAGAAGAAGTCTCTGGAAAAGCATTTCTGGTCGCAGTATTTGGCGTCGAATTATCCGGTGACCTTTGTCGATCAGCTGAAGCAGCTGATTGAACTGCACCAGGCGGCCGAACTAGCCATGAAGGATTTAATTGTCCGGCTGTGGCCCGCTGAGCCAATTCCAAGCAGTTACTTCGGGCTTGTGAAACGGATTGTTGGTGCTTGCCCTCGGCTCAAAGTCATTAAGCGGTCGGTCTGTATAGAAGGTGCACGCATGGCATTTGCCCATGCGAAAGTGCACTGGTGGAAGCTTGATGCTGAAAAGCTGATGACTGAGGGACCACCGGAGGGTAAGGAGCACCGCAAGCCCGAATTATATTATGATGGTGTCCTGAAAGGAGCCCGCCTTGTGGCGGAGCAATGTACCAAAGACATTATATTTCCCTGAAGACAGGTATGTTGTCCTTTGTAATGCGGAACACTGGCACTGTTATTATTTATTGCCTGTTATATAAAAGTTTTTTCTTCCTGTGCGGCCGTTTGATATATATGAATCCTGAGAGTTGGCCAGTCATCGGCTTCTGCCCCCACGTAGAAAGTACAGGGGTGTTCGGGTCATACCTGAACACTCTTTATCCCATTTTTGGTTCCTTGAAGGAGGTGTTCATCACAGCGAACCAGTCAATTAGACTATAGGGCTTTATCACTCTCACTTAGCCATAGGAATTCGAGTATGGTAGGCGCAACCCCTGGTGTTCGGAAGACCGTACGAGGGGCTCTAAAAGCGCCTGATCGGAAGACCGATCCGTCACACTCTACATTTGTTATGGCATTATGCGGAATAAATCCTTAAAGATTTTACAACCTCTCGAATAGCTGACCAGCTCTTGCCGTATCATGACAGTCAGTTTTCGGCTTTCTCCACTGAGGTGCTTGTCCGGAAGAACCGGGACACAATCGCAGTAGTTCTCCCAGCGCTACCTTAGCCGATGGAGCGGAACGTAAGGTACAAAAACATGGGAGTCGGGCAAACCCAACTAATGACCCCAGACATGATTCGGAGCTGATGCATATAGTGCTATAAGTTCGGGGTGCCGAGCGACCGAGAAGGTGGCCGGACTTTGTTGCCATATTATGAGTACAATGAAGCCCCTGGCACAATGGGGCATGACACTATGTGCGGGTGCCGTTATGACGAAAAATGCGTCAATGAGGAATGACAGCCGGTAAGTGTCATACAGTTCTACGTGTTGTAGTGGAGAGATACGTCTATGCGTATGAGTACGGTTTATGCTATGAAAGGCGGTATGCTGGCAGAACCTGTCGCGACCGGACGGGAGGAAGCTGTGTGCGGATCCAAAGTGAATCCGGACTGTCTTCTTGGGGAATACTTGTGTATTCCCTCTTTGTGTGTCCGAGCTAATTCCATGCCGCCAGTCCTGTTCTCCGCAAAAGTGAGCCTGTAAAGAAAAATGCTTAGAGGCATTTGCGGGTCGTAGGGTGGTTGAACTGCGGGGCCCTTCTTCAGTTTATGCCTGAGTGCTTGATTGGAGCCTGGTCGAGCCAGGCTATCATGCCGGAAAGTAGCTCGAACTCCTTTTTTTGGTGTTCGGGAGGTTGGCTGTCGAATCAAGGTTCGATACAAAGGCACAACTCGCTACCTCAGCGACGGTATACTTTATCGTGTCGGGGTGGGGTTCGGCCTTGCCCATAATTGTGACTATGTCACATGGGTTTGGCATGGTGTGGTACCGCGTTGAATCGAGCCAACGCGGTTCGTCCCTATAGTATATAGTAGTTACTGTATAAGGGGACAATGCGGAAGACTTATTCTTCGGTATGGTGTTTGTTTGGTGATCCGAAGACAACCTCCAGGGTGGTGGGCCTGTGAAACTTGGCCTTTACACCTGGAACGACATCTTGAGAAGATGTTTTTAGTGGGTTTGATCCTCGAGCGATTAGTATCTATCTGGTGCACTGTGTCCTGGAGCAGCAAGTTATGCTACTGTTTATGCCAACAGGGGCTCGTGCGAGGTGGAACCCACCAACTATTGGGTCGATGGTAAGTACAATTGAATTGCCATGGTTTAAATTGGCTGGACGGTCTGTGTGATCGGAGATGATCGGCCTTATTTTGGCACCGAGGGGTGACTTGTATTGTTGAGTCGGCGTCCCGAGGAGTACACGTTCGTTCCCTTGTTGGTTCCTGGAGAATTTTTCTTTTGCCTCATAATGTTTGGTGGTCTAGGCTCCTCGTTGTCTTCATAGCTTTGAGACCCCTTCTTTAATGTTTCCGGCACGCAACCGGCCGGTTTGTTTTGAAGATCCGGCATTCTCTATTGGTATGATTGGCTGCCATTCCAGGGGTACCATGAATTTGACATGGTTGGTCGAGTATGCTGCCCGGGCCGGATAGGCCTGTATTGTTCTCTTTCCGTTGACCGGACTGGGAGCCGCGGAATCCGGCATCGACTGCCGTGTCTTGGGCGTCATCATGATTCTTGTGACGCTTATGTCTGTTGCATCGAGGTTTGTGGATGTTGCCTCGCATTTCCTGCGTATTTCCCCGTGTGACGCCCGGATAATTAAGCGACAGTAAAACTCTGCTAATGAGACCACATCACCTTCGTTACTGTTGCTAATCTTTCGTTAGCACAAAACCGATTCAAAATCAATTCAAAATATGGCAAACAACAAAAGTTTTCAAACGTTAAAACTAAAATGTTCAAAGTGCGACAAATAAATCCTAAGTCATAATGGTGGAGGAACCACATTTTTCTAGAAGGATTAAATGCACTAAAATGGTTCAAACAGTAGCAAAAACAACTATTTAAACGCCTTTGGTATTTTATAAAATACTAAACTATTTTATATCGGGCCATAACTTCTTACAGTAGTGGATTGTTCTGAAACGTTATTTTAGGGGTTGTAGTCATATTTTGCTAAACTAAAATTACTATGTAACTAAAATAAAACAGAAAAGAAAAATAACGAAAAGTAAAACAAAGAAAAAAAAAAGACCAACCCCCCCCCCCCCACGCTAGGCCAACCGGCCGGCCCAGCCGGCCCTCCTCTCTGGCCTACAAGGCCACCGCCCCCGAACCCTAACCCCCACCCGATCCCCACTCTCCCCCACTCGTTCCACCCCCGCGCATCTCCCTCGCCCCTCCCCGATCTGGATCGGGGGAGACGGCGCCTCGACCCCGCCGCCTCATCCCTGCGCCCCGTCACCGGCCGGCGCCGCCCGTCTCCGCCGGCGCCTCCTCATCGCCTCCCCACACCGCTTCCTCAACCCGCCCCCCCCCCCCCCGACCGGCCTCCTCGCGCCTCTACTTCCTCCCGGCGCCGCCCCGCCATCGCCGCCTCGACCTCGACCTCGTCGCCCGAAGCCGTCCCGGACGCCGCCGGACTTCGCCGTCGCGCAGCACGTCGTCCCCGTCCTCCTCCTCGTCACCCGCTGCCTAGCCCCTACACCGTACGGTGAGGCCCTCGGCCTCCTCTTCTCCTCTCCGCTGCTCGCTGATGCCTGCGACCACCGCACCGAACGGATCCGGCCGCGCTCACCCTCGCCCGTGGCCGCATCTCGCACCTCGTTCCCGACCGGCCAGTGCGTGTCCATGGTCCCGCGATCACCTGCTCGCTGCAGCTCGTCGCCCGCCCCTGCTCCTCTGTCCGCCGCGGCCCGCTGCTGCTTCGTCGCGTCCGCCGTTCCCCGCACGGGCCACAGCCCCCTGCTGCCCGACCCCGCCGCTCGCCGGAGCTGGCCGCCCCTTTCCCCCCTACCTCGCCAGATTCTGGCGCCCCGCCTCGCCCCTGGTGGCCTCGCGTGCGGGTGTCCCTGCGCCCGCACCGCCCGATCGGGCGCACCCGATCCGCAAAGGCCCAGTGGCCCTATGACAACGGGGGCCCACCCCCAGAACGTTTTAATTAAAAAAAAGAGAAAAAATAATAATAAATAAAATAATAATAATAATAATCAATAAATTATTTAATTAATTAAGGAATTAATTAAGTTAATTAATCATAATTAGATTAACCTAATTGACTAATTAGTTTAATTAAACAGTAATTAGTTAATTAAACCCTAATTAACATAATCAGAGGATGACAGGTGGGTCCCACTGGACCCGCACGTCAGTTTGACCAGTCAACACCTCTGTTGACTGCTGACGTCATGCTGACGTCATGATGACGTCAGCAAACACTGTTTTGGATAATGTTGAATTAAATAAATTAAATAAATTCTAAAAATGATTTAAAACTTTAGAAAATCATATCTTTTAATCCGTAACTCGGATTAAAATATTTTCAACATGAAAGTTGCTCAGAACGACGAGACGATTCCGGATACGCAACCCGTTCGTCCGCCACACCCTCCTAACCTATCGAACTCGCAACTTTCCCCCTCCGGCTCCTCTGCCCGAAAACGCGAAACACTAGGAATACTTTCCCGGATGTTTTCCCCCTTCACCGGTATCACCTCATACCGCGTTAGGGCACCCTAGCACCGTACTTGTCATGTCATGCCTCGATATGCATCTGTTTGCAAGGTATTCATTGTTTCTTCCCCCTCTTCTCTCTGGTAGACTACGAGACCGACGCTGCTGCTGCCCAGTTCGACTACGGAGTTGACGACCCCTCTCTCTTGCCAGAGCAACCAGGCAAGCCCCCCCCCTTGATCACCAGATATCGCCTATTCTTCTCTATACTGCTTGCATTAGAGTAGTGTAGCATGTTACTGCTTTCCGTTATTCCTATCCTGATGCATAGCCTGTCCTTGTTACTACTGTTGTTACCATTACCTGCTATCCTACTGCTTAGTATAGGATGCTAGTGTTCCATCAGTGGCCCTACACTCTTGTCCGTCTGCCATGCTATACTACTGGGTCGTGATCACTTCGGGAGGTGATCACGGGCATATACGATATATTTTACACAGTTACATTACCTGTGATACTGTTCGGAGATGGGGGCTGAAAGGACAGGTGGCTCCATCCCGGTAGAGGTGGGCCTGGGTCCCCGACGGCCCCCGACTGTTACTTTGTGGCGGAGCGACAGGGCAGGTTGAGACCACCTAGGAGACAGGTGGGCCTGGCCCTCGTCGGCGTTCGCGGATACTTAACACGCTTAACGAGATCTTGGTATTTGATTTGAGTTGGCTACGAGCCTATACGCACTAACCATCTACGCGGGAGTAGTTATGGGTATCCCGGCGTCGTGGTATCAGCCGAAGCCTTCGTGACGTCAGCGACTGAGTGGCGCGCGCCGGATTGGACTGGAACGCCACTAGGCTAGGTCTGCTTCCGGCCGCGTTCGCAACGTGCAGGTGTGCAAAGGGCGATGGGCCCAGACCCCTGCGCCATAGGAGTTAGACCGGTGTGCTGACCTCTCTGTTGTGCCTAGGTGGGGCTGCGACGTGTTGATCTTCCGAGGCCGGGCATGACCCAGGAAAGTGTGTCCGGCCAAATGGGATCGAGCGTGTTGGGTAAGTTGGTGCACCCCTGCAGGGAAGTTAATCTATTCGAATAGCCGTGATCTTCGGTAACAAGACAACTTGGAGTTGTACCTTGACCTTATGACAACTAGAACCGGATAATTAATAAAACACACCCTTCCAAGTGCCAGATACAACCCGGTGATCGCTCTCTAACAGGGCGACGAGGAGAGGATCGTCGGGTAGGATTATGCTATGCGATGCTACTGGAGATGCTACTTGGAGTTGCTACTTGGAGATGCTAGTTGGAGGACTTCAGACTACCCTCTTCTACCTGTTGCAAGACGACGGTGACCAGAAGCGTAGTCTTCGATAAGACTAGCTATCCCCCTCTTATTCTGGCATTCTGCAGTTCAGGCCACTGATATGGCCCTTTACACATATATCCATGCATATGTAGTGTAGCTCCTTGCTTGCGAGTACTTTGGATGAGTACTCACGGTTGCTTTCTCCCCCTTTCCCCCCCTTTCCTTTCTTTCTGGTTGTCGCAACCAGATGCTGGAGCCCAGGAGCCAGACGCCACCGTCGACGACGATCCCTACTACACCGGAGGTGCCTACTACTACGTGATGCCCGCTGACGATGACCAAGAGTAGTTAGGAGGATCCCAGGCAGGAGGCCTGCGCCTCTTTCGATCTGTATCCTAGTTTGTGCTAGCCTTCTTAAGGCAACTTGTTTAACTTATGTCTGTACTCAGATATTGTTGCTTCCGCTGACTCGTCTATGATCGAGCTCTTGTATTCGAGCCCTCGAGGCCCCTGGCTTGTAATATGATGCTTGTATGACTTATTTTATTTGTAGAGTTGTGTTGTGATATCTTCCCGTGAGTCCCTGATCTTGATCGTACACGTTTGCGTGTATGATTAGTGTACGATTGAATCGGGGGCGTCACAAGTTGGTATCAGAGCCAACTGCCTGTAGGAATCCCCCTTCCACACTCGTTGGCCGAAGTTGAGTCTAGTCGATGAAAAATGTTTTACTAACATGGCTGTGCGGCTTACGGGCCCACATCGCCATTGGATGGTATTAGGATCTTTTATTCCTCGCCTATACTCTGGGACTCTGATCTCTCTTCTATTCGGGTTAAATGATTTTGCTAAAATCTAACTTTAGGTTCTAGAAAATACTTCCTCACGAAGAGCCCCATTCAGGCCAGATGATCGCCTGCTGCACCAGAAGATTTCGTAGTTACTCTCTGCTACTCTTTCGAGACTTTGTGCCCATCGCCTTTGCAAATTCCCCACCACTGCTATATCATTATGGATAACTACATCCACTTGCCCTTTCAAATCCCATTGATCTTGTTATTACAAGATACACCGAAAATTCTCTGTATTGTTCCGAGAATATTTTGTGCCTATTGACTTGCAGTTCCTCGCCACCTGAATACCCCTACGGATAATATCTCGCCCTTATCGAGTATCTGCTCATCCCTAGTTGTTCATGTGTTTCACAATGGTCATCGAAATACTATTCGATCCTCCAAAAATCCGTAGTAGCTTATTGCTCTGCAATACTTGTCTGCTTGCATGATGGATGGTTTCCATATGTCTGGCAATATTCGTTAGTATCCTTAGGCACCGTCATTTTGATCCCTTTGATTCAACATGAGTGCGAATGCACGCAATCATTAGTTGATCCTTTTAAATTATCTTTCCGGCTCAGACGTCATTTTGAACATGGGCTGGTTCTCAACAAATCCAATTGCCGTCGATTGTACCCCTAAGGCTATTCAACTTATCCATCCTAATCAGAACATTGCTTATGATCCCTTGATTTGAAAATCATAATTCCTTTGCACTTGAGCTCTGGATTAGTCAGTTGTTTCCATAATCCAATGCCTTTGCATTCTTTCTTCCTCTGGTAGAGTACCGATACTCACATCAGCTCCATTGTGTATCATCAGATCCATTGTTTGATTTCATCCGACATCGTCCTTAATGTTCAATAACCTTGTGATCCTTTCCACAGATATATAATGCCTTTGGTAAACTGTATCCTCTACCTTGTCATCCATGCTCTACTTTTGAGCTTGTGTTATTTACTCCTGAAGTTTGTGATATATGTTCCTAAGATACCCGATGGTTTGAACTAATGCCTTCCCTAATTTGTGCAAACCCGGAAGATTTCACGGGTCATACTTATCTGGTATTGCACCAGGTAAAACTTTCAACAACTAATGTCATTTTCAAAATACAAGAGGTGAATGAAAGGTTATGCGTTGAACAAGTGGGAGTCGACCTTGAACCCTGTGTTCACGCCCATGGACACGATGTATACCTGATCATGGAAGCTTCTCTTAAAATAATTATCCCCTTGTTACAAGATCATCTTGTATCCTTGGATGTGTTTTCGACCAAAATTTCTTCCTTTGATCCATTTCTTGGACAAGTTAAAGTACTTGTCTTCTGCAGTTCATTATACCTGTCCAATCCTTATTCTGATTTACCTTCGAGTATTACCCTCTGGTGTCTCGAGAATAACACGGAACTACATAACTTCTTATGAGTTCTTCATCAACTATTATTCTCATCAATTCCATTTTTCCAACGGGTTCTGAGTTGTTAGGACCCCTCAAGGACACCGACAAGTGAATCAATTCCGCACTCCGACTCAATAAGTTAATCTCCGTTGCTTATGAGTTTAATAATCCTTCAAGTCACTACTAGCCTGATCGGCTATATCATTACCATGTTAAATTTTAACTGTGCTACCCGGTCCTTCTTCCCGTAGCACAATTATTTGACAATGAGCTAAGCTTACGTCGATTTTCCTCATCATATCATTTTGCCTTGAACAACAAGCTTGATTTCGAGTTGTGCCGTACCCATGGTTCCAATAACCTTTCGCTTCATCATTCCTTTGAATTGATGTCGTCGCTGGTTGATTACATCTTCATGAACCCTCTCGACAAAAGTGTCATGATCATCATCAACATTCTGAGTGTTTCCAGGATATCAATTGAATTCTTGATGAGAAATAGCATCCTTTGCCCTCGATGATTTGGGTTATCATCGACAACATTATTGCATTCCCTCCAACACAAAACTTGTTCCTGATTTGTGTTGTACCTTGAGTTCCTTGCTATCCGACTTATGATATGTTCTACCGCGGAGTATTACCATATTTAATGTCAAGAAGGTTGTGAGGATTGCTCCACCTCTTAAGAATTCTTGCTATAATGATACTTCTCACCATCACCATTCTTTCTTGGTCCTCGTGTTGATTCCAACCGGGGTACCCACAAGTGAACGGTGGGGTATGGATTCTGCACTTCTAGCAACCCTATGGCTTTGAAGTTAATGATCGAAATTTCATTCTTAGACTATCGGTTGCTGAACCACCGTTCTAACATTGATCATGCTACATAACCCCATAATTCGGGTGCACCTTTCAACCAATGTTTAATTGTGTATGTTTTCCTCGAGCATACTTCATTATATTATTTGATCTGAAAATGTTATCTCCTTGTTCACATAATCGTGGAAATCCATCTTTTGGAGATATCAATGAATTTTCACTGAGTTCATCAGCTACCTCCTCATCCTCTTCTTGGTTTAATGATGAACTCTTGTTTTGGAACTCGCTTCCATAAGTTCATTTCCGCGAGAATCTTACATAGTCATCTCGTCAAAATTTTGTTGGACCTTTTTCTTCTCAGGCATCCTAATGTCTGAGGTATCCTGACACCAATCGGATCTGAACCTCGGTCATATATGATGGTTGGGACATTTTTCAAGAGTCATAACATTGGTCCTTATATGACTCGGTAAGGTGATGTCATGCCTAGCACACCTCACCCGAGTACCTAATGTTTTAGTTTCCTTTTTAGCAAGGATGACCATTCTTCCATGAGGAAATGGAATGACTTTCTTTATAAATTGTTCTTGGTGAATCCTTTGTATATCCAAAGTCCGACCTTTGATGGAAGACCATGTCAATGCTATCTCAAAGCATGTCTGTGGTACTCTCTTCATCAACAAGAACATTTGAAGCCCAATGCTAATTGTTTCTTGCTCAACTATCCAAACAACGCTATATGGATAATGTCATGAAATTTCTGTCCCCTTACCTAGAGGCTTTTCTACTTAATATCCGGGCTTGGATATCATACTCTGCTTGTTCTTGGGAAGGATATACCCCCGAAATACGTGTTTTAACACATTTTCCTTTCCACTATTCTGTTTAATCTGATAATCATATTTTCCTTTCCATTGTTTGGTTTAACCTTTCTTGTGATCTATATGATCTAAGCAGTAATATTCTCCTGCTTAAGTAAACCCCTCGTTGTACAATTCTGTCAGCAAGACCCTGTTACTATTGTTGATGACATTTCGGTAGCCACCGATGGACGAGAACTTTGCATATTGGTCCGCCTCATGGCAACGAGCAGGAAAATGGTTCTCTTCGTCCCTCGCCCTTGGTATCGACGTTGTTGCCGACATAATCAACAGGCTACCCTATGGCATGTCTTGCTATCATGACCGTGCAAGATGTCAGTCCCCTTCCTACTTTTAACCTCATGGTGGACCCATAACCCAAAGTTCCACAGGATCGAAACCTGACCTCCTGTACACCCTGTTGTCAAAGTTATTCCTCGCGCTTGACTTCTTATGTAATTCACGAGCCACCTGCCAGGAGATCTATTCTGGTTTCAACCGCAATGCTTATTCGTTGCTCTGAACCCTCTTTCCTGCTCTGCTTCAGGCATCTAAAGATTGCTTATCCGCTTCAAGCTTATTACTATACCTTCTTACTTTACTCTCGATATTTTCTTAAGTATCTATTCGAGAGTTACTTTCTACCACATTCACTGAGTTATCCGCCAGATAGTCAACCTTGTAAGGTCCGTTCTTCCGTAATACCCCCTTATCCTTTCGTAAGTACAATGGAGTTCCCGAAGGAAGACAACTTCATCATGATGCATTGGAATAAAGAATTGAAGACATCAATGAAAGGGATTAACTTCTTCGAGAAGATCCGTTAGAACATCGTAACCAGAACTTTCCCCCTTACTCCCCTCTTAAATCTCGGGACGAGATTTCTTGTAGTGGAGGAGAATTGTGACGCCCGGATAATTAAGCGACAGTAAAACTCTGCTAATGAGACCACATCACCTTCGTTACTGTTGCTAATCTTTCGTTAGTACAAAACCGATTCAAAATCAATTCAAAATATGGCAAACAACAAAAGTTTTCAAACGTTAAAACTAAAATGTTCAAAGTGCGACAAATAAATCCTAAGTCATAATGGTGGAGGAACCACATTTTTGTAGAAGGATTAAATGCACTAAAATGGTTCAAACAGTAGCAAAAACAACTATTTAAACGCCTTTGGTATTTTATAAAATACTAAACTATTTTATATCGGGCCATAACTTCTTACAGTAGTGGATTGTTCTGAAACGTTATTTTAGGGGTTGTAGTCATATTTTGCTAAACTAAAATTACTATGTAACTAAAATAAAACAGAAAAGAATAATAACGAAAAGTAAAACAAAGAAAAAAAAAAGACCAACCCCCCCTCCCCCCACGCTGGGCCAACCGGCCGGCCCAGCCGGCCCTCCTCTCTGGCCTACAAGGCCACCCCCCCGAACCCTAACCCCCACCCGATCCCCACTCTCCCCCACTCGTTCCACCCCCGCGCATCTCCCTCACCCCTCCCCGATCTGGATCGGGGGAGACGGCGCCTCGACCCCGCTGCCTCATCCCTGCGCCCCGTCACCGGCCGGCGCCGCCCGTCTCCGCCGGCGCCTCCTCATCGCCTCCCCACACCGCTTCCTCAACCCGCCCCCCCCCCCCCCGACCGGCCTCTTGGCGCCTCTACTTCCTCCTGGCGCCGCCCCGCCATCGCCGCCTCGACCTCGACCTCGTCGCCCGAAGCCGTCCCGGACGCCGCCGGACTTCGCCGTCGCGCAGCACGTCGTCCCCGTCCTCCTCCTCGTCACCCGCTGCCTAGCCCCTACACCGTACGGTGAGGCCCTCGGCCTCCTCTTCTCCTCTCCGCTGCTCGCTGATGCCTGCGACCACCGCACCGAACGGATCCGGCCGCGCTCACCCTCGCCCGTGGCCGCATCTCGCACCTCGTTCCCGACCGGCCAGTGCGTGTCCATGGTCCCGCGATCGCCTGCTCGCTGCAGCTCGTCGCCCGCCCCTGCTCCTCTGTCCGCCGCGGCCCGCTGCTGCTTCGTCGCGTCCGCCGTTCCCCGCACGGGCCACAGCCCCCTGCTGCCCGACCCCGCCGCTCGCCGGAGCTGGCCGCCCCTTTCCCCCCTACCTCGCCAGATTCTGGCGCCCCGCCTCGCCCCTGGTGGCCTCGCGTGCGGGTGTCCCTGCGCCCGCACCGCCCGATCGGGCGCACCCGATCCGCTAAGGCCCAGTGGCCCTATGACAACGGGGGCCCACCCCCAGAACGTTTTAATTAAAAAAAAAGAGAAAAAATAATAATAAATAAAATAATAATAATAATAATCAATAAATTATTTAATTAATTAAGGAATTAATTAAGTTAATTAATCATAATTAGATTAACCTAATTGACTAATTAGTTTAATTAAACAGTAATTAGTTAATTAAACCCTAATTAACATAATCAGAGGATGACAGGTGGGTCCCACTGGACCCGCACGTCAGTTTGACCAGTCAACACCTCTGTTGACTGCTGACGTCATGCTGACGTCATGATGACGTCAGCAAACACTGTTTTGGATAATGTTGAATTAAATAAATTAAATAAATTCTAAAAATGATTTAAAACTTTAGAAAATCATATCTTTTAATCCGTAACTCGGATTAAAATATTTTCAACATGAAAGTTGCTCAGAACGACGAGACGATTCCGGATACGCAACCCGTTCGTCCGCCACACCCTCCTAACCTATCGAACTCGCAACTTTCCCCCTCCGGCTCCTCTGCCCGAAAACGCGAAGCACTAGGAATACTTTCCCGGATGTTTTCCCCCTTCACCGGTATCACCTCATACCGCGTTAGGGCACCCTAGCACCGTACTTGTCATGTCATGCCTCGATATGCATCTGTTTGCAAGGTATTCATTGTTTCTTCCCCCTCTTCTCTCTGGTAGACTACGAGACCGACGCTGCTGCTGCCCAGTTCGACTACGGAGTTGACGACCCCTCTCTCTTGCCAGAGCAACCAGTCAAGCCCCCCCCCCCTTGATCACCAGATATCGCCTATTCTTCTCTATACTGCTTGCATTAGAGTAGTGTAGCATGTTACTGCTTTCCGTTATTCCTATCCTGATGCATAGCCTGTCCTTGTTACTACTGTTGTTACCATTACCTGCTATCCTACTGCTTAGTATAGGATGCTAGTGTTCCATCAGTGGCCCTACACTCTTGTCCGTCTGCCACGCTATACTACTGGGCCGTGATCATTTCGGGAGGTGATCACGGGCATATACGATATATTTTACACAGTTACATTACCTGTGATACTGTTCGGAGATGGGGGCTGAAAGGACAGGTGGCTCCATCCCGGTAGAGGTGGGCCTGGGTTCCCGACGGCCCCCGACTGTTACTTTGTGGCGGAGCGACAGGGCAGGTTGAGACCACCTAGGAGACAGGTGGGCCTGGCCCTCGTCGGCGTTCGCGGATACTTAACACGCTTAACGAGATCTTGGTATTTGATCTGAGTTGGCTACGAGCCTACACGCACTAACCATCTACGCGGGAGTAGTTATGGGTATCCCGGCGTCGTGGTATCAGCCGAAGCCTTCGTGACGTCAGCGACTGAGTGGCGCGCGCCGGATTGGACTGGAACGCCACTAGGCTAGGTCTGCTTCCGGCCGCGTTCGCAACGTGCAGGTGTGCAAAGGGCGATGGGCCCAGACCCCTGCGCCATAGGAGTTAGACCGGCGTGCTGACCTCTCTGTTGTGCCTAGGTGGGGCTGCGACGTGTTGATCTTCCGAGGCCGGGCATGACCCAGGAAAGTGTGTCCGGCCAAATGGGATCGAGCGTGTTGGGTAAGTTGGTGCACCCCTGCAGGGAAGTTAATCTATTCGAATAGCCGTGATCTTCGGTAACAGGACGACTTGGAGTTGTACCTTGACCTTATGACAACCAGAACCGGATACTTAATAAAACACACCCTTCCAAGTGCCAGATACAACCCGGTGATCGCTCTCTAACAGGGCGACGAGGAGAGGATCGTCGGGTAGGATTATGCTATGCGATGCTACTGGAGATGCTACTTGGAGTTGCTACTTGGAGATGCTAGTTGGAGGACTTCAGACTACCCTCTTCTACCTGTTGCAAGACGACGGTGACCAGAAGCGTAGTCTTCGATAAGACTAGCTATCCCCCTCTTATTCTGGCATTCTGCAGTTCAGCCCACTGACATGGCCCTTTACACATATATCCATGCATATGTAGTGTAGCTCCTTGCTTGCGAGTACTTTGGATGAGTACTCACGGTTGCTTTCTCCCCCCTTTCCCCCCCTTTCCTTTCTTTCTGGTTGTCGCAACCAGATGCTGGAGCCCAGGAGCCAGACGCCACCGTCGACGACGATCCCTACTACACCGGAGGTGCCTACTACTATGTGATGCCCGCTGACGACGACCAAGAGTAGTTAGGAGGATCCCAGGCAGGAGGCCTGCGCCTCTTTCGATCTGTATCCCAGTTTGTGCTAGCCTTCTTAAGGCAACTTGTTTAACTTATGTCTGTACTCAGATGTTGTTGCTTCCGCTGACTCGTCTATGATCGAGCTCTTGTATTCGAGCCCTCGAGGCCCCTGGCTTGTAATATGATGCTTGTATGACTTATTTTATTTGTAGAGTTGTGTTGTGATATCTTCCCGTGAGTCCCTGATCTTGATCGTACACGTTTGCGTGTATGATTAGTGTACGATTGAATCGGGGGCGTCACACCCCGGACCGTGATGTATTGGTGTCGGGGCGTGGGCTTTGGGACCTCCTCCTCGAGTTGAGGTAGCAACTTGTGTTTCGGTTACCCTTTGGTGGGGCGCTCGAGTCCGTACTCCTCGGCTGCCAGGACCTCAGTCCATCTATCTGTGAGCAGATCTTGATTAGCTTGGAGCTGCTGCTGCTTCTTTTTCAGGCTTGTTGCATTGGCCATAAGCCGGCGCTTGAAGCGCTCCTGCTCGATCGGATCCTTAGGCACGCCGAATTCATCGTCGCCGAGGCTCACCTCGTCTTCGGAGGGGGCATGTAGTTGTCCTCCTCTAGGTATCCGTCCGTCGCCTATTCATCTGGGCTAACCAACCCGTCTTCCTGTTCGGCCTGCTCGAAGGCAGGCTGATCGGGATTATATTCATCTTCGGCACTATCCGGATTGTTTTCGTCTCTTCTGTCGGTATTGTTGTGGCGGCGCTTGGAGCGGCGCCGATGACGCCCATACTTTGATTTTTTCCTTGAGGGGTTATCCTCTATTGCCTCATCGCCATTGGTTTCTTTGGGAGTGTCCACCACATATATATATCATACGAGGAGGTGGCTGTTGAGCGCCCCGTGGGCGGTGGTTCCTGTTCTTCTCCTGCATCGTCGTCAACACCGTCGATGTCTTTATAGTTGAAGTCAAGCACGTCGGTCAAATCATAGACATTGGCAATGAAGTGGGTGGTGGGTGAGGGAGTCCTAGATTAGGTGGTATCCGGACAGCCGGACTATATACTTTGGCCGGACTGATGGACCATGAAGATACAAGACTCAAGACTTTGTCCCGTGTCCGGATGGGACTCTCCTTTGCGTGGAAGACAAGCTTGGCGATCCGGATATTAGATTTCCTTCTTTGTAACCGACTCTGTGTAAACCTAGCCCCCTCCAGTGTCTATATAAACTGGAGGGTTTGGTCCGTATAGGGACAATCATAATCATCATAGGCTAGCTTCTAGGGTTTGGCCTCTACGATCTCGTGGTAGATCAACTCTTGTAATACTCATATCATCAAGATCAATCAAGCAGGAAGTAGGGTTTTTACTTCCATCGAGAGGGCCCGAACCTGGGTAAAACATGGTGTCCCTTACCTCCTGTTACCATTAGCCTTAGACGCACAGATCGGGACCCCCTACCCGAGATCCGCCAGTTTTGACACCGACATTGGTGCTTTCATTGAGAGTTCCTCTGTGTCGTTGCTGCAAGGCTCGATGGCTCCTTCAATCGTCGACAACAATGCGGTCCAGGGTGAGACTTTTCTCCCCGGACAGATCTTCGTGTTCGGCGGCTTCGCACTACGGGCCGATTCGCTCAGCCATCTGGAGCAGATCGACAACTACACCCCTGGCCATCAGGTCAGGTTCAGAAACTTGAACTACACGATCGATATCCCCGGAGACTCGATCTTCGACGGATTTGAGCCTACGCCAGGAGCGCCGAACAGTCACAACGAGCGCGGCTTAGACTTGTTGTCAGACAATACTCGGGATATCGCGCCTGCAGGAGCTGAGGACCTAAATCCGGGGCAGATTGCATCGTACAGGGACGGGTGGATAGACCCCGCCTCGGAAGCCGCACACTCGTCGGCGGTAGAGCCGAACACAGACTCCACTCCGAAGGAAGCCTGTGTCACCGGACCCCCGGACTCATGTCCGGCTGTAGGTTCCAGTCCGCGTATCCCCGAGCCCACCGAATCCGGTTGGGCTCCGGTAACGGAGTTCACCGCTGAGGATATCTTCCTGCACTCGCCCTTTGGCGACATGTTGAACTCGTTGAAGTCCAGCTCGAGTGGGAAGCAGGCCACGAGCAGGCCGAACAGGAAGACGGGCAGGTCAGCCCAAACGAACAGGCGAAGGACGGATACCTGGAGGAGGACAACTACATGCCCCCTCTGAAGACAAGATTAGCCTCGGCGACGAAGAATTCGGCGTGCCTGAGGACCCCTTAGAGAAGGAGCGCTTCAAGCGCCGGCTTATGGCCACTGCGAGGAGCCTGAAAAAGAAGCAGCGGCAGCTCCAAGCTGATCAAGATCTGCTCACAGACAGATGGACTGAAGTCCTGGCGGTCGAGGAATAGGGACTCGCGCGCCACACCAAAGGTTATCCAAAGCACAAGTGGCTACCTCAACTCGAGGAGGAGCCTATACTACCAGCACAGGACGAGGCTGACCGGCCACCTCATGGCCGGGATAAAATGGCGTATCAGCCCGAATACCAGCCCGCACCCCCACGCCAATAAACTACGGCCCGAGGCAATAGGCAGGACCTGCGAGACATACTGGAAAACAAGGCAGGACAGCCAAGCTCAATCTACAGATCGCGGGGGCGCGCCCCAACACGTGACGATGATCGTCACGCCGGATACACTATCAATAAGTCCAGGCGGGCCAAACATAGCCAACCAGACTCATTCGAACTATGTAGCCACATGGCTCGGCATAGAGGCGCCGCACACCCCCTCTGCTTCACTGACGAAGTGATGTATCACGAATTCCCAGAAGGGTTCAAACCCGTAAACATCGAATCATACGATGGCACAACAGACCCCGCAGTATGGATAAAATATTTCCTTCTCCACATTCACATGGCCCGCGGTGACGATCTACATGCCATCAAGTATCTTCCCCTTAAACTCAAAGGACTGGCCCGTCACTAGCTAAATAGCCTGCTGGCAAATTCCATCGGCAGTTGAGAAAACCTGGAGGATGCGTTCCTCGACAACTTCCAGGGCACGTACGTGCGACCACCGGATGCTAATGACTTGATTCACATTACCCAACAGCCCGGAGAGTCAGCAAGGAAATTCTGGACTCGGTTCCTAACTAAAAAGAACCAAATTGTCGACTGTCCGGACACCGAAGCCCTGGCGGCCTTTAAGCATAATATCCGTGATGAGTGGCTCGCCGGACACCTCGGCTAGGAAAAACCAAAGTCCATGGCGGCCCTCATGACACTCATGACCCGCTTTTGCGCGGGCGAGGACAGCTGGTTGGCTCGCAGTAGCACCACGCCAATAAACTCCGGCACTTCCGATGTCCGCGACAATAACGGCAAGCCACGGTGCAATAGACATAAGCGTCGGAACAATGGCGACAACACTGAAGACACATCAGTCAACGCCAGATTCAGTGGCTCAAAATCCGGTCAGCGAAAAAAGTTGTTCAAAAGAAACAATCAGGGACCATCCAGTCTGGACCGCATACTTGATCGCTCATGCCAAATTCATGGCACCTCGGATAAGCCAGCAAACCACACTAACAGAGACTGCTGGGTGTTCAAACAAGACAAGAGGCTGCATAGCGACGATGACGAGGAACCCCGGGGGGACAGAAGTAATTTCCTCCCCAGGTGAAAATGGCCAATATGATCTACGCCACCCACATTCCCAAACGGGAATGAAAGCGAGCACTACGGGACGTCTATGTGATGGAGCCAGTCGCCCCAAAGTTCAACCCATGGTCAGCCTGTCCGATCACTTTTGATTGTAGGGATCACCCTACCAGCATCCGTCATGGCAGTTCAGCCGCATTGGTCCTAGACCCAATCATCGATGGATTCCACCTCACGCGAGTCCTTATGGACGGCGGCAGGAGCCTGAATCTGCTTTATCAGGACACAATGCGCAAAATGGGCATCGACCCTTCAAGGATCAAGCCCACCAAAACCACCTTCAAAGGTGTAATTCCATGAGTAGAGGCCCGTTACATGGGTTCCATAACACTAGAAGTGGTCTTCGGATCTCCGGATAACTTCTGAAGCGAGGAGTTAATCTTCGATATCGTCCTTTTCCGTAGTGGCTATCATGCACTGCTTGGACGAACCGCATTTGCTTGATTCAATGCGGTACCACACTATGCATACCTCAAGCTCAAGATGCCAGGACCTCGCGGGGTTATAACAGTCAATGGAAACATGGACCACTCTCTCCGTACAGAAGAGCATACTGCAGCCCTCGCGGCAGAAGTACAAAGCAGCCTTCTCCGGCAAACCACCAATCCGGCGACAACAACCCCGAACACCTCAAGCGAGTCCGGAGTACCCTGCAACAGGATCGCCAGGCACGCCAAGAGCGCGACTAGCAGTCCGGCCTCCACCCCAGCCCCATTCAGGCAGCATTCGTGCCATGCGTACACAATTACGCACTCAAAATACCATGGGCATAGGCGGAGGCCCAATAGTGATGCGGTAAACAGCGCGGTTCAGCCGCAACATACTTTAATAACCCCCTTTATCTTTCAGGACCCTACTTTCGGGCAGTCTCTTCAGAGAGCCGGATCATCGGACTTATCACAGGAGGGAAAACCAAGGAGGCAAAAGGCTTCGCGCACAAAGGGAATACCCAGGTGGTATCTGTTAATGATCATTATACCTGTTTTATATACCTACATGCGGCCCGCCCTTGGATAGACATGTCAAATAGTCCTATTTACTTCTGCTCAACGCATTAATTGTAAACATACGCTTGGACGTATTATTTATTAATGGGAGATAATATATAGCGTCAGCTTATCATTCCTATCTTCACATTTAAAAAAAATGTTCATTTAATATTGAATTCGTCCACTTTGGTACGTTCAGTTTGCCAGGGGCTTCTTATGGCGCCCCGTAATATGGCAAGATAAGTCCGAACACTTTTGACAGTGCGGCACCCCAAACTTATAGCATTACATGCATCAGCTCCGAATCATGTCTTGGGTAAATAGTTGGGTTTGCTCGGCTCCCTTGTTTTGGTACCTTACGTTCCGTTATATCGGCTATGGTAGCGCAGGGAGAACTACTGCGATTGTATCCTGGTTCTTCCGGACGAGCACCTTAGTAGAGAAAGCCGAAATTGACTGTCATGATGCGGCGAGAGCTGGTCGCTGTTCGAGAGGTCTTAAAATCCTTAAAGATTTTTTCCGCTTTAGGCGAGGAGTCGGCCTCGTCCGATTTAGGCGTGTATAGCGCCCCAATTCGGCTTTCCAAATTTTAGGGGCTTCGCCGCAATTTAAAATTGTAGACTTCTATGGCCAAGTGAGAGTTATAAAGCCGCATAGTCCGATTGCCTTGTTCGCTGCGCCAAACACCTCCTTCACGGACCAAAAATTTGGATAAAAGAGTGTTTCGGGTTTTCCACGAACACCCCAGTACTAGTTACGTGGGGGCGGAAGCCGAAGAATGGCCTACTTTCAGAATTTTATAAACAGCCGCACAGAAGGTAATATTTTAAATCAACAAAATGCTACATAGCGCAAACAAGTTCGTTTTCATATCACAAAAGACGACATGAGTACATTCATTCAAAGATTGTGTCCTTGGTACATTCATCGGCCACGAGACAAGCACCTTTCATCACGCCATCGTAATATTTCTCGGGGTAGCGATGCGCCTTGCCCTCCGGCGGTCCCTCCTTCACCAGCTTCTCCACATCCAGCTTGGCCCAATGCATCTTCGCACGGGCAAAGGCCCGGTGGGCACCCTCAATGCAAACGGATCGCTTGATAACTTCAAGTCACGAACAGACATTCACCATCCGTTTTATAAGACCAAAGTAGCTGGCGGGCAGGGGCTCACCAGGCCACATCCGGACTATGAAATCCTTCATGGCCACTTCGGCCGCCCTGTGGAGTTCAACCAATTGCTTCAGTTGGTCACTCAGAGGCATTAGGTGTTCGGCTCTAGCATACTAGGACCAGAACAACTTCTCCGTTGAGCTCCCCTCTTCGGCACGGTAGAACTTCGCGGCATCCGATATGCTGCGTGGCAGATATGCGAATGCCCCTGGAGAGCTTCGAATTCGGGTAGGAAAAAGAAATGTCTCCTCCACATGCTTGCTTTGCATAATGAATGCCTTACCCTCCGCTATCTTCTTGGCCACCTGGATTTCCTGATGGGCCTTTTGGGCTTTGGCCTTGGCGTCTTTCGTGCTCAAAAGGGCCATCGCAAACTCAGACTCCTTCGTCTTGAAGTCATGCTCCAAGGAATCGAACCTCTTGCCGAGCTCCTGGAGCTCTTGCTGTACCTCGCCCACCCTAGCATCTTGCTTTTCGTGCTCAATGCGCTCCATCGCCGCCTTGTTTTCGGCCTTGGATAGCGCTTTCTTCAGGGACGCCAGTTCGGTCGTGGCCCCTATTACAAAATCATGACGCTTTTTTGTTAGCGTCACCAATTTTTCCTATTCTTTGTGATATGTGAACAGGGTATCACTCACCTTTGTTCTCTTCGAGCTGCCTCTTCGTGAGGCTGAGCTCCCCTTTTGCCTGCTCTAGGTCCCATTTGAGTCTGGTGACCTCTGCTGTGCGGGCAGCAGCGGCAAGCAGCACCGCCTGCTTATTCACATAGACACATGCTGTTAGACTCCTGCGGTTTAGTGTTGACCCTCCGTTTGGATTTTCTTTCTGAACACCAAACAGAGTGTCAAGGGCTACTATCTATTGGGTGATAATTTCCAACACTGTTGATTACTTACCTCAAAGCCTGTCAGGAGGCTGGTACAGACTTCGGTCAATCCGCTTTTGGTGGACTGAACCTTCTGAATCACCGCACTCATAAGAGTACGGTGCTCTTCATCCATGGAATCGCCGCGAAGCACTTCCAGCAGACTATCCGACGCCTCTGGGGTAACGGAAGTCATCGGCACGGTCGGCTCGCCCTCAGCGAGGGGCTGCCTGCCCGAATCCAAAACCTTTGGAGGTTCCGGTACAGTGTCTGGCTGGGAGCCCAACTCACTTCGGCTCTCGTCGGCATAATCTGCGGGGATCTTACGCCCCGTGTGCCCGGCATCTGGAATTTCGCCTTGGGGCATCTCCAGAGTCGCCTCCCCCTGCTCTGGGAGCCTTTGGGACAACACCTCTATGTCATCCGCAGGCCGAGGGGAAGTGGCCATCGGGAGCGAATTCATCGCCGAATTGCTCAAAGACCCATCCAAAGAGGATACCTCGGGATGGGCCCTAGCCGGACTGCATATACGTGTTCGGCGTTATAACAAACTATGAAGCAAAGTCACACTAAAGTACAACAGAATGCGGATACTTACGATCTTACTAGGGGCTTCCCCCTGGGCAGCCACTCGTTCTCACTGTAGGCGGCCGCGGTGGAGTGATCCGGAAGGGACGCCTTTCCCTTCTTGGGCGTCCTAGCCTCCCCCTCCGGGGTGGCTTTCCTTTTCTTCTCCTACCTACTGCAGGGAGGCGGAGTTTCCTCGTGTTTCCCCCCGCCTCCGCGGGAGGAATCTGCCTCGTCGTCTTCGGATGACGAGTCTATGATGGCCTTGCATCGGGGACCCTTCCTGGTCCCCTGGGCCGCCCTCTTAGGCCCTTCGGCCTCCCCGGATGGGGCGGCCCTTTCCTTTTCCTCCTCCCCTTCGTGGGAGGAGTGTGCCTCATCATCTTCGGACGAGGCGTCCGGTACAACCTTACGCCGGAGACCCTTCCTGGTCCCCGGGGCCTTCTTTTCGTCCTTCTTTTCCGGCACCTTGTAGGGCGCCGGGACTAGCATCTCCGTCAGGAGAGCAGTTGCTGGACCTTCTGGCAGTGGAGCCAGACAGTCGACCCGCTCCGCTGTCACCACGTAATCCTGATTCAATACACACGATGACTTAAAATCCTCTCATGAGTATGCTGAGAAAGCTACACCTGGTGATGGTCAGAAAACTCACCGGATGGGGGAGCCGAATGCCGTGGAGTCCGCTGTCCTCAGATGTGGGAGGAGGTATTTCGGAGTCCTTGAACAACACCTTCCATGCATCCTTGTGTGTCGTTCCGTAAAGCTCTTGAAGTATCTGGTGTTCAGCCGGAACGAACTCGCACAGATTAAATGCCCGTCTTTGGCAGGGAAGAATTCGGCGGGCGAGCATGACCTGGACCACGTTGACAAGCTTGATTTTCCTGTCCATCATATTTTTGATGCAATTCTGAAGTCCTGTCAGCTCCACAGGTTCACCGCAGGCCAGGCCCTTCTTTTCCCAGGAGGTGAGCCGCATGGGAATTCCGGATCGGAATTCAGGGGTCGCCGCCCAGTTGGCGTCGCGCGGCTCGGTGATGTAGAACCACCCCGATTGCCACCCTTTCATAGTCTCTGCGAAGGAGCCGTCAAGCTAGGTAACATTGGGTATCCTGCCCACCATGGCGCCTCCGCACTCCGCTTGCTGGCCGCTCACAATCTTCGGCTTCACACAGAAGATTCGTAGCCACAAGCCGAAGTGGGGCTTGATGCGGAGGAAGGCCTCGCACACGACGATCATGGAAGTCTAGCCCATAGTAAAACATGAGCCCACGGACAAAGGGATGAAGTGGAAATCCCAGTCGACGGACGAGGTGGGCAAGAAACATGACCCTCTCATGGGGTCCCAGAGTCGAAATGATTTGCCCTGCGTCCGGCAGCCGGTGCGCGATATCTGCGGCCAAGTATCCGGCCGCCCGGAGCTTCGTAATATGCTCCTCCTTGACAGTGGAGGCCACCCACTTGCCTCCTGCTCCGGACATGTTTGGCTATGCGAAGAAGGCATGAACTAGGGCGCTGGCGCTCAAGGGTGCGATAATGGATAAGCGAAGAAGGAAGAAGGCGTGGGTAAAAATGGGGAATCCTTATCCCTTTATAGGGGCGATGAAAACGGTGCGCCTCCACACTTGCCCGTTGAAGATTTCTTATTTCCCAAGCGCCATGATTAATGGCGTGGTTGGGTTACCCGTACCCATATCGATGATAATCCCATAATAAGGGGAACACGATCTCTGCTTCGACGAGACGTACCTGGGAAACCGCCTCGCAATATGTGCAATGGTTGGTTGTGGAAGGACGGTTCAATAATAACTCGGCCGTGATGCTGTGTCATGTTGTCTGAAGATGTCAGCAGATTACATTTGTGAAATATTGTTCTCTCCATAATGGCATGTGAAAATCGCCTTGCAGATCCGGGCACGATTTAAGTGTTCGGTAATTACTTTGGAGTATTCGGAGATGGAACCCGCCTTGCAATGCCGAAGACAATCTATGCACCTAACTCATCGTCATTGAAGCCTGGTTCAGGGGCTACTCAGGGAGTCCTGGATTAGGGGGTATCTGGACAGCCGGACTATATACTTTGGCCGGACTGATGGACCATGAAGATACAAGACTCAAGACTTCGTCCCGTGTCCGGATGGGACTCTCCTTTGCGTGGAAGGCAAGCTTGGCGATCCGGATATTAGATTTCCTTCTTTTTAACCGACTCTCTGTAAACCCTAGCCCCCTCCGGTGTCTATATAAACCGGAGGGTTTGGTCCATATAGGGACAATAATAATCATCATAGGCTAGCTTCTAGGGTTTAGCCTCTACGATCTCGTGGTAGATCAACTCTTGTAATACTCATATCATCAAGATCAATCAAGCAGGAAGTAGGGTTTTACCTCCATCGAGAGGGACCGAACCTGGGTAAAACCTCGTGTCCCTTGCCTCCTATTACAATTAGCCTTAGACGCACAGATCGGGACACCCTACCCGAGATCCGCCGGTTTTGATACCGACAGTGGGTGGGTAATGAATTTCCTCGTCGCCTGCTTCCCACTTGAGCCGAACATAGTTCGGCCAAGAGTCTCGTGACAAAGAGAGAGACCTTAATGAATTCAGCATGTCGCCGAAGGGCGAGTGCTTAAAGATATCCGCAGCGACGAACTCCATTACCGGAGCCCAATCGGATTCGATGGGCTCGGGTGCGCACGGTCTGGGACCTACAGCCGGACACAAGTCCGGGGGACCGGTGACACAGATTTCCTTAAAGGTGGAGTCTGTGTTCGGCTCTACCGCCGATGAGTATGCGGCCTCTGGGGCGGGGTCCATCCACCCGTCCTCGGGCAACGCGATCTGCCCCGGATTTAGGTCCAGGGCTACTTAAGGTGCGATATCCCGAATATTGTCTGACAGCAGGTCTAAGCCATGCTCGTCGTGACTATTCGGTCCTCCTGACGTAGGCCCGAATCCGTCGAAGATCAAGTCTCCGTGGATATCGGCCGTGTAGTTCAAGTTTCCGAACCTGACCAGATGGCCAAGCGGATTGGCCCGTAGTGCGAAGCCGCCGAACACGAAGACCTGTCCGGAAAGAAAAGTCTCACCCTGGACCGCGTTGTTGTTGATGATTGAAGGAGTCATCGAGCCTTGCTGCAAGGACACAGAGGAACTCGCAATGAAAGCACCAATGTCGGTGTCAAAACCGGCGGATCTCGGTAGGGGGTTCCGAACTGTGTGTCTAAGGCTAATGGTAATAGGAGGCAGGGGACACGATGTTTTACCCAGGTTCGGTCCCTCTCTATGGAGGTAATACCCTACTTCCTACTTGATTGATCTTGATGATATGAGTATTACAAGAGTTGATCTACCACGAGATCATAGAGGCTAAACCCTAGAAGCTAGCCTATGATTATGATTGTTGTTTCTCTATGGACTAAACCCTCCAGTTTATATAGACACCGGAGGGGGCTAGGGTTATACAGAGTCGGTTACAAAGAAGGAGATCCAACATCCAGATCGCCAGGCTCGTCTTCCACGCAAAGGTGAGTCCCATCGGGGCACGGGACGAAGTCTTGAGTCTTGTATCTTCACGGTCCAATAGTCCGGCCAAAGTATATAGTCCGGCTGTCCGGATACCCCCTTATCCAGGACATTGTCAGCGTATAGCACCAAGACATTACGAGATTAGAAAGGGGGAACCGATCCGAGACAGGACATGCATCTTGCGCCACTTCATAATAAGGATGATATTAACAAAAGGCACAGCAGGCGCTTTACATGCCCCCACAGGGTATTTCCTTGATTCCTCGCGGGTAACAAAAGGTGCTAATCCTAAGGAGCCCTAACTGCATGTGCCTCCATTGTCGACGCCATCATCAACAGTGGGCCACCAAGCGCCGGCGCAAACCCCATCCAGATCAGCCGCGCCGGCGGCTTGATGTAGCTGCCTTGCTCTGAGCACTACGCGAGCTCGGGGGCTCGTAGCTATCATCACTCATCTCCGAAGTCACGAGAAGCTCGGGAGAGTCACTGGACTCCCTAGCATCTCCGCTGCTGCTAGAGGAGCCGCTGAGGAAGCGGAGGGCAGGCCTAGCCCTTGCCATGTCGCCGTCCTGGCCGCCTCCTCTGGGGAAGCACTCCAGCCGGCGTCCTTCCGCATCGAAGACCTTGAAAAGCATCAGGGAGGCACCATCATATTTGAGATGAATCACGAGGGCACCTCTTGTTCGGCAGACCCGGGCGATCTCACCCTAGCCCCGGGTCATGTAGACCTTGCCCGGAGCGAGGACCTCGACCTCCGCTCCGGTCTCGGGGGTACCGCAGTCAGTGTGCTACAGCCAGAGCTCAAGAGGCCCCCACGGCGGCATCTCGAAGGCAAAGCAAGGAGGAAGGCGTATCCAGGAGCTTGGAGGCATGGCGGCATGAAGCACGAGCTCGCGAGAGGAGTCCGTGGCATGGACTCCAGGAGCGATGGCGCGCACTGCGTGACTCGTCAACGTCGCCGACGGCGCGGGCGGCGCCGCTCGGCGTCTTCTTTTCTAGGGCCCTCGGCTCGGGCATACAAAGGCAACGGAAACCCAGGGGTGTCCGCTCGTACCAAGGCCTCGACACCTCCGACAGAGCAACCTCGTCGCGGCGGCAGAGGACTGGCCGTTTCTTCGGCGGAAGCGGGTCGGGCCCCTCTCAGGGGGCCTTTCCTTTCTCCTCGACCGAGAACCGGCGAATCGGCGCCATTGGCATCAAGATGGAGGAGGAGCGAGGAAGAAGGAGCAGAGCAAGGAGAGATGGACTGCGGGGGCTCACGCCTCTCCATACTTATAGCCTAGAGGAGGCCAACCGTCAACCTCCACGATCGCAGGTAATCATGACTCATTTTTCCATGCAGGGACTCGTCAAATCGAGCAGTTGCCGAGGAAGTGTGGGGAAGCGGACACACCCACGTACAATCAACTGCCACGTGGCGACCAAGGCCGCAGGCTGTTGGGGCCCGCGGTGCTCCGCACTTGCCCTTTCACTTTGCTGCTAAGCCAAGTCCGAGCGTGCCTTGAGCCCGGGGGCTACTGTCGGCGTTCTAGGAACGGGGGTTCCCAGACTTGTTGGGGAACGTAGCAGAAATTCAAAATTTTCTACGCATCACCAAGATCAACCTATGGAGATTCTAGCAACAAGAGAGAGGGGAGTGTATCTTCATACCCTTGAAGATCACGAAGCGGAAGCGTTACAAGAACGCGGTCGGTGGAGTCGTCCACGAAGCGATTCAGATCGCGGCTGAATCCGATCTAAGCACCGAAAAATGGTGCCTCCGCGTTCGACACACGTATAGCCCGGGGACGTCTCCTCCTTCTTGATCCAGCAAGGGGAGAGGAGAAGTTGAGGGAAAACTCCGATAGCACGACGGCATGGTGGTGATGGAGCTCGTGGTTCTCTGGCAGGGCTTCGCCAAGCACTACGGAGGAGGAGGAGGTGTTGGAGGAGGGAGAGGGCTGCGCCAGGGGAAGGGTGCGGCTGCCCTCTCTCTCCCTCACTATATATAGGGGGAAGGGAGGAGGGGGAGGCGCCCTAGGGTTCCCTAGGGGAGGGGCAGTGGCCACAGGGGAAACCCTAGATGGGTTTGGGCGCCCCACCCCCTAGGAAACTTGCCCCCCAAGCCGAGAGGGGCGGCTGCCCTAGGGGTGGCGCCCCCACCTCTCCTGGTTATGTGAGATGGGGTGGGAGGGGCGCTCAGCCCCTTAGTGGGCTGATGTGCCCTCTCCCCTTGGCCCATAAGGCCCCCCAACGCTTGCCGGGGCCTCCGAAACCCCTTTCGGACACGCAGGTCATCACCTGGTACCCCCGGAACAATTTCGGACTCCAATACCCTTCGTCCAATATACTGATCTTCACCTCCGGACCATTCCGAAGATCCTCGTAATGTCCGGGATCTCATCCGGGACTCCAAACAACCTTCGGTAACCACATACTATTTCCCATAACAACTCTAGCGTCACGAGAACCTTAAGTGTGTAGACCCTATGGGTTCGGGAACCATGCAGACATGACCGAGACGTTCTCCGGTCAATAACCAATAGCGGGATCTGGATACCCATGTTGGCTCCCACATGTTCCACGATGATCTCATCAGATGAACTATGATGTCAAGGATTCAAGCAATCTCGTATGCAATTCCTTTTGCCAATCGGTATGTTACTTGCCCGAGATTCGATCGTCGGTATCCCAATACCTCGTTCAATCTCGTTACCGGCAAGTCACTTTACTCGTTCCATAATGCATGATCTCGTGACTAACTACTTAGTCACATTGAGCTCATTATGATGATGCATTACTGAGTGGGCCCAGAGATACCTCTCCGTCATACGGAGTGACAAATCCCAGTCTCGATTCGTGCCAACCCAACAGACACTTTCGGAGATACCCGTAGTGCACCTTTATAGCCACCCAGTTACGTTGTGACGTTTGGTACATCCAAAGCACTCCTACGGTATCAGGGAGTTACACAATCTCATGGTCTAAGGAAATGATACTTGACATTAGAAAAGCTTTAGCAAACGAACTACACGATCTTGTGCTATGCTTAGGATTGGGTCTCGTCCATCACATCATTCCCCTAATGATGTGATCCCATTATCAATGACATCCAATGTCCATGGTTAGGAAACCATGACCATCTGTTGATCAACGAGCTAGTCAACTGGAGGCTCACTAGGGACATGTTGTGGTCTATGTATTCACACATGTATTACGGTTTCCAGTTAATACAATTATAGCATGAACAATAGACAATTATCATGAACAAGGAAATACAATAATAACCATTTTATTATTGCCTCTAGGGTATATTTCCAACAATCTCCCACTTGCACTAGAGTCAATAATCTAGTTCACATCACTATGTGATTGTAATGAATTCAACACCCATGGGGTTTGATCATATCTCGCTTGTGAGAGAGGTTATTAGTCAACGGGTCTGAATCTTTCAGATCCGTGTGTGCTTTACAAATCTCTATGTCATCTCCTAGATGCTGCTACCATGCTCTATTTGGAGCTATTCCAAATAACTGTTCTACTATACGATTTCGGTTTACTATTCAGAATAATCCGGATTAGTGTCAAAGTTCGCATCGGCGTAACCCTTTACGACGAACTCTTTTACCACCTCCATAATCGAGAAAATTCCTTAGTCCACTAGTTACTAAGGATATGGTTGACCGTTGTCTTGTTATCCATTCCTGGATCATTCTTGTACCCCTTGACTGACTCATGGCAAGGCACACTTTAGGTGCGGTACACAGCATAGCATACTGTAGAGCCTATGTCTGAAGCATAGGGGACGACCTTCATCCATTCTCTCTCTTTTTCTGAGGTCATGTCTTGAGTCTTACTCAATACTCACACCTTATAACACAGCCAAGAACTCCTTCTTCGCTGATCTATTTTGAACTTCTTCAAAATCTTGTCACGACATGTATTCATTTGAAAGTATTATTGAGCGTTTTTGATCTATCCTTATAGATCTTGATGCTCAATGTTCAAGTAGCTTAATCTAGGTTTTCCATTGAAAAACACCTTCTCAAATACCCTATATGCTTTCTAGAAATTCTATATCATTTCTGATCAACAATACGTCAACAACATATACTCATCAGAAATTCTATAGTGCTCCCACTCACTTCTTTGGAAATACAAGTTTCTCATAAACTTTGTATAAATCCAAAATGTTTGATCATCTCATCAAAGCGTATATTCCAAATCCGAGATGCTTACTCCAGTCCTTAGAAGGATTGCTGGAGCTTTGCATACTTGTTAGCATCTTTTAGGATTGTCAAAACCTTCTGGTTGTATCAGATACAACCTTTCCTGAAGAAAATCGCCGAGGAAACTATATTTTGACATCCTATCTACAAGACTTCATAAATAATGTAGTAGCTGCTAATATAATTCTAACAGACTCTTAGCATCGCTACGAGTGAGAAAGTATCATCGTAGTCAACTCCTTGAACTTGTCGGAAAACTAGCGACAAGTCGAGCTTTGTTAATGGTGACACTTACCATCATTGTCTGTCTTCCCTTTTAAAATCCATTTGTACCCAACAGCCTTATGACCATCAAGTAGTTCTTCCAAATTCTACACTTTGTTTTATACATGGATCTTCTCTCGGATTTTATGGCCTCGAGCCATTTCTCAGAATCCGGGCCCACCATCGCTTCTCCATAGCTCATAGGTTCATTGTTGTCTAGCAACATGACCTCCAAGACAGGATTACCGTACCACTCTGAAGCAATACGCGTCCTTCTCGTCCTACGAGGTTCGGCAGAGACTTGATCCAAGGCTTCATGATCAATATCATCAGCTTCCACTTCAATTGGTGTAGGTGCCACAGGAACAACTTCCTATGCCCTACTACACACTAGTTGTAGTGACGGTTCAATAACCATATCAAGTCTCCACCATCCTCCCACTCAATTCTTTCGAGAGAAACTTTTCCTCGAGAAAGGACCCGATACTAGAAACAATCACTTTTGTTTCCGGATCTGAAATAGGAGGTATACCCAACTGTTTTGGGTGTCCTATGAAGATGTATTTATTCGATTTGGGTTCGAGCTTATCAGGATGAAACTTTTTTTCACATAAGCGTCGTAGCCCCAAACTTTCAAGAAACGACACCTTAGGTTTCTCTAAACCATAGTTCATACGGTGTCATCTCAACAGAATTACGTGGTGCCCTATTTAAAGTGAATGTGGTTATCTCTAATGCCTAACCCATGAACGATAGTGGTAATTCGATAAGAGACATCATGATATGCCCCATATCCAATGGGGTGCATCTATGATGTTCGGACACACCATCACACGATCGTGTTCCAGGCGGTGTTAGTTGTGAAACAATTTCCACAATGTCTCAATTGTGTACCAAACTCGCAACTCAGATATTCATCTCTATGATCATATCATAGACATTTTATCCTCTTGTCACGACGATCTTCAACGTCACTTTGAAATTACTTGAACCATTCAATAATTCAGACTTGTGTTTCATCAAGTAAATATACTCAGTATCTACTCAAATCATCTGTGAAGTAAGAACATAACGATATCCACTGCGTGCCTCAGCACTCATTGGACTGCACACATCAAAATGTATTACTTCCAACAAGTTGCTTTCTTGTTCCATTTTACTGAAAATGAGGCTTTCAGTCATCTAGCCCATGTGGTATGATTTGCATGTCTCAAGTGATTCAAAATCAAGTGAGTCCAAACGGTCCATCTGCATGGAGTTTCTTCATGCGTATATACCAATAGACATGGTTCACATGTCTCAATCTTTTAAAAAATGAGTGAGTCCAAAGATCCATCAACATGGAGCTTCTTCATGCGTTTTATACCAATATGACTCAAAATGGCAGTGCCACAAGTAGGTGCCACTATATCATTACTATCTTATATCTTTTGGCATGAATATGTGTATCACTACGACCGAGATTCAATAAACCATTCATTTTAGGTGCAATACCATTGAAGGTATTATTCAAATAAACAGAGTAACCATTATTCGCCTTAAATGAATAATCATATTGCAATAAACATAATCCAATCATGTCTATGCTCAACGCAAACACCAAATAACAATTATTTAGGTTTAACACCAATCTCGATGGTAGAGGGAGTATGCGATGCTTGATCACATCAACCTTGGAAACACTTCCAAACCATATCATCATCTCACCTTAGCTAGTCTCCGTTTATTCTGTAGCCTTTTATTTCGAGTTACTCTCACTTAGCAACTGAACCGGTATCTATTACCATGGTGCTACTAGGAGTACTAGTAAAGTACACATCAATATAATGTATATCCAATATACTTCTGTCGACCTTGCCAGCCTTCTCATCTACCAAGTATCTAGGGTAGTTCTGCTTCAGTGACTGTTCCCCTCATTACAGAAGCACTTAGTCTCGGGTTTGGGTTCAACCTTGGGTTTCTTCACTAGAGCAGCAACTGATTTGCCATTTCATGAAGTATCCCTTCTTGCCCTTGCCCTTCTTGAAACTAGTGGTTTCACTAACCATCAACAATTGATGCTCCTTCTTGATTTCTACTTTCGCGGTGTCAAAAATTGCGAATATTTCAAGGATCATCATATCTATCCCTGATAGGTTATAGTTCATCACGAAGCTCTAGCAGCTTGGTGGCAATGACTTTGGAGAAACATCACTATCTCATCTGGAAGATTAACTCCCACTCGATTCAAGTGATTTTTGTACCCAGACAATCTGAGTACAAGCTCAATGATTGAGCTTTTCTCAATTAGTTTGTAGGCTAAGAAACTTGTCAGAGGTCTTATACCTCTTGACGTGGGCATGAGCCTGAAATCCCAATTTCAGCCCTCGAAACATCTCATATGTTCCGCGACGTTTCGAAATCGTCTTCGGTGCCTCAATTCTAAACCGTTTAACATTATTGAACTATCACGTAGTTATCAAAACGTGTATGTCAGATGTTCGCAACATCCACAGACGACGTTCGAGGTTCAGCACACCGAGCGGTGCATTAAGGACATAAGCCTTCTACGAAGCAATGAGGACAATCCTCACTTTATGGACCCAGTCCGCATAATTGCTACTATCAACTTTCAACTAAATTTTCTCTAGGAACATATCAAAACAGTAGAACTAAAGCGCGAGCTACGACATAATTTGCAAGAACCTTTTGACTATGTTCAAGATAATTAAGTTCATCTTATGAACTCCCACTCAGATAGACATCCCTCTAGTCATCTAAGTGATACATGATCCGAGTCAACTAGGCCGTGTTTGATCATCACGTGAGACGGACTAGTCATCATCGGTGAACATCTTCATGTTGATCGTATCCACTATACGACTCATGTTCGTCCTTTCGGTCTCTTGTGTTCCGAGGCCATGTTTGTACATGCTAGGATTGTCAAGTCAACCTAAGTGTTTCGCGTGTGTAAATCTGGCTTACATCCGTTGTATGTGAACGTTAGAATCTATCACACCCAATCATCACGTGGTGCTTCGAAACAACGAACTTTCGCAATGGTGCACAGGTAGGGGGAACACTTTCTTGAAATTATTATGATGGATCATCTTATTTACTACCGTCGTTCTAAGAAAATAAGATGCATAAACATGATAAACATCACATGCAATCAATACTGACATGATATGGACAATATCATTCTGCTCCTTTTGATCTCCATCTTCGGGGCTCCATGATCATCATCGTCACTAGCATGACACCATGATCTCCATCACCATGATATCCATCATCGTGTCTCCATGAAGTTGTCTCGCCAACTGATTACTTCTACTACTATAGCTAACGGTTTAGCAATGAAGTAAAGTAATTACATGGCGTTATTCAGTGACACGTAGGTCATACAATAATTAAAGACAACTCCTATGGCTCCTGCCGGTTGTCATACTCATCGACATGCAAGTCGTGATTCCTATTACAAGAATATGATCAATCTCATACATCACATATATTTCATTCATCACATCCTTCTTGGCCATATCACATCACACGGCATATGCTGCAAAAACAAGTTAGACGTCCTCTAATTGTTGTTGCAAGTTTTTACGTGGCTGCCATAGGTTTCTAGCAAGAACGTTTCTTACCTACGCCAAAACCACAACGTGATATATGCCAATTGCTATTTACCCTTCATAAGGACCCTTTTCATCGAATCCGATACGACTAAAGTGGGAGAGACTGGCACCCGCTAGCCACCTTATGCAACAAGTGCATGTCAGTCGGTGGAACCTATCTCACGTAAGTGTACGTGTAAGGTCGGTCCGGGCCGCTTCGTCCCACAATACCGTCGAAACAAGATAGGACTACTAGTGGTTAGCATATTGAACAAAACCAACGCCCACAACTACTTGTGTTCTACTCGTGCATAGAATCTACGCAATAGACCTAGCTCATGATGCCACTGTTGGGGAAAGTAGCAGAAATTCAAAATTTTCTACGCATCACCAAGATCAATCTATGGAGATTCTAGCAACAAGAGAGAGGGGAGTGTATCTTCATACCCTAGAAGATCACGAAGCGGAAGCATTACAAGAACGCGGTCGGTGGAGTCGTTCACGAAGCGATTCAGATCGCGGCCGAATCCGATCTAAGCACCGAACAATGGTGCCTCCGCATTCAACACACGTACAGCCCGGGGACGTCTCCTCCTTCTTGATCCAGCAAGGGGAGAGGATAAGTTGCGGGAAAACTCCGACAGCACGACGGCTTGGTGGTGATGGAGCTCATGGTTCTCCGGCAAGGCTTCGCCAAGCACTACGGAGGAGGAGGAGGTGTTGGAGGAGGGAGAGGGCTGCGCCAGGGGAAGGGTGCGGCTGACCTCTCTCTCCCTCACTATATATAGGGGGAAGGGAGGAGGGGGAGGCGCCCTAGGGTTCCCTAGGGGAGGGGCAGCAGCCACAGGGGAAACCCTAGATGGGTTTGGGCGCCGCACACCCTAGGAAATTTGTCCCCAAGCCAGGAGGGGCGGCTGCCCTAGGGGTGGCACCCCCACCTCTCCTGGTTACGTGAAATGGGGTGGGAGGGGCGGTCAGCCCCTTAGTGGGCTGATGTGCCCTCTCCCCTTGGCCCATAAGGCCCCCCAACGCTTGCCGGGGCCTCCGAAACCCCTTTCGGACACGCTGGTCATCACCTAGTACCCCCGGAACAATTCCGGACTCCAATACCCTTCGTCCAATATACTGATCTTCACCTCCGGACCATTCCGGAGATCCTCGTAATGTCCGGGATCTCATCCGGGACTCCGAACAATCTTCGGTAACCACATACTATTTCCCATAACAACTCTAGTGTCACCGAACCTTAAGTGTGTAGACCCTATGGGTTCGGGAACCATGCAGACATGACCGAGACGTTCTCCGGTCAATAACCAACAGCGGGATCTGGATACCCATGTTGGCTCCCACATGTTCCACGATGATCTCATCAGATGAACTACGATGTCAAGGATTCAAGCAATCCCGTATGCAATTTCTTTTGCTAATCGGTATGTTACTTGCCCGAGATTCGATCATCGGTATCCCAATACCTCGTTCAATCTCGTTACGGGCAAGTCACTTTACTCGTTCCATAATGCATGATCCCGTGACTAACTGCTTAGTCACATTGAGCTCATTATGATGATGCATTACCGAGTGGGCCCAGAGATACCTCTCCGTCATACAGAGTGACAAATCCCAGTCTCGATTCGTGCCAACCCAACAGACACTTTCGGAGATACCCGTAGTGCACCTTTATAGCCACCCAGTTATGTTGTGACGTTTGGTACACCCAAAGCACTCCTACGGTATCAGGGAGTTACACAATCTCATGGTCTAAGGAAATGATACTTGACATTAGAAAAGCTTTAGCAAACGAACTACACGATCTTGTGCTATGCTTAGGATTGGGTCTCGTCCATCACATCATTCCCCTAATGATGTGATCCCATTATCAATGACATCCAATGTCCATGTTCAGGAAACCATGACCATCCGTTGATCAACGAGCTAGTCAACTAGAGGCTCACTAGGGACATGTTGGGGTCTATGTATTCACACAAGTATTACGGTTTCCAGTTAATACAATTATAGCATGAACAATAGACAATTATCATGAACAAGGAAATACAATAATAACCATTTTATTATTGCCTCTAGGGCATATTTCCAACAAGACTTGCCTTCCTGCGGCCTGCGGCATGGCTCAAGGGGTGGCCCAGTGCGGCCCATCTTCATCAACTGAAGCTCAAAACCCTCGCGAGGGGCCAAGCCTCGCAGGGCGGACGACACAAGGCTTCCTTAGAAGTGGCCTCACCAGGCAGGCTTGCGAGGAGGTGGAGAGATCAAGGCAGGGGTACATCGCGAGGTGCTCATGACGCAAGCCATGACGATCGAGACCAGGCGGGCGCCGGCCTACGTAGTGTCCTTGTTTCCTCTTTGGTGCAAAGGGGGCAAGCGCAGGCGCGGAGTACCGAGGCATCAAGCAAAGGTTACCATTTCGGTGCAACAAGACCAAGACCAGCAGAGCGGCAGGACGAAGGTCACCGTGGAGCCCAAGAGGGCGTCATCGCCAGTGCCTTTGGCAGTCGAAGACCAACTTTAGTCAGGATAACTTGTACTAGATGTTCCCCTTCAAAATGGCCGTTGTTAGTACCATTCCCACTCAATATTTGGGGTGAGGACCAGGGCCACTATATATAGAGATAGCCACCACCAAAGGTAGGGGGATCACTTCATCTAGAGCCGAGAGAGATCTACCCAAGTGGAACACCGCACCAGCCCAAGAACATCCCTCACGAGGTTGTTCTTCCTCTGTACTGTTCATCATCAGCTCCTCAGGCAATCGACCACACCACACACTGGATTAGGGTATTACACCACAACGGTGGCCCGAACCAATATAAACCTTGTGTCCCTCGTGTTGTTCATTGTTTAGCTTAGATTCGCAGCGAGGCGTTTGGACGTAGGTCGGTAGGGGGAACATCTTCACGCGCACCCCAGAGTTCGAACCTTAAGGGTTTTGCCGGAACCCGATATCCGACAGCAAGGGTCCGAACTAGGGTAAAACTTTGCCTCGTATTACCATCCAGCCTAACAGCCAGGGATATCCTACCGAATGATATGATGAAATCATATCTGCCAACTACTAAGAGAGAGGTGTGTCGGGGGGGGGGGGGGCAATGCGTGCGAGAGAGAGGCCTAAAGAGAATGTGCATGCAGGAGACACGTAGGCACATATATGTGCGTATAGAGGGCTAGTAGAGACCGTGCGTGTGTATATATGCATGTGAGAGAAATAGTGTTTTCCAATTGAGATTAGTGAAAAGAATGGTACATAGTAGTCAGAAAGAGAGAGAGAGAGAGAGAAACAGAGAGAGCATGTGTGTGAGACACCCCGACACCCTGAGAGAGATTGTGAGCATGTGTGAAAGAGAAATGCCGATGCATATAAAGTGTGTGCACTTATGCGTTAGATAGAGAGATATATAAAGCGTTTGTGAGAACGGGCCGAGGCATAGTGCATCTACGTGTAAAAGGCGGTTTTACGCATTAAATTAAAATATAAATGGCATTATTATTTTTGGATGAGATCATGAATTTAGCAAATTGCGTATGGACAAAAATCGGTCTATCAAACACCCATACTCTATTGAATTCTAGCATGTGCATGTGTTTATTTCATATTATCGATCCATAGAGTGAGAGTGGTTTGAAATACAGGCAATGGATGCTTTTGCAATTCATATAAACATTCATTAGTGCACTCCATGTTGTTAGTGTGAAGCACTTTATACATTTATCACTTGCATGGATACATTCCAAATTGCTAGCAATGAAATAGAATACATGTCGAATTCAACATAAAGGGGGTTTCGAAGATTCGAATTCATAGGAAGTGCATTCATCTATTTGAACCTGAGATAATGGCATGTGTAAATCAGAAGTAAAAGGGGGCATCAATCTTTGTTGTGAGTTTGAACATGCTATATATGTTCATACAGATATCTAACTTTTTTTTGCAACCAAGGAGATTATATCTGGAACCATGCATGAACTGAGGTAAGTTGCATATTTTTTAATATACTCGTGTACAATATATATTCAAATGTACCCCCTCCATTCCAAAATAATCATAGCTTTAGGATTTTCAAGAGTAAAGATATGTGAAGTTTGACAAATCCTGAAAGTTCAATTCAAGAGAACCAAAAACGTTAATGCTTCTGCTCCCAAATATTGAACGAAGCGCTAAATAGGCCTGTGGTCACCCAAAACCGCACGAGACTAATGTTTGTTGGTAGGAAATTATTGTCCTGACTCTGGCCCGTGTAGCCTATCGGCCCGATGTCCAAAGGTCTAAACCGGGGCAGGTTTGTAACTTCACCAAGACGCCAGTCTCAACTGCCTCTGAGAAGCATTCATACGCCATGGGTGCCTAAACACCCATGCGCTCGGCCGAAATCTATCCCACCCACATTTGGGACACCTGAGATTACTGTCCTACCCCCAACCCACAATATGTCCGAAATTTTAGATGGGCGCAAAGTTTGTAACTTTCCCCAAATTTCAAACAAGCGTGTCTCAAACCGAAACATTGTTCCCCCTTAGTTCCCCGCTTCCCTCCGTTTCCCCATTCATACTCCGTGGGCGCCAAAACGCCTGCTCCACCAGCCGTGAAACCCCAGCCTCCTCCGTCCTCCACCCCATAGCGGCCAATCCACCACCGCCCTCCTCCATCACGCTGGAGCTGGTACCCCGACATCATCGTCCAACGCAACCGCAACCGCAACCGCAACGCCCTCAAGGACTTAGCAGCTGAAGCGAAGGCAGAGCTGCCTCCACGACGCTGATGCCGACGTGCGCCATACTAGAACCACTCGACCACGCCGTCATGCGCCTCACTGTTGCCGCTCCACTGTCGCAACCGTCCACCGCACAGGAGCTGTTCCCGCTACGCAGTCGTTCGCCGCCTCGGATCTGGTTCCCCGCCGCTGACAGATGGCCACCGCACCACACTCAACAACATGGCCATGGGTTCGTCCAAGGCTCCACCGTCCTCCACAACTTCTTGTTTCCAGCGAACCACAAGAAGATTGTTGGAAAAACAGAAGGAGGACACAACACTGCCAGCAAAAAGAGGTACTCCTCTTCCCTTATTCGTGCAAATCTTACGTCTCCGCTCACACCGTATTCATCCCACAAAGGAAACTAGTTGAACGCTTCTTACTGCATCTTCTTCATGATACTAAATGCACAAGGTTTCCTCCCTTTTACTATTTCACCTTTGATAGAGGTCAGTAGCCCGCCTGGATTTCAATTCAAGGTCAGTCGAACCGCAATTAAAAGAAGCAGCACCCGCTTAGGCATGCGGAGCACCTAGTCTCCCTGTTCCCCGGGGAAGCGGTGCATCGCTGTCTATCATAGGGGTGTGGGGCGCAGGAGCTACTTGTACCCGATCTGGAGGTCGGCGGGGCTTGAATGGATGGCCGGGGGGCGGTGCCAAGCACGGTGGTGCGGTGAGGTCGAGGGGAGGGCGCATGCAGGGGAGGAATACTGGGCCGATGGTCGCTGGCGTTTCGAGGAAGATCGTCAACACTGACTGGCTGGAGGTAGATGAAGGCGATCTGCCCGTTCTTTGTACATCAGATAGTGCAGAAAAAATGGACTGACCTATTTGCTTTCAGTCGACTGTTATTTTCATAGAATCTTGTAGTAATTTAGTGTGCCATGCATGTTGTAGAGCTATCATATGTCTCCTGTCATTTATTTCTCACCGACCTGCTATCTGCTACCTTTACACTGTACTAATTGTGCACACACTTCACCCATACTCACACTATTTTTTTATGCATGGGTATTTCAGACTCTGACGCAGTGTTGATGAATGCAGAAAAGAAAAGACAGAAGTCGCTCCAGTGTAATTCAAAGATAAGCACTAAGCGTTTCACCGCTCTAATGGGTGCAGTGTCAGCAGTTGGAGACAGTAAACTTAGCTCTGCAGTTGATGATATCAATTGCCACACACAACCATCCCAGGTGCTTGATTTAACTTTGCGCTGTCAAATGTGGTTGCATGTTGCATATGGTTCTAGCTTGTATTGCTTCCAATTTGGTTAAAATGCATCTGCTTACTTTACACATTATACCTTTGATAATGACATGCCTTCCTATTTTTGATACATACTACATATGTCTATTAACCATGTTCGCATATCAAACTAATGCTCTTTTGTATCCCTCGTCAATCACTTATGATGAGACAGTCACCCCGAGTGGGTTACTGTGAGATGCCCTACTCGTTTAAAGAGTGCAGTGTCATCCTCCCCACATGATTCTCAAGAAACAACAAGGCTAAATGAAGATAGTCAACGTAGCTCTCTAGTTGATCACCCCACACCACCATCGCAGGTGCTTGCTCTTACTTGGCAGTGTGATATGTGGTTGCATGTTGCATATGGTGTCTACCTTGTAATGCTTCTGCTTAGTTAACACATTATACTTGTGAATATGACACGCCTTCCTGTTTTTGGTACATACTACGTCTTTCTATTAACCATGTTCTTACATCAAACTACTTTTCTTGTGTATCCCTCATCACTGCTCCTAATTTGTTAAATTGCATCTCCTTAGCTTACACATTATACATGTGAATATGACACGCCTTCCTGTTTTTGGTACATACTACATTTGCCTATCACACCATGTTCTTACATCAAACTACTGTTCTTGTGTATCCTGCATCTATTGCTTATGATGAGATAGTCATGCGCGTGGGTTATTATGAGACGCAATACTCTTATAAAGAATGCAATTTCATCCTCTCCACATGATTCTCAAGAAACAACAAGCCTAAATGAAGATATTGAACGTAGCTCTGTACTTGAAGACCGCACTTCCCCTACACCACCATCACAGGTGCTTGCTCTAACTTCGCAGTGTGATATGTGGCTGCATGTTGCATAAGGTGTCTAGCTTGTAATGCTTCTAATTAGGGTAAATTGATCTGTTTAGTTTACACACTATACCTGTGAATATGACATGCCTTCCTATTTTTGGTACACACTACATCTATGTGTTAACCTTGTTCTTACATGAAACTACCTCTCTTCTGTATCCTGCATCAGTCACTTACGATGAGTTACCTTTATTCGTTGCATATTGCATATTATTTCTAGCCTGTTGCCTTGTATTGCTTATAATTTGGTCAAATACATTTGTTAGGGCAACCTTTTAATTTGGCAGAGTGATATTGGTTTCATCTTTCATATGGTTTCTAGCTTACATTGATTCTAACAAGTTCAAGCACCTTGTGCTTAGTTTACACTTTATACATCATACATGTCAATATGACACGCCGTCCTATTTTTCATACATATTCCATCCTCCTATCATGTGGCCGCCTTACATGAAAGTAGTGTTCGTCAGTATCATGCATCAATAAGTTCTGAAGAGCAAATTTTATTCCTTTTTCTTGTGGGTTTGACTTGACAAGGCAAAATCAAGAAAGAGGAAGGAAAAGAGTAAGGAAGCCGATGATGGTGGTCCTCTGCAGCAACGTAAACGGAGCATCTGTACCGATTCTCCTTGTACTGATAGTGCTTTACATGGTCCAAGTCTCCGCTCCCCTACTCCACCATCCAAGGTGCTTGCTCTAACTTGGCCGTGTGATATCTGGTTGCATGTTGCATATGGTGTCTACCTCGCATTGCTCCTAATTAGTGTAAACTGCATCTGCTTAGCTTACACATGATACATGTGAATATGACACGCTTTCCTGTTTTTGGTACATACTATTCTGTCTATCACACCATGTTCTTACAAGAAACTACTCTTCTTGTGTATCCTGCATCCGTCACTTATGATGGGACACCTTTAAGTTGGCAGTGTGATGTTGGTTTGCGTCTTGAATATGATTTCTAGCATGTATTGCTTCTAATTTGATGAACGCCACCTATGACGAGACAGTTTTAACTTGGCAGAGTGATATTGATTGCACCTTCTATATGGTGTCTTGCAATGTTTCTAATTTGTTAAAGTGCCTTCTGCTTAGTTACCACATCATAGGTGTGAATATGTCAAGCCATCCATTTTTCCGTACATATTCCATCCTCGTATCATGACTTTGCCTTTCATCAGAGTAGTGTTCGTCATTATCATGCATGAATGAGTTCTGAAGAGTGAATTTTATTCCTTTTTCTTATTGCTTTGACTTCACAATGCAAAATCATTACAGCTGAAGGAAATTAGTCCGACAGTGGATGATGGTGGTCCTTCGCAGAAACTCAAACAGGGGGTCTCTACAGGTTCTACTCCGCCATCCTCCCAACAAGATTCGCAAGACAACACAAGGCTGGAGAGTCAACGTAGCTGTGTAGATGATGAGCACATCTCCCCTACTCCACCATCATAGGTGCTTGCTCTAACTTGGCACTATTATATGTGGTTGCATGTTGCGTATGATGTCTAGCTTGTATTGCTTCTAACTTGAATTGCATCTGCTTACTTTACACATAATGCCTGTGAATATGACACGTGTTCCTGTTTCTAGAACATACGTGTACATGATGAGCACATCTCCCCTACTCCACCATCACAGGTGCTTGCTCTTACTTGGAACTGTTATATGTGGTTCCGTTTTCCGTATGATGTCTCGTTTGTATTGCTTCTGATTATGTTGAATTGCATCTACGTAGCTTACAACTTATACCTGCAACGATCACTTACCCATAAGACACATTTAACTTGGGACTATGATGTAGGTTGCATCTTGTATTGTCTTCTAGCTTGTACTGCTTCTAATTTCTTGAAATGGCACTTACGACGAGACACTTTTTACCTGGTAGAGTGATATTGGTTGCATGTTCATATGGTGCCTAGCTTTCATTTCTTCTAATTTTGTTGAAATGCCTTCCGCTTACTGTTTTTTCATACATATTCCATCCTCCTATCGTACGTGTGACTATGAAACACTGTCTTTTTTTGTATATATTCCATCCTCCTATCCTGCGCTTGCCTTACATCATAGTAGTGTTCGTCTGTATCATGCATCAACCAGTTATGCAGAGCTAATTTTATTCATCTTCTCGTGGTTTTGACTTCATAAGGCAATATCAGAAAATAGGAAGGAAAAGAGTAAGTTAGGGGATGTTGGTGGTCCTCCGCACCGACGCAAACAGAGACTCTCTAGATTTGCCACTGCCACTACTAATGAAGTTGAAGTCCCAAGTCTACATGATGAGTTCATCTCCCATACTCTACCACCGCAGGTGCTTGCTCTAAGTTGACAGTGTGATAATTGGTTTCATGTTGCATATGTTGTCTAGCCTGTATTTCTTCTATTTTGATTAAATTGCAGCTGCTAAGTTTATACATTATACATGTGCATATGACATGGCTTTCTATGTCTAGAATACGCTGCATCTATCTATCATACCATGTTCTTACATCAAAGTACTGCTGTTGTGTATCCCGCATCAGTCACTCATGATTGGACGCTTTTAACATGGCAGTTTGATAGTGGTTGCATCTTGCATTGATTTCTACGTTGTAGTTCTTCTAATTTTTCGAATTGCCACTTATGACATGACACTTTTAACTTGGCAGAGTAATATTGGTTGCATCTTTCATATGGTGTCTAGCTTGCATTACTTCTATTTTCTTGAAAATCCTTCTTCTTAGTTTGCACATCGTAGCTATGAATATGTCATGCCATCCTATTTTTCTTACATATATCATCCTCATACGGATGTCTTACATCAAAGTATTGCTTGTCTGTATCATGCATCAATGAGTTCTGAAGAGTGATTTTATTCTTTTGTGTTGTGGGTATAGCTTGACATGGCAAAGTCAAAAAAGAGCAAGGAAAATAATATAATAGGGAGTGCTGTTACTCGTCGGGTGAAACGGAAAAGGATCTGCCGTCGAGATTCTGCTAGTACTTATAGTACAGTAGAAGGTCCAAGTCCACCGGCTAAATCTACAAACACAGTATCACCTGCTCCACCAGCTGCAGCATCTGCTTCAACTGTACCAGCATCTCTATGAGTTACTCGTTTGTTTGCTCCGGAACTGGCCAGTTCCCAAGATGCCTTCACACCTAACACTACTTCCGAAGCACTGCTTACACAACAGGACTTGGCAAGATCAGATGAACCTCATGAGCATCAACACCAAGACGGTACCTGACCGAGTCAAGTTGCAGTTGCATGCTCCTTTATATGTGCTCTCACAGTTTGATGTACTCTAACACTTTCCATATTCGTTGTTGAACTATCACCACGGCGCAAGCAGAAACAGACATCAGGGATAATGGTTGACAGATTAACAAAATCTAAAGGAAGAAGAATGGAGCTCCATTTTGAGGCAGGTTTAAAAAGGCCACGTGATGCTACAGAGTCAGCCAAGTTAGTATCAGAGGCAGCCGTTGCCGTTAGGTGTCATGCACGTATCCTCCCAACGTGGATCTAGTACATGAATGAGAAAGACAATACCCAATTTAACACCTTCCTTGACCATTTATCCGTAAGTAATGTTATTCATCACAATTAGTAATATTTTCTTGCTCTATCCCATACTTTCTAGCTTCCTCCTAATAAGACTCGCATTCTTTTTTCAACAAATGAGGTTCAAGTTGGATCCGAAAGATGATGCAACTAAACAAGCATGCACTCATGTTTTTCAGTCTTCTCTGCGACAGTATCGGTACCACCTTAGAAAATCTCACTTTGAAGGCAAGGTGAGGGAGTCCTGGACTAGGGGGTGTCCGGCCAGCCGGACTATCATCGTCCGCCGGACTCCAAGACTACGAAGATACAAGATTGAAGACTCCGTCCCGTGTCCGGATGGGACTTTCCTTGGCGTGGAAGGCAAGCTTGGCGATACGGATATGTAGATCTCCTACCATTGTAACCGACTCTGTGTAACCCTATCCCTCTCCGGTGCCTATATAAACCGGAGGGCTTTAGTCCGTAGGACACAACATACATTACAACAATCATACCATAGGCTAGCTTTAGGGTTTAGCCTCCTTGATCTTGTGGTAGATCCACTCTTGTACTACCCATACCATCAATATTAATCAAGCAGGACGTAGAGTTTTACCTCCATCAAGAGGGCCCAAACGTGGGTAAAACATCGTGTCCCTTGTCTCCTGTTACCATCTGCCTAGACGCACAGTTCGGGACCCCCTACCCGAGATCAGCCGGTTTTGACACCGACATTGGTGCTTTCATTGAGAGTTCCTCTGTGTCGTCACCGATAGGAAGGATGCCTCCACCCGTCTTCAAGGACGGTATTTTCGCCAAAGGGGCCTTGGCCGCCGGCCAAACTATCCGGCTAGATGGTTTTCTTATGACTGCCTGTCCGGCCACTGCTTCGACAATGACTTCTCAAGTCATCAAAAGCAATCTCCACGTCAGCTCGGAATTCGCCGAGCGACTGGATCCGATAGAGCTCTCGTCTGTCAACGAACTCTTGGATCGCATCGCCGCCCTGGGAGTCGCTACGGACTACAATCAGATTGGGCTTAAAACTGATCTGAGAGAGATTAACTCTCCCCAGGTCACCCACCACGTCGCAGTGGTAGAGGAACAATGCGGCGAATTTCCTCCTGTATTAAAAACTAGACATGTCCGGGCTCCCGAACCCTCCACGCCGGATTTCCGTGGAGGAACGGACTTCGATCGAGCACTGAACTTAAAGTCAGGCATCGGACCGGACTCGTTGGACAACGTCCAGCAATCCAAGCTTCCAAAATTGGAAACTTCACGGCCTTTAAGCCCCGAGATGGGTAGGGATCCGGATTTTATTCCACCCACCCGCCCAGACATATGCAATCTATCTCTAATACAGCAAGAGCCCGCTGAAACAGTACATCACTACTGGGCCAGATTCCTCCTGGTTATGGACAGGATAAAGGACTGCCGAGAGGAAAACGCAAGTTCAATCTTTCGCAATAATTGCACGGACAAGGGAATATTGAACGCCATCGGCCGTCGTAAAATCACACGCTTCACCGATCTGGCGTCCATAGTACGAAAGTACTGTGTAATGGAGAGTTTCCGGAAAACTGAAAACCAGTTTTGGGACAATCCGGCCCCGAATACAACCCTAGTCCGCAACAAAAGGGTGCATCATACTCAGGCTCCAGATACAAAAACCAAAAAGCAAAAACCCCATAGAGGGCATGGAACCGTACTGGAGGGATGGCTCAGCGGACCCTGTAAGCTTCATAGTACAGAGGGCGCCGTCCCAACACATAGCCTTCGAGCATGTTGGATATTACGGCAGGTGGCCAAAAGTGGCGAGGAGCTTCTAGCCCTGGAAAACCACTCCAACAATACCGGTACGGTATCAACAGTCTTCGAGACCTTCGCATCAAATAATATGCGAAAACGAACAATCCGCGGCCTCGCCGAAGTCTACCAAGTAGCAACAGCAAATCCATGGGGCGACACAGCCATCACCTTCAACGCCAGCGACGAACCTAAATTCCGAACAGCCCGAGTACCAGCCGCACTAGTGCTTAGTCCCATAGTGGACGACTTTCGACTTACAAAGGTCCTCATGGATGGCGGCAGCGGACTAAACCTCATCTACGAGGAAACTCTTCAAAAAATGGAAATAGACTGGAGCCGTATTGAGCGAAGTAGCACAACCTTCAGAGGAATAATCCCTAGCCGGGAAGCGCGCTGCACCAGAAAAATCACATTCGATGTGGTGTTCGGCTCGCCGGACAATTACAGATCCGAAGAAGTCACGTTCCAAGTGGCCCCATTCAACAGCGGATATCACTCTATATTAGGACGAGATGCATTCACAATTTTTCAAGCCGTACCCCATTATGGGTACATGAAGCTCAAAATGCCTGGGCCCGGCGGAATAATCACTCTCGCTAGTGATCCGGACATAGCACTCTGCGCCGAAAACAAGACAGCCGCACTAGCCCTGGAGGCACTATTCGAAGCCTTAGCGGCAGAAGAACTCACCACGCTGCGCTCTACAGTGAATAGGGACGATGTGATACTTGATAAAAGATCCAAGTCCACCTCCTTCAAACCAGCAGATGAAATAGTAAAATTCCAGGTCCATCCAACGGACCCAACTAAGACGGCCTCCATTGGGGCACAATTGAACCCCGCGGTAGACGCCGCACTGCGAGAATTCCTTCGGGAAAATTGGGACATTTTCGCCTGGCATCCTTCGGACATGCCCGGAATCCCACGCAGATTGGCAGAACACAGCCTAAACATCCTAAAAGGATTCAAGCCGGTCAAACAGGCTCTTTGACGATTTTCCGAACCCAAAAGACAGGCAATGGGAGAAGAGATAGCCAAACTATTGGAAGCCGGATTCACCAGAGATATCATACATCCGGATTGGCTAGCAAATCTGGTAATGGTACCAAAGAAGGACAAATCCTGGCGCCTATGCGTCGATTTTAAAGACCTCAATAAAGCTTGCCCAAAGGATCCCTTCCCCCTCCCCCGCATCGACCAAATTATCGATGCTACCGCAGGGCACGATTCGTTGTGCTTCCTCGACGCATACTCTGGCTACCATCAAATCAAGATGGCGGAAGCAGACCAAGCCGCAACGGCATTCATCACTCCATACGGACCATTCTGCTTCAACACGATGCCCTTCGGACTTAAAAACGCCGACGCAACATATCAGCGCATGATTCAAACATGTCTGGCTACCCAGATCGGCAAAACAGTCGAGGCATACGTAGACGACGTAGTCGTCAAAACCAAACACGTCGAAACTCTAGTAGATGATTTGAGGCTCACATTCGACAACCTCAGACCATATGACATCAAGCTAAATCCGGAAAAATGCGTTTTCGGCGTACCAGCCGGAAAGCTGCTGCCGTTTTATCTCCCGCTTGGGAGAAAAGGCACTGCCCCTTTATCGCCTCCTTAGGCGCACCGAACAGTTCGAGTGGACGGATGCTGCCACTGCCGGACTCGGAGAAATAAAGGCCATATTGGCAACAAATCCGGTCCTAGCCGCGCCAAACCTAGGCGAACCCATGTTGTTATACATCGCAACAACACATCAAGTTGTAAGCGCGGTACTCGTCATTGAACGAGAGACAGAAGGGCATAAATTCCCTCTTCAAAAACCAGTGTACTACGTATCCACTGTGTTAACCCCCTGCAAGTCCCGTTACCCGCACTATCAAAAGATAGCCTACGCGGTGTTCATGGCATCCCGGAAGCTCCGACACTAGTTTCAAGAGTGTTCGATAATAGTGGCCTCCGAAGTACCACTCAATGACATTATAAACAACCGCGACACAGCGGGCAGGATTGCAAAATGGGCCATTGAGCTCCTACCATTCGATATAACCTACAAGCCTCGGCGAGCTATAAAGTCACAAGTTTTGGCTGACTTTGTCGCTGAATGGACCGAAGCCGAACTCCCTAAAGAGTACGGCGCATACTCCAATTGGACTATGCACTTCGACGGCTCCAAAATGTTGGCCGGACTGGGGGCTGGCGTCGTCTTGACGTCCCCAACCTGGGACACAGTCCAATACGTACTTCAAATAATGTACACGGACTCCAATAACGCAGCCGAATACGAGGCCCTTCTACATGGTCTCCGGATGGCAATCTCCATGGGCATTCAACGCCTAGAGGTGCGCGGGGATTCAAACCTCGCAATATCCCAAAGAAACGGAGACTTTGACGCCAAGGATCCGAAAATGGCAGCATATCGCAACGCTGTCCTAAAAATGTCAGCTCAGTTTGAAGGACTTGAATTCCACCACGTAGCCCGAGATAATAACCAAGCAGCCGACGTACTGGCACGCATCGGCGCAAAACGTGACGCCGTCCCTCCAAATATCTTCCTGGAACGGCTCTTCAAGCCGTCCGTACTATGGGAAGGGGAGTCCGGAAATGACAAACTGGAAACAACCGTGCCAACCGGCGAGTCAGCCGATGACATAACATCTTCAGCCCACGACATAATGGCAGTAATCGCCCCGTGGACAGAACCATTCCTAGCCTACTTGCTTAGGCAGGAACTTCCTGAAGACCAAAATGAGGCCCACTGCATAGTCCGGCGATCGAAAGCCTACAAGGTCCATGAGGGAGAACTTTATAAGAAAAGTACAACTGGAGTCCTTCAAAGGTGTATCTCCGAAGAGGAAGGGCGAAACCTGCTGGCTGAAATTCATGCCGGACTAGGCGAACACCACGCAGCAGCCCGGGCCCTTGTAGGAAAGGCATTCCATACAGGATTTTATTGGCCGACGGCCCGGGCAGATGCCCAGGACTTAGTCCAGAGATGCGTCGGTTGTCAGCTCTTTGCTAATCAGAGCCATATGCCACCCACCGCCCTCAAAACAATACCCATTACCTGGCCGTTCGCGGTCTGGGGGCTTGATATGGTTGGACCCCTTAAAGGGGGAACCCACAAGCAAAGGTACATATTGGTCATGGTGGATAAATTCACCAAATGGATAGAGGCCAAACCGGTCAAAACGGCAGAGTCCGGACCAGTGATAGACTTTATACCCGGGGTCGTACACCGTTACGGTGTCCCCCACAGCATCATCACCGACAACGGCACGAACTTTACGGCCGACGAGGTTAAGTCATGGTGCAAAAACATGGGCATTAAGCTCGACTACGCTTCAGTATATCACCCTCAAACCAACGGTCAACTGGAACGAGCAAATGGTCTAATAATGAGCGGCATTAAACCTAGACAAGTGCGGTCACTTACAAAATCCGACACGCACTGGGTAGAGGAGCTCGACTCCGTACTCTGGGGGCTGCGGACAACGCCCAACCGTATTACCGGATTTACACCTTTCTTTATGGTATACGGCGCAGAGGCAGTTTTGCCCTGCGACATCATTCATGACTCACCTCGAGTGCGCATGTACGAAGAACTAGAAGCCGAGCTGGATCGGCAGGACAGCTTGGATGCATTGGAGGAGGAACGCGACATCGCCAAGGCTCGTTTCGCATTTTATCAGCAGCAGGCTAGAAGATATCAAAGCAGAGAAGTACGGGCCAAGACTTACAACGTTGGCGAACTAGTTCTATGCCTGCCGGACAAGAAAAAGGACAAGCTCAAGCCCAAATGGGAGGGCCCCTTCATTATCGACCAAGTCCTGACCGGCGGGGCATACCGTCTGCGAAATGCATCGGACAACAGACTCGAGCCGAACCCATGGAACGCAGCCCGCCTCCGAAGATTCTACGCCTAACGCCAGACTAAGAGTTCGTCCCCTTCCCCCGTCCAAATTCTTTACACTCCAGCTGCACTTTGTTTCTCTTTCTTCTCTTAACCTTTCTTCATAAACAGCCATTAAAGGCCCACTTGCGCATTGTTCGCACACACTTGATGTGCCATCCGCACTCATTATACCTGGGGGCTTCTTTTCAAGAAGCTCAATTGTAAGGGCTTCATGCCTAGCACATGTCTCAAGCTTCCACATGTACCTTTTACTCACCATTATATGCATCGATATGACTTAAGTTTTGGCCAAGCTGGGTTGCCTGGCTCCTGTGCTTACCCCTACGTTCCCGATTGTTCGGCCAGGAGGTAAAGGGAGCACCTCTGTGATTGTTACTGCCGGGTCAGCCGGATGTGTACCTCAGACTGGGTGAAGCCGAAAGCTAGCGTTCTTAAGGGAATATTCGGTCGGTGACTTGAAAGATGATTTTTTTACCTACCTGTTTATCTGCCCCCAGATGTTTTTCTGCTTTTTTTGCAGTCCGGACATGCACATTAGGGCATGCCTCCTAGGGAAAGGAACCCTTAATGGAACTATTCTCCCTGGAAGATGTTTCTTACTAACCATGTAATATAACATAACTAGTTGGGCACTTGTCTGATAAAGCACTAATGACCCCTACACCTGGTCTCCATGCATACCCTGGTTGTTTCTTAACCAAAAAGGTATTCAGACACACTCTGGACTCTAGGGTCCCGAGGTCGAAGTGAAAAGGTCGGCAAAGACAAACGATCTACAATCCGGCTAGAAGGCATTTCACATGTCATTTTAAAATACATTGTCAAATTTACTGATTGTATTCCTCCTCAATCCCGTCTAACAGGCTGTCTAACTTACAGTCCCGTTGGGAAAATTTAGCAGCCAACTCTACTTGGCTGTATACTAAACTCACAGGGATCTCCTTCCCATCGGGCCCCATCAGTACAACTTCGGCCATGTGGTTGGGATCCGCCTTCTTGTACCGCGTCTTCACCATGGCCCAAGCCTCCCTGGCACCCTGGCGGCAGGCCGAAGTCTTCCATAAATGGAAGAGCTGACGCACTCCCTGGAGTTTCTCCGCAAGCTCCCCAAGGCCCTCGGGTAGGGAGACGACTGGCCATAATGCCTGGACGACGCCGCTCATCGCCTGCCGAACTCGTTCGAGCAGTTGCAACAGCTCGGGAAGTTGATCACCCGTCGATACGGGCATCTCCTCCACAGGGCGACCTGTGAGTATACCTACAAGACATATTCTGTCAATTGACTTCCTCACCGAACTCTTCTTTTCAAAGGAGTTCGCTCAAGCACTTACTATAGATGCCGCGACGAAGCCGCCGATTCTCCTTAATGGAGCCGGACAGCTCGACCCGAACGCCTTTCAGCTCTTCTCCAAGCTAGGCGTAGGCATCTTGGAGCAGGTTCCTTTCCTGCTGTACTCTATTCAGCACCCTCTCGCCGGCCTTCAGCTGGCGCAGCAGTTCCTGCATGTACGGATCTTGTCCGGCAGCACCTGCAATGTCATTATTAGACCTGCGCGCACGCCGCACAGCGCTTATATTTAACAAACAAATGTGTTACCAGGAGGGGCCTCTGTGTTTCCTCCTGCGGCAGCAAGTGCGGCCTCAAGTTGGGCCTTGCATTCTTGCAGCTCCTGAGACAGCTGGGCATTCTTCTCGGTAAGAGCATGCATTTCAAATGATCCTTAAATCAATTAACATAACTACTTTAAGTCTCGGGGGCTACTGGCATATATAACCATTAAATTCCCTTACCCGTATGTCATTTACATACTGCTCCGTGGCTCTGGTAAAACCATCTTGAGCAGCACGGAGGTGCGTGTCCCCCGCGTTAAAGGCGTTCAGCGCCTCAGGGGAAAAGCACGCTTCACGAAACACTGTCCGGCGGCGCCTATGGTTCATGGCGCTCTCCACCTCAGACTTGGTGGCGGACAGTCTGTCGGCGTCCTCCATTGGAGGAGTATCCGGCCCGCGCCTTGCGCTTGCCTCCCCCTCCAGGCCGGGCGCTGGAGCCTGGCTGGTATAGGTCGGATCGGCAACCTCTACGCCCGCAGTCCGACGGGCACTTTTTCTCCTACAAAGATCATGAGCACTCAGATGCTTCCTAGGAACGTTGCTCTAAATATTTAATACGAGCTATACCTTTGCAGTGACATTTCAGTCCGTGCCGCGCTCCTTTTCCGCCTACTGGTCCGGACTGGCCTTTGTTGGTCAGCCGCCGCAGGCTCGGCTTCCCGCCTTGAAGGCGCTTCCTGTAAAACACCATCGTTCACGAAGGTCAGAAATGAGCAAGGAAGAGATAATGGTGTTCAGACCTCGGTCACAATCACCTGGAAAGCCGGATATAATCCGGGGTAGTCCGCCGTAATGGCGACTAAAGCATTATCTATACTTAGCTGGTGGAACACCCCGTCAATCAGCTCCACCTTGATATCCGGATCCTCTTCGGAGGCCGGATCCTGGGATCTCTCTGGATCCTCGGGTTGCGGAGCTGGACTTACCATGTCCTCCACAATCCGGCGCAGTTCCTGCGCCGAAGACATAATGTAAGAAGCTTAAACTTTGACAGCATGGGTTGAACCCTTAAAAGTGTTCGCTTACCCAGCCGCGAGGGTTATTCATGGAGAACCCATTCAAGGGGTTTGTCCGAAGGAAGTCCTCCTTCTACCCCTTGTATAGGCCGGACAGGATCTACACCAGATCCTCGGTCGAATCCGGCCCTTTGCGGCCATGACGGGTGGCTTTGTCTTCCCCGTTGAAATCCCACATGGGGTGGCCCTGTATTGCAATGGCTGTACCCCCCACATGATGCATGTTGCCATGACACCAATCATGGTCAACCCGGAATGGGCTAGTAATTTTATTCGGCCCATCAGGTAATGGACGCTTTTGTCTTCCTCCAATTGGGGGCTCCGCAGGTGCCAGCTAAGGCGTTTCTTCAGAGGAGCAGCACTAAACTCCGGGAGGCCGACCCGGACTGGGTCCGGCAGCGGAGCGTCTTCTATGTAAAACCATTCCGAAGGCCAGTCTTCGGATGCCTTCTTAGGGGTACCGGATGGATATCCGGTCCCGGCAATGCGCCATACTTCGGCGCCGCCCACTTGATATATAGATCCCTCGTGAGAACAGGGTACGAGGCAGAACAACGTCTTCCACAGTGCAAAATGGGGCTCGATGCCTAGGAATAGCTCGCAAAGAGCTACGTAACCCGCGATATGCAGGACAGAGGCGGGTGTAAGGTGATGGAGTTGGAGTCCGTAGAACTCCAGGAGCTTGCAGAGGAACGGATGTATCGGAAATCCGAGCCCCCTTATCAGATAAGGGACGAAGCATACCCGCTCCCCTTTGTTGGGACTTGGGGTAGCCTCTGCTTGCTTCCCACCTTGGTAGGTGGCCAGCCCGGCTCGAACCGGGACCATGAAGGCCGGAGGGAGATATCGCCCCGCTTGGAGCTTCACTAGCTCGTTGTGTGGAACAGAACACCTCCTCCAATCTCCTGGCGGTGGGCTGGGAGCGCGAGAAGAGGAGCCGCGTCGACGGTCCATGATGGAATGGATTTTTGGGTCAAAGTCCCTCCGATGAGTATTCGCGGAAGGAATATGGTGTGATTTGGATCTGGATTTTTGCCTCTTTTGTAGGTGGATGACTTGCACGACTAGGGGGTGAAACATAAAAGACACCCTGGCTTTTTGCATTCGTGCGACGCGTGGAAGAAGGCCATTATTGGGCGTAGAAGCCAAGAAGCACAACATTTATGAGGAAGCCGGACACTGTTCGGCAGGTACATGGAACTTAAAGGGAGAACCCGCCTTGCAACGCCGAAGACTATATACGCGCTGGACTGATCATCATTGAAGCCTGGTTCGGGGGCTACTGAGGGAGTCCTGGACTAGGGGGTGTCCGGACAGCCGGACTATCATCGTCCGCCGGACTCCAAGACTACGAAGATACAAGATTGAAGACTCCGTCCCGTGTCCGGATGGGACTTTCCTTGGCGTGGAAGGCAAGCTTGGCGATACGAATATGTAGATATCCTACCATTGTAACCGACTCTGTGTCACCCTAGCCCTCTCCGGTGCCTATATAAACCGGAGGGCTTTAGTCCGTAGGACACAACATACATTACAACAATCATACCATAGGCTAGCTTTAGGGTTTAGCCTCCTTGATCTCGTGGTAGATCCACTCTTGTACTACCCATACCATCAATATTAATCAAGCAGGACGTAGGGTTTTACCTCCATCAAGAGGGCCCGAACCTGGGTAAAACATCGTGTCCCTTGTCTCCTGTTACCATCCGCCTAGACGCACAGTTCGGGACCCCCTACCCGAGATCCGCCGGTTTTGACACCGACACAAGGCTAACAATGAAATCGCCCAAACATCTCCAGTGGAATATATTACAGATGAAGACTGGACAGCCCTTGTTGAACACTGGTCTGGTCCAAAGTATCAGGTAGGCTATATGTATTTGATCAGACCACATATTGAACTTGTATTATTATGTGCCTTACAAGTGTATATTCTTCTAGGCTAACAGTTTGAAGAACAAAACCAACCGTTCTATAGTGAAATTCCAACAAACAACAGGATCTTGTAGCTATACACTGCGAGGCTCTTGTAAATAGCCGCTACTTCCTTCTTTTTTTGTGCCATATTATCGTATCTATATTGACTTTTTCCAAATACAGAGGAAAGCCCGTGCGGACCAAAAGGACCTAAACCGAATGCAGTGCAAATCTTCAAGGATTGCCACACCAGCAAGATGAAGGGCATGAGCACACCAGTTCAAGCCGCTGTTGTAAGTCCTTACTCCTCCCGCCTTGAACTGATTGGTACTGTGATTTGTTCATTTAACTACTTGGTTTGCAGCCAATGTCAGTTACTCTGTTCACTTTTATACTTAGTCGTCTTAACGTATCATTCCACCTTACATGGTTTAAAAGACATGAAGGATATTCTTTTGGTCTTGATCTGTAATCTAGTTGTTATGTTCACGTGCGCACACAATGATAAAATAGCCTGTTTGTTTTATATCTGTTTGCCCATGATATGAATGATGTCATACTATGTTCATCCTACTCTAAACCATGTCTGTTTATCCTTAGACGTCAACGAATGTGAGGAAATACACAATACAGTAGGCATGCTACATGGACATATGTTCCAAAAGTGACTTTATTATGTAGTTGGCACTACAATACATGCTAATGTATTACAGTAGTTCACCAAAATAAGTTATGTATAAACATTTAACCTACTTTGTTTGTTTTTGTCTCATTAGTAACTTATGTGGTGCACTAATCTACAAGTTCAAACTTTCAGGAAGCTATGGAACAAATGATTGAACAACCACAACCACCTGAAGGTGACGAGGCTACCACATGCACAATGTCACCTCTTGCTGCAGTGCGTCAGTATCTCTCCACTAACAGTGCAAAAAAGAACCTTCCTGCGTAATTCTGGGTTGGTTGTCAAGGTAACCTCGTCCAAATCGCCTACTGAACAAAATCTTCCTGCTAGACAGAGTGATATATCTGTGCTCCAGACACAAGTCCAATCCCTAATGGACGTTGTTTCGGAAACAAGAATAGTGGTTCAGAAATGTCGTCAAGATATGAATGGCTTTGAAACCAGACTATCAGACATTCGCTTCATTGCTCAAGAGCAATGGCAGAAAAAGGTGGAGATCGTGCTGCTCCATCAGATTCTACAGCCTGAAACATTAGCACTTAGGTCAAATGATCTGTGCTTCTATACATCTGATGGTGGTTTTATCTGGAAGGACTTTAAACTTTATGACAATAGGCCTTTTGTTGTATGGTTGGAATTTATTTTGTTGTGATACAACATTTATGATGCTACCACAGGCTGCAGTAATTATGACGCTATTTTTGTATAGTGTAGGTTTATCTTAGTAATGTATTCGGCCGAAAGCTTCGTAGGAGCCCAACATGCCAACATTCGTCGGGCCCATTCCAATTGGGCTAAAAACGATTACGGGCCGAAATTTGCATGTAGCCCACTAAAAATATCTGGGCCTAAATTAGCATAAGCTTTCATATTTTTCTGGTAGGCCTGTGCCCATAGTGGGCCTTTAACAGGCCTAAACATAATTTGGGCCCTCAGTAAAAATAGGCTGTTTACAGGTGTAAATATCTCAAGCCCATAAAAAACATGGGCCTTTAATAGACCGAAAGTGAGATTGGGCCCTGATTGTGCCAAATAACCCACTGGTCTTAGCAGGCCAAAATGGTGGCCCATTTATGATGCAGATCTTTGACAGGCCGAAATTCGAACGGGCCGTAAATGCACCGACCTAATACACGGGCCTTTAACAGGCCGGAACTTCGGTCGGGCTAGATTATCGTCATTTTTATATGGGCTGTTAATGGGCCCAATATGACATTGGGCCACATATGGCCCATGGTTTTTGTCCGGCGTTAACAGGCCAAAAGTGGCCCAAATCTATAGTGGGCCTCTAACAGGTCGAATGTTAGACATGGCCGAATATGACCCAAATCCTTCACGGTCATTTATGGGCCGAAAGTTTTGATGGCCTATAAATGGGCCCAAATGAAGCAGGACCTTTAACACGCCGGAAATAGACCAGGCCATAATTTGGCCCAATTACTTAGCGGACTGTTAACAGGCCACAAGTGACCATGGGCCGCGTTGATGACAAGTTTAAGACAGGCCGTTGACAGGCCGATTTGACAGAGAATGTTGGGCCTTTAGCTGGGCCAGCCCATTATGGTCTGCATAATCTTATGGGCCTTTAGCTGGGCCGACCCATTGTGGTCTACAAAATCTTGTGGGCCTTTAACTTGGCCGGCCCATTATGGTCTGCAAAATCGTGTGGGCCTTTAGCTGGGCTGGCCCATTATGGTCTGCTAAATTTTGTGGGCCTCTAGCTGGGCCAGCCCATTATGGGCTGCAAAATCTCGTGGGCCTTTAGCTCGGTCGGCCCATTATGGTCCGCTATATCTTATGGGCCTTCGGTTGGGCCTGCCCATTTAAACTTTGTGGGCCACTTTTGGGCCGGTTCACGTGTCAACATATCATAGGCCCATCTCGACCGTTCAATGAGTGACACCTGTGCCAATGCGGAGCTGACGCGTGGATCTGTCAGCCAATGAGAATTTTACACGTGGAAAATCGGCATTGGTCGTGGCTGTTAGCGGGTTATCGGATCCAAAAAACGGACCCGATAGGTTAACGGCGGTTAACGGCGTCCCGTTGCGGTGGATGCCACGTGTCGGTCACCCTTGACGAAAGCACTTCTATGACGCGCGATTTATCATCATGGAAGTGGACACTTCCATGATGATAATTTCGGTAATGTCGTGGAACACTTCTACGCAGCACAGGTATGACTATCATGATTCTGTCATAAAATCGTCATGGATGTACATGCATGACAGAAAACGCGACCTACTGTGACAAACACGTATCATCACGGAAGTGTATTTTTTTTGTAGTGTTGGCACGCTTGCTTGGGTCATCCCAACCCCGCCACCCTTCGTCACATACTTTGGAGTTTTTCTTTCACATGTAATAAGATCGAGGACCACTCGTGTCATGCATGTCGCCTCGGCAAACATGATCGTCTTCCGTCTAGGGCTTCTTCTCAAGTTGCATCGTACGCGTTTGAGTTAATTCATAGTGATGTTTGGACCTCTCCTATTGCAAGTAATACGGGCTATCTTTATAATCTAATTATCCTTGATGATTTTTCTCACTATGTGTGGACCTTCCCGTTGCGTCGTATGTCGGATGTCATCTCCACTCTTGCCTATTTCTACTCCTATGTTTTCACGCAGTTTGGTCGTCCCATTCTCGCGTTTCACACCGATAACGTGAAGGAGTTCGACAACTTAGCTGTTCGTACTCTCCTCACCACACATGGCATGACTTTTCGTCTGACATGCCCATACACTTCGTAGCAGAACGGTCGCGCTGAGCGTGTCCTTCACACTCTTAATGATTGTGTTCGGACCCTCCTTTTTTATGCCAATGTGCCTCTGCACTTTTGGCCTGATGCTCTCGCCACCGCATCACCATGTCGCACTCGCGGGAACTTTGCACCTCATCACCTCCTCTTCGGTGGACCACCCTCTTATGATGAGCTTCGCATCTTCGGCTGTCTCTGCTACCCTAGCATTGCTACCACTACGCCTCATAAGTTTGCACTCCGCTCCTTCGCCTGCATCTTTCTCGGCTACCCACCTAAAACCAAAGGTTACCACTGCTATGATCCTACCTCACACCATGTGTTCACCTCCAGACATGTTTACTTTGATGAGAAGGTGTTTCCGTTTCAGCAGTAGGTACCTCTTGTCGCCCCGTGGCTGCCGGCCACCGGCGGCCATTTGGCGACCCCGTCAGGTGGACGGCCCCGTGCGGCTCTCAGATCGCTTCGGGCTTTGGTGGTCCTCGCTTCGTGGGACGAGTTGCGCCTCGCGGCCCCACGCTGTCGTCACCATCCATGCCAGCTTCATCGCCGTCGCCCTCTCCGGCTGCTGCGTCCTCTCTGACTGCCGGCTCGCCGGCTCCGGCTGTCCCTTCACCTACTGCCTCGTCCACCTCGCCAGTCAGCTCGCCGGCTGTCTAGTCGTCGGCGCCTTGCTGGCTGTCCCAGAGTTGTCGTCTCGCTCCGTCACTCGAGCTCGAGCCGGCGTTCATCGCCCGGGTCTATGGTACTCCAGCGATGAGTATCTCCTTGCCGCCTCCACAACTGAGGCGTTGTCGGTGTACAGAAGTAAGGGCACTACTTTGTACCCCTTTACCTATGCATGGGCAGTCAGAGCCATGCATGCGGCCACACTTAAGCGGGGCAGGGACAGGAAATCGAAGCCGCAGGGCGGTCAAAGCAATGCCAAGATGCAAAGAGCAGGAGGGCGAGGTGGACTCCCCAGGCAAGACCCTTGCCGGGGAAGCCTTCGCAGCCACGACAAGAACCTTTTCGGGGTGACTTGCCCAACGCCAGTGGAGTGCACCACTCTCGAGCCCAACGTTCCCGACAACCACATTAGAACCAAGGCTCGGGAGGCACCTTCATGATGGCATGCAGAAATTTGTGAAGACAAGAAGCACTCCAAGTCAGATAAGGAGTAGAAGACGATGAACCTCGGCGAGATCCTTGCTGAGGAAACCCACAAGACCCCCAGCAAGACCCTTGCCGGGGACGACCACAACACCATGGCAAGAACCTTGCTGGGGCCCCGGCAAGGCCCTCGCTGAGGACATCCGCGGGGCCATAGCCAGGCCCACGCCCGCCAAGTCTCCACCACTGCTCCCTTGCAGCTGCCAGCCGACCAGCTAGGCAGGCATCTGCATGTCGACGTGAGGCTTCCAGGCCAACTCAGCGCATGCCTACGTGCCGGCATGTGAATCTTTGTGAAGGCCCTAGCACCGCGCTGCCTCAGCAACCTGCCATCCTACATGGCACTAACCACCTCGCTGGCCCGGGCGCATGTCGAAGCAGGACGAGGCGACGGTAAAGTGAGGGGGACACCTAAGGGGTGCATTAAATGCGTCTTGTCCCGTAATGGCAAGCGATAAGCTTAGCCACCGTACACCGATGCCACCTCCTGTGTGCCACTATGGCGATCCCCTTGACTATAAAAGGAGGCCCAAGGAATCCAGGAGAAGGATTCGGACCCGGGGACAAGTTACGATCATTGTAGCTAGCTCAAGAACTCTAGGAACACAGATATACACACCAAAGCAGGACTAGGGTATTACGCGTCCGCGCGGCCCGAACCTGGGTAAACGACCCGTGTGCTTGTGCTGATTGCTAATCCCGCTCTTCTCACGACCCCGCGCCCCGCAACCGTAGTAGGGATTCATGTGATCCCATGGGTGTCGTTTCCACCGACATCTTTGGCGCGCCAGGTAGGGGGCGCAGTTGTGAGAATGTGGTTTAGCTACGAATTGAACAGCTCTTCGTCGCCATGGCTCCCTAGAGGAAGACGACCATGGCGATCGGTTCATCCAGGACCAGACTGCCTGTATCAGTGCGGACCAGTAGCGGGCCAGTCGCGGAAAGGACCCGTGGCACGGCCCGCGAACACCCACATCACCCTAGCAGGCCGGGCTTGGCGAGCGGCATTGTTCGTGCGCCAGGCGACGAGACGCACGCCGCAAACTCCAGATACGGGGTTGGGCTCCCCGCAAGCAGCATGGGCCCTCCAGGGGCGTCGCCGTGCCGCCTGACGGCGGCGCGGCCGCGTCCAAGACACCAACACCAGCGCCCACGGCGCGTTCTTCCCAAGTTGTGCGCGATGAGCAGCGCCACCCCATTGGTGACCCTGGGCGCCGCCCTGGGAAGAGTCCCGTGCGTCCTTCATGGGACGAGGAAGGCCAGCATGCACGCCGATGTGCTGGCGAAAATGGCGGACAGCCGCAGGGCCGTGATAGAGCTCCTTCTAACATAGTTAGAAGTCGAAGCGTGTCACAGTCCATGCATCTTTCACCACCGCCCACACCAACAGAAGCTTTGGCGCGCATGTAGCTGCTCCTCGACTTTCCTCCTGCCGCGGAGAGGCTCGAAGAGTGGAGAGCCACTGTCCGGAGCCTCGTCGGCATCGCCCACAAAGATGAGCCACAACTAGCGGGGCCCGTAGGCCGTCGCTCTGTCGAGCCACCGCATGCCAGCGGTGGAAGGGCCGATGGTGATGCAGCCACGATGCATTCTCCTCCTCCACGCCAGCCACCATGGGTGTCGATCCATCGCGATGACGCTCGTGATGATATCTCCATAGCGTTGTCCGATCAGCAGACCCACCGCGACCAGCGTCAGGTTCTTCGGAAGCGATCCCTTGAAGACGCTCGAACCACCATCGAGCGCCAGCATGATACGCGCCACCAGTCAGACAGGCAGGCAGGGCCCACTATGGACCACCCAGCACCGCGAGGCTACGGTGGCCTACCCTACGAGGTGGGTTGTCCGGCCTTCATCCGTGAGCTACGGCAGTTCCAGTGGCCCTCTCACCACACGTTCAAACCCGACGTTGGCGAGGAGTACAAGACTCACCCGTCAGAGTTCCTCAGCATCTACACCATCGCGATACAAGCTGCTGGGGCCCGCGATGATAAGGTGCTTGCCAATTACTTCTCGTTGGTGCTCAAGCCCAATGTTATGTCATGGTTGATGCACTTGCCGGTGGATTCCATTTCTTCTTGGTTGGATCGGTGTCATGAGTTTGCTGGCCCCTTTATTGAAGGCCATCAAGCTCATGGCTAGGCGAGCGATTTGCACATCATCCCCCATAAGGAAGGATAAAACCTACGCAAGTATATCCAAAGGTTCAACCGAGTGCAGTATAACATCCCAGATGTTCATCCTGCCGCCGTGATCAGCGCATTCCATCAGAATGTGCATAACAGCAAGATGCGTGAGGAGCTGGCGATGAACAAGGTCAGGGATGTGGTCGAACTTTATGTTCTGGCCGATAGGTGCGCTCGGGCGGAATAGGGGAGGAAGTACCCCGGCAAGGACACTGGTGCGGAAATCGACTCCATGGACGGCGATGTCGCTGCCCCAACGAAGAAGGGTCGCCGTCGTAACAGGAAGCGCAAGGGCAAGACTGTACTTGCTGTCGAGGCGTCCGACGACACCGGCAACTCCAAGAAGGCCAAGGTGAGCGACCCTAGCAAGGAAGTTGCCGGGTGTGCCGCTTGCCGGGCCTTGGCGGCTGCCGACAAGCCAGGGGGCTCCGACAGGAAGTATTGCAAGATCCACCGCACCAAAGGCCACGACCTCCAGAACTGCCGACAAGTTGAACTGCTCGCTGAGAAGAAGAAAGATGAATATGAAAGGCGGGACAAGGAGAAGGGCCAAGACGGTGCCGAAGGATCCGGCGAGAAGCGTGGCGGCCAAGGAGGCCGCCACGACAAGGATAACCAGCAAGAGAGGCCTGCCCGGGGCCGCGACAAGAAACAGGAAGACGGTGATCATAACGAGGATGACGAGTCCGGCGATCATGAGTTTCAGAAAGCTACAGAGGCCATGTGCGTCGACAGTGGCGCCTCGCTGCACACATCTCACCGCCAGCTCAAGTAGTGGGCGCGTGAGATCACAGCGGTGGAGCCTTCACTCGACGCACGAAAGCCACTGAAGTGGTCCACCACGCCTATCATTTTCGATGCCGAGGACCACCCTGATCGCACTACTGGGGTCGGGTGTTTGCCATTGTTGGTCTCACCAATGATTCGCAACCTCAAGGTGACGAAGATGCTAGTTGACGGTGGGGCCGTCTTAACTTGATCTCGCCCGTTGTGATCAAAAGGCTGCAGATCCCCGATGGAGACCTCGAAGAGACGGGCACGTTTCAAGGGGTCAACCCGGGGAGGAGCCAGCCGAAGGGAAAGGCCAAGCTGCCCGTGACGTTTGGAGGCGAGTTGAACTACATGGCAGAGAGGATTGTCTTTGATGTAGCCGAGATCCCCTTGCCCTACAATAGGATCCTCGGCTGCCCGGCGCTGGCCAAGTTCATGGCGGCTTCCTATTACGCCTACAACACGCTGAAGATGCCTGGGCCGATGAACAAGGTTGTCAGAATCGCGATTTTGTTATACGATTCTACGACTTTACGATCCAAACTAACCCCTATGATTCTACGATTTCAGTTCATAGAATCTACGTTTGTACGATCCTGATAGTGAAGATTCTACGATTTGCGATCCTACCATTGGAGCTCCGATCCGATTCAAAATCGCGATTCTGACAACCTTGCCGATGAACATCGTCACCATCCCCTTCGACAATAAAGATGCGCTGATTTGCGCTGACCAACTCTACCGGGATGCAGTTGCAGCAGCTGTCGCCAAGGCACTTTCTCCTGCCGTTGAAGCCCCAGGAGGGAAGAACACCGGCGAGACCTCTCGCACCCACTCTGGCAAGCACACCTCTTCGGGGTGCTGCACTCCCATTGAGGACGTGCCAGAGAGCTCCACCGGCAAGAGCAAGAAGTCCAGAGCTGCTCCACCAGAGACCAAGAGGGTGTCCGTCAGAGAGGACGGCACGGGAGGAGCTTTCACCATAAGCTCCACCCTCGACAACAAATAGGAAGGCAAGCTCGTCACTTTCCTGCGGGCGAATGTCGATGTGTTCGCGTGGCAAGCCTCCGACATCCCCAATGTTCCCAGGGAAGTGATTGAGCATCATCTTGCTGTGTGTCCTCATGCACGGCCCGTCAAGCAGAAGGTCAGGAAGCAAGCTCTCGAGAGACAAGAGTTCATCACAGAAGAGATTAGAAAGCTAGAGGCGGGAGGCTTGGTGAGAGGGGTACTCCATCCGACGTGGATGGACGATCCGGTGGTGGTACGCAAGGCAAACAGGAAGTGGAGGCTGTGTATTGATTACACAGATATCAATAAGGCTAGTCCGAAAGATCCTTTCCCGTTGCCGTGCATCGACCAGATTGTTGACTCCATGGCCGGGTGCGACCTGTTATCATTCCTTGACGCCTACTCAGGCTACCACCAGATCTTTATGACAAGAGAAGATGAGGAGAAGACAACATTCATCACCCCATGTGGTACCTATTGCTTTTTACGGATGCCTTTCGGGTTGAAGAGTGCTAGCTCGTGATACGTCTCCATCATATCTATAATTTTTGATTGTTCCATGCTAATATTATTCAACTTTCATATACTTTTGGCAACTTCTTATACTATTTTTGGGACTAATATATTGATCCAGTGCCTAGTGCTAGTTCTTGTTTGCTGCATGTTTTATGTTTCGCAGAAACTCAATATCAAACGGCGTCCAAATGGGATAAAAACGAAAGGAGATTATTTTTGGAATATTTATGATTTTTGGGAAGACAAATCAACGTGAGAAGGTGCCCGAGGGGGCCACGAGGCAGGGGGGCGCGCCCCAGGGTGGCAGGCACGCCCCTGACCCTCGTGGGCACCCCGTAAGGCGGTTGACGCTCTTCTTTTGCCGCAAGAAAGCTAACTTTTGGAGAAAAATCTGGGCGAAGGTTTCAACCCAATCGGAGTTACGGATCTCCGGATATAAAAGAAACGGTGAAAGGGCAGAATCTGGGAACGCAGAAACAGAGAGAAACATAGAGACATATCCAATCTCGGAGGGGCTCTCACCCCTCCCACACCATGGGAGCCACGGACGAGAGGGGACAAGCTTCTCCCATCTAGGGAGAAGGTCAAGGAAGAAGAAGAAGAGGGGGTCTCTCTCCCCCTTGCTTCCGGTGGCGCCGGAACACCGTAGGGGGCCATCATCATCACCGCGATCTACACCAACACCTCCGCCATCTTCACCAACATCTCCATCACCTTCCCCCCTTCTATATTCAGCGGTCCACTCTCCCTCAACCCGCTGTACCCTCTACTTGAACATGGTACTTTATGCTTCATATTATTATGCAATGATGTGTTGCCATCCTACGATGTCTGAGTAGATTTTCATTGTCCTACCGGTGATTCATGAATTGCTATGATTGGTTTAATTTGCTTGTGGTTATGCTACTGTCCTATTGTGCCCTCTATGTCGCACAAGCGTGAGGGATTCCCGCTGTAGGGTGTTGCAATACGTTCACGATTCGCTTATAGTGGGTTGCTTGAGTGACAGAAGCATAAACCCTAGTAAGGGGGTTGTGGCGTATGGGATAAAGGGGACTTTATGCTTTAATGCTATTGTTGGGTTTTACCTTAATGATCTTTTGTAGTTGCGTATGCTTGCTAGAGTTCCAGTCATAAGTGCATATGATCCAATAAGATAAAGTATGTTAGCTTATGCCTCTCCCATATAAAACTTGCTATCGGTCTAGTAAAGTAGTCAATTGCTTAGGGACAATTTCACAACTCCTACCACCACTTTTCCACACTCGCTATATTTACTTTATTGCTTCTTTACCTAAACAGTCCCTAGTTTACATTTACATGCTCTTTATTATCTTGCAAACCTATCCAACAACACCTACAAAGTACTTCTAGTTTCATACTTGTTCTAGGTAAAGCAAATGTCAAGTGTGCGTAGAGTTGTATCGGTGGTCGATAGAACTTGAGGGAATATTTGTTCTACCTTTATCTCCTCATTGGGTTCGACACTCTTACTTATCGAAAGAGGCTACAACTAATCCCCTACACTTGTGGGTTATCAAGACCTTTTTCTGGCGCCATTGCCGGGGAGTCATAGCGTCGGGTGAATATTCTCGTGTGTGCTTGTTTGCTTTATCACCAAGAAATTTTTATTGGCTGTTCTTAGTTGTTCTCTATCTTTAGTTATGGATATGGAACACGAAATACCAAAAAAAATTAAGTGTACTTGCTACTCATGGAGATGGGGAACCTCCTAAAACCCTCGATGCTCATTATGTGAAAGAAATTATGTACTACTTTAATAATCCTGAGAAAACCCCATTCAATTATGTTATGGGAGACACGTTGGATCAACATGAATACCCCCTGGAATATCGCTTGACACAAAAAGGGAAACTATTATGGGATCAAATTTATATGTTGCATTGGTATGCTCGGGATCTATGCTTGAGACATGATTATACTTGTTGCTCTAGGATGAAGGCTCCACACCTTCCCTTTTGATGCAAATTTAGTGATGATAAAACCTTGGCTTCTTATGCTAATGGTATCTATGATTACTATGATGTGGAACAAATAGAAGAATTCATTTCTTTTATGGGTGCTTATGACATTGAATCTTTATTTAAAGAGTTTGAAGATTTTGATGACTCAGTTTATAGACCTGAAAATTTTGCTATACTTAAATATTGTTATGAGAATTATGAATACAATTTCGATATTGACGCATTTATTGAGAAAGTCACCGCTATCCAAGAAGAGACTAATATTTTGCAGGAAACTATGGAAGAAGAAATTGATGAAACTGTGAGCACATTGGATGAAAAAGATGATGAGGAGAGCGAAAAAAGGAGGAAGAGCGGATTAGCTACCCGTGCCCACCTTCTAATGAGAGTAACTCTTCAACTCATACATTGTTTAATTCCCCTTCGTGCTTACCGAAGGATGATTGCTATGATGTTTGCTATGATCCTGTTGATTCTCCTGAAATATCCCTTTTTGATGATGCTTGCTATGCTTGTGGCCAAGATGCCAATATGAATTATGCTTATGGAGATGAACTTGCTATAGTTCCTTATGTTAAACATGAAATTGTTGCTATTGCACCCATGCATGATAGTCCTATTATCTTTTTGAATTCTCCAAGCTACACTATATCGGAGAAGTTTGTGCTTATTAAGGATTATATTGCCTTTTACCATTACAGATGATAATTTTGATAGATATAATATGCATGTGCTTGCTGCTCCTACATGCAATTATTATGAGAGAGGAACTACATCTCCTCCTCTTTATGTTTCCAACACGATAAAATTGTGAGAAACTATTTATACTATGCATTGGCCTTTACTATGTGTGCATGAATTGTTCTTTTTTGACATGCCGATACACATGAAGAGAGTTATACTTCGTTGTTACATGATATATGTTACTTTGTGTTCACTACTAAATTGCAAATCATTGTTAATTAAAATTGGATTTGATATATCTTGGGATCCGAGTGGATCCGGCTTTGATATACTATATGCCTAGCTTAATGGATTTAAAGAAAGCGCTGACAGGGAGACAACCCGTAAGTTTTAGAGAGTCATTTATTTCTGTTGAGTGCTTTTATATAGTTTAAAAACAAAAAAATAAAGAGGGGAGCTTAAAACTTTTCAAAAAGGAAAGTGAAAGTGAGAGAGACAAGCATTGTTGAAGTGGGAGAGCTCCTTGAACTTTGTTCATGCTCATGGAAACTTTGTGAATCTTAATTATAGAAAATTTTCATCAAAAATAATTATCCCCTTGTACAACTCCATTGTATTATAAAAATAATGTGCCAAGGTTTGCCTTTAGGATGTTTACAAAGCTTGTTGGTTTGTACGGTGCAGGACAGAAATTTTGCCTGCAGTGTGTGATTTTACATTTTTTACTGGAACGTCAAATGGTTCGGATTCTTTTTGCACTGCCTTGATGTACAAAGTTTTTATTTTTCCTAATTTTGGTAGAATTTTGGCGTACCATAAGTATGGTGAATGTTCAGATTTCTACAGACTGTTCTGTTTTTGATGCATAGTTTGCTTGTTTTGATGAAACTATCAATTTCTATCAGTGGATTAAGCCATGGAAAAGCTATATTACAGTAGCTATAATGCAAAAACAAAATATGAATTGGTTTGCAACAGTACTTAGAGTAGTGATTTGCTTTATTATACTAACGGATCTTACCGAGTTTTCTGTTGAAGTTTTGTGTGGATGAAGTGTTCGATGATCGAGAAGGTCTCGATATGAGGAAAAGGAGGAGAGGCAAGAGCTCAAGCTTGGGGATTCCCAAGGCACCCCAAGTAAATATTCAAGGAGACTCAAGTGTCTAAGCTTGGGGATGCCCCGGAAGGCATCCCCTCTTTCTTCAACAAGTATCGGTATGTTTTCAGATTCATTTCGTTCATGCGATATGTGCAAGTCTTGGAGCGTCTTTTGCATTTAGTTTTCACTTTTTCTTTTACGGACCATGCTGGTATGAGATAGTCCTTGTTTGATTTATAGAATGATCATTGCACTTCACTTATATCTTTTGAGTATGGCTTTATAGAATGCTTCATGTGCTTCACTTATATCATTCAAAGTTTGGATTGCCTGTTTCTCTTCACATAGAAAACCACCATTTGTAGAATGCTCTTTTGCTTCACTTATATTTGTTAGAGATCTTTTTGTATAAAGAATTAAACTCTCTTGCTTCACTTATATCTATTTAGAGTGATGGCAGGAATTGGTCATTCACATGGTTAGTCATAAAATCCTACATAAAACTTGTGGATCACTTAATATGATATGTTTGATTCCTTGCAATAGTATTGCGGTATAGAGATGATAATATGTGGGTGTTACTAGTAGATGGTTGTGTTTAGTAAGGATATTGGTGTTAAGGTTTGTGATTCCCTAAGCATGCACGTATGGTCTACTAACTATGTAACCAAATTGGCGCACATTGTATTTTGATTGTTTATCTTTGCGTGAAGGTCGGGGGGCGCGATGGTTAACTCCTACCAACCTGCCCCCTAGGAGTATGCATGTAGTACTTTGTTTCGAGGGCTAATAAATTTTTGCAATAAGTATGTGAGTTCTTTATGACTAATGTTGAGTCCATGGATTATACGCACACTCACCCTTCCATCATTGTTAGCCTCTTCGGTACCGTGCATTGCCATTTCTCACCTCGAGAGTTGGTGCAAACTTCACCGGTGCATCCAAACCCCGTGATACGATACGCTCTATCACACATAAGCCCCCTTATATCTTCCTCAGAACAGCCACCATACCTACCTATCATGGCATTTCCACAGCCATACCGAGATACATTGCCATGCAACTTCCATCATCATATACATGACTTGAGCATTGATTGTCGTATTGCTTTGAATGATCGTAAGGCGGCTAGCATGATGTTTTCATGGCTTGTCCGTTTTTGATATCATTGCTACGCTAGATCATTGCACATCCTGGTAAACCGACGGAAGCATTCATATAGAGTCATATCTTTGTTCTAGATATCGAGTTGTAAGTAAATAAAGTGTGATGATCATCATTATAGAGCATTGCCCCATAAAAAAAGAGGCCAAAGAAACCTAGATAAAAAAAGGGGGCCGAAGAAGCCCGCTGTCAGTGTCAAAACCGGCGGATCTCGGGTAGGGGGTCCCGAGCTGTGCGTCTAGGCGGATGGTAAAAGGAGACAAGGGACACGATGTTTTACCTAGGTTCGGGCCCTCTTGATGGAGGTAAAACCGTACGTCCTGCTTGATTAATATTGATGATATGGGTAGTACAAGAGTGGATCTACCACGAGATCAAGGAGGCTAAACCCTAAAGCTAGCCTATGGTATGATTGTTGTAATGTATATTGTGTCCTACGGACTAAAGCCCTCCGGTTACACAGAGTCGGTTACAATGGTAGGAGATCTACATATCCGTATCGCCAAGCTTGCCTTCCACACCAAGGAAAGTCCCATCCGGACACGGGACAGAGTCTTCAATCTTGTATCTTCGTAGTCTTGGAGTCCGGCGGACGATGATATTCCGGCTGTCCGGACACCCCCTAGTCCAGGACTCCCTCAGTAGCCCCTGAACCAGGCTTCAATGACGATAAGTCCGGCGCTCATAATGTTCGGCATTGCAAGGCGGGTTCCTCCTTTGAATAATCCAGAGAAGATCATGAACACCAGGATAGTGTCCGGCTCTGCAAAATAAATTCCACATTCCACCGTAGAGAGAATAAAATGTACACAAGCTCAATCTGCTGACGTATTTTGCGGCATGACATCACACCGCTACCAAGCCTTTACTTTAATCGTTTTTTATTATACCACCTCAGCACGTTTAGCGAAGCGGTTTCCTTGGCACGTCTTGTTGAAGCAGAGATCGTGTTCCCCTTATTCCAGGATTCTCATCAATACGAGCGTGGGTAACCCAACCGTGCCCGTCGCCACGCCTCCTCTATCAAAGGTGAATCCCGAACGGTCACGGAGACGGCTCTTGGTATTTTCCCCCTTTATAAGAGGACCAAGGCTCATTTCTTTTCTTCAATCTTCCATCGAATCCTCTCCTTGCTCCAAGTTCCAACACCCAGAGCCCCAGATTGGAGCACTTCGGACCTTCAACAATGTCCGGCTCCGACCTTCAGGGTCGGTGGAGGCGACGGAGGAGGACGTGCTAAAGCTGCGCGAAGCCAAATACCTGTCTTACGAGATTTCGCACAGGTTGCCCGCCCAAGGGCAGGCCGTACCCACTCCCGAGCCCGATGAGTACGTCGTCCTCGTATCCCACCTCCGTTGGGGTTTAGGCTTCTCGACGGACCCCTTCGTGAGAGGGCTCATGTTCTACTACGGGCTGGATTTTCACGACTTGGCTCCGGAGTCCATCCTCCATATTTCCACATTCATTATCGTCTGCGAAGCCTTCCTCCGCGTCACCCCCCACTTGGGCCTGTGCCTGAAGACCTTCAATGTGGAGCCGAAGATGATCGGGGGGCGTCAAGCGGAGTGCGGCGGGGCGGCCATAAGCAGGAGGGCCGATTCCCCTTGGCCCGAGGGCTCCTTCCAAGAGGAGCTCAGCTTGTGGCAGCAGGAGTGGTTCTATATCACCGCTCCGAAGGGCAGCAAGCAAAAGTCGCCGCCTTCATTCCGCCCGGGACCTCCACGCCGGTTGATGTCGTGGGTCAACCAAGGGCTCAATTGGGGGCCGTCCGAAGACGTGCCCTTATTGCAGGGCCGGATTCGAGACCTCCAAGCGAGGGAGATCAATCTGGTTGTGGTGATGCAGGTCATGCTAATCAGGCGTCTTCTGCCCTGCAAATGCCGTCCTCTCCAGTTATGGGAGTTCAATCCAGAGGGACCACGAATTCTCCAACACTTCATGGGTATGACACTCGTGGAGATGTACAAGTTGTTCTTCGGACCGCAGGTGGCGTGTCCGGAATTGACCGAGGACGCAGGCCTAAGCTGCAATCGCCCGGATACTTAGGTAAGTAGCTCAGAGTCCGGACGTTCTGTTTGTTTGCTTTTCTAAAATTCGCCTTCTAACCCATTATTCTTCATCAGGAGTGGGTAGCGCGATCGAAGCTGATAAGGTGTCCGACCCCCCTCCCAGAGACCGCACCGGAGCCCGTGCTGGTCAGAATGTTGGAGGTCGCGCCCGTAGAAGGAGGTGATGGGGAAAATAGAAGAGCTATCACCTCGCCCAAGGGGGCGCCTGAAGAGGGGAGGATCGAAAATCCCTCCTACCAGGGGGAGAAGAGGACCGCCTCCGAAGACCCGGAGGCCAAAGCCCCTAAGCGGGTGAAGAAATCTTCACCGGAGGGTCCTGCGTCCGTGGAGAACCCGGACGTACAATCGTCTCTAAAGGATCAGCCCTCCAGCGAGCCGTGAGTAGGAAAAGGGGAGTTCATTAATAAGAAAATACCCCTATTTGTGCTTCTGTGGATAACCGAAATTTTTACCTTACAGTTCGGATATGCGGCCTTCTCAGATGAGTTCGTCTTCAGGGGATCTTCGTCCGGAGATGATGGAGAGCGAAATGCCTCTGTCTGCTGCGCCGTCGGACAGGGCAGACGAGCCTGAAGTATCGTCACGGAGGGTATCCCAGAGCCCGGTGGAGCCGGAGAGTTCGGCGCCGACTAGTGTCCGGCCAGGGGAGCTGAAGGATCTGCTTGAGAGGGCGTCCATCTCAGAAGATCATCGTGCTTTGATGAGTATGGTGATTGGAAGGATTTCGTCCGCCGAAAGCGGATTGCATAATGCCGTCAGGAGTTTGCTGGCGGGATTTGAGGTACGCAAAAACGACGCACCTTTTTGACAGTTTTGCACATGGAAGTGCGCCCTGTATAGATAGTAGCCCCTGAGACTCGGTAGGTTGTCGAAAGCGACAGCGTGCCGAGGATCAAAATCGCAGGTATTGAATGTCGCCCTTCCTATGCAGGTGGCGGATAGTCCGGGGGCTAACCGGACTAGTGGAGTTGTCGAGTTAATGCGGCAACTTGATGTGGCGGATGCGGACATCGCGCTTGTCAACCGGCGACTTGACGAGTCGCAAGGTAAATGAATTCTCCGCAGTCACTTATTTAAGGGAGCCAAAGCCCGCCTCTGACAATATATATGCTGTGATACAGACGGTGCTGCTGCTGTGGAGAGCCTTCGGGCCGAGCTTGCTCAAGCCAAGGAGCAAGCCCGAAGGAGTGATGCGGCTGCCTCGAGGGCGGCCGACGAGTTGAAAGCCGAAAAGGCTGCACACTGCCTAAGCAGGGAAAAGATGGCCGAATTGGCCGTGAATTTGAAGGATGCTACCGACCGCAATGAGGCTCTTGAAAAGGAGCGCCTATCGGAGCGAGAAGACCTAGGGAAGGCCACCGCCAAGGCCAAGGATGCCCATTCTGCAATGCGGGCTATGAAGGGGGAGCTGCGCCAGGCCGGAGATATTGTGGTTGGCAGGCCTTTTCTGGTGCGTCGCCAGTTTACGGATCCAAAATATGCCCAACTTGGCCAGCTGTGGGGTCCGGAGGATCCATATATGGACTTAGCGGCAAGTGCGGCGGATGCCGTTGTGCACTTCTGGAGTCAGAAGGATCACAAGATGGAAGAGCTATTTTGGTCTCAATTCCATAGTCCGGATCGTTCACTTCCGTTGACCGATCGGTTGGCCGAATGGGCTGAGCTGAACAGGTTGTCCGGACTTGCCATGACTGATATCGTGGCTCATGTCTGGCCAGAGAGGCCCAAGGCGACGAGCTATTTTGGCTTATTGCAGCAATTTCTTGGAGCGGTGCCGCATATCAAGGAGATGAAGCTGTGGGCTTGCATAGAAGGTGCGCGGATGGCCCTTGCCCATGTGAAGACACATTGGACAGAGATGGATGCCGCCGCTATTGCAGCCCAGGGTTCGGACGAAAGCCGGTTACCCGCCGAGCACTATTTTGGGGAAGTTATGCGTGGCGCTCGTGTAATAGAGTCGCAGTGCTCGAAAAATGTCACGTTCAAATGAACGTTTTATCTTGTGAAACAATGATTATGATGTAACCGCTTTTTATACTTGTGCATTCCAAGTATTAAAATATCTCCTATGCAGCCGTTTATGTATACCTTTGTATAAGCTGAAAGATGGCAGTCTTCGGCTTCAGCCCCCATGCACAAGGTGCGGGGGTGTTCGCAAAAAATAGCGCGTTTTCACACTTAATCCGACGTCTTGGTCCTATTAAGGAGGTGGCAGCGTAGCAAACGAGGCAATCCGGACTATGATGCTTTATCACTTTCACTAAGCCATTGGAGTTTGAGGGTGGGGCTACGATATAGCCCCTTGGGGCACCGCGCTTCTCCGGATTCGGGGCGCGTGTGTGCCTGACCGGGAAACGGTCCTTCGTCAAAGCGGGGAATTCTAAACATTCCGGTAGTCGATCGAGTGGTTGACCAGTCTCTCGCTGTATCATGACAGTCAGTTTTCGGCTTTCTCTACTAAGGTGCTCGCCCAGCCGAACTAGGGCACAATCGCAGTAGTTCTCCTGGTGCCGCGTTAGCCGATGATACGGAACGTAAGGCAGCAAAACACAGGAGCCGGGCAAACCCAACATTTGACCAAAGACATGATTCAGAGCTGATGCATATAAGGCCTAACTCGAGATGCCGAACACTCCCTAAGGTGTTCGGTCTTTATAATAGTGGGCACAACAATGCCCTAAGCCCCTAGTGTCCAGGTACGGGCATGGTCCTCTAACGCGGCCGATGCCAAAACGTCAGGCTCCACTTTGGTTATAATGAGAAACCAAGGGATTATAACAACAAGAGACAGTAAAAAAGGTTTACGCAGGGTCTTAATCTGAAAAGAATCCTTGCGACGGGTCCCTACTGCACGTCTGCGCCTGTGTCTCCGTTGTGCCGTTATCCTGGACGGGTGTGCACGTTGTTCATCTGTAAAAAGAGAGGAACTTAGTTTGGAAGGAAATCGTGCGAAAAATATATACGAAGGAAGAAATATAAATAAGTAAAGCGGAGTCTATATGAGCTCGCTGTTGCTTGTGCGCGCAGCCCCTTGTGAAGGGATATGCGGCTAGGGAGCCCCTAGCTTATTTATGCCGGACTCGTCTGACCGTGTCCGGGGTCTTTAAATGACCCTCGCACTGAAGTGATGCCACGTGGACCGGGCATCTTAAGTGTAAGAGACGCGTAATGTGGTATGGCGTTGAAGCGGACAAAATCTTCTCGTCCCAAGATTGCTTGATAGCTACTTTTAAATGGGACGATATGAAAGATTAGTTTTTCATGTCGAAAGTTGTTCGGTGATCCGAACACAACTTCTAGTAATAAGGAGCCTGTGCACTTGGCGTAAGGGCCTGGCGTCACTCCTTTAAAGGAAGTGCGGCTGTGTCGAATTTTAGTAAGGTCTATCCCCAACTTGCGGATTGTGTTTGGATACAGCAGGTTTAAGTCACTGCCTTCGTCCATCAGGACTTGTGTAAATTGTACTCCGTCGATTATAGGATCCAATATCAGGGCAGTCCATCCTGCATTTCGAACGCTTCTGGAATAATCCAGGTGGTCGAAAGTGATTGGTTTTTATGTCCAATCTCTATCTTCCGCTGGGTTGGACCGTGCGAGACCCATTTTAACGGGTGCCGCACTGTTTTTCCGTACTATCACATGAAGTGAATTTACTGCTTTGACCTCTTGTGGGAAAGTCTTTTGCTTTCCGGTGCTCTGCTGGTGGAGTTTATCATCATCTTTGCTTGATGCGTCGAGCCCCTTGTGTTCGGCGTTTAATCGGCCGGACTGTTTGAAAACCCAACAATCTCGGTGGGTGTGGTTTGCAGGCCTTCCGGGGGTACTGTGGATTTGACATATCCGACCCAAAATCTTGTTTAAGTTGGATAGCTCATCGCTGTTATCCTTAAGAGGCGGTGTTTTGTTGTTTGGCCGCGAGCTTTTGAATCCGGCGTTGACCGCCGTGTTCTTTGTGCTTTTCTCTTTATTTCGGCGCTTATCTTTTCTGCGCCATGATTTTCCGTTTCCATCTCTGATCTCGGATGTACTTGGGTCGCTGGTGCTGCATCTTGCTAGCCAGCTGTCCTCTCCCGCGCAAAAGCGGGTCATGAGGCTTGTTAGCGCGGACATTGTCCTCGGCTTCTCTTGGCCGAGGTGTCTGACGAGCCATTCGTCTCGGACGTTGTGTTTAAAAGCTGCTAAGGCTTCGGCATCCGGACAGTCGACTATTTGGTTCTTTTTGGTGAGGAACATGTTCCAGAATTTGCGCGCTGACTCTCCGGGCTGTTGAGTTATATGACTTAGATCATCTGCATCCGGAGGGCGGACATAAGTTCCTTGAAAATTTGCTCTAAACGCGTCCTCGAGCTCTTCCCAACTTCCAACAGTGTTTTCTGGGAGGCTTTTGAGCCAATGACGGGCTGGCCCATTGAGCTTGAGGGTTAGGTATTTTATGGCGTTGAGATCATCTCCTCTAGCCATGTGTATGTGTAGTATATAATCCTCTATCCAGACTCCAGGGTCTGTTGTTTCGTCGTAGTCCTCTATGTTTATGGGTTTAAACCCTGCTGGGAATTCATGATCCAGCACCTCGTTGGTGAAACATAGTGGGTGTGTGGCGCCCCTGTATTTCGGTGTACCGCTGTCTTCGGACACTTGGCGTGTTGCGTTTCTTCCTGGGGCCCTCTTCTTTGGCCCGTAAATGGACCTGGCTGGGCCATCTGTCTTTCCGGGGTCATTAGTCGGCTTATGTGCGGCGCCGCTTTTAGGTTTTGGCCTATCATCTGGCCGTCTATCCAACCAGGCAGCCTCTTTGTTTTTTGACTGTGTGGGCTCTATGGCCTCTTCATCAAATTCTGGCAGCAGCTTGCGCTTCGGGTAGCTCTTTGATTGATGGCCATTGCCGTATTTGTCTGCGGTTTTGAGCACTTTGCTCCGCCTCATTCTGCGTGTATCTTCCGCTGTTTTGAGCTTCCGTTTTTCCTTCTTCAAACTTCTTGCGGTGGCGACGAGTCTTTTCCGAAGGTTTTTATTCTCCACGGTGTGTCCGGCGTGAGGTCGTCTGGACTGTTGTTTTCGCCGGGCCTGGACTGATTATCTGACTCGTCCTGTTCGGACGGTTGCTTGTCTGCGTGTTTGTCATCCACTGGTTTGCCCTGCTGTATTGCTGGGTCATTAAGAGCGCTGTTGTTGTCGAGGCGGGACTTGGGGCGGCGTCTGCGTCGCCGTTTTGGTTGTTTGTCGGCGGGATTATCTTCTGCCGTGCCCCGTTGGTCCTTGTTGTCGCTTCCTTTTGGAGTATCCACCATGTATATGTCGTATGACGAGGTGGTATTCCAGTGCCCTGTAGGCGCTGGTTCTTGTTCATCTCCGGCATCGTCGTCCATACCGTCGATGTCTTCGGAGTCATAGTTTAGCATGCCAGTTAGATCGTCGACAGTGTCTACAAAGTGGGTGGTGGGTGGGCTTTGAATTTCTTCGTCGTCCGAATCCCAACCGTCCTGGCCGTAGTCCGGCCAGGTCTCTCCGAATAGCGAGAGGTGTTTTAACGAATTTAGGATGTCGCCAAAGGGCGAGTGTCGGAAGATGTCCGCGGCGGTGAATTCCATAACCGGCGCCCAATCAGATTCGATTGGTAGGGGCATGGGAGGTCCGGAGTCCGGCAAGGAGTCCGGCACCTCGGAGTCACGAGCTTCGCGAGGGACAAGGTTAGTGTTCGGCTCCATCACCGTATAAGTTGCAGCCCCCGAGGCGGTGTCCAACCACCGGTCCTCGATCTAGGCGATCGGCTCCGGGCCAAGGGCCGGAGCGGATTCTTGTGTGGCCACCAAGGCACTGTTCGGCGGTAGAGCTAGATCATGCCCATCGTAACAGTGCGGCACGCTTGGCTGTGGCTCGAGCCCGTCGAAGATCAAGTCCCGCGGATGTCGGCCGTGAAGTTTAGGCTTCCGAATCTGACCTGACGGCCAGGGGCGTAGCTTTCGATCTGCTCCAGATGGCCAAGTGAATTAGCCCGCAGTGCGAAGCCGCCGAATACGAAGATCTGTTCGGGGAGAAAAGTCTCACCCTGGACAGCGTTGTTGATTGAAGAAGCCATCGAGCCTATCGGTGATGACACAGAGGAACTCTCAATGAAAGCACCAATGTCGGTGTCAAAACCGGCGGATCTCGGGTAGGGGGTCCCGCACTGCGCGTCTAGGCGGATGGTAACAGGAGACAAGGGACACGATGTTTTACCCAGGTTCGGGCCCTCTTGATGGAGGTAAAACCGTACGTCCTGCTTGATTAATATTGATGATATGGGTAGTACAAGAGTGGATCTACCACGAGATCAAGGAGGCTAAACCCTAAAGCTAGCCTATGGAATGATTGTTGTAATGTATATTGTGTCCTACGGACTAAAGCCCTCCGGTTTATATAGGCACCGGAGAGGGCTAGGGTTACACAGAGTCGGTTACAATGGTAGGAGATCTACATATCCGTATCGCCAAGCTTGCCTTCCACACCAAGGAAAGTCCCATCCGGACACGGGACGGAGTCTTCAATCTTGTATCTTCGTAGTCTTGGAGTCCGGCGGACGATGATAGTCCGGCTGTCCGGACACCCCCTAGTCCAGGACTCCCTCACCCGCCAAAAAAGAGAGGAGAAAAGGGGCAATGTTACTATCCTTTTACCACACTTGTGCTTCAGAGTAGCACCATTTTATTCATATAGAGAGTCTCCTATGTTATCACTTTCATATACTAGTGGGAATTTTCATTATAGAACTTGGCTTGTATATTCCAACGATGGGCTTCCTCAAATTCCCTAGGTCTTCATGAGCAAGCAAGTTGGATGCACACCCACTAAGTTTTCAGTTTGAGCTTTCATACACCTATAGCTCTAGTGCACCCGTTGCATGGCAATCCCTACTCCTCGCATTGACATCAATTGATGGGTATCACCATAGCCCATTGATTAGCCACATCAATTGAGACTTTCTCCCTTTTTGTCTTCTCCACATAACCTCCACCATCATATTCTATTCCACCCATAGTGCTATATCCATGGCTCACGCTCATGTATTGCGTGATAGTTGATAAAGTTTAGAATACTAAAGTACGAAACAATTGCTTGGCTGACACCGGGATAGGCATGAGGGGTACCTTGTGTTAACAAAAGGGAGCATACAAGACTATATGATTTTGTAGGGATAACTTTCTGAAGCATTGATATTTTGCAAGACATGATTGTTTGTTGGGATGCCCTAATTATTTTTGTTTTTATGTCAAATGATAGACTATTGCTTTGAATCACTCGTGTCTTAATATTCATGCCATGATTAGATATATGATCAAGATTATGCTAGGTAGCATTCCACATCAAAAATTACCTTTTTATCATTTACCTACTCGAGGAAGAGCAGGAATTAAGCTTGGGGGTGCTGATACGTTCCGTCGTATCTATAATTTTTGATTGTTCCATGCAATATTATTCAACTGTTATATACTTTTGGCAACTTTTTATACTATTTTTGGGACTAACATATTGATCAAATGCCCAGTGCCAGTTCCTGTTTGTTGCATGTTTTATGTTTCACAGAAACCCAATATCAAACGGAGTCCAAACGGGATAAAAACGGATGGTGATTATTTTTGGAATATTTATGATTTTTGGGAAGAAAAATCAACGCGAGACGGTGCCCGAGAGGGCCACGAGGCAGGGGGCGCGCCCCTGACCCTCGTGTGTTCCCCGTAAGGTGGTTGACGCTCTTCTTTTGCCGCAAAAGCTAATTTTCGGAGAAAAATCTGGGAGAAGGTTTCAACCCAATCGGAGTTACGGATCTCCGGATATAAAAGAAACGGTGAAAGGGCAGATCCTCGGAACGCAGAAATAGAGGGAGACAGAGAGACAGATCCAATCTCGGAGGGGCTCTCGCCCCTCCCACGCCATGGGATCCAAGGACCATAGGGGAAACCCTTCTCCCATCTAGGGAGAAGGTCAAGGAAGAATAAGAAGAAGGTGGGTTCTCTTCCTCTTGCTTCCGGTGGCACTGGAACGCCGCCGGGGGCCATCATCATCACCGCGATCTACACCAACACCTCCGCCATCTTCACCAACATCTCCATCACCTTCCCCCCTTCTATATTCAGCGGTCCACTCTCCCACAACCTGCTGTACCCTCTACTTGAACATGGTGCTTTATGCTTCATATTATTATCCAATGATGTGTTGCCATCCTATGATGTTTGAGTAGATTTTCGTTGTCCTACCAGTGATTGATGAATTGCTATGATTGGTTTAATTTGCTTGTGGTTATGTTGTTGTCCTAGTGTGCCCTCCGTGTCGCGCAAGCATGGGGGATTCCCGCTGTAGGATGTTGCAATACGTTCATGATTCGCTTATAGTGGGTTGCTTGAGTGACAGAAGCATAAACCCGAGTAAGGGGGTTGTGGCGTATGGGATAAAGGGGACTTGATGATTTAATGCTATGGTTGGGTTTTACCTTAACAATCTTTAGTAGTTGTGGATGCTTGCTAGAGTTCCAATCATAAGTGCATATGATCCAAGAAGAGAAAGTATGGTAGCTTATGCCTCTCCCACATAAAACTTGCTATCGGTCTAGTAAAGTAGTCAATTGCATAGGGACAATTTCACAACTCCTACCACCACTTTTCCACACTCGCTATATTTACTTTGTTGCTTCTTTACCTAAACAACCCCTAGTTTATATTTACGTGCTCTTTATTATCTTGCAAACCTATCCAACAACACCTTGAAAGTACTTTTAGATTCATACTTGTTCTAGGTAAAGCGAACTTTAAGCATGCATAGAGTTATATCGATGGTCGATAGAACTTGAGGAAATATTTGTTCTACCTTTAGCTCCTCATTGGGTTCGACACTCTTACTTATCGAAAGAGGCTACAACTGATCCCCTGCACTTGTGGGTTATCAGCTCGACCTTTGCAAGAGCAGTCCAAATTGGTTTTGAGCCCCAGCTACATAGAAATATGGAAGCTTATATGGATGACATAGTGGTCAAAACCAAGGACAAGGCGACACTTTTGCAAGATTTGGAAGAGACGTTTACAAATTTGCGCAAGATCAACCTCAAGTTGAACCCTGAGAAGTGTGTCTTCGGTGTCCCGTCCGGCAAGCTTCTCGGGTTCTTTGTGTCGCAGCATGGAATTGAGGCAAACCCAGACAAGAGCCATCGAGCAGATTGAGGCACCTAAGCAGATCAAGGATGTGCGTCGGCTCACTGGCTGCATCGCCGCCATGAGCAGATTCATCTCCATGTCCACCGAGAATGCCCTTCCCTTTTTCAAGATCTTGAAGAAGGCGGGCCCACTGGAGTGAACCCCGGAGGCCGAGGCAGCGCTGCAGGATTTGAAGAAATACCTCTCCTCTACCCCAGTGCTGGTTGCGCCCAAACCACAAAAACCGTTGTTGCTGTATCTAGCGGCAACAAATCAAGTGGTTAGCGCAGCACTAGTGGCGTAGAGGGAGGTCGACGAAGAGGCCGCAGCAATGGCAAGTCGACTGATGGCGAACCAGAACTCTCCCCGGTAGGGCATGGTCCTGGCAAGGCTGGGCCCCCGGCAAGGTTTGACGCCAGTGTGACAGGGCCCACGCAACTAAGTGAAGTGGTGCAGAAGAAGAAGATGATGCAGCACCTGGTTTACTTCATCAGCTCGCTCCTGCAGGGGGCTAGATCGAGGTACTCCAGTGTGCAGAAATTGCTCTTCGGCCTCCTTATGGCCTCGACGAAGCTGCGTCATTACTTCGAAGCGCATGAGATCACTGTTGTCACCCGCCTCCCGTTGCAACGGATACTGCATAACCCAGATGCAACGGGGAGGATTGTGGAATGGGCCTTGGAGCTGTCATGTTTTGGGTTGAAGTTCGAAAGCACCTCAACAATTTAGAGCAGAGTCCTGGCGTTGTTCATTGCTGAATGGACCTCAACGCCCGACGAAGAGATCCAGGAGACCACTCTCCCCGGCAAGGAAACAAGTCACAACTGGATTATGTACTTTGATGGGGATTTTTCACTACAAGGCGCCGGTGCTGGTGTGCTGCTCGTCGCACCCACCGGAGAGCACCTCATGTATGTGATCCAAATACACTTTTCCAGGGAGATGTCGACGAACAACACTGCTGAGTATGAGGGATTGCTTGCTGGTCTCAGGATTGCGGCAGACCTCGGAGTCAAGAAGCTCGTCATCAGAGGTGATTCACAGCTTGTCATCAGGCAGATCAACAAGGACTATCAAAGCCCGTTGATGGAAGCTTACGTGGATGAAGTGAGGAAACTGGAGGAGCTCTTTGACGGTATACAGGCAGAGCATGTCCCCCGAAAACGACATTGCCGACTACCTGTCAAAGCGCGCTGCCCTCAAGCTAGCTGTGGAACCAGGTACTTTTGTGCTTCGGTTAACTCAACCATCCGTTGAACCATCAACAGAGCAGAATAAGCGAAGGAAGTCCTGCGCCAGCAAGTACTTGCCCACCGAGCTCCCTGGAGCCGCCGGCGAAGATGTTGCCGTGGACGCCGAGCCTGCCGTGGGACAACCGACTCCGGTAGGGAGCCAAGCCCTTGCCGTGGAGGCAAATGTTCCCGCGGTGGAGGAAATGCCTTTGGTCCTTGCCGTCGAGCCACAGGATCCAGCATGGGCGCAACATACCGTACGATTCCTCCAAACAGGGGAGCTTCCTGAGGAGCAGGAAGAAGTAGAGAAAGTAGCTCGTCGGTCTGCCATGTACTAGTTCGTTGACAATGTTCTGTACAAAAAAAGACCAAATGGAGTGAAATTGAAGTGCATCCCCCGAGAGGAAGGACTGCAGCTGTTGGCGGAGATACACTAAGGCATATGTGGCTCCCACATAGGGTCGAGGGCCCTTGCCGGTAAGGCTTTCCGACAAGGTTTGTTCTTGCCCACTGCCCTGCAGGATGCGACGACACTAGTAACCAATTGTGAAGTGTGTCATTTCCATTTGAAGAAGCTTCATCAACCAGCTCAAGCCTTGCAGACAATCCCTGTCTCCTGGCCATTCTCGGTCTGGGGGCTCGACATACTAGGCCCTTTTCCCCGCGCCGTCGGGGTACTTGTATGTTACAATCGACAAGTTCACAAAGTGGCCGGAAGTGCAAGCGGTGAGGAAGGTAACCGCACAATCGGCAATCAAATTCTTTAAGGTGCTAGTTTGCCGCTTTGGTGTGCCAAACAGAGTCATTACCAACAACGGCACGTAGTTCACAAGCCACACCTTCATGCAATATATTGAAGACCTCGACAGCAAGGTCTGTTTCGCTTCCATGGCACACCCACGGAGCAACGGCCAAGCGGAGAGGGGAAATACTGAAGTACTGTGTGGCCTGAGGATGAAGACTTTTGACGGGCTGCACAAGAGCGGAAGGCGCTGGATCGATGAGTTGCCGGCGGTTCTTTGGTTGATCAGGACGACGCCAAATCGAGCCACCAGCAAGACACCTTTTACCCTGGTTTACGGGGCAGAAGCAGTTCTCCCCACGGAACTCATATATGGGTCACCTCGAGTGCTCGCTTATGATGAGCTTGAGCAAGAGCGATTGCGGCAAGATGACGCGACGCTCCTCAAGGAAGATCGTCTTCGGGCGGTTGTGAGAGCAGCACGCTATCGGCAAGCCTTGCGCTGCTACCATAGATGCAAGGTTCATGCCCGAAGCTTTGAGGAAGGCGACCTTGTTCTTCGGCGTGTTCAGTCAGCTAATAATTCCAACAAGCTGACGCTGAAGTGGGAAGGCCCTTATCGGGTAACACGAGTCACCAGGCCTGGCACAGTCCGCCTGAAGACCGAAGATGCCATTCCAGTGAGCAACTCCTGGAACATCGAGCATCTTCGCAAGTTTTACCCATAAGGCGCGGCTGCCGGGTGAGCAACTCCTGGAACATCGAGCATCTTTGCAAGTTTTACCCATAAGGCGCGGCTGCCGGGGCCCCCGGCAAGCCACAAGCCTTGCCGATAAGGCATGTAACCCTTTGTACAAAGCCAGGCGCAGACCCTGAGCATAAATAAATGAAGCGCTGGCGCCCTAAGTTATAGCATGCATGCTAGATTGAGTCTCTCCCTCGATTAGGGTTAATAGTGCTTAGCGGCGACTAACCCCTAGCATAGAGGTCGAGTTTGTGTCTCTTTGTTCCTGTCCATCCTCTTTGGTTCGTAGGGTACATAAATGTTTCCGCCAAGCTAAGTGGAAGGAAGAGAACAAGCTGGCGCTCAGGCCCCGGCAAGCCCAGCCTGCCGGGGGCTGAAGACACAAAGATCCACCCACTGCAAGCTAGGGTTGCCGGGGGCTGTGGATTTAGATAAGTTTTCTCATCCCCTGTTATACATTTCCGTATAAAATTGGGATGTATGAAGCTTCGTTTTATTCGGCTGCCATGCTCCCTCCATTCCTGCCATTCGAGAACCTCTTCTTGGTTCGGAATTGGGATGTAGCCGCGGCGACAAGGAAGCAAGCGTAGGGCCCACCCCTACTTCGCCCTGCCTCCGCCAAAGGCGTGAGTGTGGTCAAATGGAGTAGGGGAGCGGCAAGGCCTGCTGCCAGGCAACAATGTTTATATTGAAAATAACAAGGATTTGTTCCTCGGTATGGGCTCTGCTCACACACACACAAGACCCGGCAAGCACCCTTTTTCATTAATACGTTCCATATAGGTACAGTTCGTACGGAATGTAAACATAAGCGAGGGGATTACAGGTTTTAGGTCTAACTAAGGCCCGCGGGTTTACAAGCTAAAAAAGATAAGGTGCCCATAATCCCTTTCTTGTCCCTCTCCTCAGAAAATGGAACAAGAAGGCAAAGGGGCAGAAGGAGCGCCTAGGCAAGGTACGAGCAGCAGAAGATGCCAAGAGAACATGCCGGTGGCCACCTAGGGAAAGGCTGGTGATGATGGTGCAAGGAACAAAGCTAGAAGATGAGGTAGCGGTCCGTCAATACGCTACGAAGGCGTCGGTGCCATTGTACTCCGACTTGACGGCCCGCCCCCCGCCTTCTTCGCCTTATCTGGCCTTCCCACACTAGCCGCCCAAGGAGACGACCCCGAGAAGTTCAAGGAGCCGGCTCCACTGGGAGAAGGGGCCCGATGTAGATGCTGCTGCTACCGGCACCACCCCGGGGTGGCGGGTCCGACACCTAGTTGGACTCGTCATCCTCTTGCCTGCTACCCTCGTCGTCGCTGCCGCTGTCCTCCACGTCACTCTCGCTTGAGGACGAGTCTTCGTCATCCGAGGAGCTCTCCACGCAGCACTTCAGGCGAGTTCCGAAATCGCCGAAGACCTTGACGGAGAGGAGGCCATTCTCCATTAACTTGAAGTAGAGAATGAGCCCCGCCGTTAGGCTATGGATGCGAGCAAAGGTTTTCCACCCGCGGTGAAGATACATGATGTGAGGGGCCGGGAAATCAACGTCGGCCCATGTGCCAATGTTCCCGCAGCCCCTCATGTGCAGCCTCAGCGGCTGTGGCGGGTCGAGCTCCAACTCCCGAGCGAATGGAGTTGGGACACGAAGACGACGGCGCGCCGGCCGCCGCAGCCTGATGAAGAACTAGTGGGGCTGGTCCCCGACATGGCCCTCCATTAGGGGAAGGACCGCTGGTGGAGGCGAGGCCGATGCCCCGCCCCGTCCTTCTCTTCCCTGAGCGCCACGGCGGTCTCGGCCTCGCCCCCTCCCCCTTCCCCTCGCGGTCGGCTCTACAGCCATGGGCTCTTGGGAACGAGCGGCGCGTTGTCAAGCAGAGACCCTCGCCGCCACCGTCGAACAGTCAGCGCGCCCTCTCGCCATGACAGAATAGAGGAAGAAGCAAGGATGGGAAGAGGAGGATGGCGAAGGACTGGGGGTGTCGTCCCTCCCGCTCCCCTTCTTATAAAAGGGCAGGGTCAGGGCTCGGCTGCCCCTCTCAGCCAATCCAGCTCATTAAGGTGACAGCGAGCGAGGCCGTCAAGCGCCCTCCCCGCCCAATTGAAGGTGCGTGGGTATCGAACCATGCACGCACGTCTTCCCATATTCTGCGCGCCTGTCACCCGCCTTGCACCGTGCATGCAGCGTACGTGGCGCAAGGGGCGGGCATAATAGGACGCGTGGAGTGACGGTTCCCAGGCGTGGAAAGTAAATGAGCAGCGTTCATGCGGTCTCGAAGGGACACGCAAGCCACCTCTTTACTGTTCACCACAAGATGACGCAAGCATGCTTTGATCACCCCTGCGCACGATCCCCATGTCACGCGTTCAAACGCGGATCGTGGGAAAGCGAAGCGGGCAGGAAAATCACCTTCAATAAAATCAACCCCGCATGCCCACGCACCATTTTGGGCCTGGCCCAACAACATGCTGCGCTTATGTGTGGCCCAGACCCGAGGGCTCCTGTCGGTGTACAGAAGTAAGGGCACTACTTTGTACCCCTTTACCTATGCATGGGCAGTCAGAGCCACACCTGCGGCCACACTTAAGTGGGGCAGGGACAGGAAATCAAAGCCGCGAGGCAGTCAAAGCAACGCCAAGACGCAAAGAGAAGGAGGGAGAGGTGGACTCCCCCGGCAAGACCCTCTCCGGGGCAGCCTTCGCAGCCACGGCAAGAACTTTGGCGGGGTGACTTGCCCAACGCCAGCGGAGTGCGCCACCCTCGAGCCCAAGGTTCTCGACAACCACATTAGAACCAAGGCTTGGGAGGCACCTCCATGATGGCACGCAGATCTTTGTGAAGAAAAGAAGCACTCCAAGTCAGATGAGGAGTAGAAGATGACGAAACTTGGCGAGATCCTTGCTGAGGAAACCCATAAGACCCCCGGCAAGACCCTTGCCGGGGATGACCACAACACCACGGCAAGACCCTTGCCGGGGCCCCGGCAAGGTCCTTGCCGAGGACATCCACGGGGCCACAGCCAGGCCCACGCCCGCCAAGTCTCCACCACTGCTCCCATGCAGCTGCTAGCCCACCAGCTAGGCAGGCATATGTGTGTCGACGTGAGGCTTCCAAGCCAACTCAGCGCATGCCTATGTGGTGGCATGCAAATCTTCGTGAAGGCCCTAGCACCGCGCCACCTCAGCAGCCTGCCAGCCTACATGGCACTGACCACCTCGCTGGCCCGGGCGCGTGTCGAAGCTGGACGAGGCGGCGGTGAAGTGAGGGGGACACCTAAGGGGCGCATTAAATGCGTCTTGTCCCGTAATGGCAAGCGATAAGCTTAGCCACCGTATACCGATGCCACCTCCTTTGTGCCACTGTGGCGATCCCCTTGACTATAAAAGGAGGCCCAAGGCATCCAGGAGAAGGATTTGGACCCGGGGACAAGTTACGTTCATTGTAGCTAGCTCAAGAACTCCAAGAACACAGATATACACACCAAAGCAGGACTAGGGTATTACGCATCCGTGCGGCCCGAACCTGGGTAAACAACCCGTGTGCTTGTGCTGACTACTAATCCCGCTCTTCTCACGACCCCGCGCCCCATAACCGTAGTCGGGATTCTTGTGATCCCATAGGTGTCACTTCCACCGACAGTCGACCCCGATCCCTGCGTCCGCCAGAGCAACCCTTCGTGATCCTCACTGGCTTGCCGCGATGCAGGAAGAGTTCGACTTTCTTCAGCGGAACCCTACATGGACACTGGTTCCTCGGCCTTCTCGCACCAATGTCATCAGCGGCAAGTGGGTCTTTCGCCATAAGACCCGCTCGGATGGTACACTTGAGCGCTACAAGGCCTGCTGGGTGGTTTGTGGTTTTCGGCAGCGCACTGGTGTCGACTTCACTGAGACGTTTGCACCGGTTGTCAAATCGGGCTTGATCCGCACTATTCTCCAGCTGGCGGTTTCCCGAGGTTGGCCAGTTCATCAGATGGATGTCTCCAATGGCTTCCTTCACGACCATCTTGTGGAGTTGGTTTACTGTGAGCAGCCCACCGGCTTCGTCGACGCATCTCTTCTTGGGCATGTGTGTTTGCTGTCCTGCTCTCTCTCTACGGGCTCAAGCAAGCACCTCGCATCTGCTACCACCATATTGCCGGGTTTCTTCACACACTGGGCTTCAGCGTCACTCGCTCGGATGCATTGTTGTTTGTCTATCACCGCGGCGACACGACTGCATATTTGCTCCTCTACGTCGACGACAGCATCCGGACCGCCCTTCTTCAGCAGATTACTCTCCGCCTGCGTGATGAGTTTTCCATCAAGGACTTGGGCGCTCCACATTATTTCCTTGGCATTGAGGTTGTTCGGCGACCCGACGGCTTCCTTCTTCATCAACAGAAGTATGCGCATGAGCTACTTGAGCGTGCCGGCATGCTCAACTGTCACCCTGTCGCTACTCCTGTTGATACTAAGGCCAATGTTTCTACTCTCGAGGGCTCACCCACGGCAGATGCTCCGTTCTACCATTCCATTGTTGGTGCTCTTCGGTATCTGACTCTCACCCAGCCGGATCTTCAGTATGTTGTTCAGCAGGTGTGTCACCATATGCACGCCCCTCATGACTCCCATTGGAACCTGCATTAGTACAACGAGGTGCTATACAAACGGTTTTAACCCCTTTCGCGAGGGCATTTGGAACCGTCGCCTAGTGAGTGACTGTGATAGGGGGGTCCTTCCCACACGACCCAGAAACCGCCTGGGATATGCCCTCCTGGCACACACGCTCGACAAAATGAGGTCGTGTGCGACCGGCGAGCGATCAATTACGGTTATACGTACAATATTGCTAAAAAATCAATTATACAGGCGAAATCATTTCTAGTCGTAAGTTCATCGCACACAGTCAATCCCCGCTAAACGTCTCTGTTGATATATAAATCCCACATAGTCACTCCAAGGAAAACATTTCTGTTGGCAAGTACATCACACACAATTTTCCCCGTTAAATAGTTTGTGATAGCATTTCCATTGCATATTAACAATTTTATTGTTTATGTTATTAAATGCATCACACACATTGCATAGAAAAACTGTGTGGCAAAGGCCGTCCATCACACACAAATTTTATGTGGTAAACATTTGCGCTAGGTGGCCTAACACAAACAGTTTTCAAGAGGATGTCGTGTGTGATTGTTCATTAATCCAACACGGTTTATTCCTAGAAACTGTGTGCGTTGCCTGAGGTCATCGCCCATGTTGTTTTCTCAATAACCATTTGCAATAGTAAACCCAATTAGGAGGCTAATTATCCCATTATTAATAATCCATTTATTAATCTAATTGACATTTCATATTAAGCACACAATATATTGCATTTTCATAATTGAAATACATCAGAGTACAACATCATATAGCTTCAGCACTCAGCTACCCCATTACACAAGTGCACCACCACCAAGTTTCACATGCAACATCTATAACCTTTCGAAATTAGCATCATATATGGTACATAGACAGATGTACCTCATCTGGAAAACTGCTGAAGCCGAAGGCGAAAATCGAGCCTTCATTGATGTTGAAGGTCTTTGCAACTTTAGGCCAGTGCCTGTGGATGATTGATCATCCATCCTTCGTCCTCTTCAGGAACACTTCAGTATTGAACCGTGGGTGTTGTATGAATACCTTCCTAACCTCCTGACCATACAAGTGGTTTGAGAGGTAATCATCAGTGAACTGCTTTGGAAAGGCCTGAAAATAAAGATGTACATAAATATATTCTCTATATTGGAAATGGGGCAAAGGAATAAAAATGGCAAGGTATAATAGTTAGTACCATCCTATAGTGAATTTACGTCTTCTTCATTGTGCAGACAAAGATCTTGTTGTTTTTTGTTGATAATTTCTTTATCATAACAATCTTTCTGAGTTTCTTGACTTGACTATTATTCATGGACAACTCATTTCCCCATATGTAAAAAGGGTCGAACAGTGGGTCAAAACCTCTGACAGCAGGACCTACATGTGCAGGACCAAATTGCTAAAAACTAAATATTAGAATGGTTCCTACAATTGCACAATAATGTGCTATTAGACAAAGGACCATGCATGTGCAAACCTTGATTGTAAACCTCAGTGCTTCCCATTGTTTCCCTGCAACACATATAAGGTAGTTAGTGATTAGGTTAAGTGAGGTTTCGCGTGATATTAGTAAAATATGTTGATGAAAAATAAGCACATTGCAGGTTCATCAGATTAATGCAAGCCACATGGAAAACCCATTTATCCAAACCAAGCATGATTAAGAACTAGGAAATATAGCAATTGTATAGGTTTCTCATGTATTAAGTGCAGCCAAAATTAATTGTTCCTCACATGCACAACAATACAAAATTCTATGCACGACAATTGGACATTGCATTGCAGAATTGAACCAAGCAGTTAACTAAACACCACAACAAATGAACCAAACATTAACTGAGCACCACATTGCACAATATCATACACCTAGTAAAAGATCAGACAGTTAACCAAACCAAGCATGCTTAACAACTTGGAAATATAGCAATTGTATTTGTTTATCATGTATTTAATACAACCAAATTTGATTTATTTCTCACATGGTATACAATAACAGAATGCACCCACAACAATTGAACATCGCATTGCAGAATTGAACCAAATAGTTAACTAAACACCACAATAAATGAACGAAATGTTAACTGAGCACCACATTGCACAATGTATAGCATACAAGAAGATCAGACAGTTAACCAAACCAAGCATGCTTGACAACTTGGAAATATAGCAATTGTATTTGTTTCTCATGTATTTTGTAAAGAAAAATTTGATTTATTTCTCACATGGAAGACAATACAAAATTGCACCCTCAAGAATTGAACTTCACATTCGCAGAATCGAACCAAACAGTTAACTGAACACGACAACTAATTAACCAAATAGTTAATACTTGAGCACCACATTGCACGACATATAGAACATATACACTAGAGCAACAGATTGCATAGTGAAAGTAGATAGCACAATTCACTAGAATTTGTTAAGGAAAGGCAGTAGCTAGCAAACTGAACATGGCTCCTTATAGTTAGCTAATAAGACAAGCTACTCATCATTGTTAGAGATATCGATGACGATTGGCTCCTTGGACATGGAAGAGGGCGAGGCCTCCACATCGTGGGTGCCCTCGTCATAGTGGTAAGTTGTCCGAGCCGCTCCGGGCATGAACCCTACCGGCTCTCGAGTTGAGGTAAGCACGTTTACGCTGAGAAAACGCCTCATAGTCTTCATCGAAGGCACCGAGGGTGGCCTCGAGAAAACACCATGAACTGTCGTTTAAAGCAGTCAACCGCGTCGCGGAGTCAGTGCGCGAGGAATCGACGGTGACCTCGATGGCGAGGTGCTCCTCCAAGATCCTGGGGGAGGCATGAATGGCAGCCATCGCGACCTCATCCACGCGTGCGGCCGCGATTTGCTTCTCCACTGCCAAATGCTCCTTGAGCTCCTGGCTATACTGCGTGCACCATGGCTTAGGGTGGCGCTTATTTGGTGGAGGGGTCAGTGATTTGGGTGGAAGGTGCCACGCCAACGGTCGGGGCATGTGGGATGTGGAAGGAGGAGGAGGATGGGGGTCGGGTGTGGATTACCTGCCTGGATAGACAAGGCCAAGCAGTGTGAAGGAGGGTTGCCGGCAAGGAGGCGGCGCTGCAAGCAAGGAGTGAAGATTTCAACTTGGAAAGGAAGGCGGAAACAGGGGAAATGTGGCTTTTTGTAAGGGAGAGGGAGCGGGGAGGTAGATATTTCCGTGAAAGCCAAAATTTATGAATCGGTTCAGCGAAAAAACTGGCGCGCAAAGTGTCATCAGACACGGTCCCTTATTCAGAACTGTATACAATATGTGAACATCACAAACGATTCAGATAGCTTAACCCGTGTGTGATGAGTTTGAACGTCAAAAATTTTGGTTCGAATTTCCCTGGTTACAGTGGTCATCCACGTCATTGCATAATTTGCGTACACAAAGGAGACTATAGCACACCCACACTTCTTAATCGAGCAATTTCACCAATTAAACTGAGCTAGCTGACCTAAACATTACTCTAACAAATTAAAGACCGGCGCTCTTAATTAAACAAAACAAAGAGTACTACTACAGCTGGTGCTCGTCGATCTCCGCCTCCTCCTCTATGTCCAGCTCGCGCCCGACGATCTCCTGGGGAAGGGGCTCCATGGGATCCATCACACCATACTCGACAAGCATCCCGCCATCTGCATCTGTCATATCTTTGGAATAGGCTGCCACAAGCTTGGCGTTGGCGACCATGATCTTTGTTTGGGCAGGCTCCGTCGTGGCAAGGTATGCCGTGCAGGAACGGACGGCTGCTCGAACGGTCTCGGCAATTGCCAAGTCTTTGGTTGTGGGTTGCCGACCGTTGTAGGAGAAGCTTTGTTCAATTTGTGTGGTGACCACCATGAGGTGGGCGTGGGTGGCCTCGACATGGTCGTGGGCGGCCTCCAATAGGGCTAAGGCTGCTATTGTGGAACGGGCCGCAGCTGTGCCGCTCTCACCAGTTGCTATCCTCGAGCGAGATGTTGCTGCCGCCACCTGAGAAGCAACAGCGGCCCTTTGGGCTGCCTTGGCCGCCTAGTCGCAAATTGCGGCCGTGCTCACGAAGCTTGTTAGCACGCGCCTGGTGGCTACGGCCGCGCTCTTGCCAGAGTGGGCCGCTGAAGTTGCCCTCACGAAGCGGGTCCACGTCCCCATCTTTCACCGATGATGATTGAACAATGAAATGATATTTGGGGAGCGAGCTAGTGTGCTTGACACGCCGGCTATGCACTATAGCCGACACACCTTCTCGCGTAAGCTGTATGCATATTATACACCAACGGTGCTCCAGGATATTTTTACCGCATCTCACACGGTTGGTGATAATAAACTCTGTGCAATGTAATTGATTTTTCGTCTTGATTGGAATTACATAATGGGGTCACAGCTGCAAAGGATGGTGTTTGAATTGCTAGAACTTGTATCTGCGGTGAACATGCAACTATAGGTGTGTCGTCAACAAATTGGAATTATTCAGGGTTCGTTTGGACATTTTTGTACATTAACTTGGTTTTTAAGACATTTCACGTGCACAATTCAAAATTAGGAACACATTGAAATTCAGGGGAGATACTGCGCAAGCCATTGATCTACAACATAATTTGCAAAGATAACTTAGACTATTGTTCAAAATAATGAGTTCAATTAATCATATTACTTAAGAACTCCCACTCAAATCAACATCATTCTGGTTGTGTGAGTGTAACATGCTCGAATTCGCCATCCCAAGTCCGATCATCACGTGAGATGAGGTGGTTTCAATGGTGAACATCTCCATGTTGATCATATCTACTATATGATTCATGTTCGAACTTTCGGTCTCTTGTTCCGAGACCATGTCTGTACATGCTAGGCTCGTCAAGTTTAACCCAAGTGTTCCGCCTATGCAAAACTGGCTTGCACCCGTTGTATGCGAACATAGAGTCTATCACACCCGATCATCACATGGTGCTTCGAAACGACGGACTTTCATAATTGTGCACACTCGGGGAGAACACAAATTTATCTTAAAATTTTAGTGAGGGGTCACCTTATAATGCTACCGCCGTCCTAAGCAAAATAAGATGGATGCAAATCATAAGTGACATGATATGACGATCATCTTGTGCTTTTGATCTCCATCTTCTAAGCACCGGTATGATCTCCATCGTCACCGACATGACACCATGATCTCCATCAGCGTGTCTCCATCAGGGTTGTCACACCAACCATGCTTCTACAACTATTGCTACCGCTTAGCGATAAAGTAAAGCATTACATAGCACTTAATGATTGACACGCAGGTCATACAATAATTAAAGACAACCCTATGGCTCTTGCCGGTTGCTGTATCCATCATGATAATCTATACAAAACATGATCATCTCATACATCAAATATATCTCATCATGTCTTTGGCCATATCATATCACAACATACCCTGCAAAAACAAGTTAGACGTCCTGTACTTTGTTGTTGCATGTTTTACGTGGCTGCTATGGATGACTAGTAAGAACCATTCATACCTACGCAAAGCCACAACGGTGATATTCAAGTTGCTATTTAACCTTCTACAATGACCGCCTTTATCGAATCCGGTTCAACTAAGGTGAGAGAGAGAGAGAGACAACCGCCATCCATCTTTATGCAACAAGTTTCATGTTAACCGATGGAATCGGTCTCATGTACATGGACATGTTAAGTTGGTCCGGGCCGCTTCATCCCACAATAATGCTGAATCAAGATAAGACCAAGGAAGGAAGCAATTTGAATATCAACACCCAAAAACTCCATTGTGTTCTACTCATGATGTCATCTACGCAAAGACCTAGCTCATGATGCCACCGTTTGGGAATGTTGCATGGGAAACAAAAATTTTCCTACGGTCACCAAGATCAATCTAGGATATGCACATCTACGAGAGGAGATTGGATCCACATAACCTTGTAGATCGCTAAGCGTAAGCATTAAGAAACGCGGTTGATGTAGTCGAACGTGTTCGCGATCCAATCACGATCCTTCCACGAACTCCCGATCAAGTGCGGAACGGACGACACATTCGTGTTCAATACACGTATGGCTTGATGATGCCTTCACCTCCTCAATCGAGCGAGTGTTGGTGAAGTAGTAGCTCGAGTTCTCCGGCAGCACGATGGCATGGTGGCGGCAGTGGTGGAGAAATCTCAGCAGGGCTTCGCCAAGCCCAACGGAGAGAAGAAGGACTATGAGGGAGAGGAAGGGCAGCGTCATGGCAATGATGGGTGCGACTGCCCTCCCTCTCAACCTCTATATATAGGGGGAGAGGAGGAAGGGTGCGCCCTAGGGTTTCCCCTAGGGGGGCGGCGGCCACCAGTAGGGAAACCCTAGGGTGGCTTGGCCCCTAGGTGGGCTCCCCCACCCCTTGGCCAAGTGGGTTAGGGTCTGGGTGGCGCCCAGCCCATTGTGGGCCAGTGTGCCCCCTTCCCTAGGACCATGAGGCCCCAACACTTGCCCCCCCTGAAACTACTTTCGGTTCTCTGACGAAACCCAGTACCTCCCGGAACACTTCCGGAGTCCGAATCCCTTCATCCTATATATCAATCTTCACCTCTGGACCATTCCGGAGTTCCACATCATGTCCGAGATCTCATCAGGGACTCCGAACAACCTTCGGTCACCAACACAATAACTCAATTATACTTATATCGTCACCAAATGTTAAGTGTGTAGATCCCGCGGGTTCGAGAACTATGCAAACATGACTAAGACACCTCCACGGTCAATAACCAATTGCGGGACCTGGATGTCCATAATTGTTCCCACATATTCTACGAAGATCTTTATCAATTGAACCTCGATGCCAAGGATTCAGCTAATCCCATATGTGGTTCCCTTTGTCCATTGGTATGTGACTTGCCCGAGATTCGATCATCGGTATCTCCATACTATTTCAATCTCGTTACCAGCAAGTCTCTTTACTCATTTCGTAATACAAGATCTCGTGGCCAACTTCCTTAGTCACATTGCTTGCAAACTCCTAGTCTTGATTCATGCCAACTCAACAGACACCCTCGGAGATATATGTAGAGCATTTTTTATAGTCACCCAATTACGTTTGTGATATTTCATACACACAAGGTACTCCTCCGGTGTCAGTGAGTTGCATGATTTCATGGTCATAGGAACACATACTTGACATGCAGAAAACGATAGCAATAAACTTGATACAATCATATGCTATGCTTATAGTCACTACTACGGAAAAGCTTATACACATAAGCTTACCAGTAGCGTTGGTAAAAAAGTATGCACTACTGCTATATACCAGTAGTGTCGTGTACAAAAGCTTGCTACTACTATATAATTAGCAGTAGCACGGCCCAGACAAAAAGCGCTACTACTATAACTGCCACAACGTTGCCGGCAGGATAGGTATAGTAGTAACGCTTGTCTCCAACCCGCGCTACTTCTATTCATCATAGCAGTAACATTGTTCCTGGACACACGCTACTACCATGGGTGCCTTATCCCCAATTTTTCCTCCCCCGCGCCCGACCATCTTCTTCCTCCCTTCACTGCTCGCTTCTCACTCTGCCTCCGCCGCTGCCGCATTGCCGTCGCCACCGCATTGCCGCCGTCGTCCTACCTTGTCCTTCTCGGTATGCCCTCCTCCCTCCTCTCCCTCCTCCTCCCACCGCGCCCTCCTCCCTCCTCCTCCGGCCACCCCCTCCTCCCTCCTCCTCCACCCACCACTGGCCCTCCCCCTTCTCTAGCCGCCGCCGGCCCTACTCCCTCTTCCTCTAGCCACCGCCAGCCCTCCTCCAGCCGCCGACGTCCCTCCTCACTCCTCCTCCTCCTAGTTTATAGTTTGAAAATATTCTAGTATATAGTTTGTAGTTTATAGTTTATAGTTTCTATATTATAGTTTGTATTTTGCTACATTTAGTTGGTAAAAAATGTCCTCTACTTGTTATATTCTAAAATTAGGGTTTTTCTAGGGTTCATAGTATATTTTGAAATATTTCAGCAATCAAACTCTAAGTTATGTGAAATTAGGGCATTTTTCTATGGTTCAAGAAGTAGACAGAAGGTAAAAAATGAGGATAATAATGTTCTTAGGGTTTAGGAAACAAATTGCAGACAGTTGAAAATTTTATTTGGAATCAAATTGGTTATTTACTTGATAGCTTATGGAGTTTCACTAAGTGCTACGGTAAAGACAATAATGTTATTGTTTCTATTTTGTTTTTGCAGAAATCAAGGAGCCCCTGCATCATTGCCGCCATCGTCCCCATCACCGACCCCCTCCGACCTCGAGGTGAGACCAGCCACCCCATGTTGTTAATTTAATTTAGGTATTTTAGTTGTTTAACCTTAGAATAATGTAGTATGAACCCTAGTTATGATCGAACAATGTTCAAAATGTAGGTTTTTAATTAGGTGCAGTTAATAGAATTTAGGTGTTTTAGGTGTATTTAACAGAATTCTAGGTTGATTCGTTTTGAAGTGGACATTTCATGTTTTGAACATGTCAAATTTGTTGTTATTTTTTTAGTTATAGCATTTATTCCCGCATCAACGTTCATGATGACTATCCCGCATCCTCGTCGTCGACTCGGTGGAGGAGGCCTACTTGATCAGAGGGGCCATGTCCAAGATTGGGCTCCGTCAGGCTGGTACTAGGAGGGGCTACCTTTTGAGGGGGGGTGCAGCTTGGTGAGGAGCTAACCCGTCATTGGCCCGAACCTTCTTTCGTGGCGGTCGCATGGGCCACTGACGATGTGGAGGCTTTCATCCCCCGCGGAGGTGATACGTCACCGTCAACAAGGAGGACGAGCACGTCCGTCGCTACATGGTTGCATTGGAGGGAAGGTTCAACAATACATGGTAGGTTCTTTAGGGACCTCACTGGAGCTATGATCCTGTGATGGTTCCTCATCTTTGGGTTTCCACCGCCAGCGCCGATACTCGTCGTTTTGCTAGGGTTCTAACTGTATTAGTGATGTTATATGTATGATACTATTCGGTATGTATTAGTGATAATATTTGAGAATGTACAGACGCAAGAGATCATTTAGTTTTGCATATTGAATGCATGCTAATTTGAATACTAATTTTGATATGTTTTAGTTTTGCTTATTAGTGATAATATTCCACGATGTATGGAGCCCTGCATGATCCCCGCCGTTGTCCCCGTCAGCGACCCCCTCCGACCTCGAGATGACCATCCAGTTTGTATGCTCATATGATGTAGATATAAACCATTGAAATGCAATGACCATCAAGTTTGAATGCAATGACGATCAAGTTTGAATGCAAACAGGATATGTGCTTGCCCAAGTGGCCATGTTTACAGGTAACACCTCCGAGTGGCCTATGTTTTGCCGGAGTGTTGATTAATTTCCATTCCGGCAAATTTGAGGCGCTCGATATGTCCTTTTTATCAAAGGTCATGCCCGATTTTTTCCGTGAATTTTGGCATGACTTGTGCTAGAATATGTAGGAAATATCGAGTGGCCTGGATTTTCTAGAAAAATAATTAAACAACATTTCGGGTTGACTTTAAGTCTGTTGAGGCTCCATACATGACAATCAAAAAATGAGTGAGGGAGAAAGTCTGCACCATATATGGGAGAGGAAGAATCCTGATTGTTGTCGTGGGGGTTGTTTCTCCTTCTTCTCCTTGTGCTAGACCTTTGTTATGCACTAGGGGAAGGATGAGTAACGACCATCACCGATGGTCGAAAAAATTGTGAGGGGGTGTGTCCATCATATATGAGAGAAGAAGAATGCCCACTATTGTCGTGGGGGTCGCTTCTCCTTCATTCCTGTGTGCTAGACATTTTGGTTTAATGCACTCGGGGACGAAGGGAGGAGCGACCATCACCAACGGTCGAATATATACACCACGTAAGCTAAGAGTTTTCAAAAATAGACTCGACAGACCGATAGTCAACCCGTGCTGAATAATAATGATCTAATTTAGTTTTTGTAGTACATATATTGAATTTTAGAAGTTTAATCTTTGAATTATGAACATAGGAAATGTCGTCGGATGACGAAAGTCTCGCGGAGTGCGGCGACGACCGGGGTTTCTGCGACATGCCTCACTTGGTAGAAGGTCGGTGTTTCAGCATTAAGCTCCAAGAGACTTTCGATGTTGAAACGATACACAACGATGCAAAGTGTCTTTTTGGTAATTAAGCTCGACTTCTGCTTCTTGAACGTGTCATTTTTGTCTTCTACAATTCGACTAGCTTATCCCATGCCATGCAAGACGCTATGTCTTGGAGAGGATGGATTTTGAAATCATGAAAATATGGAAACAAAGATAGTTCACCTAAGGACAAATGATGGTTTTGATTTTGCTGTAAATCTATACAATTCTAAGAGCGTATCCCATTTTGGTTTCCCGAATTGGGAAGCACTTTGCAAGGCATATGATTTCCATGAGGGTATGCTTGTCACCATGGATCTTGGAGATCCTGACATCAAGGAAGACAATATGGACATTTGGGTCCTTGTTGATACGCTTCCAATTCTACCGCTATGTGAGTTTCTCAAACATAGTTATTAAGTAATTTATATTGTTTATTTCAAAATAGTTGACAGCTTATTTCCATTGATAGCTTATTTTCATTCTTCAAAGAATGTGCAGAAGATGGTAGACAGAACCTACTACACCGATGGCGCGAAATTAAGTTATCAGGAGAAAAATCATCTGATCTCATTTATTAATGATCTTGAGATTTACAATATCTATTATCAAACTTCTGCACATTATGGTCAATACATGCCACTTGTGCACGTGTCGAACTAGTAACATCCATGGAGATGCCATGGTAAGATTTTTTACTATTTACGACATCCATGTATCTTTTCACTACTAGGGAAAACCTTATGCGCAGAAATTTAGCAACAGTGCAGGCCAGAAAAGGGCGCTAGTGCTAGATAGCAGTAGTGATTGAGAAAAAACCGCGCTACAGATACAACCTTAGCAGTAGCGCGTGTAGCGGCAAAAGCGCTACTCCTAATATTCCCATTGCTAGAATGATAGGCTACGCATAGCAGTAGCGGGCTTGGAAGAAGCGCGCTACCACTAGGGCATAAGTAGTAGCGTGTTTCCTATGAAGAGCGCTACTACTAATGGAAATAAAATAAGATGAAAAACAAATAGAAAAGTAAATGAAAGTGAAAGAAATAGAAAAAGGAGAAAGGAAAAAAATAAAATGTAAAGCAAAATAAATGAAAAAGCGGAAAAACAGAGGAAGGCATAGCAGTAGCGTGTGTTTGTAAGAGGCGCTATAGCTAACGTAGCTGCAGCGCGTGTCCTAGACCCCCGCTATAGAAACAGAAAAGGAAATTAAAAAATGGAATAAAATTACATAGCTATAGCAGCAGCGCGTTTTGTAAAAACCGCTATAGCTATATTAGCTATAGCGCGTTTTACTAAACGCGCTATCGCTAAGTTTGACTTAACCCAAAAACCGTTTCCCCCCGGCCACCACTTCTCCCCCAAATCCCTCGACCCACCCCGCCGCCGTCTCCCTGATTTGCCGTCGCCCCACTTCGCTGCCATCTCCTGCCGATGTCGACGCCACCAGAGCCATGCGCCGTCGACGCCACCGGAGCCGCCCCCAACGCCATGGAGACGCGCGGCCTCATCAACGCCACCGGAGCCGCCGTCGACGCCACCGGATCCTCCCTCGCCACAATTGCCTCCCTCGCCGTCACCGGAGACGCACCTGCCTCCCTCGCCACCAGTGCCTCCCTCGCCACCACCGGAGCCATCCTCTATAAGCCCCCACCCCTCCTCTCTCTCTCATGCATAGGTTAGCTAGTTTAATTAGGTTAATTATCTAGGTTTAAATTTAGTTAGGGATTTGACAGAGAAGTAGTTAGGTAGTTTAATTAGGTTAATTATCTAGGTTAGTGCAAAAATTTAGTTAGGGCTTTGACAGAGAACTAGTCAGGTTAACTGGGTTTATTTAGGTTAATTATCTAGGTTAATTAGTGCAAAAATTTATTTAGGGCTTTGACAGAGAACTAGCTGCGTTAACTAGTTTAATTAGGTTAATTATCTAGGTAAACTAGATTAACTAACTAGGTTAAATAGGTAGGTTAATTAGGTTCATTGGATTAACAAGCTAGGTTAAGTAGGTTGGCTAGGTTAGAGGAAAATTTTATTTTAGAGCATTATGTCAGAAGGGTTAGAGAAATGGAGTTCCTTTGCAATTTAATTGGGTTCTGTCCTAGGCAAAGAAGGGTTAGAGATAATAATGTGTGTTTGTGTGAGAGAGAGGAATAGCTAGATCAACATAATTTGGGTTCTGTCCTAGGCAGAGAAGTGTTTAGTGAGGTCATTTTGCAAAGGTTTTTGATTTTTGAAAAGACCACTATTTTTCAAGGCAGAGAAGTGTTTAGTGAGAGAGAGGAAATTTTATTTTGCAAAGGTTTTTGATTTTTGAAAAGACCACTATTTGGGTTCTGTCCTAGACTTGTATTGTTGATTATATCTTTTCATTGAAGTGGTCATGTTATATATTTTCATTGAAGTTGTTCGATTGTGCCCAGGTGGCTTTGTTGTTTCCAGGGAATGATGCTGAGTGGCCTATGTTTTGCCGGAATGTTGATTCATTTTTGTTCTGGCAAATTTCAGGTTCTCGATTTGTCCACTTTTTAGCAAAGGTCATGCCGAAATTTTCCGTGAATTTCGGCATGACTAGTGCTACAAACTAGGACATATCGAGTGCCCGGGATTTGCCGCACCAGGAAGGAGTCAACGTTCCTGCAAAACAATAGGCCTTTTTTATGTCATTATTCATTTTATTAGGTCTAGAATTAATTGACTAGATTTAATCATAGGAAACATGGCTAGCAACGATGAAGGACAGGGTTCTGGTGATTGCGACGACGTCTACCGGGCGGCAGACGAATTTTTTAGCCTTGCCGACGATCAACCAATGTTGTTGCTGGGCCCACCGGTGGCATCGGGGACTGAGACTGACACGCAGACCGGTGCTGAGACTCAGACCGGCACTGAGACTCAGACCGGCATCGAGACCGGCGCTGCCTCTAGGAGCGAAGCCGGTGTAGAACCAAAAGCAAAGAGGCAACGGCTTCCTAACAAACTCAGGACTACTAGACTGGTGGTCACGGAGGTGGACGACGGCAATTTTGAGCCAAAGGCGCCTGAGGAAGCGCTAGCGTGCTACGGCAATCAAATAGGCTGCATCGTACGGACAACCGCCACCATCAACGATGAGAAACTACAGAAGATAGAAAATATGAGGAGCTCCCTCCTAAAGAAGTTTCACCAGATATTCTTGTTCCCGGGCCGGAATGAGAAGGATTATGAAGATCCAGATGAGGACCCGGCAATGAAGAAGATAAACAAACACGCCATGACCAAGTTTAGTGACACGTTGGCCGCCTGGAAAAATCGAGTGTAAGCAAAGATCATCGACAAGGAGCCCTACACCGAGATTGTAAAGAATAATCCGACAATCACGGAAGAGCAGTTTCAAATATTCAAGGAGGCTTGCGAGGCCGAAGCTGCCAAAAAAAGTCTAAGTACATGAAGGGGCTTCAAGAGAGGAACATTGGGAGCCACCACCTCGGAAGCCGTGGTTACGGCGGAAAGAGGTCCAAATGGGCCAAGGAGGACGCAAAAGCCGCGAGTCTGGGCATCCCAGACCCCTTGGCGGAGTTCACCGTCCCGCAGGAGTGTGACGTCCTCAGGGCCCGGCACCGTTGGGACCCAGTGAAGAAGGTTTACGAGACAAAACCGGTCATTACGGAGTTCATGAGACTGCTGGTAATTTTAGTTTCTGATCAATTCGACTGCACACGTTAGTCATATTTGTAAACGATCCTTGTGCCTTTTGCAGAGAGAGCAGCACCGGATTGCGGCCGAAAGCGACTTGCCTCCGAGGGATTGAACACTCCATTCAACCGGGCATTGAACATATTGAAATGACAACCGGTGGATACTCGACCGTCGTATGGACGCGTGCAAGGTGTCGAAGACGGCGCCACATGGAAGAAGTACTACCGTGAGACCACGGAGGAGAGAAAGGAAAGACGGAGGTTAACTGAAGAAAACATCGACAAGAAGGTTGAGATTGCGGTTGAGAAGAAATCATCTAAGACAGTCGCATCAGCAGTAGCTGCTGCAAAACAGGTGGTTGCAGATTTGTCTACTTCCTTGGTGACGGGCGTTTTCACTTGGACAAGGCAAAATCCAGAAAAAAATGTAGAGAACTTTCCCCTTGCTAACTTCTTGGGGAGCAGCTCGACTAGCGTTGCACCAGCACCCGCTCCCGCACCGGCTCCCGCACCTGCTCCTGCACCGGCTCCCGCATCGGCTCCTGCACCTGCTCCCGCACCGGACGTGCTCGGTGGTGCTTCGTCTTTGGCTGAGCTCGACGCCCTCATGGTATCTGTCACACCGGCCCCCTTCAATATAAATGTATAATCTCCCGTTTTTGTTGCCTTTTGGATGTCTCATGTCGCAGACTTTTCTTTGCAGGCCGATGAAACCCTGTGCACCATATTGTACACCATCAGCGACCAGAAGGTGTACGTGGGGAAGGCGACGATAATGGAGCCGAAGGAACCATTGTTCCACAGCTGGCTGATCCCTCCGAACGTCTTCAAGGTTTCTGTCGCCAGTTTCAAACCGGGCCACGAGAATTTGCCTTGTCTAATACTAGTGGGGGATGACGACGAGACCCCGTGGCGGCTTGGTGATTGTTGCAATGGATGGGTCCGGTAGTGGCCAAAGAGTCTGCTTCGTCTGGAGGCGGCCGGGAGCACACCCACGAGCACGCAGCCTCAGCAAGGTATGAACATCAACACCCGACCTACCCAATTAGCATCGGGGGTCGGGTTGGGTGATAGCGGACGGGGTAAGGAGGAGGCTCCATTAGTCACTGATGACGTTGCCATGGATGAGGATGAGGATGACGATGGCGTAGAACAGTATGTCTATACTAGCACCTCCTCAGGGTTTGAGCGTCATGAGTCGGTGCTTGAATTGCCGTCTCAACGTATTATGGACGACCTTCCGGTAGTAAAGATGTCTAGGAAGAGAGCGAGGAAAGGCAAAAAAGTTGATTCTATTATCCAGCCACCTCAGCAGCCTCGGCTTCAGGACCGTATAGATATCCCCGATGCGGATAAATGGCATATCCCCGATAAACCAATCCTACCTGCAATAACACTACGGGCCAGATTCGGCAATCTAAGGAGACTTCATGACGATGTGCTGCGGGTAGAGAAAGGCCTCATCGCCTCGAAAGATCCAGGATACCCACTCTACGTGGTTAATGTTCCGCGGCAAATGTCGTACGTCGACAGCTTCCCCGCGGATAAGTTCTTTCTCCGATTCGATTACATATTTGACATGTTTCACGTGAAGAAGCTGGATTTTACGTTTGTCCGCCTTTATGCCTTGCACATGAACTACATCATTGGGGTTGAGCAGATATCTCATATCTGTGTCGCTGACCCGTACTACATGCACGAGGGCTTCTTGGGAGTCTGCGCAAAGCACAGTGAATACGCGAGGGATTACATCGTCAGTTTCATGCTCGCCAATAAGGACAAGGAGGCGATTCTCGTGCCTTATCATCCCGTGTAAGTGATCCGCGCTGCTATCCTTCCTTTGATTTCAATCATTCATTTGCATGGTGGAGGCTAATTAATTTGAGGTGTTCTTATTTTGCGCAGCGGCAGGCGTGCCGTCCTCATCATCCTCTACCCCCGATTCTCCCACGCTCTTTACTTGGACTCTTCGAAGAACATTCACGAAAAGGATTACACCCACATCAAGGATGTTCTCGACAGTGCTATGTTTTACTACCAAGCAAGGGGTGGAGAGGTCAGGGACAAGAAGAGAAGGGGCGGCAGGGTCTCCTTCAGCCATAAGACCGACTTTTGCTGTATCCAGCAACCAAACGATTCTCTTAATGATGGATTCTATGTCCTACACCACATGCTGCAGTATAGACGGGATCACCAGAACCTTCGCATGTCACCTAGATCCGGCGATGCCCATATTATGTAGTGGGCAAAGGACATAGGAGATATCGAGGATCATCGACTTCGAGCTGAGTTCTATAACATCCAGCGCGAACTTGCCCAAATCATCATGAAGGAGGTCGTCGGAAAAACAGGGATGTTCTACGGAGGACAAATGTCGTGGGAAGACGTCGGAACATGGATAGCCTCTCAGTGTCTTGACATTAAGCCTTTCACTAAGCTCGATATCTCCCTGACATGGATGGATGGCACGACATGGTGGAGTGATTGTCGATATATGACAATGTGTTCGTTTAGTCCATACTTTCTGTATGACAAAACTTTGAGTTATGTACGGTGAAACTTTATTTGTGATGTAATTAAATCATCCTCCTCCTCGACCAGCGAAAATCACTCTAGTTAGGGCATTTGGGTATGATGAACTTTGTTATTTATGTTGATGATATGTTGTTTCTATTTTTGCCAAGTCTGTCTCTTTCTGTTGCTCAACTATATATGTTGCATATCATCGACTCATGTGACGATGAAGGTGCATAGATCATAGATGGTGAAGGAGTATATATACGACAAGTGGCCGGAGTGTCAGGACGAGGTGTACCGGTTTCCGGTTTCCGAGTGACAGGCAGTAGTTAGTTTAGGTTCACGCTAATGCGAGAGAGGGATACGAACTCATGTACTCAAAGTGATAGCTCTTCTCGCGTATATCATTGTTTAGATGGATGACGATGTATTTGCAAGTAATCGAGACTTGTATCGCTATTTTTGAGATGATGACGAGAGACCACTTTGTGTTGGATGATGATTATGATGATGACATGATTTGATGAGACTAATTGTATGTATATGTTATGATTACATTTGTATGTGTATGATATGCTAAAGATTATTGTATAAAGCCTATTCAAATACAAAACAAATAGAAAACAAATATGTAGGGGGAAAAATAATAAAACTAGTAGTAGCGAGGGGGGGGGGAATTTAGCAGTAGCGCCGCCTTAGCAGTAGCGCTTCCCTGTGAACAGCGATGCAGATAATATCAGCAGCACCCTTTTCTAAAGAGCGCTACAGCTATTCATGTATAGCAGTAGCGTGGGACAACATGCGCTACTGCTATACGTTAGTTGTAGCGCCTTATTAGTAGCGCCAGTCCCCGCGCTACTGAGAGGCCCAAAACCCGCGCTGCTGCTAGGCTTTTCCCTAGTAGTGTTTGCATAAATTCTTCTAAAACTAAACTACATTCCTAACTACCAAGTTATTACTATGTGATGACCCACAAGTATATGCGGTCAATTGTAGCCTTTTCGATAAGTAAGAGTGTCAAAGCCAATGAGGAGCAGAAGGAAATGACAAGTGGTTTTCAGCAAGGTAATGTCTGTAACTGCTAAAATTGTAAGTAGCGGAGTAGTTTGACAGCAAGATAATTTGTAACGAGCAAGTAACAATAGTAGTAACAAAAGAGCAGTAAGGTAGCCCAATCCTTTTGAGGCAATGGACAGGCCAAAACGGTCTCTTATGATAAGCAAAGTGTTCTTGAGGGTACACGGGAATTTCATCTAGTCACTTTCATCATGTTGGCTTAATTCGTGTTCACTACTTTGATAATTGATATGTGGGTGGACCAGTGCTTAGGTGTTGTCCTTACTTGATCAAACCTCCTACTTATGATTAACCCTCTCGCAAGCATCCGCAACTACGAGAAAAGTATTAAGAATAAATTCTAACCATAGCATTAAACTTTTGGGTCCAACCGGTCCCTTATGGAATAGCGCATAAACTGGGGTTTAAGATTCTGTCACTCTCGCAACCCACCATCTAATAACTTCTCCACAATGCATTCCCTTACACCCAAATATGGTGAAGTGTAATGTAGTCTACATTCACATGACACCACTAAGAGAATGACAACATACATATCATCAAAATATCGAACACATATCAAGTTCACATGATTACTTGCAACATGATTTCTCCCGTGACCTCAAGAACGAAAGTAACTACTCACAAATGATAATCAATCTCAAGATTAGAGGGCTATTAAATAGCATAATAGATCTGAACATATAATCTTCCACCAAATAAACCATATAGCAATCAACTACAAGATGTAATCAACACTACTAGTCACCTACAAGCACCAATCTATAGTTCCAGTACGAAGATTGAACACAAGAAATGAACTAGGGTTTGAGAGGAGTTGGTTCTGTTGAAGATGTTGATGAAGATAGCCCTCCCCAAGATGGGAGAGTTGTTGGTGATGATGATGACGATGATTTCCCCCTCCGGGAGGAAAGTTCCCCCGACAGAATCGCTCCGTCGGAGGGAAAATGTGCTCCTACCCAAGTTCTACCTCGAGGCAAAGGCGCTTCGTCCCGAAAGTCCTCTCCTCTATTATTTTAGGTCAAAACGACTTATATACCAGAAGATGGGCACCAGAGGTGGGCCGAGGAGGGCAGCACCCACCAGGGCACGCCTGGGCCTCCTAGCACGCCCAGGTGGGTTGTGCCCACCTGGTGGCCCCCCTCTGGTACTTATTTGCTCCAATAATTCTTAAATATTCCATAAAAAATCCTAGTGGAGTTTCAGCTCATTTGGAGTTGTGCAGAATAGGTAGCTTGACGTAGCTTTTCAGGTCCAGATTTCCAGCTGCCAGAATTCTCCCCCTTTGTGTATACCTTGCATATTATGAGAGAAAAGGCATTAGAATTACTCCAAAAAGCATTATTATACAATAAAACATCATAAATAACAGTAGGAAAACATGATGCGAAATGGACGTATCAACTCCCCCAAGCTTAGACCTCGCTTGTCCTCAAGCAAAAACCAAAATCGAAAAACATGTCCACATGCTTAGAGAGAGATGTGTCAATAAAAACGAAAATACGGACATAGCACCATCATGTAACTTATTATAACAGCAACAAACTTTAACATAAAAATTTATCATAGAACTTTTATCATAGACGTCTCATGAAGAAGTGACAATTCATCACATCGTCGAAGTATAAAGCATAAACTCTATTGGAAACCAACAAACTATGTTCTTAGTCAACTTTGCAACTACAATTCATCATCTTTTCAGGAAGTGTCACGTACCAGAGTCTTTAGGCAAGTCCACATACTCAACCATCATTTAGTCTTCTATGATTGCTAACACTCACCGCGTGCACATGAGCAAAAGGTTTCAACCGGACACATAGAAAGATAGGGGCTTATAGTTTCGCCTCCCAACACATTCACCTCAAGGGTGATGTCAACAATAATAACTCATGCTACCCATATTCAACTGGATATATGTGCCTAGATCTTTCCTCACCACATGATGCTTCCCAAAGGAGAAAAATAAAAGGGATAGAGAGAAAAACTTTGACTCTTGCATGAAAGTAAAAGATAGGCCCTTCGTAGAGGGAAGCAGAGGTTGCCATGCGCCTTTTGTTTGTATGCTCAACCCCTTAGTGAAAGAGAACGTCACATTATATTGCCCCTTGTGATGGCAACCTTTATTATGCAGTCTGTCGCTTTTATTCTTCACCATCACAAGTTCGTAGAACGCTCAATTTTCCCTTACATTAAATGATCTCACACTTTTAGAAGCAATTTTTATTGCCCTTTTCGCACCAACGACAACTTACTTGAAGGATCTTAATCAATCCATAGGTAGGTATGGTGGACTCTCAAACAAGATTTGGGTTTAAGGGTTTTGGATGCACAAGTAGTATCTCTACTTAGTGCGGAGTTTTTAGCTAGCAAAGATAGGGGCAAGCACCACATGTTGAAGGATCTATGTCACTATAACATCTATGTGAATATGAACAAACATAAATCATTGAGTTGTCCTCCTTGTCCAACTTCAACAATTTTGGCATATAATATTTTGATGGGTGCTCACAATCACAAAAGATTTCTAGGATAGTGTATTTGTATGTGAATCCTCTCTTCCCTTATTAACTTTTTAAAGAGTTGCATCATTGACCAATGCTATGTTTGTCAATCTACAATAAAATTTTCTACTTATACTTTTCCTTGTGTAGTGTTATCACCTACAATAAGTTTAGCATATGATATTTTTCATTTAATTCCTTTCTTTTTTATTGCAACAAGAAATTAAAGAAGGCAAAACTCAACTAAACTTTATTATATATCTCGCACACGATTACAAAGATTGATCACTAAGCAAACTCTTGAAAAGAAAGGACCGGACTAAACTTTTATTCATCTAATAGCAAAAGATAACCATGGATCAAACTAAGAAAGTAAAGGCAAAAGATAGTGGAGATGATACGATATCGGGGCACCTTCCACAAGCTTGGCGAAAGCCAAGGGGAGTGCCCATACCCGATACTCAGTTTTCTTCTGGTGGTGAAGAAGGAGGTGGTGGTGATGAAGTAGGAGGTTTCTTGTCCTCGGGTTTCCACCGCAGAGGCTCACCATCATAAGAGGAAGAGTGAGTCTCCCGGATCCTACAACTGGCAGCCAAACTCATACCTTTAAACCTTGCCTCATATTCAAAGACTTTGCTTTTAAGGTCGTGGATCTGGCTATGGAGGAAGTTGATTTGCTCGTCGAGGGAGAAGATGATGTCCTTTATGGACATGCCATCCACCTTGAGATCACGGGTATAGTCCGTGATCATGAGGTGAATGGCATTAAGTCCACGTTCAACCATCCCCTTGCGCCTGAAGATGTACTGCTCCATAGCTTCAAGCCTGGCCTCCATGGATCCAGTCCCCTTGGGTCCTTGCACATCGCGGATGTTCAGCACCCCATCGCGCATCTGGATAGCTTGAGGGTGCTGCATGACCTCCCGCAGATATGAGTTGATGATGTCGTCGAAGAACTTGTCCTTGGAGGAGCTTGAAATGGCCATGATGGATTGGATCTGATAGAAAATAGCAAGAAAAGAAAACAGGAGATTTCTCCGCGATACAGAGGTTAACAGGTTCGGGAGGTATATAAATACTTTTTATCTTGGGGAACAAACAGAACGGAAGAAAAACGGAGTACGGAAAGTACCCGAGGTGGGCACGATACACCAGGGCGTGCCTGGCAAGTACCCGAGGTGGGCACAACCCACCTGGGTGCTAGGCGCGCCATGGTGTATCGTGCCCGCCAGGGTCACTTTCCTGGAAGTTTCTTATTTTCCTAATTTTTTAAATATTCCAAAGGTGACAAAAAATATTTTTGTGGATTTTTGGAGTCTGTTTACTTACCGTATCACGTACCTCCCTTTTTTCATGATTCTAGAGTGTTCCAGAAGGTTTCCTTTATGTGTTCTTCCGGTGTCAAAGTTTGGATAATATTGCTTTCAACATTAATGGGCGTACCTGAGATATGGTGTTTTATTCATTGCCCATTGACAACCTTCGGGTTAGTACCTTCGGCATTAATTATTTTGATAACTCCGGACCTATAGACCTCCTTGATGACATAGGGTCCTTCCCATTTGGAGAGGAGTTTTCTTGCAAAGAATCTGAAAATGAGAGTTGTACAAAAGAACATATTCTCCATATTTGAACTCATGTTTTTGTATTCTTTTGTGATGCCATCTTTTAACCTTTTCTTTGAATAACTTTGCATTTTCATAAGCATGGGTTCTCCATTCATCTAATGAGCTAGTATCAAATAGCCTCTTTTCACCAGCAAGTTTGAAATCATAATTGAGTTCTTTAATTGCCCACTATGCTTTATGTTCGAACCCAAGAGGCAAATGACAAGCTTTTCCATAAACCATTTTATATGGAGACATACTCATAGGATTTTTATAAGCTGTTCTATAAGCCCAAAGTGCATCATCTAATTTCTTAGACCAATTCTTCTGGGACCTATTGACAGTCTTTTGTAAGATTAGTTTTATTTCTCTATTGCTAAGTTCAACTTGACCACTAGACTAAGGATGATAAGGTGATGCAATTCTATGGTTGACATCATACTTAGCAAGCATTTTATGGAAAGCACCATGAATAAAGTGTGAACCACCATCAGTCATTAAATATCTAGGGACTCCAAAACTTGGGAAAATAACTTCCTTAAGCATTTTAATAGAGGTGTTGTGATCAGCACTAATGGTTGGAATAGCTTCTACCCACTTAGTAACATAATCAACAACAATCAAAATATGCGTATACCCATTAGAGGAAGGAAAAGGTCCCATGAAATCAAATCCCCAAACATCTAATGGTTCAACAGCAAGTGAATAATGCATAGACATTTCTTGACGCTTACCGATATTACCTATTCTTTGGCATTCATCACAAGACGAGACAAATTTATGGGCATCCTTGAAGAGAGTAGGCAAATAAAAACCAGATTGCAATACCATATGAGCGGTTCTGCCTCCCGCGTGATGTCCTCCATAAGCTTCAGAGTGACATTTCCGTAGAATTTGTTCCTGTTCATGCTCAGTTACTCAACGTCTAATAATACCATCTACTCCTTCTTTATAAAGATGTGGGTCATTGATACGTCTCCAACGTATCTATAATTTATGAAGCATTTATGCTATTATATTATCTGTTTTGGATGTTTATGGGCTTTATTATACACTTTTATATTATTTATGGGACTAACCTATTAACCGGAGGCCCTGCCCAAATTGCTGCTTTCTTGCCTATTTCAGTGTTTTGAAGAAAAGGAATATCAAACAGAGTCCAAACGGAATGAAACCTTCGGGAGAGTTATTTTTGGAACAGAAGCAATCCAGGAGACTTGGAGTAGACGTTAGGGAAGCTTCGAGGTGGCCACGAGGGTCAGGGGCGCACCCTACCCCCTGGGCGCGCCCCCACCCTCGTGGGCCCCTCGTCGCTCCCCTGACCGACTTCTTTTGCCTATATATGTCCATATACCCTAAAAACATTGGGGAGCACAATAGATCGGGAGTTCCACCGCCGCAAGCCTCTGTAGCCACCAAAAACCAATTGGGATCCTGTTCTGGCACCCTGCCTCAGGGGGGATCCATCACCGGTGGCCATCTTCATCATCCCGGCGCTCTCCATGGCGAGGAGGGAGTAGTTCACCCTCGGGGCTGAGGGTATATACCAGTAGCTATGTGTTTGATCTCTCTCTCTCTCGTGTTCTTGAGGTGATACGATCTTGATGTATCGCGAGCTTTGCTATTATAGTTGGATCTTATGATGTTTCTCCCCCTCTACTCTCTTGTGATGAATTGAGTTTTCCCCTTGAAGTTGTCTAGTCGGATTGAGTCTTTAAGGATTTGAGAACACTTGATGTATGTCTTGCCGGCTTATCTATGGTGACAATGGGATATTCACGTGATCTACTTGATGTATGTTTTGGTGATCAACTTGTGGGTTCACCTTGTGAACTTATGCATAGGGGTTGGCACACGTTTTTATATTTTCAGATTACAAAAACCTATATCTACTATCCATATTGCACTTGTATCACCATCTCTTCGCCGAACTAGTGCACCTATACAATTTACCATTGTATTGGGTGTGTTGGGGACACAAGAGACTCTTTGTTATTTGGTTGCAGGGTTATTTGAGAGAGAACATCTTCATCCTATGCCTCCCACGGATTGACAAACCTTAGGTCATCCACTTGAGGGAAATTTGTTATTGTCCTACAAACCTATGCACTTGGAGGCCCAACAACGTCTACAAGAAGAAGGTTGCATAGTAGACATCAAGCTCTTTTCTGGCGCCGTTGCCGGGGAGGTGAGTGCTTTAAGGTATATCTTTAGATCTTGCAATCGAATCTTTTCGTTTGTTGTTTTATCACTAGTTTAGTTTATAAAAGAAAACTACAAAAAATGGAATTGAGTTTGCCTCATACGCTACATATTTTTAATATCTTTCGTGAGAATGATGGGATGGAAAATTGTGCTCAAGTGCTAGAAAAAGAAGTCTATAAAATGTTTCGCACTAAATCTTTGAATGATGAGCATGATTGCAATGTTGTTAGTATGAAATCCTTGAATATCCATGGTACTAATGATGATTGCACTAGTCATGATGAAAATGTCTCTTATAAGCATGTCAATTTTTGTGGAGTGCATAGAGTTTGCAAGTACACACCAAATAGAGAAGATAGATTTTTCAAGAGGCACAAGTATTTAGAAACTAAATGGTTGCAAGAAAGGCTAGAGTTGAGTGCTGAAAATTTAAAATTTCTTTACCGTACTTGTGAACTTTGCAATGAACCTAGTCATTTGAATCTCCGATGCAAATTGTTTCATGATCGAATCATGTCAAAAAATTGTGATGACTTGATTTCCCTTGCACATCATAATGAACTTAGTTTGCTTTTGGGTTATGAAGAAATGAAACATTTAACTAAGCATATTCCAGAATTTAACCTTAAGAAATTTCTTGATATTGATCTAGAGGATATTTATATGTATTGTGCGGTGAATTGCATTGAAAATCCTTATATTGCCAATTACATAAAGAAAAGAAAGCAAATAGAAGATGAAGAGAACACTAATGAAAGGGAAGAGACTTCCCAATATCCTCCTATTATTTCTTATGATGAATCAGGTAGCGAGGAGGAGCTTTCTATTCAACCGATCTCATTAATAAGGAGCTCAAAGAAGAGGGTTAAACCCACACATGATGTAAACAAGAAAAAGAAAAGAAGGAGAAGCAAAGGTAGAAAGGTATCGCTCTCAAATGATGTTTCTGCTATTACTTGTTGTGATGATGATAATTGCAATGATGTTGGTGCTGTCCATACTATTAATGGTGAGATTGATTATGCTTGTGATATGAAAAAGGCCCGAGCTTGGGGATGCTATGTTTGATGAGAATGACATGTTTGAGAATATATTTGCTGCAATCAATGTTTGTCCTAAGCTTGGGGATGCTATGTTTAATGAAGATGATATTTTTAGCCTCCCAAGTTTTGATGAGCAAATTTATTATGATGATAGCATGCTTCCAATTTATGATGGTTATATTGATGAAAGTGGGTTTGGAAGAGTGTCAACTTTAGGAAGTAATGATCCCACTATTTTGGAGGGTGTTGAATCTTATAATATCTATGAAAGTGGATTTGGAGAGTTCATGACTTTATTTAGTGATGAATCCACTATTTTGGAATAGGTTTCAATTGATTATGATGAGAACAAAGTTGCTACTTATGATGATTATTGTGATGAAACTTATGCTATAAAAAGTAGTGATGATTATATTTATAAAACTTTTCATGATTATGATTACCCTTTTTCTGAACATTACTCTTTTAATATGGAAACAATTTATGGTATTCGAGTCTCTTATGATACTCCCACTATTCCGAATGAGAAGAATTTTGCTTATGTGGAGAGTAGTAAATTTTATATGCAAGTAGATCATGAAAAGAATGCTTTAGGTGCTGGTTATATTGTTGAATTCATTCATGATGCTACTGAAAATTATTATGAGGGACGAACATATGCTTGTAGGAATTGCAATAATATCAAGTTTCCTCTTTATGTGCTTAAAATCTTGAAGTTATGCTTGTTTTGCCTTCCTATGCTAGTTGATTATTGTTCACATAAGTTGTTTGGTCACAAAATCCCTATACATAGGAAGTGGGTTAGACTTAAATGTGCTAGTAATATTCTTCATGATGCTCCCTTTATGTTTCAATTCTTATCTTTTATGCGAGGATCATTGAAATCATCATGCCTAGCTAAAAGGCATTGAAGAAAAGAGCTTGTTGGGAGACAACCAAACATTTACCCTTACTGTTTTTGTGTGTCCACATGATTATTCTACTGTTGTAATAATCTTTTATAGCTTTTGTTTCAACAAAGTGCCAAGTAAGACCTTTAGGATAGCTTGCGGTGATAGTTGTGTTGATCCTGCTGAAAATCAGAAACTTTTGCACCCAGTAAATTAGTTTTGATAATTCACAGAAACGTGCTTTTAATCTGATTCTTGTTGTTCTTGATTGGTACCCAAATTTCTCAGGTTTTCCTAATTTGGTAGAATGTTTTGAGTTACAGAAGTATTCGAATGATGCAAATTACTACAGACTGTTATGTTTTTGATAGATTCTGTTTTCTATGTGTTGTTTGCTTATTTTGATGAATCTATGAGTAGTATCGGAGGGTATGAACCATAGATAAGTTGTAATACAGTAGATATTACACCAATATGAATTTAGAATGAGTTCACAACAGTACCTAAGTGGTGATTTATTTTCTTATACAAACGGAGCTTACGAGTTTTTTATTGAGTTTTGTGTTGTGAAGTTTTCAAGTTTTGCGTAAAGATTCGATGGACTATGGAATAAGGAGTGGAAAGAGCCTAAGCTTGGGGATGCCCAAGGCACCCCAAGGTAATATTCAAGGACAACCAAAAGCCTAAGCTTGGGGATGCCCCGGATGGCATCCCCTCTTTCTTCTTCGTTCATCGGTAACTTTACTTGGAGTTATATTTTTATTCACCACATGATATGTGTTTTGCTTGGAGTGTCATGTCATTTTATTTTGTTTTGCTTGCTGTTTGAATAAAATATCAAGATCTGAAATTCTTAAATGAGAGAGATTCTTCACATAGCTACATAATTATTTAACTACTCATTGATCTTCACTAATATCTTTTTGGAGTAGTTTGTCATCTACTCGTGTGCTTCACTTATATCCTATGAGTAAATGGTTGAATGAGTTGAATGCCATAAATCTGAAATTATATATGTTTCATATGCTTATTCCATGGGGAGTAATGACTTCACATCTAAGAAGTAGAGGTGGTAAATTTATTGAAGGTTAGCAAACATTGTATTGGTCACTTGAACAATTCATGAAAGAATATTGAAGGAAGAGAGATTTCACATATAAATATACTATCTTAGACATCTTCTATGATTGTGAGCCCCATTAGTTATTTTCAAACCTGAGCAAATTAGTTGAAATTGGACAAGGAAGACAACATAATGAGTTATGCTTGGGTATATTTGTATAGAAGTTATATTGTTATAGATCCTCCAACATGTGGTGCTTGCTGTTTAGAATCCTTTGCTGGCCAAATATCTATACTAAGCGGGAATACTGCTTGTGCGTCCAAATTCCTTGAACCAAGTTTCTTTCATGAGTGTCCACCATATCTACCTATATGCGGTATTTACCTGCCGTTCCAAGTAAATTTGCATGTGCCAAACTCTAAACCTTCAAATCATAATCTGTTTTGTATACCCGAATTGCTCATGTAGCGACTAGGGGCTGTCAGTATCTTCCATGCTAGGTGGGTTATTCTCACGATGAGTGGACTCTGCTCATCATTCACGAGAAAAATGGCTGGTAACTGGGATGCCTAGTCCCATGATCAAAAGATCAAAATCAAAGCAAAATAATTGCAAACAAAACTCCCCCAGGATTGTTGTTAGTTGGAGGCACCCATTGTTTCGGGCAAGCCATGGATTGACGATTGTTGGTGGAGGGGGAGTAAAAACGTTACCATTCTGTTTGGGAACTGCCTATAATGTATCTAGTATGGAAGATATCGGGAACTCTTGGTTGTTATGTTGACAATGAAAGCATACCTCTCAAAATTATTTTCATCTCTGTTTAAAAGCTTCGAGCTCTGGCACCTCTGCAAATCTCTACTTCCCTCTGCGAAGCGCTTATCATTTACTTTTACGCAAGAGTCAGTAGTATTCCTTCTCATATATGGCCAACCTACTATTTAGTTGGCAAGCATCATGTGATGGGGAAAGATCTAAGCATATATGGCCATTCAAATATATTTGATCATGAAGTATTATTGTTGACAATTATCTATATGATAAGTAAGTTGGGAGGCGAAACATTAAGCCCCTATCTTTCTCTGTGTTTGATGGATGCTATTTGTTCTAAATATATGCTTTGAGTGGAAGCAATCATGGAAGACTATATGATAGTTGAGTATGTGGGATTTGTTAAATCAAAGCTCTTACGTAGACCCTTCCTGAAAATAAGATGAATTGCAATTGTTTGATGACTGAGAACATAGTTTGCTAGTTTTCAAGAAAGTTTATGGTCTATGCTTTAACATTTGAATAGCTTGTTACTTGATCATGACAATTTTTATGACATGAGCTACTATTATGACATATAATGATGCTAGAAAAGGTGATCGAAATTATCATTGATCAAACTTGTGCACCTACTAGCATTCACACTTCATAAATTATTTCTTTTATCATTGACCTACTCGAGGATGAGCAGGAATTAAGCTTGGGGATGCTGATACGTCTCTAACGTATCTATAATTTATGAAGCATTCATGCTATTATATTATCTGTTTTGGATGTTTATGGGCTTTATTATACACTTTTATATTATTTATGGGACTAACCTATTAAACGGAGGCCCGACCCAAATTGTTGTTTTCTTGCCTATTTCAGTGTTTTGAAGAAAAGGAATATCAAATGGAGTCCAAACGGAATGAAACCTTCGGGAGAGTTATTTCTGGAACGGAAGCAATCTGGGAGACTTGGAGTAGACGTCAGGGAATCTTCGAGGTGGCCACGAGGGTCAGGAGCGCGCCCTACCCCCCTGGGCGCGCACCCACCCTCATGGGCCCCTCGTGGCTCCCCTGACTGACTTCTTTTGCCTATATATGTCCATATACCCTAAAAACATCAGGGAGCACAATAGATCGGGAGTTCCGCCACCGCAAGCCTCTGTAGCCACCAAAAACCAATCGGGACCCTGTTCCGGCACCCTGCCTGAGTGGGGATCCATCACCGGTGGCCATCTTCATCATCCCGGCGCTCTCCATGACGAGGAGGGAGCTGTTCACCCTCAGGGCTGAGTATGTACCAGTAGCTATGTGTTTGATCTCTCTCTCTCTCTCTCTCTCTCTCTCTCTCTCTCGTGTTCTTGAGGTGATACGATCTTGATGTATCGCGAGCTTTGCTATTATAGTTGGATCTTATGATGTTTCTCCCCCTCTACTCTCTTGTGATGAATTGAGTTTTCCCCTTGAAGTTGTCTTGTCAGATTGAGTCTTTAAGGATTTGAGAACACTTGATGTATGTCTTGCCGTGTGAGGGAGTCCTAGATTAAGGGGTCCTCGGACAGCCGGACTATATACTTTGGCCGGACTGTTGGACTATGAAGATACAAGATTAAAGACTTCGTCCCGTGTCCGTATAGGATTCTCCTTTGTGTGGAAGGCAAGCTTGGCAATTTGGATATCTAGATCTGCTTCTCTGTAACCGACTTTGTGTAACCCTAGCCCCCTCCGGTGTCTATATAAACCGGAGGGTTTAGTCCGTAGGACAAGAACAATCATAATCATAGGCTAGCTTCTAGGGTTTAGCTTCTACAATCTCGTGGTAGATCAACTCTTATAATACTCATATCGTCAAGATCAATCAAGCAGGAAGTAGGGTATAACCTCCATCGAGAGGCCCCGAACCTGGGTAAAACATCGTGTCCCCTGCCTCCTGTTATCGTTAGCCTTAGACGCACAGTTCGGGACCCCCTACCCGAGATCCGCCGATTTTGACACCGACATTGGTGCTTTCACTAACAGTTCCACTGTGTCATCGCGGTAAGGCTTGATGGCTCCTTCAATCATCTTCAATGACGCGGTCCAGGGGGAGTTTTACTTCCCAGACAGATCTTCGTATTCGGCGGCTTTGTACTGCGGGCCAACTCGCTTGGCCATCTGGAGCAGATCGATAGCTACGCCCTTGGCCATCAGGTCAGGTTTGGAAGCTTTAACTATACTGCCGACATCCACGGACACTTGATCTTCGACGGATTCGAGCCATGTCAGGTGCACCGAATGGTCACGACGGGCATGACTTTGATCTGCCATCGGACAGTGTTCGGGAGATCGCGCCTGCGGCGGTGCCGGGAATCAATTCGGAGTAGATCGTGCCTTCCGAGGACGGGTGGATGCACCCCTCCATGGAGGCCGCGCACTCATCGGCGTTGGAGCCGAACACTGATCCCACCTCTTGCAAGGATGGTGTCATCGGACCCTCGGACTCGTTTCCGGCTACAGGATCCGAACCGCGTACGCCCGTGTGTCACGCCCAAGATGCGACCCTATCCTAAAGGAACTCGAAGGTCCCACCAAGGATAGAAGCGCATCTTGAAGACGCTTTTGCAAGGTGGATATCATTACATCAACATTACATAATAGTGGGGATACATCCGATACATACAATGTCACATGAATACAACAATACAACATACAAAAACAACATCCGACTACGGATGAATCATAAACAGAAACTCAAACAATATCCACCCTGCTAGCCCAGGCTGCCGACCTGGAACCTATCCCCTGATCGAAGAAGCAGAAGAAGAAACTCCAAAACAAGCAACATCGCTCTCGCGTCATGATCATCGCATAACCTGTACCTGCAACTGTTGTTGTAGTAATCTGTGAGCCACGAGGATTCAGCAATCCCATTACCATGGGTATCAAGACTAGCAAAGCTTAATGGGAAAGGAAGGGGTAAAGTGGTGAGGTTGCAGTAGCGACTAAGCAAGTATGGTGGCTAACATACGCAAATGAGAGCGAGAAGAGAAACAAGCGGAACGGTCGTGAAGCTAACAATGATCAAGAGGTGATCCTGAACACCTACTTACGTCAAACATAACCCAAAGACCGTGTTCACTTCCCGGACTCCGCCGAGAAGAGACCATCACGGCTACACACGTGGTTGATGCGTTTTATTTCGGATCTGGTGTCAAGTTATCTACAACCGGACATTAACAAATTCCCATATGCCACATAACCGCGGGCACGGCTCTCGAAAGTTTATACCCTGCAGGGGTGTCCCAACTTAGCCCATGACAAGCTCTCGCGATCAACGAAGGAATAGACCTTCTCCCAGGAAGACCCGATCAGTCTCGGAATCCCGGTTTACAAGACATTTCGACAATGGTAAAACAAGACCAGCAAGACCTCCCGGCGTGCCGACATCCTGATAGTAGCCGCGCGTATCTCGTCTCAGGCCACGACCGGATGAGCAGTCCGTACAACTAAAACCAGACCTCAAGTTTCCCTGAGGGGGTGCTGCAAAGGGCTCTAGTTTGGACCAACACTTAGACAAGCATTGGCCCGGGGGGGCTGAATAAAGATGACCCTCGAGAGAGCGACTACCAAGGGAAAAGTAGGTGGTGGTGAGGCAAATGGTAAAACCAATGTTGGGCCTTGCTGGACAAGTTTTATTCAAAGCGAACTGTCAGGGGGGTCCCATAAATCACCCGACCGCGTTAGGAACGCAAAATCCGGGAACATAACACCGGTATGACGGAAACTAGGGCGGCCAGAGTGGAACAAAACACCAGGCATAAGGCCGAGCCTTCCACCCTTTACCAAATATATAGATGCATTAATAATATAAGGGATATTGTGATATCCCAACCAAAATCCTGTCCACCATGGAGAAAATCTTCAACTTCACCTGCAACTAACAACGCTATAAGAGGGGCTGAGCAAAGCGGTAACATAGCCAAACAACGGTTTGCTAGGAAGGGTGTCAAAGGTTAGAGGTTCATGGCAATTTGGGAGGCTTGAAGAGCAAATGATAGGTAACACAGCATAGCGATAGAACGAAGCAACTAGCATAGCAATGATAGTAGTGAGATCCAGGGTAGAGGTCATCTTGCCTGAAATCCCGCTAGGAAGAAGAACGAGTCCATGAAGAAGACGAACCGGAGTAGTCGAACGAATCCTCACAATCGCAACATTACCGAAACTAAGAAGCAACACCGGAAAGAAACAAACAACATGGTAAATGCACAAACATAAACATGGCATGATGCACAAACAAGTATGATGCATGACCGGTTTAATGAGGCATGGCATGGCATGGCAAAGTGCAACAAACAACACTACAAATTAAGTGGAGCTCAATATGCAACGAGTTGCATATTGACGGAACAACACATTCAAGTATTTAGTTCACTCTCGTTTATGCTACTCATCAATATTAAATGTTGTTAAACATGGCAAGAGGTGAAGCATAATAAAGCTACCTATCTAGGCAAGTTTAAATGAGGCCGGAAGAACAAATAACAATTCCGGAAAATCCTCATGTTATTTAGCAATTTAAAGCAACAACAATTTTAAACATTTTAAATGTTGTTATCATGATGCGGATGACATGCACAAGTTTTAATCAATTTTATGGAAACGTTGACATGAGCATGTTATGAAGCATTTGGTCACCATGGCGGAACAAAAAGGGTGCCACGGCGGCGAAACAGAAATGGTGCCACGGCAACATTCTGATGATCCGATAACTCATCAAGATGTCGGCGCGAACGAAAGTGGGGATGTGCGGAACATGCAAAATATGGTGGGGTGATCCCGGATTATGGGTTCCCACGGGACGGCGGCATGGCAAATGAGTAGGAACGTGCACGAAGCAAACGAGCACGGTGCAAACATACGGTTCATCTCATACAACATGCATTCATTCGCGGGCGTCGTCTCGGCGTTATACCTTTGAAGCGTGCGTTTTGGGGCGGTTCGAGTTTGTAGTGGAAGTAGTGGAAGTAGTGGTTCACGTTCTGTAGATGAACTTGGCATAACCGTGCGGTAGTCAAACTTGGCGCTCGTGGTACACGGGTCTTCGGGCGACGGTAGATGTACACAGGTCGTAGAGGAACTTGATGCATCCGAGGTCTTCGGGTTCGTAGTTGTACTTGGCGTTCGGAGTCCGGGTCTTGTCGGTCCAAAACGAAGGAACACCAGGGCCTCGTTTGGCAGCAGCAAGGAGGCGATGGAACATCAGGCTGAGTAAGATGCGGCGCTGGGTTGGGCCTTGGCGTGCTAAGGCTGCTGGTAGCCTAAGCGAGCGACGCAGAGGAGGGCTCGAAGGGAAGCAGGGGCAGTGGCATGGAGCTTGAAGGCGGGGACGGCATGGAGGCGAGGAGGTGCAGGCAGGCAGCAGCGCAGCTACACAGGGCTCCGGCGACGCGGAGGCTTGGCACGTGACTTGGCGAGGCGGAGGGCAGCAGAGAAGGCCCGGCGAGGTCGCGCACAGGGTGGCCCTCTGGCGGGGCGCGACAAGCAGGGGCCTGATCCAGCCGGAGTCAGGATGAAGGCGAGCTCCGGCGGCAGGGCTTGGCGGCAGGGCTGGCGCGAGGAGACGGGGCGGACTTGGTGCGGTCGCGAGGCACAGAGACCGAAGGGCGCGACGGCAGCGGAGGGAGGCGGCCATGGCGCAGCCATGAGCGCATAGCTCGGGTCGCGGGCGAGGGGGAGATGGAGAGGTGGGGCGCAGAGGAGGCCGATGGGGCTCCGTCCTGGTTCTCTTCTCCGGGGAGGCTGGAGCGCGGGAGCGAGGGGAAGGTCGAGGGCTGCGTGCTCGGGCTCGGGATCGAGGAGAGGGAAACGAGGGGATCGGGCGCAGGGAGCTCCTCTCCCTGGCTCGATGCGGTGTATGTGTGTGCGCGGCGGCGGGCAGAGGGAACGAGAGGGAGATGATATGCGTGGGGGCTGGGCTAGGGTTAGAGGCGCGGCTGGGACTGAGAGGTTGGTTGGGTCGGCCCAGGTGGAGAAAGAAGTGGCCAGAGGCCTGGCTGGGCTCTCTCTCTCTCCCTCATGTTCTTTAGCAGAAAATAATTAGAGAGAAGAAAAGAAGAGAGGGTTAGGGAAAGAATTTGCGCATGCGGACAAATTTTCCCGGACTCATAAAAATGCGCTTGTTCCAAGAAAAATGGTGTGGACAAGATTGCAGGAATTAAATTCAAACTCATTTGAAATTCAAATGGGTTTGAACTAGGACTAGGTTTTTGGTGTGGCCAAAAATGTTGAGGATCTTGGTGGAGCTCGGGAAAATGATGAAAGAATTTATGGGCGAAGTTTGAGGTCAAGAAGTGAGATAACAAATGCATGGAATATTTTGCAGGTGTGTTAAGGTGAATTCCAAATTAATGGAATAATTATTATAGCTTCGTAATAATATTGAGAGGCTTTAAATATGTTATAAAGAGAAATCACCATTGTGAATATCTCTCGATTTAAATGGACCGAAGATCCATACGGTTTATTTAGTTGAGTTTTTATAAATTAAATGACATGCTGGCATGATGACATGATGTAATGCAAGAGATGGCATGAGATGAGATGCAAGACATGAACAAAAAGCAAAACAAAAGACAGAAACCCAACCACGAAGGGAAATACCATATCGCTTCTCCGGAAAAGGCAAGAGTTGGAGTTACGAATATGGAAAGTTGTATCCGGGGCGTTACACCGTGCCTATCGAATCTAATTGGGCACCAGTCATGGAGTTCACTGCCGTGGATATTTTTCAGCACTCTCCCTTGGGTGATGTGCTAAGTTCATTAAGGTCTCTTTCCTTGTCGGGAGATTCTTGGACGAACTATGTCCGGCTCGAGTGGGAAGCGGACGATGAAGAAATTCGTTCCCCACCCGCCACCCACTTAATAGCCACTATCGATGACTTAACCGACGTGCTTGACTTCAACTCCGAAGACATCGGCGGTATGGATGACGATGCATGAGAAGAACAGGGAGCACCGCCTATAGGGCGCTGGACAGCCACCTCATCATATGATATATATATATATGGTGGATACCCCCAAAGAAAGCAATGGCAATGAGGCAACTGACGATAACCCCTCGGAGAAGCAATCTAAGCACCGGCGTCATAGGAGCAGCTCCAAGCCCCGCTGAGGGAGTCCTGGACTAGGGGGTGTCCGGACAGCCGGACTATCATCGTCAGCCGGACTCCAAGACTATGAAGATACAAGATTGAAGACTCCGTCCCGTGTCCGGATGGGACTTTCCTTGGCGTGGAAGGCAAGCTTGGCTACGGATATGTAGACCTCCTACCATTGTAACCAACTCTGTGTAACCCTAGCCCTCTCCGGTGTCTATATAAACCGGAGGGTTTTAGTCCGTAGGACAACACAACCATTACAACAATCATACCATAGGCTAGCTTCTAGGGTTTAGCCTCCTTTATCTCGTGGTAGATCCACTCTTGTACTACCCATATCATCAATATCAATCAAGCAGGAGTAGGGTTTTACCTCCATCGAGAGGGCCCGAACCTGGGTAAAAACATCGTGTCCCTTGTCTCCTGTTACCATCCGCCTAGACGCACAGTTCGGGACCCCCTACCCGAGATCCGCCGGTTTTGACACCGACATTGGTGCTTTCATTGAGAGTTCCTCTGTGTCGTCACCGATAGGCTTGATGGCTTCTTCAATCAACAACGACGCCGTCCAGGGTGAGACTTTCCTCCCCGGACAGATCTTCGTGTTCGGCGGCTTTGCACTGCGGGCCAATTCACTTGGCCATCTGGAGCAGATCGATAGCTACGCCCCTGGCCATCAGGTCAGGTTTGGAAGCCTAAACTTCACGGCCGACATCCGCGGAGACTTGATCTTCGATGGATTCGAGCCACAGCCGAGCGTGCCACGCTGTCACGATGGGCATGATTTAGCTCTGCCGCCGGACAGTGCCCTGGAGGCCGCACACGAGTCCACTCTGACCCATAGTTCGGAGCAGACCGCGCAGATCGAGGACAGGTGGCTGGACACCGCCTCGGGAGCTGCAACTTCTACGGCGATGGAGCCAAATACCGACCTTGTCCCTTATAAAGCCCGTGACTTCAAGGCGCCGGACTCCTTGCCGGACTCCGAACCTCCTGCGCCCCTGCCAATCAAATCCGATTGGGCGCCGATCATGGAGTTCACCGCCGCGGACATCTTTCAGCACTCACCCTTTGGCGACATCCTAAATTCGCTAAAGCATCTCTCGTTATCAGGAGAACCCTGGCCGGACTGCGGTCAGGATGGTTGGGATGCGGAAGACGAAGAAATTCAAAGACCACCCACCACCCACTTTGTAGCCACTGCCGACGATCTAACCGACATGCTAGACTATGACTCCGAAGACATCAACGGTATGGACGACGATGCCGGAGACGATCAAGAACCAGCACCTACAGGGCACTGGAAGACCACCTCGTCATACGACATATACATGGTGGACACCCCAAAGGATGGGGACGGCGCAGAAGCAGCAGAGGCAGATTCTTCTAAGAAAAAGCCCAAGCACCGACGTCAGCGGCGCCGCTCTAAATCCCGCCACAGCAAGAATGGAGATTCCGGCACCGGAGATAATAACACCCCAGAGAGTGCCGGAGACAACCCCCTCCAGCAAGATTCAGCACAGGAGGACGGGGAAGCCAGCCCCCGAGAGAGAGCGGCAGACGAGGAGGATGAAGACTACATGCCTCCCTCCGGAGACGAAGCAAGCCTCAACGACGACGAATTCGTCGTACCAAAGGATCCCGTCAAACAAGAGCGTTTTAAACGCAGGCTTATCGCCACGGCAAATAGCCTAAAGAAAAAGCAGCAACAGCTTCAAGCTGATCAAGACCTGTTGGCCGACAGATGGACCGAGGTCCTCGCGGCCGAAGAGTATGAACTCAAACGCCCCTCCAAGAGCTACCCAAAACGCAAGTTGCTCCCCCGACTAGAGGAGGAAGCATACAAACCTTCATCACCAACGCACAATATGGCAGACCGACCACCCCGTGGTCGCGACAGAGAGGCATCTCGGCCCTCCATCAAGACCGTACCCCAGCACCGCTCGAAATGTACGAAGCCACGAGGGAATGCGCCGGACTTGCAGGATATATTGGAGGACAAGGCAAGACAATCCAGATCTATCTACGAATCACATGGGCGCCCCACGACCCACGACGACTACCATCGCACCGGATAGAGCAACTCCGGCCGGGCCGAACACAGCAGACAACGCTCTCTTGAGCTACGTCCTGATATTGCTCAATATAGAGGGGCCGCACACCCACTATGCTTCACAGACGAAGTAATGGATCATCAAATCCCTAAAGGGTTTCAACCCGTGAACATTGAATCCTACGATGGCACAACAGACCCCGCGGTTTGGATCGAAGATTATCTCCTTCATATCCATATGGCCCGCGGCGACGATCTCCACGCCATCAAGTATCTCCCACTCAAGCTTAAAGGACCAGCTCGGCATTGGCTTAACAGCTTGCCCGCAGAGTCAATTGGGTGTTGGGAGGACCTGGAAGCCGCATTCCTCGACAACTTCCAAGGCACATACGTGCGACCACCAAATGCCGATGACCTAAGCCACATAATTCAGCAGCCAGACGAATCGGCCAGACAGTTCTAGACACGGTTCTTAACAAAGAAAAATCAAATGTAGACTGTCCGGATGTAGAGGCCCTCGCAGCCTTCAAACATAACATCCGCGACGAGTGGCTGGCCCGGCACCTAGGATAGGAAAAGCCGAAATCCATGGCAGCCCTCACATCACTCATGACCCGCTTCTGCGCGGGAGAGGACAGCTGGCTAGCTCGCAGCAACAACCTCAGCAAAAACGCTGGTAGTCCGGATACTAAGGACCACAATGGCAGGTCACGTCGAAACAAAAACAAACGCCGCATTAACGGTGATAACAATGAGGATACGGCAGTCAATGCCGGATTCAGAGGCTCTAAACCCGGTCAGCGGAGGAAGCCATTCAAAAGAACTACTCCGGGTCTGTCCAATTTGGACCGAATACTCGATCGCTCTTGCCAGATACATGGCACCCCTGAAAGTGCGTTATGTCGACTAGAGGGGGGGTGAATAGGCGATTTTTATGAATTCTTCACTGAGGAATTTGCTAGTGAGGAAATTCCTTAGAGAAGAACTACTTGCAGCGGAATATGTACTCAGAAGTAAACATAACAGGATACAAACATAGTCATCATGATGAAATGAAGACTAACACAGAGTACGGAAAGCGTAAACACAGGATAGCAAGATGAAGACAAACAGACTGAAGAAATTGAACTGAGGAATTTGTGGAAGTCTTCAGTCAAAGTCTTCAAACACAGATATGAACAACATTCAACACAGTAATGAGGAAAGGAAAGAGTTGAGGAAATAGAACTAGTCAGTTGGTGAAGACAATGATTTGGTAAACCAGTTCCAACTGCTGTCTCAGTTGTACGTTTGGTTGGAGCGGCTGAGTATTTAAACTCGAGGACACACAGTCCCGGACACCCAGTCTCTGAGCCGCAACTCAGGACACCCAGTCCTCACCGTATTCTCCTTGAACAAAGACCACGCAGGCCTCGTCCAATCACTCATGGTAAGTCTTTAGGTGACTTCCAAACCTTCACAGACTTGGTCACTCGGCAATCCACAATTCCTCTTGGATGATCTAGACCTTGACGCCTAACCGTCTGGAAGAAGCACAGTCTTCAAAGGTAACAAGCGTCGGATCCATGCAGGATCAGTTTCTTCAGTGATGCTCAATCACTTTGGGTTTGTGGGGGTTTGGTTTTGGGATTTTCCTCACTTGATGATTTTCGCTCAAAGTCCTCGGAGGATGGGTTGCTCTCAGATGACAAGTGTCAAGTTCTCTCGGAGCAGCCAACCAGCTAGTGGTTGTAGGGGGCGGCTATTTATAGCCTAGGGAGCAGCCCGACATGATAAGACATAAATGCCCTTCAATGATATGACCGTTAGGTGGATAAGATATTTTGGGACAGCCGGCGCGCAGCACAACAACGGTCGGAAATTTGACTCTCAAATTCCTCAGGGCTATCATGTTCCTCACTGTGTAGGCAATTCGCACTGGCGAATTCCTAACTCCTCAGTCAGAGCAAAGTCCTCAGTGAACAGAAGAACTGCGTCTCTGTCACTGATGAATTTGACTGAACTGTATGAGATTTCCAATGGCTTCACTCGAAGGGATTGGTAGGTGTAGGATTTTGAGTTGAGCATCACATGGAAATTTTTCCTTAGTATTTCCTCGACCCCCTTTAACAGTACGGTGTTTCCTATGACTCAAGAAAGAGAAAATGAAACTACGAAAACAAAAGTCTTCACGCTTCATATTCCTCGAATGAATATCAAGTCTTCAAGGTTACACCAATTTCTTCACTTTCAAAGTCTTCAGAAAGTCTTCAGAATATCAAAGTCTTCAGTTGAAGAACTTCATTTTTAGGGGTCGACTTTCTCTGTAAATATCAAACTCCTCATAGACTTATAGACCTGTGTACACTCACAAACGCATCAGTTACTTAACCTATAAGTCTTCAATACACCAAAATCACTAAGGGGCACTAGATGCACTTACAATCTCCCCGTTTTTGGTGATTGATGACAACATAGGTTAAGTTTTCAACGGGGATAAACATATGAAGTGTAAATACTGATATTGAGGAATTTGATTGCAAGATATAGAAGAACTCCCCCTGAATATGTGCATAGTGAGGAATTTGCTTTTGAGGCAATGCACATTTGAAGAGTCGAATCATGGAGATCTCCCCCTATATCTTGTAATTCATACACGCATTTGATATATAATATGAAGAATTTGAAATGCATGATGAAATATGGTGCCTGATGAGATTCAGCATGCGTGCAATAATATTAACGAGGAATAAGCATGCGGAATATCACATCAAAAGTCAAAAGTTTCAGAGCTCAGTGCATCAAAAGCATCAGAGCACGACCAAAAGTATCAAGGCACCATCGGATTTAAGATTACAACTCGATCCAATAAAAGTTTTCGGAAGAACGGGAGTTGTAACTTAATAAAACGCCCATAGTATAAACCCGCTTGAAGACTAACTCGGATTTCTCCCCCTTTGTCATCAAATGACCAAAAGGATCGAAACTGAGGACTAACGCCCCTGAAGATTTTCAAGTCGATGGAGGAGCGCCAGCGTTGTCGGGGTTGGTTGTTGAAGTAGGGCCTGCCGCAGTGTCGTCCAAATCTTCATGTTCATCAGTTTCACGCGATGAAGAATAAGAACTGGCCACCAGATCAGGAACTTTGACTCGCTTGAATTTCTTCAGAGGTGGTGCAGACCAGTCAAATGCTTCCTGGAGACCCATAGTCTTCATTTCTTCCGCGGAATATACATGCGTGAGAACAACCCAGGTGCGGTTGAGGGTTTCATGAAGATAATACTGATTTTTCTTCACTGCATTATGTGTAGAGGTCATGTTGTGAAGAATTGCAGCAAATTGACGCTTCAGCCATTTCTGATTGCGTTCAACCTTCTGATGAAGACTGAGGAGTAACTCACGATTAGTCATCACCCTGGGTGCAGTTGCTTGAGGCTTTTGCTTAGCTGAGGTATTTGCGGCAGTGTCATGTGTTGCAGAATTGTCATTGGTGGAGTAAGATGTAGCAAGACGGAATTGACCATCCAATGGATGAGTGCCTTCATCAATCACAGCAGCTGCTTTGCCCTTATCATGAGATGATGAAACTGGTCGCTTGAGGACTTCGATGGGCGGCAAGTAGCTACCATGGTTCAGAGTGTCAGCCTTGTAATTCAGTGAAGATCTTGCCCTTATGAATCTCATAATCCAAGGCGCATAGGGCTTCAGCTCAAAAGGTGACATTGCAACATTAGCCAGAGTCCTCATGAAGAAATCATGGAAGTTGACGGGAACGCCATGAATGATGTTGAAAAGCATGTTCTTCATGATGCCAATGACATCTTCTTCATTTGAGTCGTGGCCTTTGATGGGACTCATTGTCTTCGTCAGGATTCGATAGACAGTCCGAGGCACATACAACAGTTCCTTGACAAGGAATTTGGTTCGAGGGGCCTGCCCTGGTTCAAAGGCTTCATGAGCACTTGCATATAATGATCAGTTAGCTCGCGGTCATTGTAGATGCAACGTGTGCTTTCATGGGGAGGATCAAGAGAAAGGACACGAAGCAATTTAGTTGCTGGTGCCTTGTAGTGAGTGTTTTCTGTCATCCAATCCAGCACCCATGAATTGACATCTTCAGCATCTCCGGTGATATGCAAAGTGGCGTAGAACTGAAGAATGAGTTCTTCATTCCAATCACAGATATCAGTGCAGAAATTCAGGAGTCCTGCATCATGAATAACTCGAAGTACTGGCTCGAAGCACGGCAGAGATTCCATATCCACATGAGGAATATGCTCATGATCGAAGATCTTGTCCTTGTCAAAGAGCACTGAGGAATAGTAGTTGGCTTGAGTAGCAGTCCAGAAGCGTCTTTTCCTTATGCAAGCAGAGTCATATGGATTGTAAGCAGTGAAGAACACATGCTTAGAAAAGAAGTCTTCAGCCTTGAATTTTTGCTTGCTCGAGAACGGATTCTTCGGTTTGGGCAGAGGAATGTCAGTGATTTGCAGCACAACCTCAGGAATCGCGATCTTAGGTGCTTCAGGCTGAGGAATTTCTGGTTCCTCTTCTTGTGCAGTTTGGGGATCAGTAGCAGGTTCTTCAGCACTAGCGGCTGGAATTTCCTCATGAACAGACGATGTGGGATGAGTTTCTTCAGAGCCCATTTGAACAGTTGTAGCCGGGGACTGAGGAATTTGTTGAATCGGAGTGAAGAGAGGAGTATTGTGATGCTGACTTTCCCAAAAGTCATCGTTCATCACTGGTGTAGTGCATCCAATATCCACGTCTTCATCTTCTTTTTCAATTTCCTCAACACCAGCCTCTTCAGCTGTGAACTGAGGCGTGGGTGAGGAAACGACTGACGGTGAAGGGAATGCTTCCACTTAAATTTCTTCATCAAACTGTTTTGAGGTAGCAACAGAGTGATTTTCTTCATCAGATCCGCTTGGGATCTTGTAGTCTTCTCCATAAGGAACAATTTCCTTAGACGACATGGAGGAAATGGGAACGGCATCAATGGGATTTTCAAGCGAGCTGGTCATCGGCTTCATTTTCTTCGCAGCCGAAGAATTTGACGCAGCTGATGCCTTCCTCTTCTTCACTGCAGCTCGCTCTGCAGCCTTTGTCTTCTTCACTTCATAAGCAGATGGAAGAATTGGAGTTGATGTTGGCGCAGGAGGAGCTGAGGACTGTGGTTCAGTTTCTTCAGGCGCAACTGGTGCAGTTGCCCTGATCTCTTCAGTTTCTTCAGGCACACCACTAGTGGATGCCCTGGGGATTTCTTCAGCGGCTGGAATGGAGTCATCAGCCCTGGAACTTGTATTCTCATCAGCAGGCTGAAAGTCATCAGCAGTGCTGGCATGTTCTTCAGCAGGCTGAGCAGAGTCTGCAGCCTGAGGATTTTCTTGTTGCGATGGGGCTGCAACAGTTGTCATTTTCTTCGTCAAATTGACGAATCTCACCTTGGCTCCTTGCCAATCAGCATTGTAAGCATCAAAATCCTTGCTGAGGGCTTGGATTTCAGATTGAGCTTTGAGAAGTTCTTTAGGAGTTAGGTTGACGATGTTCTTCTTCAAAAGCTTCTCCTTTCTGGCTTGTGCTCTCTTTATCTCACGAGCCTTTTCAAATTTCCATTTCTCTTCAGCGATGAAATGGTTCAGCATATGACTTTGACCAGGAGTCAGAGGCAGATTAGGCATGGGAGTGTTTGGATCCTGATGCCATAGGTCGATGAAGTCAAGGATCTTCTTCGGATCCAAAAGCAGAGGCACAGTTGTTCCTTTGGCTCTAGCGGCCTTGGTTAGTCTGTCTCTGATGATTTCTGCAAGTTCTTCATCAGAGGCTTTGTCATCAGAGGGCACGTTGAAGGCAACCTTTTTCTTTCTTGGACTTGGCCGAGGACCGCGTCCAGCTGTTGCTTTTGTCTTCAGCAAAGTGGGGCCTGATGAGGACATTGGTGCAGCTGAGGAACTTGCTGAGACACCAGAAGCAATCGAGAAACCCTGAGTCCTTTGACAGGTAGCCAGATGCGCTAGAGTTGAGGACTTGGAGGGAGCTGCTGAGGATTTTGAGGGAGCAGCAGCAGTCTAAGGAATTTGCCGTGAGGGCGCGGCTGAGGAACTGGGCCGTGAGGGTGCTGATGGTGAAGCACTTGGCTTGCGAGCAGGCTTCTTCGGCATTGATTTCCTCGGCTTGACCGAGGTCTCAGCGGCAGCAGCAGTAGCAGAATCCTCATTGAATTTCCTCACTGCCTCCTTGGCATGTCTTGCCAATTTGGCTTGGCGCTTGGACCATTCTTCAGGAAAGTCTTCACCATGCTTGATGCTGGTGGGATCACAACTTGGCCAGGTGCCAATGGAGCTCTTGGGCATGGAGTGTTTAAGGCGAATTTCTTCATGTACTTTGGAGTAACATAGCGATATTCCCTCCATTCTCGTGCCCATCTTCGTTCTATCCTCTGGATGCGCACTTTGCGCTGATTCTTGTTCTCCTTGCCAAACTTGGCTTCATCAGGTGTGCAATAGTCTTTGTATATTTCTTCAGGGATCTCGAAGGCAGTCATGACCTCCGGTTTCTTTCCTCCCTTCTGCGGTCTCTTGCCTTCTGCCATTTTCTTCAGATGAGGAATTTGAACAATAGAACACTCTAAAGAAGTATGCAGTTTTTCTTCGAGGAACGCTGCAAATGAGTTAAGTTGATGAGAACCTAGTGATTCAGCAGCGGACATGAGTACCTGTGAACAGAGTGTAGGTGCGAGGAATTTGGAGAGGTCATATGTGTTCTCAGAAGATTTTTCAAAAAAGACAAGTTTTGAGGAATTTGACCAGTTGAGCCTTGAGGAATTTCACTAAGCGTTTTGTCTTAGGTTCCAGAGTTGTACAGATTGAAAATCCGCACAATTGAGGAATCTTGAAGAAATGAATGCTTACAGAGATAAATCAAGAGCATACAGTGTGTGAGGTGTTCGTATGTGAAGATTTGAAGAATAAAACACATTTGAAGATTTTCAGAAAGATTTGAGAATCAAAGCGAGTAATAAAAGTGACTTTTAATTACCCGAACTGAAGAACACGACGAACAGAGATGAACTTTAGTGAAGTTCGTCACGTTAGATCTCCCACGCCCTAACTTGGCAGAGGGAGACGGCTACGGCGGCGGCGGAGTGAAGATTTCCGCAGCCGGCGCGAGTACGACGGCGACGAGGTCAAGGCAGTGAAGCTCTTCCTCACCGACGGCGATGGAGTAGCGGCGGCGCTAGGGTTTGAGGAGAGCTCGAGCGAGAGACAGCGACCGAGCGGAGTAAATGAAGTAAGGAAGGGAGCGGGGTATTTATAGCCACGGTAAAAACTGTTCGCCCGAAGATTTTGGGACGAACATGCCCCTGCCCTTTCTTCTTCACGCGACATGTGTCACCCACGTACTGTGCAGATGAGATCGTGTAAGATCGTGGGTGAATAAACTAATGCATCGTGGGATGCGGAACGGTTTAAGCGGTAAAACCGAAAATCTGGATAAGATTTGTTTTTTTTTTTTTAAAAAATCGTTCGCAATTTTTCTTCAGCTGACAAGGACACAGTGAAGACTTTGAACGAGTTTCAATCAGAACGCACATGAAGAATTTGTGAATAGATTGGATTGAGTATAGCATAGAGGGGGAAGGGTCCGATCACATTCACTTAGCAGAAATCGCAACTTGAGGAAATAGCAATAAGTGAATGTTGTAGAGGACATAAACTCACATATATATATAGCCAATGAAGAAAAACGACGGAAACAATGAAGATTTTGCAAAGTTGAAGAATTTGTAAAACTGAAGAATTTCAAAAATGAGGAAAAACTCAAATTGAAGATTTTCAACTTTTGTGGTGGCGTAGCCCACCGTATAAGAATGATGATTTCAGACACCGCGTACAATTGTCGTAGGGTTTTGAGAATCAAATTCTTCATTAATTTCTTCACACTTAGAATGTTATTCTTCATTGATTGAAGAAAAACGTTTCTTCATGTGTTGCACATCTAAGTCATCAATTCTGCATAAGGGTTAGGATGTGTGTCCTTTTCAAAGAACATTCGAAGATTCTAAGATATTTAGCTCACACCGCAACTTGCTAAATCTCTTCTCATCCAAGGGCTTAGTGAAGATATCAGCTAGCTGTTCTTCAGTCTTCACATGCTCGATGGAGATATCGCCCTTCAACACATGATCACGAAGAAAATGATGACGAATCTAGATGTGCTTAGTCTTCGAGTGCTGAACTGGGTTGTGAGCAATCTTGATGGCACCCTCATTTTCGCAGAGGAGAGGCACATTCTTCACGTTGACGCCATAGTCCTTGAGGGTTTGCTTCATCCAAAGCAGTTGAGCACAGCATGAGCCAGCAGCAATGTATTCAGCTTCAGCAGTAGACAGTGATACGCAGTTCTGTTTCTTCGAGGACCAACAGACCAAAGATCGTCCGAGGAAATGACAAGTGCCAGATGTTGAATTGCGGTCCACACGATCACCAGCATAGTCAGAGTCCGAATATCCAATGAGATCAAAAGCAGAGCCCTTGGGGTACCATAATCCTAGTGTTGGTGTGTGAGCTAGATATCGAAGAATATGCTTCACAGCCTTATGGTGTGATTCCTTCGGTGCAGCTTGAAATCGGGCACACATGCAAACACTAAGCATTATATCTGGCCTAGATGCACATAAGTACAATAAAGAACCAATCATGGAGCGGTATACCTTGTGATCGAAGTCAATACCATTTTCATCAGTGCATAGATGGCCATTTGTGGGCATAGGAATTTTGACGCCTTTGCAATCTTGCATGCCGAATTTCCTCAGTACATCTTTGAGGTATTTCTCCTGAGATATGAATATGCCATTGCGCTGCTGACGAATTTGAAGACCTAAGAAGAATTTCAACTCTCCCATCATAGACATTTGATATTCTTCACTCATCATATAGGCAAATTCTTCACTATATCGTTGGTTAGTACAGCCAAAGATAATATCATCAACATATATTTGGCACACAAACAGTTCACCATCATATGATTTAGTAAATAGAGTAGGGTCGAGTGAACCGGGTGTGAAGCCATTCTTCACGAAGAATTCCTTCAATGTATCATACCACGCCCGAGGGGCTTGCTTGAGGCCATAGAGGGCCTTATTGAGTATGAAGACTTTGTCAGGATTCTTGGGATCTTCAAACCCTGGGGGTTGAGCAACATATACTTCTTCCTCAAGCTTACCATTGAGGAATGCACTTTTCACATCCATTTGATATAAGATGATATCATGATGGTTAGCATAGGCAAGTAAAATGCGAATAGCCTCAAGTCTAGCAACAGGTGCAAAAGTTTCATCGAAATCAATTCCTTCAACATGCGTGTAGCCTTGAGCTACTAGTCGTGCCTTATTCCTCACCACAAGGCCATTTTCATCTTGCTTGTTGCGGTAGATCCACTTCGTGCCAATGATATTATGCTTGCGAGGATCTGGGCGATTGACCAATTCCCAGACATTGTTCAGCTCGAACTGATGTAATTCTTCTTGCATAGCCTGAATCCACTCCGGCTCCAGAAATGCTTCATCTACCTTAGTGGGCTGTGAGATAGAGACAAAAGCATAGTGCCCACAAAAGTTAGATAAGTGTGAGGCTTTTGAGCGTGTGAGAGGACCTGGTGCGCTAATGTCATCGATGATCTTCTCCACTTGCACTTCTTTTGCAACGCGTGGATGAGTTGGCTGTCGCTGAGGATTTTGATCAGCATTTTCTTCAGCACCATTTTCCTCATCATGTTCTTCAGGTGCATCAGCTCGACGTTCTTCATGAACAGGAATGAATTCTTCAGCAGATTCTTTAGTAGGAATGACATCCTCAGTCGCCTTGAGCTTGATAGCATCCTCAGGTGCTGGTTCATCTAACACAGAAGGTAGGTGCTCTCTTTGCGAGCCATTAGTTTCATCGAACCGCACATCTACAGTGTCAACAATCTTGTGAAGAACAATGTTGAAGACTCTGTAGGTGTGCGAGTCCTTTCCGTAACCAAGCATAAAACCTTCATGTGCTTTCGGTGCAAATTTAGAGTTGTGGTGAGGATCTCTAATCCAACATTTAGCACCGAAGACCTTGAAATAACTCACATTGGGTTTCTTGTCAGTGAGAAGTTCATAGGCAGTCTTCTTGAAGAATTTGTGAAGATATACTCTGTTGATGATGTGGCAGGCAGTATCAATTGCATCAATCCAAAAACGCTGAGGCGTTTTGTATTCATCAAGAATAGTGTGAGCCATCTCAACAAGAGTTCTGTTCTTGCGCTCCACGATGCCATTCTGCTGAGGAGTATAGGGAGCAAATAACTCATGAGTAATACCAAGTTCATCAAGATAGGCATCAAGACCAGAATTCTTGAACTCAGTTCCATTGTCACTTCTGATATGCTTGATCTTCACACCAAAGTTGGTTGAAGCCCTCGAGAAAAATCGTTTGAAGACTTCCTGTACTTCATGTTTGTAAGTAACAATGTGTACCCATGTATATCGAGAATAATCATCAACAATGACAAAACCATATAAAGATGCATCATTAGTGACTGCTGAATAATGATTAGGTCCGAAGAGGTCCATGTGAAGCAATTCGAATGGACGGGTAGTGGTCATGATAGTCTTTGCTGGATGCTTGGCCTTGGTCATTTTTCCAGCTTCACATGCTCCGCATAAGTGATCCTTGAGGAATTTGACATTCTCAATGCCAATGACATGCTTCTTCTTCGCAAGCGTGTTCAAATTCCTCATGCCTGCATGACCAAGTCGTCGATGCCATAGCCAGCCTTCTGAAGCTTTTGCATGTAGACACATGGCTGGTTGTGGTCCTGTAGAGAAATCAACAATATACAGATCTCCTCTCCTAAAGCCTTCGAAGACTTTGGAATTGTTAGCTTCCATAATCACAACACAACGATATTTGCCAAAGACAACAACCATATCAAGATCACAAAGCATTGAGACTGACATGAGATTGTATCCTAAGGACTCAACAAGCATGACTTTGTCCATGTGCTTATCCTTAGAGATAGCAACCTTACCAAGACCCAATACCTGACTTTTGCCTTTGTCAGCAAAAATGATATGCTTCAGAGGTGACGGTGATAAGGGAGCATCCATCAATAGATTCTTGTCACCAGTCATGTGATTTGTGCATCCACTATCGAGGACCCATTCAGTGGTTTTGGGTTGATCATCCTGCAGATGAATTAGTATAGCTTACAATCTCATATGCTTCATCAGTGAAGAATATGATATCCAGTTCATCAGATGAATTTCATCAAGCAGTAAACAGATATAGCAATATGAGGACGTGTGAAATGAAAGTTCATTTCATCATGATTCGCCTGCGTCCTTTCAGGCATTTTTGTCAGCTCCCCAGCAAATTCTTCAGACATTAAGGCACGTCTGGAGACCTGACCCTGCAGAAGAGATTAGTTCCTTTTCTTCACCACCCACATCTGGAGGGGTGGCAAAGAGTTCATCATTCTGCGAGCACCATGTGAGAAGGGTGGAAAAGATGCCAAACCATTTCGCTTAGCATAGGAGGGGTTAGGGTAAGCATATGAATAAGCAGAGTAATTCTTCGAGGACTTATGAACATAATGGTTTGAAGAATAATGCACATATTCATAGCCCTTAGCTCTACCCTGTGAGACAGAGTTGTTAGCACGATGATAATCATATGAGGACTTTGATCCAGTTGAGGAATTTGATCCATGTGAAGAATTTGATCTGGGGTTCCTGTTCTTCATAGGTGGTGTCATGAGGACATTCACCTGAAGACTTTCAACACAGCTTTTGGGAACCCAGATTTTCTTCATGGGGGAACCGTTCCTGCAGTTAGTGCCAACATATCTAGCAAATACTTCACCATTCTGATTTTTGAACAGTTTATAGTTGGAGTCAATTGACTCATCAGAAGAATGAGAAGATTCACATGTAAAGCCAGATAAATTAGATGGATCAACTGGAGGTCCCTTTGCAGCAACCCATGATGTTTTGGGGTACTGCTCAGGCTTCCAATATGTTCCATCGGCATTGAGTTTCCTCTCAAAGGCAATACACTCTTTCCTAGGGTTTCTGTTGAGGATCTGCTTTTTGAGCACATCACAAAGTGTTTGATGCCCTTTGAGGCTTTTGTACATGCCTGTCATGTACAATTCCTTCAGCCCTACATTGTCAGTGATACTAGCAATGTCCTCAGATGAGGAATTAGTGATAGCAGAGGCAGATGAAGAATTTGTAACATTTGAAGCATTTGAACATTCAGGTGAAGAATTAGCAGATTCATGTTCAATGCACTTTAAGCATGGAGGAACAAATTCTTCCTGAGAAGCGCTGATATGTTGAGCTAGTAATGAATCGCGCTCCTTCTGAAGATCTTCATAACACACTCTTAGCTTTTCAAGATCTTGCTTTCTTTGAATAGCTTCAAGAGAAAGCTTCTCATGATCTTGCTTTTCTTGAAGAAATTCATAAGAAAGTTTCTCATGATCAGACAAGAGAGAGTTATGATGACCTTGAAGTTTATCATACCTAGACTGAAGTCTCTGAAGATTTTCAGTCAAGGCTTTAGTGCGATCCATTTCTTCACCCAACATATCATCACTTTTATCTAGCATGTTTTGAACCTTTTCAAGAGCCCGTTGTTGTTTCACAGAAATTTTAGCAAGTTTAGAGTAGCTGGGCTTGAGATCCTCATCAGATTCATTTTCACTAGAGTCAGAGGAGTTGTATTTGAGTACCTTAGCCCCTTTTACCATGAAGCAATAGGTGGGAGCGTAGCCATCATTATCTTCATCAGGCTTGTTGGTGGAGTCAGTTTCTTCAGTGTTGAAGATGGACTTGCTGACGAAAGCAGTAGCGACGGCCAGACTCGCCACACCAGACTCAGATTCTTCAGACTCTTCCTCTTCATCATTTTCCTCAGATTCAGCTTCAGAGTCCATTTCCTTGCTAATGAATGCCCGAGCCTTCTTGGAGCTGCCCTTCTTGTGAGATGAGGACTTCGAGGATTTCGATGATGAAGATTTTGATGATTTCTTCTTCTTCTTCGCATCATCAGAACTGTAATCCTTGTATTTCTTCTTCTTCATTTCCTTTTCCCACTGAGGACAATCTTGAATATAGTGACCAGGCTTATTGCATTTGTGGCAAAGTCTTCTCTTCTAGTCACTGGATGAGGAATCATTTCCTCTTGAGGATTTTCCAAAGCGACCACGTCTTGTGAATTTCTGGAATTTCTTCACAAGCAGTGCTAGATCCTGGCTCAGTTCTTCAGGATCGCCAAGGCTACTACCAGAATCCTCACATTCAGAGTCAGACACAACCTTAGCCTTCAGGGCACGTGGTTTGCCATAGTTTGAGCCATAGAGATCTCTCTTTTCAGCAAGTTGGAACTCGTGAGTATTTAGCCTTTCGAGGATATCAGCAGGATCAAGCGACTTGTAGTCAGCACGTTCTTGTATCATCAGTCCCAGAGTATCAAATGAGGAATCAAGCGATCTCAGCAGTTTCTTCACAACTTCATGATCAGTGATGTCAGTGGCACCGAGGGCTTGAAGCTCATTTGAGATGTCAGTGAGGCGATCAAAGGTTTGTTGGACATTCTCATTGTCGAGTCTTTTGAAGTGGTTGAAGAGATTCCGAAGAACATCGACTCGAGAGTCACGCTGAGTTGAAACTCCTTCATTTACTTTGGACAGCCTATCCCAGATAAGCTTAGCAGTTTCCAAAGCACTCACTCTTCCATACTTTCCTTTGCTCAGTGACCACATATGATATTCTTCGCTTGAGAGTCGAGTTGTTTGAATCTCTTCACATCGGTAGTGTTCAGTGTGGGAGTGACAGAGGGGACACCATTTTCCACAACATACCAGAGATCATTGTCAATTGCCTCAAGATGCATTCGCATCTTGTTCTTCCAGTAGGGGTAGTCCGTTCCATCAAAGGTAGGACACCCAGCCGAGACCTTGATCATACCTGCGGTCGACATAACTAAAACTCCAGGCGGTTAAACCAAAATCACACAGAACAAGGGAGTACCTTGCTCTGATACCAATTGAAAGTGCGTTATGTTGACTAGAGGGGGGTGAATAGGCGATTTTTATGAATTCTTCACTGAGGAATTTGCTAGTGAGGAAATTCCTTAGCGAAGAACTACTTGCAGCAGAATATGTACTCAGAAGTAAACATAACAGGATACAAACATAGTCATCATGATGAAATGAAGACTAACACAGAGTACGGAAAGCGTAAACACAAGATAGCAAGATGAAGACAAACAGACTGAAGAAATTGAACTGAGGAATTTGTGAAAGTCTTCAGTCAAAGTCTTCAAGCACAGATATGAACAACATTCAACACAGTAATGAGGAAATGAAAGAGTTGAGGAAATAGAACCAGTCAGTTGGTGAAGACAATGATTTGGTAAACCAGTTCCAACTGCTGTCTCAGTTGTACGTCTGGTTGGAGCGGCTGAGTATTTAAACTCGAGGACACACAGTCCCGGACACCCAGTCTCTGAGCCGCAACTCAGGACACCCAGTCCTCACCGTATTCTCCTTGAACAAAGACCACGCAGGCCTCGTCCAATCACTCGTGGTAAGTCTTCAGGTGACTTCCAAACCTTCACAGACTTGGTCACTCGGCAATCCACAATTCCTCTTGGATGCTCTAGACCTTGACGCCTAACCGTCTGGAAGAAGCACAATCTTCAAAGGTAACAAGCGTCAGATCCATGCAGGATCAGTTTCTTCAGTGATGCTCAATCACTTTGGGTTTGTGGGGGTTTGGTTTTGGGATTTTCCTCACTTGATGATTTTTGCTCAAAGTCCTCGGAGGATGGGTTGCTCTCAGATGACAAGTGTCAAGTTCTCTCGGAGGAGCCAACTAGCTAGTGGTTGTAGGGGGCGGCTATTTATAGCCTAGGGAGCAGCCCGACATGATAAGACATAAATGCCCTTCAATGATATGACCGTTAGGTGGATAAGATATTTTGGGACAGCCGGCGCGCAGCACAGCAACGGTCAGAAATTTGACTCTCAAATTCCTTAGGGCTATCATGTTCCTCACTGTGTAGGCAATTCGCACTGGCGAATTCCTAACTCCTCAGTCAGAGCAAAGTCCTCAGTGAACAGAAGAACTGCATCTCTGTCACTGACGAATTTGACTGAACTGTATGAGATTTCCAATGGCTTCACTCGAAGGGATTGGTAGGTGTAGGATTTTGAGTTGAGCATCACATGGAAAATTTTCCTTAGTATTTCCTCGACCCCCTTTAATAGTACGGTGTTTCCTATGACTCAAGAAAGAGAAAATGAAACTACGAAAACAAAAGTCTTCACGCTTCATATTCCTCGAATGAATATCAAGTCTTCAAGGTTACACCAATTTCTTCACTTTCAAAGTCTTCAGAAAGTCTTCAGAATATCAAAGTCTTCAGTTGAAGAACTTCATTTTTAGGGGTCGAATTTCTCTGTAAATATCAAACTCCTCATAGACTTATAGACCTGTGTACACTCACAAACGCGTCAGTTACTTAACCTATAAGTCTTCAATACACCAAAATCACTAAGGGGCACTAGATGCACTTACAATCTCCCCCTTTTTGGTGATTGATGACAACATAGGTTAAGTTTTCAACGGGGATAAACATATGAAGTGTAAATACTGATATTGAGGAATTTGATTGCAAGATATAGAAGAACTCCCGCTGAATATGTGCATAGTGAGGAATTTGCTTTTGAGGCAATGCACATTTGAAGAGTCGAATCATGGAGATCTCCCCCTATATCTTGTAATTCATACACGCATTTGATATATAATATGAAGAATTTGAAATGCATGATGAAATATGGTGCCTGATGAGATTCAGCATGCGTGCAATAATATTAACGAGGAATAAGCATGCGGAATATCACATCAAAAGTCAAAAGTTTCAGAGCTCAGTGCATCAAAAGCATCAGAGCACGACCAAAAGTATCAAGGCACCATCGGATTTAAGATTACAACTCGATCCAATAAAAGTTTTCGGAAGAACGAGAGTTGTAACTTAATAAAACACCCATAGTATAAACCCGCTTGAAGAATAAGAATGACAAGGGGCTGCACAGCGACGACGAGGAGGAGACTCGGCGGCCGAACAGTACAGGACAGAAGGGTTCCCCCCCACAAGTGCAGACGGTAAACATGATATACGCAACCCATATACCCAAGAGGGAGCGGAAGCATGCACTTAGGGAGTCGCCCCGAAGTTCAATCCATGGTCCTCTTGCCCGATCACTTTCGATCGAAAAGACCACCCGACCAGTATCCGCCATGGTGGATTCGCCGCATTGGTTTTAGACCCAATCGTCGATGGATTTCACCTCACTAGAGTCCTGATGGACAGCGGTAGCAGCCTGAACCTGCTTTATCAGGATACAGTGCGCAAGATGGGCATAGACCCCTCAAGGATTAAACCTACAAAGACGACCTTCAAAGGCGTCATACCAGCTGTGGAGGCTAATTGTACAGGCTCAATCACACTGGAAGTGGTCTTCGGATCCCCGAATAATTTCCGAAGCATGGATTTAATCTTCAACATAGTCCCGTTCTGCAGCGGCTATCACGCTCTGCTCGGACGAACCGCATTTGCAAAATTCAACGTGGTATCGCATTATGCATACCTTAAGCTCAAGATGCCAGGCCCTCGTGGAGTCATCACGGTCAACGGAAATACTGAACGCTCCCTCCGAACGGAGGAACACACAGCGGCTCTCGCGGCAGAAGTATAGAGCAGCCTTTTAAGGCAATTTTCGAGTCCGGCAGTTAAACGACCAGACATAGCCAAACGCGCCCAGAGTAACATCAATCAAGACAACCTGGCACGTTCCGAGCACGCGTAACAATGCGGCCCCAACCCCAACCCTTGCATGATTGCAAGACCAGCTCTTCATGTACATCATTACGCTCTGGAAATACCATGGGCATAGGGGGAGGGGCACGACCACGACAGGCCCAGAGTGCGGCTTAACCACACCAGGGGATCCCAAGTGTGTCACTCTTTTTTCTTCTTTTTTTATTTTCACAGGACTCCGTTCACCAGAGGCCCTGTCCGGCAGTAGATCTGCCGAACTCACGATGCAACAGCCAGGGAGGGACAAAGGCTACGACGAACACTCAGGTGGTCTCCATTACGAGCATTAAATTTGTTAAATACACCATTCCGCAGCCTACCCCTTGAGGGAGATACTTCTAATAGTCCAGCCCTTGCTTACCGCATTATTTGTATCGTTCTGCACTCATGGCAGAATCTCTTGAATAAACAATACATCACTTTTTGTTTATAATTGCATTTCCTTTTTACATATATGTTTATTCTTGACATCTTGCACCCGTACATTTTGGTACGGCCGAATACACCAGGGGCTTATGTTTCCCGCATTATGGTGTGATAAGTCCGAACACTTTCACAAGTGCGGCACCCCGAACTTATAGCATTATATGCATCGGCTCCGAATCATGTCTTGGGTCAATAGTTGGGTTTTCCTGGCTCCCATGTTTTGGTACCTTACGTTCCGTTCTGTCGGCTAAGGTAGCACTGGGAGAACCACTGCGATTGCGCCCCGGTTGAGCTGGGCGAGCGCCTCAGTGGAGAAAGCTAAAACTGACTGCCATGATAAGGCGAGAGACTGGTCGCTGTTCGAGAGGTCTTTTCGAGTCCCTAAAGACTTATGCCGCTTCGAGCGAGGAACCGGCTGTGTCCGGCCCAGGCGTGGATAGCGCCCCGAACTCGGTCTTCCGAATACTAGGGGCTTCACCGAAATTTAAAATTATAGAATTCTATGGCTAAGTGAGAGTGTTCAAGCATTATAAGTCCGGTTGCCTTGTTCATTGTGTTGAGCGCCTCCCTAGATGGACCCAAAAATGGGAACAAGAGTGCTCAAGTTTATCCCGAACACCACAGCACTCGTGGCATGGGGGCTGAAGCCGACGACTTGCCATCTCTCAGGTTTAATAAATGGCCGCACAGAAGGTAATATTTTAAATCAATAAGCGTTGCTTAGCGCATATGAACAAAGTTTTCAGCGCACAGGATAACACATTGCAAGTTTACTCAATAATTACATCTCTGGGGCACTCATCCGCAATCTTGCGGGCACCCTTCAGGACAGTCTTATAGTACATCTCGGGCGTACGATACTCCTTGCCCGCTGGCGGCGCGTCAGTGATAAGCCTCTCCGCATCCAGCCTGCCCCAATGCACCTTTGCGCGGGCAAGGGCCCGACGGGCACCTTCAATGCAGGCGGAGCGCTTGATGACTTCCACCCAGGGGCACGCATCCACCAGCCGCCGCACAAGGCCGAAGTAGCTCCCAGGCATGGCCTCTCCAGGCCACAGCCGGACTATGAGGCCCTTCATGGCCTGCTCAGCTACCTTGTGGAGCTCGACCAGCTGCTTCAGCTGGTCGCTAGGGGGCACCGGATGTCCGGCCTCAGCGTACTGAGACTAGAAGGCCTTCTCTGTTGAGCTCCCCTCCTCGGCTCGGTAGAATGCGGTGGCATCAGACACACTACGAGGCAGATCTGCAAACGCCCCTGGAGAGCTCCGAATTCGGGTAAGTAACAGGCAATTTACATTAACATGCTTGCTTTGCATGAAAAATGCCTTACCCGCCGCTATTTTATTCACATCCTCAATCTCCTAGAGGGCCTTACGGGCCTCGGCCTTAGCGGCTTTGGCACTTTCAAGAGCCAAGGCAAGCTCGGACTCTCGAGTCTTCGAGTCAGGCACCAAACTCTCATGTTTTTCCATAAGAGCCTGGAGCTCTTGCCGCACCTTCGCCACCCGCGCCTCCTGCTTCTCTCGCTCCGCTCGTTCCACGGCCGCATTGCGTTCGGCCGCGGACACGACCTCCTTCAGGGTCGCCACCTCGTTCATGGCCCCTGCAGTACCCACGTTATCCTTGTTATTTCTGTTGCAACCAAAATCCTTTTCTGTAAGGTACAAATTTTAAAGTGGTGTTACTCACCTTCTTTGTCCTCGAGCTGCTTCTTGGCAAGGCCGAGCTCTTGCTTGGACCACTCGAGGTCCTGCTTCAAAGCACCGACCTCCGCAGTCAGTGCGGCAGAGGTCAGCAGCGCAGCCTGCAAACCCATATTGACATAATTATTAGCACTCCTGCGTATATCTTTTTTAGATCCTCAGTCCGGTTTTTCTTTCCGAACACCGAACCGAGCATCAGGGGCTACTGTCTATGCGGTATTACATTACATATTTTAAACTTCTTACCTCAAAGCCTGTTAGAAGGCTACTGCAGGCTTCGGTCAGCCCGCTCTTGGCGAGCTGAACCTTCTGAATCACCGCACTCATGATAGTGCAGTGTTCTTCCTTGATGGAAGCGCCATTAAGCGCCTCCAACAAGTTGTCCGGCGCCTCCGGTTGGATGGAGGCTACCGGCATCACGGTCTTGCCCTTCTTACGAAGGGGCCGCCTGCCGGACTCCAGAACCACTGCGGGTTCCGACATAGAGTCCGGCGCAAAGTCCGGGAGGCTGCCTTGCGACACCTCCGGAGCCTCCTCCTGATGGGTCCCCTCCTGGGATCCCACCTCGACGTCGTCAGCATCACGAGGGGTGGAGGCGGTCGAAATGGAATCCACATCCGACAGAGCCAAGGACCCGCTCGATGAAGCGGGAAGATCATCATCGGCCGGACTACAGGTAGTGTGCGGCATTAGAAGGACACTATGTGACACAAAAGATAAATTATAAATCATTCAGGAATCCGGATACTTACGATCTTGCCGGAGGCCTGGCCCTTGAGGGCCACTCTTCGTCGCCAACATTGGCGTTGACGAAGCTGTCCGGGGGAAGGGTCCTTCCCCTCTTGGACCCTTCGGCCTCCCTTGTTGGGGAAGCCTTCCTTTTCCTCTCTCCCCCCTCTTGGGGAGAGTCTTCTTTCTCCTCCTCGCCTTCGGGGGAGGAGTCCGCCGTGGAGTCATTGGACAATGAGTCCGATACCACCTAGCGCCGGGAACTCCTTCGGGTTCCCGTGGCCTTCTTCTTGGCCTTCTTCTCCGGCACCACATAAAGTGCCGGGACTAGCAGCCCTGTTAAACGGGCGTCCGCTGGGTCTTCGGGAAGGGGAGTCGGACAGTCTACCTGTCCGGACGTCCTCTGCCAGTCCTGTCAAAGGCATTGGGAGTTTTAGATCCCACATAGAGTCAAACTATGAAAGAAAATAAGTGTCCCATAGAGGATAACAAAGCTTACCTCGCCGGCCGGGCGCGTGGTGCTGAATCCGTGGTCTTCCGTCACGGATGCGGGGGCTTCTCTGCCCTTGAACAGCACCCTCCAAGCAGCTTCGTACGTCATGTCGAAGAGCCCGCTCAGGGTCCGATGCTGTGCTGGATCGAACTCCCACAGGTTGAAGACCCATTGTTGGCAGGGGAGAATCCGGCGGACGAGCATGACCTGGATCACGTTGACAAGCTTGAGCTTCTTGTTCACCAAGGTCTGGAGACAGGACTGGAGTCCGGTCAGCTCCTCCGAACTGCCCCATAGCAAGCCCTTCTTTTTCCAGGAGGTGAGCTGCCTAGGGGCACCAGATCTGAACTCGGGGGCCGCTGCCCATTTAGGGCCCCGCGGCTCGGTGATATAGAACCACCCCGATTGCCACCCTTTATTGGTTTCCACAAAGGCGCCCTCGAGCTAGAGGACGTTGGGCATCTTGCCCACCATGGCGCCTCTGCACTCCACTTGGACGCCCTTCACTACCTTCGGCTTTCGTTGAAGGTCTTGAGCCACAAGGCGAAGTGGGGCCGGATGCAGAGAAAGGCCTCGCACACGACGATAAACACCAAGATGTTGAGGATGAAGTTTGGCGCCAGATCGTGGAAGTCCAGGCCGTAGTAGAACATGAGCCCCCGGACGAAGGGATGAAGTGGGAAGCCCAGTCTGCGGAGGAAGTGGGGAAGGAATACGACCCTCTCATGGGGCCTGGGGGTGGGGATGAGCTACCCCTCGTCGGGCAGCCGGTGCGCGATGTCGCTGGAAAGGTATCCGGCGCCGTGCAGCTTTTCGATGTGCTCCTCCGTAACGGAGGAGGCCAACCACTTGCCTCCCGCTCCAGATATGGCTGGAGAAGGTCGAGACGAGATGTGCGGACTTGGGCGCTGGAGCTCGAGTGCGCGGAGATGGATAAGCAAAGGAGGAAGAAGGCGTAGGTAAAAAGGTGGATCCTTATCCCCATATATATAGGCGGACGAAGACTATGCGTCCCCACCGGCCTGGTAAAACTCGCTTATCTCCCAAACGCCACCATCAATGGCGTGGTTGGGTTACCCACGTCCATATTGATGGGAATCCCGGAATAAGGGGAACACGATCTCTGCTTCGACAAGACGTGCCAAGGAAACCGCTTCGCTAAACGTGCTGAGGTGGTATAATAAAACGATTCAAGTAAAGGCTTGGTGGTGGTGTGACGTCATGCCACAAAATACGTCAGCAGATTGAACTTGTGTACATATTATTCTCTCGATGGTGGAATGTGGAATTTATTTTGCAGAGCCGGACACTATCCTGGTGTTCACAATCTTCTACGAACTATTCGGAGGAGGAACCCGCCTTGCAATGCCGAACAATATGCGTGCCGGACTCATCGTCATTGAAGCCTGGTTCAGGGGCTAATGAGGGAGTCCTGGACTAGGGGGTGTCCGGACAGCCGGACTATCATCGTCAGCCGGACTCCAAGACTACGAAGATACAAGATTGAAGACTCCGTCCCGTGTCCGGATGGGACTTTCCTTGGCGTGGAAGGCAAGCTTGGCGATACGGATATGTAGATCTCCTACCATTGTAACCGGCTCTGTGTAACCCTAGCCCTCTCCGGTGTCTATATAAACCGGAGGGTTTTAGTCCGTAGGACAACGCAACCATTACAACAATCATACCATAGGCTAGCTTCTAGGGTTTAGCCTCCTTGATCTCGTGGTAGATCCACTCTTGTACTACCCATATCATCAATATCAATCAAGCAGGAGTAGGGTTTTACCTCCATCGAGAGGGCCCGAACCTGGGTAAAAACATCGTGTCCCTTGTCTCCTGTTACCATCCGCCTAGACGCACAGTTCGGGACCCCCTACCCGAGATCCGCCGGTTTTGACACCGACACCCGCCATAGCAAAAATAGCGATACCGACACAAGAGATAACAATCCGGATGGTGCCGAAAACAAAAACAATCCTGCCCAGCCAGGCTTCGAGCAGGCCGAGCAAGAGGATGGGCAAGCTAGCCCTAAGGAACAGGCGACAGATGGAGAATCAGAGGATGATAATTACATGCCTCTCTCCGAAGACGAACTGAGCCATGGCGACGAAGAATTCATCGTGCCTGAGGATCCCGTCGAGCAAGAGCGCTTCAAGCGCCGGCTTATAGCCACTACAAAAAGCCTGAAGAAAAAGCAGCAACAGCTTCAAGCTAATCAAGATTTGCTAACTGATAGATGGACCAAGGTCCTGGCTGCCGAGGAATACAGACTCGAGCGCCCTAGCAAAAGCTACCCAAAGCGCAAGTTGCTACCTTGACTCAAGGAGGAGGCTTTAAAGCCCACGCTATCAACGCATGATGCGGCTGACCAGCCACCCTGTGGTCGTAACAAAGCGGCGTACCAGCCCGAAGTCCAGACCACACCACTACAAAAAATACACTTCCGTGATGATACGTGTTTGTCACAGTAGGTCGCGTTTTTTGTCATGCATGTACATCCGTGACAAATTTATGACAGAATCAAGATAGTCATACCTGTGCTCTCGTAGAAGTGTTCCATGACATTACCAAAATTATCATCACGGAAGTGTCCACTTCCATGACGATAAATCGCGCGTCACAGAAGTGCTTTCGTCAAGGGTGACCGACACGTGGCATCCACCGTAATGGAATGCTGTTAAGCTATCGGGTCGGGTTTTGGATCCGATAACCCGTTAACAGCCCCGACCAATGGGGATTTTCAATGTGTAAAATCATCATTGGCTGGAGGAGACACGTGTTAGGTCCGCGTTGGCACAGGTGTCACTCATCCAATGGGCGAGACACGCCTATGATATGTTGACACGTGGACCGGGCCATCAAGTTTAAATGGGCCGGCCCAACTAAAGGCCCACAAGTTTTTGCGTAGCATAATGGGCCGGCCCAGCTAAAAGCCCATGAGATTGTGCGGACCATAATGGGCTGGCCCAGCTAAAGGCCCACAAGATTTTGCGGGCCATAAGGGGCCGGTCCAGGTAAAGGCCCACAAGAATTTTGTGTGCCACAATGGGCCGGCCCAGGTAAAGGCCCACAAGATTCTCGCGGATCATAATGGGCCGGCCCAGCTAAAGGCCCACGAGATTTCGCTGACATTAATGGGCTGGCCCAGCTGTAGGCCCACAAGATTTTGAGGACCCTAGTAGGTTGGCCCATTAACTGGCGGCCATGTTTTGGGCCAAATGCCGGCCCATATTTGATCCGGTCCATTAATGGCTTGCCACGTTCCAGGCCTAATAATGGCCCATATGAGATCTGCCCCATTAAAAGCCTACCATGTTCTGGGCCAAATTACGGCCCAGATCAGGTCCGGCCCATTAAGAGGCTTTGGGATCAATTATGGCCCATATCAGATTCGGCCCGTCAACTGGACGCTATGCTTTTGGGACCACTTGCTAAAGGCCCATTTAGTAATTCGGCCTGATATTAGTTTCAGCCTGTTAAGGGCCTCTTTAACATTTCGTCCCTATATTAATTTTGGCCTGTTAAAATCCCGTCATATAGTTGGGCCTAACTACGGCCCGGTTTGCATCCGGCCTGCCCGCAGCTGATATCTGATTGGACCAAACAAGGACCAAGACAATTTTGGCATGTTAAAAGCCCGTGATTTGATTCGCACAATCATGGGCCGGGGTCCATTTCAGGCTGCTGCTGGCCCGTGAGCTGTTCGGCACGTTTCAGGCCCAACCTACATTGTGATTGCATGATGGCCCGATTATGTACCGTATTTTTACGGTTTGGCCAATTTACTGCGAAGACAAGATATATATACAGTAAAATAACTGCAGCATCGTGAATAAGAAAAAACCTAGACTATACAATAAAGAAATTACGGCATATTACATCCACTGGGCATCAAAGTTCGCCACTATGATAATAAAGCACAAGCAGACAGTAGATTACATACACTGGGAATCAAAGATCGCCCCCAGTGCAAATAAAACACGCCGACAAAATAATATACAAAACCGACATCACTTAAATAGAGTTCAAGAAAGGTTAGCCTTGCTGGGGAGCTGCAGCGCAAGCAGCTGAGCAAGATGATGAGACTGCGCTTGTTCAACACTTATATCTTCCTCACTCTGAAAGATAAACAAGCAGACAGATGACAGGTTTTGCACATAGAAGTATCAGTGCTGACAATTCATCACATTTCTTACTGACGAATAAAGTGACACAGTTTAAAATTGCATTAACACAATATGGTATTGTTCAGGTCAAGACATGGCAGGAAATGACATTGTGAAGGAATTGGCAGCTTCACGACACCACTGGATTACAGATCAAGAACTCATAAGTATCAATGGTTAGTGTGTTGTCAATTTATCACATTTTAGATTGGCAAATAAAGAGACGGTTAAAATAATAGTAGAATTATATGACATTGTTCATAGTTAAGACATTGCAGAATATGACATTGTGCTGTAGTGGGTAGGTTCACCACACCACTGGATTACGGATGAAGAACAGAAGCATACATGTAGTGCAAAAGAAGGCCACTTGCTCTGTATAGTTTAATTTTACATGGTATGAATAAGGAACTTGGTTGTACAACTGAAAACATAAATTGAGAAGGACAAACTTTTGTTTATGAACAACATAATAAACTTTAAACATGCAATTTGATGCAAACACCAAAAATAAACAGCTGTTGAAGTCATGCCTAACCAAATATATACAACAAAGTTTGAAGGCTTGAGAAGGACAAACTTACATTATTGGTGAAGACAGGCTCTATAAAGGCCTTGTCCATGCTGATGGGGGGGGGGGGGGCAATTCAAGAAGTTTACCACAGAATCTTCTTCATAAGCATTGCCTTTATTCTACATTTTGTTAAGAGTAAATATAGATGTGATAATATACGAAAAATGGAGAATATTTAAGATAAGATGAAGAGTGATGCTACATAACCAAGTAGCTATAAATGTAAGTGCAGCGATACAGGCAAAAGGTACAGCCAAGAGCAATGCACAGCTAAACTTCTTCAGTACCAACCTTATGGTAAGAGTAAATATAGATCTGATGTGTAGAAAATGGAGGGCAAAGGAAAATAAGCTGCAGAGTGATGGTACATGAACAACTACCTATCATCATAAGTACACTGATAAAGGACAACATGTACTTACAAGAACAATGCAGAGCTAAAAAAACATTGGCATTGGATATATTCTACACTAATGTAACCATTCATACAGATCAGATAATTTGGAGCAAACAATCGATAAGCAAGCTATCATGCATACTGCTGTCACATAATGAACCAGGTATGTATGCAAGTACAGTGATACAGGACAGCGGGTACTAACAAGAGCAAAGCAGCGGGCAGCATATTTGCGATATCCTGTCGTTCTTTTCAAACTGAAATTCTTCTTCGAGCAGATTTCCTGCAAAAAAGATCCGAGGGCACATGCGGAAAAGTAGAAGTTCAAGTTGTCATGTGATTTCATAGACAGTACCTCATCCTGGGAATGAGACCAGTGCATAACAAGGTTTTTCCATTCAATGTCTTCTAAATTTAGCACTGGAGACTTCACCGGAAATTCATTTATAGACTTGCCATCAAAGTTTGATTTCCTCGGGTAACACCGATACTGCTGCAATGCTTCCTTGAAAAGCACAAACAAGCTTTGCTCATCATGACTATCCAGATTGACCCTCGCCTAGTTACAACAATGTAATGTAAATCATTGATGTGTTCAATGAGCAGAAAACAGGAAAATAATAACCATGAATAATAGCACTTACATGTAAGTTGGACGAGAAGATGTGAAAATGGTGTTTGTCTTCATTATAATCTTCCCATGATGGGAATATATGCACGTAGTCCCTAACAACATTGAAAGCATTGTCTTTTAAATTGGGAATAAATGGAATTGGGTTCCAATCTGCAGGAATTGGCCGTCTCTGCAGTTGGGATAGGTCTTCGACCGGTGGACTTGCTGTACTTTTTGCTAGAGTGGGATTTTTCTGTGGTACGGCTCGTGCTATGGCAAATGAAATCGGTATACCTTTTGCTAGAGTGCAGGTCCTGTGTGGTGGGGCTAGTGGTGTGGCCAGTGAAGTATGGGTACAGTCTGCTGGAGTCGGTCCTACGTTTTGTGTCACTGGTTGTACAGCCAATATATGTGGGGTGCTGCCCGATTTCTCCGGCACCACCACGTTTTTCAAGGACTTTGCTGGTGGTCCTTCAGATTCGGCAATCACCCTCTTCCTTTTTATGTCTGATGCACAAGAACAACATTTCAGTGAAAAACATGGTATCATGATAGATGGAATATGTATTGATAATGGATGGGCATGGCATCTCGACACATATGATGAGTAAACTAAGCAGATGGCAGTGCAACAAAGTAGAAGAAATGCAAGACAACATATGCCAGATACCCGCAATCAATAAAACCTTGCCAAATTAGAACAGGCAACTTGATGGGTGAACAGGACAGGCCATCTGCCTTTGACTCCTCGAGGTTAGAATAGTCATTAGGATCATATTCTGAACAAGAATCAACAGGTGGGGAGCGTATGAGTTTCATTGCATCCAGAATGGCACTCAATGCCTTGGTGCCAATTTTGTAAGTCATTGCAGTTTTTAGCTTCAAGAGTGCACTGCTACTAGTGCGACACAAAGCAGCTACACAGATCATAGTGTAGATATAACGAGGAAAGCCGTAAGCATCAGAGTAAAATCAGCAAATTGGAACTTGCTAGAATATATGTGCTAGTACTGTCGGTACGGCTAGAAAGGCTTCGGATACCAGTTCTCTTCAACTGAAGGTGCGGTACTATTAATATCAGTGTAACTCTCAAAGGCGACACAACTCCTCGCATTTCCTTGCTATTCTTATAGGATTCAAGTGGGCAGGTCACTAAAAATCCTATTCCTATGTTTACAAAATCCTACGAATCAAAGAGGCTCAAAGTGTCCATCGCAACCGACCGTATAGACCTCTACATTTCAAATGTCCCTGCTCATCTTCAGTACAAGGAACATACTGTACTATTATCATACTCCCTCTGTTCCAAAATATAAGTCTTGGTAGAGATTTCCACTATGGATCACATACAGATGTATCCAGATACATTTTAGAGTGTAGATTCACTCATTTTGCTCCATATGTAGTCCATGGTGGAATCTATACAAAGGCTTTTATTTAGGAACGGAGAGAGTACATGTGAAAGAAGAACGGAAGAGGAACATGGTAAAGAAGAGCAAGCAGATTTTGGATAATAAAATGTTGGTTGCGCAGTGCCCACACATGATGAACCAGAGCGCATTAAGAATGCAACTCCCAGTTGTGTCTCGACCATTTCAGGCTGTTGGATGAAGATCCTACGTCTCCTAACCCTTCTTCTTCCTCGTCTCTGATTCTTCCCATACAGAACACCACACGGGCCGCTGGCCGGACCACCGCCCCCCACCGCCTGTGTTCCTCTGCCACCCCCACCCCCCACCCCCGTCCCAACCCCCACCCACGCCGAGTTTTCTTCATTCTGCGAGGCCCCACAACCACCCAAGTCCCTTCGTTCACACCGACGAACTTCGGCGAGCTCTGAAAAATCGACTGACCCAATTTTGAAATTTAGTCTACTGTGATTTAACTAGTGTGGAATATAAAAGGGCAAAACCATAATCTTTGGTAGTATAATGTTGAGCGTGCCATGGCGGATCTGAAGGTGCAAACCGGACAAAGGCAACTTTGCAACCAAGACAAGAAATCAGAGTAAAGCAGTGGCGATCTATTTTCCTGCTATGATAAATAAGTTGAGCAGATACAAAAGAGTACCGCCTCTGGTGTGGCGCCGTGTACGCATCTGCTGAGAATTTGACGGTGCTGCGGTAGCGATGGCTGTCGGTGGCGTGGAACCAGATCTAGGAGGGTAGACAGTGGCGGCAGGACGCGGTGGATGAGACGGTCGTAGGAGCGGTGCCGGCAAGGTGGACGACGGCGGGGATGAAGCGAGAGGACGGGATGCAAGGATCCTGGTCCAAAGCCATGGATGAGAGAGGTCGATCTCTTGTAATGGACAGCGGCGTCGGGGTATCAGCTCCGGCATGGTGGAGGAGGACGGCGGTGGATGGGGTGGCGGACAGCGGCGGACGGAGGAAGGTGGGGTGGAGAGGGTGTTTTGGCGCCCACGGAGTACGAATGGGGAAAAGGGAGGTAGAGTGGAAGGGGGGAACCATGTATTCAGGGTGCGCTTGTCTCAAATGCAAGGAAATTTACAAACTTAGCCCCCGTTTCAAATTTCTACTACATCACAACAATATTAGTCGGTTGGGGATAGGACGGTAATCTTGCATACACCAAATATTTGCCGAGGAGAGTTTGTTTTTGGCGCCCACCGTGTATGAATATGAATCGGGGAGGGAGTCAATTTCGGTCGAGGACACACTGTGTTTTGGCACCCACCGTGTATGAATCCGGGTGAGAGGCGGTTACGTCACGTTTGGGTGAAATTACAAACCTACCCCTATCGAAACCTATAGAAATCCAGCAGATAGGCTTTGCGTGTCAGGGATAGGCAGTAGTAATTTCCATCTCGCAGATTTTGGTTTCGGGTGGTTACTGCACTTTCCCCGCTTCGTTCAAATTTTGCAGAGTGCACGTTTACCGTGCGAACTTAATTCGAATCCCGTTAGTATTCTAATTTTTTTCGGGCGGGATCCATTTTCAATTGGAATTACATTCTATATACATCATTTTTTATATAGACTTTCAAAAGTACAACAAAGAATTTTGCTCCTTTGTATGTATAATACGATTTACAAATACAATGATCTCAAAATCTTAAGGTTGAATTCGAAAAAATTTAACCAAATTATGTTCTACTAAAATGTATGGATCAGTAATATCTACATATTAAATAACATAGATGTGCGTGAATTCATATGAGTATGCATGTTTGATAGATCAATTTTGGTTCGAGTATGGATTAAATGTATCATCATCTCGAATTCAAATATTTGAATCCCTTTTCTGTTCACTCCTTTCACGCCCATCTATCTCGCATGCATGCTCCTTCAGGTAGCTATCACTCTCTTTTCTCCAGCTCACCCGCACGCTCACTTCATGTTTTTCCTATCCTCGCAAACATGGTCTCTCGACGTCTCCCTTGAGAAGTGTCACACTCTCCCTATCATTATACATTACACGGTTTTCATTATCTCTCATGTCTCTACTGTTCTCTGGTATCACTTGGTACCTAAGCTTTCTTTTTCACCGCCACACACACAGTCTCCACTCGTCTTTCACTTTGTCTTTCTCTCTATGGGATTCTCTCACACACCCTATATGTCTCTACATATGACTCATACCACTAAAATTACACTCTCTCTCTCTCTCTCTCTCCTGTAGACACAACATTTGTTGTTGTCTCCTTTTCGTCTCCATCCCAGACTGACATTATTCATTTGTTTACCGATCAGACAACCCCGACTACCGTCTCCTCTCTCTCTCTCTCACAGACACACACACATACACAACTCCTGCTTCCACTCCCCTTCCCGACTACCTTCTCTCTCTGACACACACAAAACTCTCACTTTCGCACCCCGACTCGTATTTCTCTCACAAACATTTATCGACTAGCTAGCCTCTAGATAAGTTTGTACACCCGCGCACTCGTGCTTCCACTATCGCATACATGTCACTCTCCCGCTCCTTGTATCTATGTAGATTTTTCTTCCCTTCTTGAGACACGCCCTCTCGATCGTGCACACACACACTATCGCCTCATTTTAAGCTGATACCTATCGCACACACACTCCTTGTGTCTTTGTCGCACATGCACTCCGTCCTCCTCCACTCTCCCTCTCTCTCACACACACATCAGCTTTTTGCAACAACTAGCAAGATGCCCATGCGTTGCACGGAACATCAAGATGCATTTGTATGAGTAGTTTTTCTTGTGGGGGAAAAGGATGAACGAGGGAAGGCCTTATTTGCAAATGTGGAGAGGGGTGTGGGTATCTTTTTGCAAAATTGCCATAGTTTCCTTCCTATCCATCAGATGTAGATCGGACAACCTATATTGCAGGATGGGAGGCACACGATCATCACCGACAATGCTTTTTATAAGAGTAGGGATAAAAAAATAGAGTTGGTGATGATGGTGGGCCTGCCATCCTGCAATGTAGGTCGTCCAATTTATATCTGACAGATAGGAAGGAACATATGGCAATTTACCAGCACTCTTCACCACATTTGCAGATAAGGCCTTCCCTCGTTCATCCTTTTCTCCCACAAGATCTTGATGTTCCGTGCAACGCACGGGCATCTTGGTAGTAAGAGTAGAAATTAGACATATACCACTTCTTGAATCTTGAAACCAACAACACTCCTCCCTTATCTCATCAAAACCGCCAGAGGAATATATTTTGAGTGAAACATAACATATTTTTAGTGATATACGTATTTCAAAACTAGACTTTTTTTTTTCTATCAAATTGGTGAATATGTATTAATCTACTTTGATTGTGTGGCAACGCATTGGCACATTGCTAGTAGTTATTATAATTTTTTGGACACCAGACAAACGGTGGAGTAGTTATACGAAGAGAAGAAGCGCACGCACGTAGTCGGCCTCTCACTGTCTCGCAAACATGAGTGTTACATAAAGGCGACGTTAACAAATAAACCCTAAAACCCTAGGTGCATGATTGCTGCATTCACGGGTACCGGGTACGTGGTGGAGCACCTTTGTAGGAATAGTCAGCTCGCGTGATAATTTGATCCTTAGGAGTTGATGGTCAGGACCACAGGTGAACGACTTGGAGCGTGGTGGCTCGCCAGTTGGCACAGATCGAGTAGCCACATTTAGAATATCATTTTTTAGCGGGGTTAAGAGTTCTGATTTTCAATGGCGTGTTATAAGTAGTAAGTAGTTTTTAGAACGATTTGTATGGAGCGAAAATGGAATTCATAGTACTACGTACCTCCCTGGCGTACAGTTGTATGGGTTTATGTTGTGAGATGTTGAACCTGGTAGTTCTAGGGAAAATACTATGGTTTAGATTTAGATGCTGGTTTTTAGTAATGAAAATCGGAAGGGGAAACCCTTCTTTGATTAAAAAAACTACTACCTCCATTCTGCTTTACTAGTCCCCATCGTACTTTGGGTCAAAGTTTGTCCATGAATTTTACTTGTAAAATGTGAATGGAAAACGAGATTTTGTTATGCCTAAACAAAAAAGGACTAGAGGGAGTGATTGCTCTGACACGGACGCGACCTCTCATAGCGCAGGCATTGAACCGGCGTGCCGGCCAAGAGGGCCGCACTCGCTGCAGGTCCGGCTGAGCATGCCTCCTCGCCGCATGCAACCAGCTTAAGACTGCCCCACATGCCTTCATTGAATCCGCTTGTGTGTGCTGGCAACACGTCCTTCCGCGAGCCGGCAGGCATTTTAGAACACAAAAAATGACTAAAATATAATTAATTTATGCATGGTCTTGACTTGTTGTGCTCGCACTGGTAGCATGAACTAGTAGAGGTTTTTCTTTATTTATAACTCTCCTCACATTTTTTTGGCTTTGGAGTGAATCATGGTTGTGGATGTTATGTATGAATGTGCAGATATATGTGAACAAGAGTTTGATGTGGAAGTTGCACTTGGAATGTCGGGCTTGCGCGTGAACTATACCATGTCCAATGCTTCGTTTGTTATTGTTTGGAAAGTAATTGCTGTTATTACATGACCCAAGAAAAACATCTTGTGCCACATCAGTAGATGCATGGACATCACAACAGTCATGCTGACTGGATAAACATTTGAACCTAGCTATTATGAAGGAAATTTTGTATTGGCAACAGTTTTAGATAGCAGGAGACGCCTAGCCTGCTTTGCCTCTGCTAGCTTATTTCTGGTTTCTTCCATCTCTTCTTTGGCTTGGGTGAAGAGAGCATCTGATTGCTCTTTTCACTTCTTCAGGAACTCAGCTACATTCTCCAGGGCTATTGCACGCTTTCTTCCAGCCTTTACTAATGCCACGAGGACACGAATAGCTGACGACTCCACCTGGCTTGTGTGTAATCCAGCATAATCTGGGAATTTGCACCTTGTGTCTAATCCAGCATCATTAGGGAACTGGCACCTTGTGTGTAATCCAGCCTCATTTTGGAAACATGATCTCGAGGTTGACCATACTTCCCTCCTCGCAGGAACTACATCCTAACATGAAGTTATGTCTTTTTTAGAACAATACTCAGAGCAACCTAGATCCATTTAGTAGAAGCCAGATAAACAGAACTCGGAGAAGTGAATTCAAAAGGAAAAAACATATAAAAACAGACTACAAGGTGAGAACACCCACTTCCTACATCAAGCTAAAAATGAAAGCATTAGGACGATTAAGACTCTTCTTATTACACATCAAAGAACACCACGCTTAAGAGAAACAGAAGCTACAACATATACACATCGAAGAACACGAGGCTAAACGAAAGTATTTGAAAGGATGTTACTTACCAAGCTCGTTTTACAGGTTCGGTGCAGCTCCTCTTTAACTTGCCACGCTCCTTGAAGTTGTCCCGAATATCCCGTGTTTGGTCTTCATTGCTCCTATGCATGTTCGCACTCATGGTTTTAAAATCTCAACATGGCAAGAAAAATATACTAGTAATACTCGCGCATCTTGTGGGCAACATTAAAGCACTCGTCTGCCATGTTAGAGCAGCTCCAACAGAATCACAATGCGCGGTGCTTTAAAAAAGCATTTATAGTGCTGAGATCGAGAAGTAGAGACTAGAGAGTAGAGGATAGTTCTCAGCATAGATAGATAAAAAAAAGATAATTCAACTACTCCTCATCGTCCGACTCCTCCTCGGTGATGTCCTCCTCCGATGTTTGACTGTAGGCGTGAAGATACCGATCATCGTCGTATTCCCAGGGTGATGCTGCTCCTAGCCTCATGTTGACTTGAGCGTCCACTTTTCGCCTACGCTTGTCCTCGCGATAGGCGGCTCGCTCCGCCCTCCTCTTATCCCTCTCCGACCTCCTTTGTGTGTAGAACTCGCGCTCATTGATGATGTCCTATGGGAAGTTTTGGCTCCACAGCGCCATGGCTTCCTCGTCTATCTCGGCGATGCCTAGACGGTGCTCCCGCCTCCGGTTGTCGCGACAATCCTCGTCGGTGCTAAGCCGCGGCAGAGGCGTGAGCTCCTGCGCCCGCTCCCGCGTCGGCACGTTGGGAAGTTCAATGTTCTATGAGGCCACCGGAGGCACCACGCCACTGCATCGTATGCGCGGTCGGCCTCGGTGGCGGTGTCGAAATTGCCGAGGCCGAGGCGCATCCCGCGGAACCGGATCTCGGCGGAGAAGCCGCCGGAGGGGCGCGCGCGGACGCCGCGGTATCCCCAAGTTTCCCGGCAACGCGGCGGCATGGTGGCGCGGCGGCGGAGATGCGAGAAAGAGTGGGGAGAGAGTGGTGGCGAGGCACAGAGCGGGGAGAGAGCGGGGTGGCAAGGCACACCGTGGTGGGAGGGCGTTGGGTGTTATAAAGTGCGTCGGACGCCGCGCGCCAAAACTAGTGCACGCCCTGCTGCTTTTTCCCACGCGTGCATGATCCTTTCCCGACGTCTCTGCTATTTCTACTCTCTTCTCTACTGTTACATTTATTTTATATTTATTATTTATTATTTATCTCTACTTCTCTACTGTCTACTTTTTTTCTCTATACTTTTTTTCTTGCAATATAGGCCATCCGATTTATATCTGACAGATAGGAAGGAAACAAATGGGAATTTTGCAAAAAGATACCCATACCCCTCTCTAGATTTGCAAATAAGGCCTTCCCTCATTCATCCTTTTCTCCCACAAGATAAACTACTCATACAAATGCATCTTGATGCGTGCAACGCATGGACATCTTGCTAGTTCTAAAAAACTTTCAACCCAAGCACAGCACGATACAGGAGCGACGCACAATTACAAGCTGATATTCTGTTGGACAATGGAGACTATAACCAATTACTTTTACGGGAACAATAGCACCTAGGAAATTTGAAGGGTAGGTATGAACAAAATTGGAACTGCACATGTACTGCTAAGTGATTCAATGCACACATTACCAATCGAGGAGGAGAACGATGGTCGCGGCGGCCTTTGTGAGTCATGGTCGGCAATGGGAGTCAGTTCATTCTCCACGATGATGGTACTTCTGCGCTTGGGGTCGGCTTCCGGGAAGCAGATCCGAGACCATGGAAGACGATGCCGGGGAAGAGGCTCCGTGTACGACGACGATGGTGGACCGGCTCCAGTGCGGCGTACGAGTTCATCGGTGAGGCAGATGCACTACGGTGGACGAGTGCGCCAATGTAAAGGGGAGGAGCACGAAGGCTACGGTGCCGTGGAGAAGTCTGTTTTGCGGTGGGGATAGAAAATGGGGAGTATTTAGGTGTACTACTCTGGGTGCCGAGGTGGGGTTGGCTGGGTAGGGTGAACCTGAAGTTACGAAAATAACCCCTTACCAAGCGTCATCCGTAGGCCTGTTCCGAAGGCTATGATGGTAACTTTCCACTGCTCGAATCAGGGTCGCGGGAGATTTTCCCGCCGACCTCAAAATTTTGTGACACTGGACTCCCCGTGTGGCGTGTTGAGTGATTCGGCTAAGTAACTAGCGAGTAGTAGTAGTAAAGTCTGCATATTAGGTTTGACCGAAGTCAAACTTCCCAAAGTTTGACCAAGTTTATAGAAAAATATAAACATTTACCATAACAAATATGTATGATGTGAAAGTACATTCAATAATGAATCTAATGGTATTTATTTGTTATCGTATATGTTAATATTTTTTGTTATAAGCTTTCTGAGAGTTTACAAAACTTGACTTTCACCAATGCTAATACACGGACTTAAATAAAAATGGAGGGAGTACACATTTGTTTTCTTAGTTTGTAGTGAACTAATCATTTGTTGAAATTGTGAAATAAATATATTAGGCTATTGACATCGAATGTAATGGTCTATACAATTCAATAGTTACAATCATTGTCGAATCCCAAGATGTATACAAGGTCTATAGTACTTCACAACATGCTCAAACTCACACAATCCTAGTCAAATGACAATCTAAATGCATTTCATAGTTATTACTTTGTAGGATGCAACAAAAACAACCATAACTCTACATCAGCCATTATAGAAGCAACATTTTGACATATCCCAATGTGTGAATGAAACGTGCAGAGAGAGCTTTTGAAGATGGAGCAGATAGGGCGGGAAAGATTGTATGTATGTGGACGAGAGAGTAGGAGACAAACCTAACGAGACAGAGAGAGAGATAGAGAGATAAAGAGAGAGGAAGGAGTTAGGTCCGTGAGAAAGATGGAGACATGTAATATACGTGAGATGCGTGTGCATCCGGATTCTGTATACGTGGAAGGAGAAGAGACAACATGTTTGATGAGCGAGCTGGAAAAACATGGACGAGAGGGGAAGGATCTTGTGGGTTGAGGGATTGACAATTTTGTGCGGGGGAGAGAGGGATTGGTAATTTTGTGCGAGATGGAGAGAGAGAGAGAGAGAGAGAGGGTGGGGGGAGGAGTCAGTCAGCCGTCATCACATCACCCTGCTTCCAAATGGCCCCGCATTCTCTAGCGCGGTGTGGTCGCCGTCTTCGATCTGCTTGATGCCCTCTTTGAAGATTGAGGTGTTGTGCATGTTGGGGTGCAAAGAAGCACAAGCGAGAGTGGTTGTCGGGGGTTGGGTGCGACATATGCCAAAGGATGCCTTATCATAGTGGGGGCGAGTAGAACGTCGCCGGTGCCTGGAAACGGGATGAGGCGTAGGCATGCACGCCGGCGAATCTTACCCAGCTTCGGGGCTCTCCGGGGAGATAACACCCCTACTGCTGCTCTGCGGGGTCTCCGCATGATCACTAAGGCAAGGTGGCTACAATGGTGCTCCCGGAGCTGTATCGGGAGGCAAGAGAGAGCAAGGCTATTTCTCTCCTCCCTGGGCTATCTGGTCTATCTCTATCAAGGTCTGAACCCTTTGCATGGGTGCCCCGGGGGGTTTATATAGGCCTACCCCCCAGGGGTACAATGGTAAACCGGATGGGCGCAGGTCCCAGCCATCTGTCTCTCACACCGCCGTCCTTCCCGCCGGCTTCTGGACCCCGCCGACTGGTGGGTCCCGCGGACAGGCCTGATACTGTGCGGCGCTCCGGATGACGCTGGCTTGGTCATTGGGTCGTGGCAACAGTGCCGCCGTCTATCGGGCGATCACTGTCGCCATTCCCCATCTTATCTGATTAATGGCTCGTGGGGCCCTGGAGGGGAGACGGCCGACTCCGGGGAGGCCGTCTCACATAGGGCCGTCTTCGGGGCGCTCAGGCCGCCTTCGGTCTACCCACTGACAGGTGGCCCTGCGGTCTCTGGGCCATACAGGCCGTCGTCGTGGGTACAGTGCATCGCGCACTGTGGCTGAGGTCAGGGCAGTCATGGCAACAGTGCCGCGCCTCGCTGGAGATCTTCCAGCGATAAGGCTCACTATAGCCATGCCAGCCTCTCGTAGACAGGGAGGAACGGCCACGTCATGACTGTACCCCGCATCGGGCTTCAGGAAGGGCCATGGGCCGACTCCCATAGTCGGCCTCTCTGGAGGTTGCCTGCTTGGAGTCGGCTTGTCTTGGAGTCGCCGTCTGGGACTCGGCTTGTCTTGTAGTCGCCGTCTGGGACTCGGCTTGTCTTGGAGTCGCCGTCTGGGACTCGGCTTGAGGGGCGCGGCCTGCCCCGATGTCTTGAAAGATCCTGGGTCCCGGGTTAGCCTACCCGTGGCCCATTACTCCGACAGTAGTCCCCGAAGCTGTTGGAGCCCCGCGGACTCCGCCTTGTGGGGCTTCAACAGCTTCATCCTTCCCCGCACAGGCTCTAGAACTCGGCGGCCGTCTTCTTCTCGGCCGATTTGTTGAAAGTCGGATCTTTTCTAGCGAGGGGCCACCGCTTGAAAGTCGCGGCGGGAAAACGGGCGGCGTATCCAATACGCTTCCCTGCTGCCAATGAGGCGGCCCTATCGTGTGGAGCCACATGGAGAGGACAGTCTGCTCACCCACGCGCGCGACGGGACGGGTCGTCAGGCGGGGCCCGCTACTACCACGCCTCGGCATACGAACGGATCCGTTGCGGCCGTGTACGGTTAGTTTCCCCACGCCGTTACTGCGCGCAGTAACATCGTGGGGTGAATCGTGGGGCGGCGTGGGGCATCGCGCGCAGTTAATCCCACGCCCGCCCATTAGGCTCCTCAGCCCACAGGGCTATAAATAGGCGGGGGGGGAGTGGGGCGGCACCGCAAACGCACCCTTCTCCCCCATTCTCCCACCTCACTTGCCTTCTCTTGCTCCCGCCCCCGCCGTTGAGCGAGAACACTTCCTCCCCGCGGCGATGAGCTCTTCTTCTGCCGCGGCCCCCGCCGTGTGCTCCGGCGTATGGGACGGCTCGGAGGTGGAGGAAGAACACATCGAGTTCCTCCGCCAGACCCACCGTCTCCCCAGCGTGGACCTTGTGCGCACCCGCCCCGCGCCGGTGGGGGAGATCCGACCGCGCTGGAGGAGGGCAAGCGGATCATCTTCTGCTCGCACCTCATGCGCGGCCTGGGGCTGCCGGCGAGCGGTTTCTTCCGCTCTTTCTTGGAGTTTCACGGCCTTCAACCACATCACCTTACTCCAAATACGGTGGTGTTTCTCTCCGCCTTCGCCACTCTGTGTGAAGGCTTCTTCGGCGTTCTCCCCACCCTCGAGCTGTGGGGAGAATTCTTCTCTTCGAAGCTCGGCACGCACGTCGCCGACATTCTGGCTCAGTGCGGCACCTACGTCGCGGTGTGGCGCTCAACAGCCGACAACTCCTTTCCTCCCATCTTGTTGATAAAGTCGGTGAAGATGTGGCAGTGCTCATACTTCTACGTGAAGAACCTCTCCAACGACGGCGACTGGGTCAACCTGCCGCCCTTCAACGCTGCTCCCCTGACTGGGAGGCTCCCCAGCTGGTCGCACCGAGCCAAGTCGCTGACTCCCTCTGGAGCCGCTGCCATAGCGCGACTCCGAGTCTTGCTGCAGTCAGAGGGCCTCGTCGGATCCGACCTTCTAGCCGCCTTCGTGGCGCGCCGAGTCCTCCCGCTCCAAGGCCGGCCTCACCTGATCTGTCAGATGAGCGGCCTCCGGGATCCGAGTCGGATGAGCACCAAGGAGATGCCCCGCAAGAAGGTGGCGAACTTGGTGAACCACATCGCGCACTGCGAGTTCACAGAGGATTGGCAGTTTGGCAAGGAGCCGTATTCGCGCGACAACCCCCCACCAGTGGTAAGTCATATTTCTCTGTAGTTTTGTCTTCTTTGCAGCCGACTCCGGCTTCTAACTCCGGTTGGTTTCTTCTGGCTAGAACCCCCTCATGGAGACCGCCGCCGGCGCCACGAGACAGCCCCGCGAGTACGTCCCTGACCGCGTGGACAGCAACGTTGACGACCCCGACTTGGGGGCGGCGACATTGGAAGCCGACGCCGAAGGCGGCGGAGAAGGGGCAGACGGCGGCTTCAGGCCCTCGGCCACCTTCGCCGACTGGCCTGATGATGACGCCGACGAAGTCGCCACGCGCCACCAGCCAAGAGCCGGCCTGGCCGGCCAAGGCGGCGCGAAGAGGCGTCACGCTAGGCCGAGTGCACCCGGCGGCAAGCTGAAGAAGTTCAAGGGGGCGGCCGCCGCGACGAAACGGGAGGAGGCGGCCGCGAAGGCCAACCGCTTCCGAAGGGAAGTGAGAAGGCCGCCGCTAGTCTCGGCGTAAGTCTTCATGCTCTTTATTTCCTTTTGCTGAATCCTGCCCGAACTTTCCTTTATTCTCCCTCTATTCTACGTCAGGGCTCCCCTCTCCCTAGAGAGAGTCGTCGTCCCCTCCGTCATGGGGTCGGTAGAGACATCTGCCAACACTCGGCGGCCCAATCCCGTCGCTGACCTCCGGGAGGCGACGGAGCGGAATGCGCAGGAGAAGCGCGACGAGGAGGAGGCCGACCGCCTGGAGAAGGCGCAGGCTGAGAAGGCAGCCGCCAATGGCCAGAAGAGGCTGGAGGACGCCGAAGCCGCCCTTGTGGCGAAGCAGCGTGCTGAGGAGGTCGCGCGTCGCTGATCGGCGATGCTCGTCCCTCCATTGTCGTCGGTGTCGTCGGCTCCGGAGTTCACGGGGCAGACCGGGGAGGTCGGCACCGAGAACCCCCTCGTGGAGGAGGGCGGCGAGGCTTCAGGCTCGGACACCCTCGCGCCGCCTCCGCTGCCTCCGCCACCGTCTGGGAGGCCGCACGGCAAACAGCCGGTGGGCCAGTCAGATCCGCCGATCGCGGACGAGGCCGAGGCACGGCTGCTTCTTCAAGTCGCCGTGCCGGTGCGCCGCCGGCTTGAGAGGACGACCTCAGCGCCGTGAGCTCGGGAGACCGGCACCACCAGCTCGGCGAGTCTGGACGTCGAGGCCTCCAGTGCCATGCCCACCGGGTGGTTGTGCAGAGGCGGCACCGAACCACTGAACCAAGCGCTCCTGGACGTCCAGGCGAAGCTGCGCGCGAAAAGCGACGCCCTTCAAGTCTGCACCAGGGCGCATCTGGCCGTGCGAACATCTGTCCGAGTACGTTTTCTTCTTCTTTCTGATTCTTGCTTTTCTCTGCGGGGGCGCGCCAGCGCACCCACTGGGTGTAGTCCCCGAGTTCCGGGCCGGCTGCTGAGCAGGCGGGTCGGAACTCCCCCTGGCGAGTTCCAAATACTGACTTCGGCTTTGTCGGCTTTTTGTAGGAGTATCATAACCACCGCGCAACTGCCTTCAACCGCAATGTCGAGGAGTTGAATAAGCGGACCGCCGACTTGGTGGAAAGCCGGGGTGAGCACTTTTCTTCCTTCTTCGCGGGGGCGCGCTAGCGCACCCGCGGGCTGTAGTCCCCGAGATTCGGGCCGACTGCTGAGCAGTCGGGCCGGATCTCCCCGGCGATCTACTTTACTTACGACTTGCTTGTCTCTTCTTTGTTCTTCAGGTGCCAACGCCGCTCTTCAAGAGCAGCTGGGCAAGGCCAACACCGCTCGGCGTGCCAAGGAGGAGGAGTGCGGCAAGCTCGCCAAGGAGCGTGAACTGCTGGCAGCGCAGCTGACCGAGCAGAAGGAGCTGCTCCAGAAGGCACAGGGCGAGGCCAAGACGCGGGAGGCCGCTCTCATGGCCGAGTTCGAGATTGAGCGCTCCGCCTGGACCGATAGGGAGGCGATGCTGACCTCCGGCTACCACGTGATCGAAGACATCGTTGATGGTAAGTTTCTTTCGTTTCTTTCGGGCTTCCGACTATGTGTCAGGCCGACTTCTGATTTCCCGACTTTCTTCCTTTTTTGCCTTGGCAGACCTCTTTCCTGGTCATTCACAGGCAGTCCCTCTGGCCATCGAGGCTGCTCGGGAGGCACGAAGGGCGAAGGGCGAGGAGATCGCCGCCAATGCCCCCCGAACCATCGACGAGCAGCTCCTGAGCATCGAAGCCCGTCTTCGTCTGGCTCACCGGCTGCTGCGCCGGCTTCAGCGCGCCGGCGCCCAGGCGGTTGCCGCCCTTTGGCCGGACATGCCGGCTCTGTGCACCGCCAGTCGGACCACCGACTGGCTGGAAGTCGCCGCCGACCGTCTTGAGACTTGGAAGGGCTCCTCGGCCCGGGCCGAAGCATGCCGGGCCTTGGAGTTCGTCAAGGCATGGTATCCAGGGCTAGACCTGGACCGTCTGGCCGCGTTCCGGTCAGAAGCCCAGACCGAGCTGGAGGCCGTGGAGGGCGCCCTTGTCGAGCGCGCGGCGGCCATCGCCGAGTACACGGACACCAATTTCTTCGTGCCCGAGCGGGCTGAAGGCGGCGAGGAAGTGCCGCCGGACTGGTTTGGGATGAACCCGGAGTATGGTGAAGACTCGGCGGAGGTGATCAACTCCAGCGCCAAGGAGGAGGACGAGGCGGAGGACGGAGGCGAGGCGGAGGCGCCAGAAGACGAAGCAGACGGCCAACCTCAGCTCGATCGCGCCTCCAGCAACGAGCCGCGTGGAGACAAGGCGAGTGCCACCGGAGGCGACCAAGCCGAGACCGCCCAGCCGACTGCCCCGGCACCCGACACCGCCGTCACCTCCGATCCTTCGGCCCCGGAGACCGCCTCCTAGGCTGCTTTTTCTGCCTCTGTTTATCTGTCTTTAGTAATCTTTTGAACACTTGTTAGATTCGAACAGTTCCACCCGTGGGGTGTATCTTGAACTTCTATTCGAAGATTCGGCCAAGGGCCTATGTAAATATTTATCCGATTTCCGCCTTTCCTTGCTTATTGCTCCTTAGGCTTTTTCCCTTGCCGCCTTCCCTTGTTGCCGCCTTGCCGTCTGGACAGTCGCTCTGCAGACTGTCGCTGGGTCAAGTGCTCGGCTACTTCGGGAAGGCAAGTACTTGGCCGTTTAGAGATTCTTTAGCAAGTCGGCTAGAAAGCGACAGGACGACTATCCGAGAGTCGGCTGTCTTTGATAGAAGTTAAGTCGGCGAGCCGACTACTTATGAGTCGGCTCTGCAGAGAGAGGCTGGGAGCCGGCTTGAGCTATGTATATGCTTTAGGTCCTTAGCCATTTTTCGTGTGTGCGCCCGTTCTTGCTTGTTCTCCGTCTACCAACAGTCGCTCTGCGAGCTGCGGCTTTCGACAGGAGACGGCTTGAGTGCAACACATTACTTGTCCGACTACAGGAAGCATTTCATAGCGCAAGATGGCAAGTCCCCGGGCCGACTAGTCGGACCCGGTGCCAGACGGTATAATAAAAAGAGTAGCATATTTGGAAGCGTGATTCTTATCATACAGGCAAAAAAGGCAGTCCCCGAGCTCGTCTCGGGGGGCCCAAGGTATTTAGTGCTTTAATACAAAAGGGGGGTAGTGCGATACATACTGCATCAACTGTAAAATCTTCGAAGAAGATTTGCGTTCCACGGGCGCTCTGTTTCTTTGCCGGAGTCGTCCCTCTTGCGCGCTCGAGGCTTCTGGGCGTCGATTAGGTAGTAGGAGCCGTTGCCCAGCACCTTGCTGATGATGAAGGGACCTTCCCAAGGTGCCGACAGCTTGTGCTGGCCGGCTGTTCTCTGAATCAGCCGGAGCACAAGGTCGCCCTCCTGAAACGATCTCGGCTTGACCTTTTGGTTGTAATATCGGCGCAGACTCTGCTGGTAGATGCTGGACCGACTGAGTGCCAACAGCCGGCCCTCTTCCAGCAGGTCAACGCCATCTTGGCGTGCTTCTTCAGCTTCCTCTTCGGTGTACATGGTGACTCGTGGAGAGTCGAACTCTATATCCGTTGGGATGACGGCTTCAGCACCGTAGACGAGGAAGAAAGGCGTGAAGCCAGTTGACTTGTTTGGAGTCGTGTGTAGACTCCAGAGGACGGCTGGTAGCTCCTCGACCCAGCAGTCGGCCGAACGCTCGAGTGGTTCGACCAGTCGAGGCTTGATGCCAGACAGGATGAGGCCGTTTGCTTGTTCCACCTGGCCGTTTGACTGCGGATGGGCAACGGACGCTAAGTCCAGTTGGATGCCCTGCGTCGTGCAGAAACGGGCCAAGGTGCCCTTGGCAAAGTTTGTGCCATTGTCGGTGATGATGCTGTGTGGTATGCCATACCGCATCGTGATGTCGGCGATGAAAGTTACTGCAGTCGGCCCGTTCAACTTCTTGATGGGCTTTGCTTCCACCCACTTGGTGAACTTGTCCACTGCGACAAGTAGATGAGTTAGGCTGCCTCGGGTCGTCTTGAATGGTCCCACCATGTCCAGGCCCCAAACTGCGAAGGGCCAGGCGATGGGGATTGTCTTCAGCGCGGAAGCCGGCTGAAGTGGCTTGGAGCGGAACATTTGGCACCCCTTGCATTTTTGGACTAACTCTTTAGCCTCTTCTAGGGCAGTCGGCCAAAAGAAGCCGTGCCGGAAAGCTTTGGCGACGAGTGCTCTTGAAGCCGCATGGTGGCCGCACTCGCCCTGATGGATGTCTCTGAGGATTGCTTGGCCTTGTTTTGGCTCTACGCAGCGCTGGTAGACGCCAATGACGCTGCACTTGACTAGCTCTCTGTTGACTATGGTGTATGCTGCTGCTAGGCATTGCACTTGCCGAGCCAGGATCTCATCTGTCGGCAGCTCTCTGTTCACTAGAAACTTGAGGATGGGTTGTGCCCATGAGGGTGCTGCTATCTCTTCAACTGCTATCACAGCGACTTGGACAAGGGTGGCCGGGCTGGGAGGCGGCGGGCTGGAGTCCGCGGCCGTTTGCTGGATTGACGGTATCTCTTGGCCGACTGGCGCAGTCCCCGGGCTGGGCTCTGAAGTCCCCGGGTTGGCTGGCGCAGTCCTCGGGCTGAGCTCAAGCGTCCCCGGGCTGGCTTCGACTGTGGTTTTCTTGGGGCTGTCTGCTGGGGCTCTGGAGTCGGATCCGACTACTTCTGGAGGGGCTGGCACAAAGATGGAGTCTGACTCTGGTGAAGGCTTGATAGACGGCTTGAGGAGGCGCTAAAGAGCGACGCCGGAAGGTATTGCTTGGCGAGTGGAGCCGACTCGTGCCAAGGTGTCTGCTTGATCATTGTCATTTCTTGGCACGTGAAGGAACTCGCACCCCTCGAAGTATCCGCTGAGTTGCTGCACTAGGAAGCGGTAGCTTGCCATGTTTTCATCTTTGGCGTCCCAGTCGCCGGATGATTGCTGAACCACCAAGTCGGAGTCGCCATATGTCACACCCTAGCTAGTTCATGCATTAGAGTGTTGCATCATGTTATATCTTTCAACATAAACCTGAAATGGGGATGACAGAACCCCCAGCCCCCTCTGAAACCAACTAGGGTTTACTAAAAACTTTTTCAATGAACCTGAAATGCCCTTCTAAAATGTCCATCATTTTTGTCTTGGTTCAGAACCTCTGCCAAAAGTGATGCACAATTTCCTAGGTCATCTTAGGGTCTTTGAATTAAATCATAATTATTTGAATTTGGGCATTTAAAATTATATAAAATATTTCAAATGCTCAAATATCTCCAAAACTAAATGTTTCATGTTGGAAATATTCTAACTATGGACCAGGAGCAGTTTGGTGAATTTTGGAGCTGTTTAAGTATTTTTAAAAATTCAACAAAGTTGCGGAAGTATAAAAATAGAAAACAGAAATAAATAAAAGAGAGAGAGAGAGCTACCTGGCGCCTACCTGTGTGGCCTGCTGCTGAAGCCGGCCCAGCCCATCTCCACTCCCCCCCTGTCGTCTTCCTCGCGCCAGTAGGCAGCGCGCGTGGCTGACGCACGTCGGCACACGCTCGGCCACCTCCTGCCTCCCTGCTTGCCTCCGCTACTCCCTGGAGACGCCACGCACCTCCCTGGCGCCACGTCCACTTCTGCCTCCGTCCCTATCCCCGTCTGCTCTCTCTCCCTCCCGCGACCGAACGGAGCCCGTCGCCGCCGTTCGTCACCACCGTGGCCACCGGCCACCCCACGCCGCAACAACGCGCCCCACGAGGTCCGCTGTTCCGCCCTCGTCCTCCTCGTCGACTCACGCGACCAGAAGGGCCCCGAGCAGCCGCCATCGTCATCGTCTTCAAGCTTCGGCTCCGGCGCCTTCTCCATCGATTCGGCCACTCCGGCGCGCCCCCGAGCCCACTTCGACGACCACTGCAACCACCATGAGCTTCCGCGTCGTAACCCCCTCTCCCCGAGATCATTTACGTCCTGTAGCCATCGCCCCCTTGCCGACCGAATCGCGCCGCCGCCTGGCCTCGTCGCCGGCGTAGCTCCGGTGACCATTTGGTCACCCTGGCGTGCCTAACTTTCTCGCCGCATCGCGTAGAGCCCCTCCAGCGCCTCAGCTCCCTCGTTTGTGAGCAGCAGCACCGAACCCGACCGCGCCCGAGCTCCGGCCGCCGCCTCGCTCGCCGTAGTTGCCGCTACCGGCCACCCCAGCCGCGGCCACAGCCACCGCTGGACGCGCCGCGTCGTGGACGTTCCAACGAGCCAAACCGCGCGCCAAACCATCGCCCCTAGCTCAAACCCGAGCCGCGCCGCCGTGCGGAATGGTCGCCGCCGGCGATACTCCGGCGGGTTGACCGCTCTGACCGGGGGGTTTGACCTCTCTCTCTCACTGACGAGCGGGCCCAGGCCCCTGTTTAATTAGTGTTAGGTTTAATTAGTATTAGTTAACTAGTTAATTAGTTGACTCACTAACAAGTGGGCCCAGGCCTAATTAATCTAGGTTAGTGCTAACCTAACGCTAACTAACTCTGTTAGTTAGTTGTTACACTGACATGTGGGTCCCAGCCGTCAGGTTTGACCTGGGCTGGCGCTTTTGACTTGATGACGTCACCCTGACGCAAAGCTGACGCAGTAATTGCTTTCTAGATTTAAAATAATTCAGGAAATTCCAGAATATAACCAAAACTTCTAAAATTCATAGAAATTCAACCGTAACTCCAAATGAAATAAATTATATATGAAAAATTATCAGAAAAATTCAAGGAATCCATCTGTACCATTTTCATGCATGTTAGAACAACTTATCGCTGCTGTTTAGCACAAATCATATAAAGGGCATTTGAATAATCACATATGGAGTTTGAATTTGAATCTGGGATTCAAACCAACTTCATTTAACTTTGTTGCTAGCTGCATTAGCTCAAAACACCAGCATGTTGCCATGTCATAGCATGCATCATATTGTGCACTGCATTGATCGTGTTTCTTCTATGTTTGCCGGTGTTGTTCCCCCTCGGTAGACGCTGTACCGATGATGTGATCGTTGACACTGATGAAGACTCAATGTTATCTTCAGAAGTGCCAGGCAAGCAAAACCCCCTTGTTCATTCCGATACAATCCCACTCTCTCGCTCCTGCTCTCTTTTACTGCATTAGGACAACAACGACATATTTGTTACTTGCTGCGGTAGTTGAACCCCTTTATCCTCTGCATGACCTGTCATTGCCACAGTAAATAGATGAAACCCACTAGCATGAGTAGGAGTTGTTTGAGCCCTGTTGTGCCTACTCATTCATGCTTGTTTGTCATGCCTGCTATTGCTTAGAGTTGTGTCAGGTCTGATTCATCGGGAATGAATCAGAGGTGTATGAACATGTCCTACTGTGGTGAGCTAAGTGTGTGAACACGATTTGGTAAAGGTAGCGGTGAGAGGCCATGTAGGAGTACATGGTGGGTTGTCTCATTGCAGCCGTCCTCAGGAACTGAGTTCTGTGTTTGTGATCCATGATTCAGCTACTACCACGCATTGGGCCCGAAACCAATGGACCCTCTCGGCTTCTTAATCACCCTTGTCCTCTGTCCAGGAGTTGCAAGTAGTTTCTGGTGTTTGTAGTATGCTGGAGGCCGTGCGCAGCGCTGACCGTAGGGGTGGGCTGTGATGCGGTAGGCACGTGGCCGGGTAAACCGGGCGCCCGTTTGGTGTCACGGAACCCTGTTCACATCGTTTGGGGCTGTGAGCGAAACTTCGGCCGAATCTCCTCATGGATGGAACCCAAATAGGCGATAAACCTGGACTAGGGACTTGAGTGTTTAGGTAGGTCGTGGCCGACACCCACGTTGGGCTTCCGCTTGAAGGTTGCCGAGTACATGTCGTGTAAACGGCGGTAAGTGGTGAGAGCGTGTGTGAAGAAGTACACCCCTGCAGGGTTAACATCATCTATTCGAATAGCCGTGTCCGCGGTAAAGGACTTCTGGGTTGCCTATAACAGTTCATAGACAAGTGAAAGTGGATACTCTAAAATATGCAAGATAAGTGTGAGTGCTATGGATGGCGTTCTCGTAGGGAGACGGGAGCGGATCCATAGTGGTGTATTGATATGGTGAATATGTGGACTCGTGTGCGCCACCTCAAAAGAGTTACTTGCAGTCGTAGTTTAGGATAGCCACCGAGTCAAAGCTGGCTTGCTGCAGTTAAACCCCACCATCCCTTTATTGATAATGATGCATATGTAGTTAGTTCTGATGTAAGTCTTGCTGGGTACATTTGTACTCACGTTTGCCTATTTTATGTTTTTGCAGAGAGACTTCAGTCTCACTAGTAGTTCCACGTGGACTTCGACGTTTATCTTGTTACCTTAGCTACGATCTTGTGCCCTCGGCAGGATCTGGTAGATAGTCAGGCTTCTAAGCCTTTTTCATTTGTAGATGTCTGTACTCAGACATGTTAGCTTCCGCATGTGTTTGATTTGTATGCTCTGAATGTTGGGTCATGAGACCCCTGCTTGTAATATCTCGCTCCTCGGAGCCTAATGAATAAATACTTGAGTCGTAGAGTCATGATGTGATGCCATGTTGTATTTGCACATATCGAGCATATTGTGTGTATGTTATTGAAATGCTTGGTATGTGTGGGATCTGACTATCTAGTTGTTTTTCCTTAGTAGCCTCTCTTACCGGGAAATGTCTCCTAGTGTTTCCACCGAGCCATGGTAGCTTGCTACTGCTCCGGAACACTTAGGCTGGCCGGCATGTGTCCTTCTTCGTTCCTGTGTCTGTCCCTTCAGGGAAATGTCATGCGATGAATACCGGAGTCCTGTTAGCCCGCTACAGCCCGGTTCACCGGAGTCCTACTAGCCCAGTGCTACAGCCCGGAACTCACTCGCTGATGACCGACACGTTCGATGCTGGGTCATGGATGTCTGTCCCTGTAAGTCTGTGCCACTTTGGGTTTACGACTAGCCATGTCAGCCCAGGCTCTTTATCATATGGATGCTAGCGACACTATCATATACGTGTGCCGAAAGGCGCAAACGGTCCCGGGTAAAGGTAAGGCGACACCCGTGGGAATACCGTGCGTGAGGCCGCAAAGTGATATGAGGTGTTACATGCTAGATCGATGTGGCATTGAGTCGGGGTCCTGACAGCTTTGGTATCAGAGCTTGACTGCCTGTAGGATTACCAAGCCAAACTGGTCGAAGTTGTGTCTAGAAATGCTTTAGTTATGTAAGGGAATTGATTGTGGGATGGGAACGTAAGGCTCTTTTTACTTCTTATACCTCATGGCCTTCTGATCTGAGTCAACCTCTTCTCTTCTACAGGGATTAAGAACCAGGCCTTCTCATCTATCTATCAGGATGACGTGTTACTAATCCATAGACTTATAGAATTGCTAGTTTCAAATCTCAGTTCAGTTTTACTACTTCCGTATGTTCATAACTGTTGATCTCGAAACCTTGATATTGTGCTTCGGAGTGGTTATACCACCATTTTGTTGTATGTCTCCAATCTTTTGAGCATTTACAGCTGTTATGCTGTCCGAGTCATCCCAGGTCTCTAAATAGTCTGATGCATTTGCAAAATCCCTTCCTCCCGTTCCGATGTCCCTTTGGGCCAGATTAACCACACTAATCGGTGAGTTGAGGTACTCTGTTGCCTTAACATATATGTCGGAGTTATTATTATGACCCTAGGTGTCTAGAGTATCACCTAGTAATTTAGCCATGTTTTGTGTTCCCCGTGTGATGAATCTGGCCATCATTCTCGAAAGCATCCCGTGATGTTATTAGTTAGTAGGTATTCCATTCCGGGGTTCTTGAACCCGAGATTCACCCTACTTACTTCATGTTGATAGTGTTTGCTCGTTCCTTCAGGTTATTAGTAACCTTTGCATTAATCCTCGAGGTCCGTGGTATTTCCTTCTTCCAAATACTATGAACCACTTATGGCAGAAGTTGTTGAACCAAAAGATCACAACAAGAGTGCTCTCAAAGAGTTCTCCATGTTATATTGTGAATCTGCCAGTTCTACCCTTTCCGCATGGGTTATCCGGAAGAAATGTTGAGCTTCGCTCGACATACTAATCTATGCATCCACAACTCAAAAAGTTATATGTTCCTTTGAGTTGTTCTCTTTAGTTGTGTCCTGGCCCTCGTCTGTCAATTGATAGTCAAGAGTATGTGTGCATTCGTTCATCGGTGCCTATTATTCTTGTGGTCCGTCAAGCCATTCTATTCCAGAATGACTAGGAGAAACGAACTCCAGTACCTTGTCCATTTCCAGGATTGGGTCAAAGCAATCGTACTCCACAGATCAAATACTAATCCGGCTTTTGTTCTGTTCTACCTTGGAGTAATACCATCTTTATATCAAGAATGTCATGGGAATTGCACACCATCCTATGAATTCTCGATGTAGTAATACTTCTTGCCATCATTGTTCATTCCTCGGTTCCCGTGTTATTGTAACCGGAATGCCGACAAGTGAATCGTGGTGTGTGAAATCAATACTGCTGGCAACTCCGTTGCTTGGTAGTTAAATGGACAATAACCTCATCCTTAGCGAGTTGATTATTGAATCATCACCCTAAGGTTGATCGTGCTACCTAGTCCACTTTCCTGGTGCACTCCTCGATTGATGAGTTAGGATTTTGTTAAGTTCTCGCTCATTTGATCATATCGTCTTGCCCTGAAAAGCAAGATTGTTCTTGAGCTTAGTAACATATCGGTGGTTCGTGATCTTCCGAATATCTTCTCGGAAGTATTACGAGGTTATCCCCTGACTGTTATGTTGAGCTTGTGATCAAGTTGGGTTTTTCTTATAAACCACCCCTTCTCCAAGAGTCTATGTTGGATACCTCTGAGCTGGTTGGTCAAGCTAAACAACAACTTGGAGAGTTGGAAGATAAAAGCTTGTCTGACTTAGTTCATGTTAAGGGATATCTTTCTGTGTATGTGTGTGTGTTGAAGAAAGATGATATCTTCATCAATTGGTCCTTGTGATCAGTTGTTGGACCTATTGTCTTACCCCATCTTGATTTGAGTGTGGGCTATTCTCAAATCAAATCAGAACCAACGATGTTCGTAATGTTGTCTTACTCGTGGATTTTCCTCGAGCATACACCATTATATCTTTTAGGTCTGACCAATGCTATCACTTGTTCACATAATTATGGAATTCCATCTTCATGGGAATCTTGATGAATTGTTGTTGAGCCCATCGACAACATCCTTGTCTTCTCCATAATTTTGTTGAACATTAAGCTAGTGTTGGAAACTTTTTAAAAGCATTTGTTCATGCTAGCTCATGAAGCATATGTTCGGATGTAAGAAGTGACTTCCTCTAGATCATGTGCATTTGATGTAAGTTGCCGCCGTGGATTCGAGAAAGACAATGTTGCTTCCATTGGAATCATCCCAAATCATTCATGCATACGTGCGAAGTATTCTGCGGTTCGAAGACTTGCAACCTTCATTCTATATGTATCCCTAGCACACCAAGCCACTGATTGAATTGTCCAAGGATAATAAGTTCAAATGCTATTCCCGAAGGGCCCAGAAGGACATGCACAAGACTTCGTTATCTCAATGATGGTTCCCAATCTGAACTCGGTAGTGTTTTGTTGTAAGACTACCATGTGGTCATGTTTGTCTGGGACAACGTGTTCACATGCTTGTAGCAGAACCAGCTCATGTTTTGGAGCTTGCTATCGTAGTCCATTTCCCGAGAATCTCGCAACGTCTTCTCGTCGACTTATGTTGCAAACTTTCATTTTACTTTCTAGACTTGATGAGTCTGGAATATCCTGACACCAACCAGATCTGAATCTCAGGCAGTTATGAAGGTTGGAACGTTTCCCAAGAACTATAATATTGGTCTCGCGATAACCGGTAAGGTGGATGTCGTGGCCAACACACCCCGCCGGAAGACCTATTATTGTAGTATCTTGTTTAAAGAAGTTGGCCACCTCCCCATAAGGATCTCGTAGAATTTATTCTAGTAGTTGTTCCTTATGTATTCTTGAGCTCCCGAAGTCCGACCTGTTACTTGATGTTCTAGGAACAAGACCATTTCAATGAATGGGATACACTAGCACATCAAGGAGGACATTAGAAGCGGAGTGCTAAATATCTCTCGGTCGATCATCCAGATTTTGTTTCCTTGGCCCCGCTAAGGTGAAATCTGAGAAGGTGTTATCTTCCTTTGTATCTGCATCGTCCATCACAATTCGTCATGGTAGTACGTTGTGTTGCCAGGACCCTTGACACGTATGTTGGTAACACCTTGATGATTATGGAAATGCTCAAGTTCTTGAGAGCACGCACAAGCATTAGGTGCTATCATAGTTACTAACCGAGATTGTTCCCAGTTTTCCTCGGTTATGCTATAACCATTCCAATAATGGAATCACTCTCTGCTGTTGGGTTTCTCCCCAGTTACTAGAATCATTCCCAGCATTTGCATTCTGTTCCCAGCTTGCACCGCCAATGTGCCATGCTACCATGGGTCCCATCCATTTCCGGTGGTAAGAAAATTCATCTATGACATTGTCTTCAACAAGGTAATCCACATCATCCATTCTGGTTCGAGTATGCCATTCTACCGAACCCCTCCAAATGATCGATTGTGAATTGCCTTAGGCTGGTATAAAGAATTTCAATGATCTCTGAATCAAATTTAATTCTTTTTGCCACTTAAGGGGATATATCTACGAATTGCCTTCCTCTAAGGTGCCCCGTTATGGTATCATGGCAACTCAACTCCTCGCTACGTTGACAACCGTTCACCACCGTCTTAAGCATGAAAATTGTTGTCTACCTAGTGAACCTTCGTCATCTGCTACACCCCCTTCCTATGGATGTGTGTTTCGTGTCTCAGCTCGTGAGATGTTTCTATGTCTCATTCCGTGAGTTAATCCTGAGTTGTTCGATCTTCGAAAAGATCAGTCCTTCTAGAGTCCCCTTCTCCTCTCATTGTCATGTTAGTTGGAGTTCTCAGAGCAAGACTTCGAGGCAATGATGGTGATCGAATCAACATTCATTTGAGGTGCAACTTGAATCGTGAAGATTATATTAGTTTTGCGCTTCCCTTTCATCTTACCCTACGCTTGAATCTCGGGGCAAGAATCTTGTTTAGTGGGGGTGAGTTGTCACACCCTAGCTAGTTCATGCATTAGAGTGTTGCATCATGTTATATCTTTCAACAGAAACCTGAAATGGGGATGACAGAACCCCCAGCCCCCTCTGAAACCAACTAGGGTTTACTGAAAACTTTTTCAATGAACCTGAAATGCCCTTCTAAAATGTCCATCATTTTTGTCTTGGTTCAGAACCTCTGCCAAAAGTGATGCACAATTTCCTAGGTCATCTTAGGGTCTTTGAATTAAATCATAATTATTTGAATTTGGGCATTTAAAATTATATAAAATATTTCAAATGCTCAAATATCTCCAAAACTAAATGTTTCATGTTGGAAATATTCTAACTATGGACCAGGAGCAGTTTGGTGAATTTTGGAGCTGTTTAAGTATTTTTAAAAATTCAACAAAGTTGCAGAAGTATAAAAATAGAAAACAGAAATAAATAAAAGAGAGAGAGAGAGCTACCTGGCGCCTACCTGTGCGGCCTGCTGCTGAAGCCGGCCCAGCCCATCTCCACTCCCCCCCTGTCGTCTTCCTCGCGCCAGTAGGCAGCGTGCGTGGCCGACGCACACCGGCACACGCTCGGCCACCTCCTGCCTCCCTGCTTGCCTCCTCTACTCCCTGGAGACGCCACGCACCTCCCTGGCGCCACGTCCACTTCTCCCTCCGTCCATATCCCCCTCTGCTCTCTCTCCCTCCCGCGACCGAACGGAGCCCGTCGCCGCCGTTCGTCACCACCGTGGCCACCGGCCACCCCACGCCGCAACAACGCGCCCCACGAGCTCCGTCGTTCCGCCCTCGTCCTCCTCGTCGACTCACGCGACCAGAAGGGCCCCGAGCAGCCGCCATCGTCATCGTCTTCAAGCTTCGGCTCCGGCGCCTTCTCCATCGATTCGGCCACTCCGGCGCGCCCCCGAGACCACTTCGACGACCACTGCAACCACCGTGAGCTTCCGCATCGTAACCCCCTCTCCCCGAGATCATTTACGCCCTGTAGCCATCGCCCCCTTGCCGACCGAATCGCGCCGCCGCCTGGCCTCGTCGCCGGCGTAGCTCCGGTGACCATTTGGTCACCCTGGCGTGAATAACTTTCTCGCCACATCGCGTAGAGCCCCTCCAGCGCCTCAGCTCCCTCGTTTGTGAGCAGCAGCACCGAACCCGACCGCGCCCGAGCTCCGGCCGCCGCCTCGCTCGCCGTAGTTGCCGCTACCGGCCACCCCAGCCGCGGCCACAGCCACCGCTGGACGCGCCGCGTCGTGGACGTTCCAACGAGCCAAACCGCGCGCCAAACCATCGCCCCTAGCTCAAACCCGAGCCGCGCCGCCGTGCGGAATGGTCGCCGCCGGCGATACTCCGGCGGGTTGACCGCTCTGACCGGGGGGTTTGACCTCTCTCTCTCACTGACGAGCGGGCCCAGGCCCCTGTTTAATTAGTGTTTGGTTTAATTAGTATTAGTTAACTAGTTAATTAGTTGACTCACTGACAAGTGGGCCCAGGCCCTAATTAATCTAGGTTAGTGCTAACCTAACGCTAACTAACTCTGTTAGTTAGTTGTTACACTAACATGTGGGTCCCAGCCATCAGGTTTGACCTGGGCTGGCGCTTTTGACTTGATGACGTCACCCTGATGCAAAGCTGACGCAGTAATTGCTTTCTGGATTTAAAATAATTCAGGAAATTCCAGAATATAACCAAAACTTCTAAAATTCATAGAAATTCAACCGTAACTCCAAATGAAATAAATTATATATGAAAAATTATTAGAAAAATGCAAGGAATCCATCTGTACCATTTTCATGCATGTTAGAACAACTTATAGCTGCTGTTTAGCATAAATCATATAAAGGGCATTTGAATAATCACATATGGAGTTTGAATTTGAATCTGGGATTCAAACCAACTTCATTTAACTTTGTTGCTAGCTGCATTAGCTCAAAACACCAGCATGTTGCCATGTCATAGCATGCATCATATTGTGCACTGCATTGATCGTGTTTCTTCTATGTTTGCCGGTGTTGTTCCCCCTCGGTAGACGTTGTACCGATGATGTGATCGTTGACACTGATGAAGACTCAATGTTATCTTCAGAAGTGCCAGGCAAGCAAAACCCCCTTGTTCATTCCGATACAATCCCACTCTCTCGCTCCTGCTCTCTTTTACTGCATTAGGACAACAACGACATATTTGTTACTTGCTGCGGTAGTTAAACCCCTTTATCCTCTGCATGACCTGTCATTGCCACAGTAAATAGATGAAACCCACTAGCATGAGTAGGAGTTGTTTGAGCCCTATTGTGCCTACTCATTCATGCTTGTTTGTCATGCCTGCTATTGCTTAGAGTTGTGTCAGGTCTGATTCATCGGGAATGAATCAGAGGTGTATGAACATGTCCGACTTTGGTGAGCTAAGTGTGTGAACACGATTTGGTAAAGGTAGCGGTGAGAGGCCATGTAGGAGTACATGGTGGGTTGTCTCATTGCAGCCGTCCTCAGGAACTGAGTTCTGTGTTTGTGATCCATGATTCAGCTACTACCACGCATTGGGCCCAAAACCAATGGACCCTCTCGGCTTCTTAATCACCCTTGTCCTCTGTCCAGGAGTTGCAAGTAGTTTCTGGTGTTTGTAGTATGCTGGAGGCCGTGCGCAGCGCTGACCGTAGGGGTGGGCTGTGATGCGGTAGGCACGTGGCTGGGTAAACGGGGCGCCCGTTTGGTGTCACGGAACCCTGTTCACATCGTTTGGGGCTGTGAGAGAAACTTTGGCCGGATCTCCTCATGGATGGAACCCAAATAGGCGATAAACCTGGACTAGGGACTTGAGTGTTTAGGTAGGTCGTGGCCGACACCCACGTTGGGCTTCCGCTTGAAGGTTGCCGAGTACATGTCGTGTAAACGGCAGTAAGTGGTGAGAGCGTGTGTGAAGAAGTACACCCCTGCAGGGTTAACATCATCTATTCGAATAGCCGTGTCCGCGGTAAAGGACTTCTGGGTTGCCTATAACAGTTCATAGACAAGTGAAAGTGGATACTCTAAAATACGCAAGATAAGTGTGAGTGCTATGGATGGCGTTCTCGTAGGGAGACGGGAGCGGATCCATAGTGGTGTATTGATATGGTGAATATGTGGACTCGTGTGCGCCACCTCAAAAGAGTTACTTGCAGTCGTAGTTTAGGATAGCCACTGAGTCAAAGCTGGCTTGCTGCAGTTAAACCCCACCATCCCTTTATTGATAATGATGCATATGTAGTTAGTTCTGATGTAAGTCTTGCTGGGTACATTTGTACTCACGTTTGCCTATTTTATGTTTTTGCAGAGAGACTTCAGTCTCACTAGTAGTTCCACGTGGACTTCGACGTTTAGCTTGTTACCTCAGCTACGATCTTGTGCCCTCGGTAGGATCTGGTAGATAGTCAGGCTTCTAAGCCTTTTTCATTTGTAGATGTCTGTACTCAGACATGTTAGCTTCCGCATGTGTTTGATTTGTATGCTCTGAATGTTGGGTCATGAGACCCCTGCTTGTAATATCTCGCTCCTCGGAGCCTAATGAATAAATACTTGAGTCGTAGAGTCATGATGTGATGCCATGTTGTATTTGCACATATCGAGCATATTGTGTGTATGTTATTGAAATGCTTGGTATGTGTGGGATCTGACTATCTAGTTGTTTTTCCTTAGTAGCCTCTCTTACTGGGAAATGTCTCCTAGTGTTTCCACCGAGCCATGGTAGCTTGCTACTGCTCCGGAACACTTAGGCTGGCCGGCATGTGTCCTTCTTCGTTCCTGTGTCTGTCCCTTCGGGGAAATGTCACGCGATGAATACCGGAGTCCTGTTAGCCCGCTACAGCCCGGTTCACCGGAGTCCTGCTAGCCCAGTGCTACAGCCCGGAACTCACTCGCTGATGACCGACACGTTCGATGCTGGGTCATGGATGCCTGTCCCTGTAAGTCTGTGCCACTTTGGGTTTACGACTAGCCATGTCAGCCCAGGCTCCTTATCATATGGATGCTAGCGACACTATCATATACGTGTGCCGAAAGGCGCAAACGGTCCCGGGTAAAGGTAAGGCGACACCCGTGGGAATACCGTTCGTGAGGCCGCAAAGTGATATGAGGTGTTACATGCTAGATCGATGTGGCATTGAGTCGGGGTCCTGACACCAGAGCAAAGGATCCGGCGAATACCGAGTTCTTTGGCAAGCAGGAGCCCATGAATGAGTGCCTCGTATTCAGCGACGTTGTTGGAGGCGGCGAAGTGGATCTGCAGCACATACTTGAGCTTGTCGCCCTTAGGGGAGGTGAGGACGACGCCGGCTCCCAGGCCGGTGTGCATCTTGGAGCCATCGAAATGCATCTGCCAATGGGTGGAGTCAGGCGCTGGCGGCAGGTACTGGGTCTCGGCCCAGTCGATGAGGAAGTCAGCCAGCGCCTGCGACTTGATGGCGGTGCGGGGCTGGTAGTAGATGGTGTAAGGAGCCAAATCTATAGCCCATTTGGTTACTCGGCCGGAGGCGTCTCGGCTTCCAATGATCTCGGCTAACGGAGCCGTGCACACCACGGTGATTGGGTGCTCTTGAAAGCAAGGCTTCAGCTTCTTGGCGGCAAAATGCACACCGTAGCACATCTTCTGATAGTGAGGGTAGTTCTGCTTGGAGGTCGACAGTACCTCGCTCAGGTAATATACCGGCCTCTGGACTGGGAGCGCCTTGCCTTCCTCCTTGCGCTCGACTACAATGACTGTGTTGACTACTCGGCTAGTGGCGGCGATGTACAAGAGCATGGGCTCCTTGGGAGTCGGAGCCGCCAACACAGGGGGAGTAGTCAACATCTTCTTCAGTTGGAGAAATGCCTCATCCGCCTTGTGGTTCCACTCAAAAAAGGTGGTCTTCTTCATCAACTGATACAAGGGCAGAGCTTTCTCGCCCAGCCGACTGATGAATCGGCTGATGGATGCCAAACAGCCGGTGAACTTCTGCACATCTAACAGTCGGCTGGGTACCTCCATCCTCTCGATGGCCTTGATCTTCACGGGGTTGCACTCTATGCCGTGTTCGGAGACCAGGAAACCAAGGAGCTGGCCGGCTGGTACTCCGAAAACGCACTTCTCAGGGTTGAGCTTGATCTGGAATCGGTGCAGATTCTCAAAGGTCTCCTTGAGGTCTTCCAGCAGCATTCCACGCTTCTCCGTCTTCACCACCACATCATCCACGTAGACATGGGCATTCCTGCCGAGTTGCTTGAGGAGGCACTTCTGCATGCAACGCTGAAAGGTGGCGCCGGCATTCCTTAAGCCGAACGTCATTGTCAGGTAGCAGAAGGCTCCGAATGGTGTGATGAAGGCGGTCTTCAGTCTGTCCGCCGGGTTCAGCTTGATCTGGTGATATCCTGAATATGCGTCTAGGAAACTCAGCAGCTCGCATCCGGTTGTGGAGTCTATCACCTGATCAATTCTTGGCAGGGCAAACGGGTCCTTTGGGCAGGCTTTGTTGAGGCTTGTGTAGTCGATACACATCCGCCATTGTTTGTTCTTCTTTAGTACCAAAACCGGGTTGGCCACCCACTCTGGAAAAAACACTTCCATGACGAAGCCAGCTGCAAGAAGTCGTGCTATCTCCTCTCCAACAACTCTTCTCTTGTCTTCTGACAGGCGGCGCAAGGGCTGCCTGACGGGTTTCACATCTGGCCGGACGTGTAGCTTGTGCTCGGCGAATTCCGTCGGTACACCTGGCATGTCCTTGGGGGACCACGCGAAGATGTCCTGATTCTCACGGAGGAAATTGACGAGCTCACCTTCCTATTTGCTGTCAAGGCCCATGCCCATGACAGTGTATCTCTCTGGGTGCTCCGGGTCCAAGGGTATCTTCTTGGTCTCTTTGGCCGGCTTGAATGATCCTTCTGCTTCCGACTCCTTGGGGTTGGGCGACATCTCTGGCTGCTTTCCGGCCATCGCCACGACCCAGTCAAGGAGCCGCTTCTCTGCCGCGATCACTAGGGACTCGGCGAGCCGACTGCTCTCAGCCGCGCAGGCGGACGACTTCCGGTAGTCGCCAGCCACGGTCAGAATCCCCTTGGAACTCGGCATCTTCATCTTGAGGTAGATGTAGTGAGGAACCGCCATGAACTTGGCCAGGGCAGGTCGGCCAAGCAGTGCGTGGTACGGGCTTTCCAGGTCCACTACTTCAAACCAGACCGGCTCTCGGCGGAAATGATCTTTGTCTCCGAAGAGGAGGTCTATCAGGATCTTGCCGGTTGGCGAACAGGAAAGGCCGGGTACAATTCCATGGAACACTGTCCGGCTGCTCTGCAGCTGTCTTCGCTTGATTCCTAGCTTCTCCATGGTGTCTTTGTACAGGATGTTGATGCTGCTGCCTCCATCTATCAGTACTCTTGAAAAGCGGGCGGCCCTCCTATCAGTGGCCAAGGTGGCACTTAGGACCAGGGCATAAGAGCCCAGACTCGGCATCACCTCTGGGTGATCTGCTCTACTCCAATTGATAGCCCTCTCGGACCAATGCGTGAACTCTGGGGCCTCCGCTGCTACTGCGTTTACTTCTTGCTGTTATTGGCGCCGGCTGCGCCAGTCATCCGCCACGCTGGTGAAGACCACGTAGGCTCCATGCTCATCTGGGAACTCGTCTTGTACTGCGCCAACTGGCCAAGCCACCGGCTGCTGGGGCGGCGGTGGAGGCGGCGGTCCAGTAGGCAGCGGTGGAGTAAGGCCGTCTCCCTTGGCGATTCTCGCGAGCCAGTGGCACTTCCGGGTGGTATGATTTGACGGCTTCGCGCCGCTGTGAAACTTGCAGGGACCATCCAAAGTCTGCTCATAGGAGAAAGCCGGCAACCAATTGGACTTGCCGCCTTTCTGCCGCTTGGCTGGAGGCTGCCCCTCCGGCTATTGATCTTCAACTGCTGCCACTTGCCGACTATTGGAAGTCGGCTGTTGGGCCTTGCGCTTGTTATCGTTCTGCTGTTGGCGCCGACTGGTGTCTCCAGCCAGGGTTTTGGGAGCCTGAGGGGTCACCTTGCCAGCAGCGCTGACTTGGATCTCTGTGCTTGAGGAGGGTGCCCTCTCGGCACCCGGTGGTGAAGTACTCGATAGCCTGCACCTTGTGCACGCCCTCGCAGGAGTTCCGAAGCTCGCCCCAGCGCGTGAGGTAGTCGCGTGTTGATTCATCAGGGCCTTGCACGCACAAGGAAAGCTGACGCGGCTTGGGAGGTCGCTTGTACGTGCTTGTGAAGTTGCGGATGAAGGCTTCAGTGAATTCGACCCAGCTGTTGATGTTGCGGGGCTTTAGGCTGTTCAACCACGTCCAGGCCGTGCCCTGGAGCATGAGGGGAACGTATTTCACGGCAACTCTCTTGTTGCCTTTCGCTATGCTGACGGCTGTGGAGTAGTCTATCAGCCAGTCCTCCGGCTTTACGGAGCCGGTGTACTTGGGTGTGTCTCGGGGGAGCGTGAACCCTTTGGGGAAGGGCTCGTCTCGGATGTGGGGCCCAAAGCAAGGCGGACCCAGCTCGTCTTGTTCTTCCAATGCCAGGGATCAGTGGAGTCGGTCGATCCGATGGCGGGCGTCATTCTCTCTGACTCCTTCTCGGCGGCCAAGGCGACCTCCGAGAGTCGGATGCTCAACAGGCGGCGGGGAAACTCGCCGTTCTCTTCTGGGCGGGGGAGGCATGTAGTCGTCCCGTCGCTCTACTGCTCTTGGGCGGCCGTCTTGGTCGCGCTCGATGGTGATGTGAGTCCGACTGTGACTGACAGCTGGCTCCTTTTCTTTTCTTCCACGGACCCCGCCAGTCGGCGTCCGAGAGGTTGCGCCTTGATCTCGGCGGGGAGGCAAGTCGTCATTCGGCTGCTGCAGCGCGTCTGCGCGGCCACCAGCCGCTATCTGCGCAGCAACCGTGTCGAGGAGTTGCTGGACTCGCTCCGTCATCAGACGGTGCTCTTCGCCTTCGAAGTTCTTCAGCTCGTCAGTCGCCTCTTGGGCGGCGTGGATGTTCTCCGCTGGGGTGGCGTATACGGGGCGTTTTGCCCCGAACAGGTCGGCGATGGCCGTGCCGTGCTGCCGGACCGCGCCTAGGCGACTCGGCGCAGTCGGAGCCAGCGAGCCGCCTACGGCGTGATCCATCTCGCGCTGGTATGCCTCTGACAAGCGCCTCATGCTCGCCAGCTTCTGGGCGCCTTCGATGATCTGAAGGCGGCGTGTCTCCAGCGTCTCAGCGTCTGCGTCCTCTGGAATGGGTGCGGTAAGGTCTTGTAGGGCCGCAGCAAACGGGTCCTGGGCTTCTTCGCCGGAGCGCTCGCCGTGACTGATGACGAGCACCTCCGTGATGGCACTTCCGCCGCCCTCCTCGCACGGAAGCGGCTCGTCGTAGACCACCACATTGGTGGGAAAAATGTTAAGCGACACGACGTCGGAGTCTACCAGCATCGGGTCGGTGGAGCCTACGGACTCCAAGTCCACGGCGGGCTCGCCGGCGACGTGGAGTCGGTCCAGGAGGCCCGCGAGAAGGCTCTCGGGGCCACCTGTGCCTGCATTGGATGCAGGTTCGTTGGAGAGGCGCACCTCGCCGACAAGTTCGGCGAGGCTGCTCGCGGCGCAGGCAGCCTCAGCGCCGCGCAGCGTGTCGATGCAGACTCCATCTGGCGAGCCTGGCTGGCTGCGCTCGCCAGGGAGGAAGAGGGTTCCCGTCCAGAATAGATCTCCGGACGACGGTGCACCTCGCCCCACGGTGGGCGCCAAATGTCGAGGGTTGGGTGCGACATATGCCAAAGTATGGCTTATCATGGTGGGGGCGAGTAGAACGTCGCCGGTGCCTGGAAACGGGATGAGGGGTAGGCATGCATGCCGGCGAATCTTACCCAGCTTCGGGGCTCTCCGGGGAGATAACACCCCTACTGCTGCTCTGCGGGGTCTCCGCATGATCACTAAAGCAAGGTGGCTACGATGGTGCTCCCGGAGCTGTATCGGGAGGCAAGAGAGAGCAAGGCTAGTTCTCTCCTCCCTGGGCTATCTGGTCTATCTCTATCAAGGTCCGAACCCTTTGCATGGGTGCCCCGGGGGGTTTATATAGGCCTACCCCCCAGGGGTACAATGGTAAACCGGCTGGGCGCGGGTCCCAGCCGTCTGTCTCTCACGCCGCCGTCCTTCCCGCCGGCTTCTGGGCCCCGCCGACTGGTGGGTCCCGCGGACAGGCCTGATACTGTGCGGCGCTCCGGATGACGCTGGCTTGGTCATTGGGTCGTGGCAACAGTGCCGACTCCGGGGAGGCCGTCTCCCACAGGGCCGTCTTCGGGGCGCTCAGGCCGCCTTCGGTCTACCCACTGACAGGCGGCCCCGCGGTCTTCAGGCCGTACAGGCCATCGTCGTGGGTACAGTGCATCACGCACTATGGCTGAGGTCAGGGCAGTCATGGCAACAGTGCCGCGCCTCGCCGGAGATCTTCCGACGATACGGCTCACTGTAGCCATGCCAGCCTCTCGTAGATAGGGAGGAACGGCCACGTCGTGACCGTACCCCGCATCGGGCTTTGGGAAGGGCCATGGGCCGACTCCCATAGTCGGCCTCTCTGGAGGTCGCCTGCTTGGAGTCGGCTTGTCTTGGAGTCGCCGTCTGGGACTCGGCTTGAGGGGCGCGGCCCGCCCCGATGTCTTGAAAGATCCTGGGTCCCAGGTTAGCCTACCCGTGGTCCATTACTCCGACAGTGGTCGCCGTATAACCTTAGATGGGGATGAATTGTGTGCTCGGGGGAGGGTGTGTGTGTGTTGTGCTCTCTCTCTCTCTCTCTATGTGTGTGTGTGTGTGTGTGTATGTCAGATATTGAGAGAAAACAAACCTAAGGAGAGAAATGAGTATTTACGAAGAGATTGTGCGGGCCTTGAGGTGGGCAGGGGCCGGGTGAGGCTGTCAAAATGTGCGCGTTGATGCATGTGTTGCATGCAATCATGCGAGGGACGGACGAATCGAGAGAGATGGTTGTTGTGTTACGGATGCTCCTCTCTCTCTCTCTCACACACACACACACACACACACAAGTAAACTAGAAGACCGTTCTCTCATGTATACACAACGTATCGGCATCTGTCTATGCCTCATTCATGCATGATCATTTGCACATTCACACCTCTCTATGTCTCTATCACACGCACACCGTCTCCACATTGCCCTTCCGCCACAACACACATATGGACACATACACACGTTCTCTCTCAGTCACACACACATACAAAATCAGTATTAAAAAAATAGGGCGCACCTAAAACGTCCAAATCCAAATAAACACGAACTGGAGCTAAATTCAAATATATGGAAATATTGCAGCGTCAAGAACTCGAGCCCGCAAACCGGGTGCGGACGTGAAATCCACCTTTGAGACCTTGAATGCCACGTGGATCCTGCAATCTGAAGGAGCAATTTGGGTCAGTCGACTCTTGTGAGCCGTTTGATGCAACATGGATGGCTAGAAGGGCTTCTTCCACCTCTTCTACCGTCTTCTTCCTTCGCTCCGTCGAACTTCTTTCACAAATCGACTGACCCAAATTATACTACTAGTACGAACGTATTAAGTATAGTAGGAACACGAAGATACGAGCAGTAGTACCAACTCCAAGAAGAACAGTAGTAAGACATAGTACTAGTACTACTGTACGTACTAAAGAGTTAAAATAATGAGAAAGAACATAAACATAGTTCTGCTAGGGCCTCAGCACAACACACCATTGAAAATAAACTAAGCAACTAGTCCGCTCGACACTGCAGTAGAACCAGCATGAGTGACGGCACTGCCACCTACTCGGAGTCCGAGTCCACGTCCTCGACTTCGTCCTCGTCCCTCTTCATCTTCCTCTTCGCTTACGCTTCTTTGCTTGAACCGGACACTGGGCTCTGCTTCTTCATCCAACCCTTGTAGATATTTAAACAAAGGTAGGCATCCATTGTTGCATACAGGATGTGATCTTCATCTAATGTCTTCGACTCCCATGCATGATGAAACTCGTGATGAGGTTTCTTCAGTTTAGCGTACGAAGGATCAATCATGGCTGCTAGCAGGGTCAGCATTGAAGGTTGAGAGGAGGACACCAGGCTTGCCTTATGGAGATCGAAGGGCTGGCCTACAACGAGACCTATCCGACGCAGGACATCCATGTCGTTCTTAAAGTCTACAGTAACGAATTTCACTCTTTTGTCCTTGAGGAAGTTCTTAAAATCCTGGCACTCAACGTCGGCATGGCATATGTAGTAGACCAAGAAAACATTATGTACGCAAACCTGGACCACGGCGGGCTTCTTCCTCTCTTCGTCCTTTAGATCCTTCTCTCGTCCCAGGACTGTGGTGTACTCAACATCTAGCCCAGCGACCCACTCATCCGTTGAACTGCTGAACATGCATAGGAAGCGAGCAAGCCATGATTTCACCGTCGTGGATCCACGTGTGTAGATGATGATGAACTAATCGCCGATGATGGCTCTAACCTGGTACTCAGCGGCGACCATGGAGATTTGGGAGGCCATGGATTTTGGAGGAGGGTTAGGATAAGTTGAACTGTTGTACCCCGCAAAAAAAACAGGGAGCCAACTAATGTGAAAGGACGAGACGACTGGGAGCGAACTGTTGTAAGGTAGAAGACGGGGACGAGTAGGGCGTGCGAACGGCGTGGGGTTGCTGGCTTGCCTGGTGGATAAACGGCTGCAAGCCCCCAAAGAGTTCTCGAGAACTATGAGGGACCCACTAGATGTCATGTCTACTAGACCCATATCATAGGCCTGACGGTATAGCTTCTGCCAATTCGCACGCCATGCGGATGCGTGGATGTAACTTCACTTAATTCTGTCAACCGTCGCGCCTCCCACGACCTTCGCCTCCCTCGCGCGGTCGCTGTCGGGGGTTGGGTGCGACATATGCCAAAGGATGGCTTATCATGGTGGGGGCGAGTAGAACATCGCCGGTGCCTGGAAACGGGATGAGGCGAAGACATGCACGCCGGCGGATCTTACCCAGCTTCAGGGCTCTCCGAGGAGATAACACCCCTACTGCTGCTCTGCGGGGTCTCCGCATGATCACTAAGGCAAAGTGAATACAACGGTGCTCCTAGAGCTGTTTCTGGAAGAAGGAGAAGGCAAGGCTTGCTCTCTCCCTCCTTCGTGTCCTGTCTAATGCTACTGGATGCGAACCCTTTGCATGGGTGCCCTGGGGGGTTTATATAGGCCTACCCCCCAGGGTTACAATGGTAAAACCGGCTGGGTGCGGGTACCAGCCGTCTGTCTCTCAGGTGCCGTCTTCTCCGCCGACTCCTGGGGCATGCCGACTGGTGGGCCCCGCCGACTGGCCTGGTATGAGGCCATCAGCCCGCGTCCGCCGCGGGCAGGTCTTGCCGGCTGTAGATTACTGTAGCCGTGCTTCTAATGACATGGGCTTGGTCATAGGGCTATGGCAACAGTGCCGCCGCCGGTGGGCGATCACTGTGGCCATTCCTCGGTCACATCTGGTTAATGGCGCGTGGGGCCCGTGGGAGGGGCCGGCCGGCTTCGGGGGGCCAACTCCCAACGGGTCCGACTCTCGGCGCGCCCGCCGTCTTCAATACTCTCTTTAACTAGTAGGCCTTGCTGTCTCTGGGCCGTACAGACAAGGCGTCGTGGGTATAGGGCCCCGTCCTAGGGGCTGATGTCAGGACTGGCATGGCAACAGTGCCGCGCCGGGCGGAGATCTCCGCGAGTACGGCGCACTGTGGCCATGCTTGTCTTTAATTACCCGGTGGTTGGGAGTCGCGGGTCGACTCCCCATAGTCGGCTTCTTCGGAGTCGCCTCTGGGACTCGGCCGAGACGAGAGTCGCCCCGGGGACTCGGCTCGTCTTGGAGTCACCTTCTGGGACTCGGCTCATCTTGGAGTCGCCGTCTGGGACTCGGCTTATCTTGGAGTCGCCTTCTGGGACTCGGCTTATCTTGGAGTCGCCGTAGGTACTTGAGGGGCGCAGTCTGCCCCGCTGTCTTGAAAGGTTCTGGGACTCGGGTTAGCCTACCCGTAGCCCATCACTCCGACAGTAGTCCCCGAAGCTGGTGAGGCTCCGAGGTTGATACGTCGTGCGCCTCAGCAGTTTCATTTTTTAGATGGGGGAAAGCAAGCTCTGATGGACGCCTTCCTCCAAGCCGTCTGGCTGGAGTCGGATTCGTCGAGGGCCGTCTTGCCCCTTGGGGAGTTTCGTGCGTCGCGGCGGGAACCAGGCGGCATGCCTGATACGCTTCCCGCTGTCGCCCGCCTCGGCCCCGTCGCGCGGCGCCATGTGGCAAGGGCAGTCTGCCTGCCCACGCGCGCGACGGTACTGGCCGTCAGGCAGGGCCCACCACTTCTATGCCTCGGCGCGCGAACGGATCCGTTGTGGCTGTGCGGGCGGTTGGGTTTCCCACGTCGTTACTGCGCGCAGTAACTTCGTGGGTAAATCGTGGGGGGCGTGGGGTCCTGCGCGCAGTTAATCCCACGCCACCCCATTGGCTTCTCAGCCCGCGGGCCTATAAGTAGGCGGGGGGGGGGGGGGGGGGGGGCTGGACGGGAAACACACGCGCCCATTCCTCCCTGCTCCCCCGCCTCCTCCTGCTTCTTCTTCCTCCGGCCACCGCCACATCAGGCCGCACCGCTCTGTAGCAATGAGCTCTTCCTCCGCCACCGCGGCTCCCGCCGTGCGTTCCGGCGTTTGGGATGGCTCCGAAGTGGATGACGACGCCATCGAGCACCTCCACAAGACGCGTCGGCTCCCCGGCGCGAACTTGGTGCGAGCCCGCGCCCCGTCGGCGGGGGAAATAAGGCCAGCGCTGCAGGAGGGCGAGCGGGTCATATTCTGCTCGCACCTTATGCGCGGCCTGGGCCTGCCAGCGAGCGGCTTCCTCCGCTCCTTTTTGGAGTTCAACGGGCTCCAGCCGCACCACCTCACCCCCAACACGGTGGTGCTGCTGGCCACCTTCGCCACCCTGTGCGAGGGTTTCCTCGGTGTTCTCCCCACTATCGAACTGTGGGGAGAGCTCTTTCAATCCAAGCTCGGCACGCACGTCGCCGGCGTGCCGGCTCAATGCGGCGCCTTCATCGCAATGCGTAGGTCGACTGCGGACAATCCATTCCCCGCTGATCAAGTCGGTGAAGATGTGGCAGCGTTCGTACTTCTATGTGAAGAACGTCGCCACGGAGGGCGACTGGGTCAACCTGCCGCCCTATGAGGCCGGCGCGCCGGCTGGGAGGCTTCCCAGTTGGTCCCATCGGTCCCAGGCGCTGACTCCCGCCGGCGCCGCTGCCATCGCGCGACTCCTGGTGCTGACGCAGTCGGAAGGCCTGGTCGGGGCCGACTTGCTGCCCGCCTTCGTGGCGCACCGAGTCCTCCCTCTCGAAGGCCGACCTCATCTGATTAGTCAGATGAGCGGCCGCCGAGACCCGAGTCGGATGTGCACCTGGGACATGCCCCACGCGGAGGTGGGGAAGATGGTGAATCACATCGCGAACTGCGAGCTCGCAGAAGATTGGCAGTTCGGCAAAGAGCCGTACTTGCGTGCCAACCTCCCTCCTGCGGTAAGTCGTATATTTTTCTTTCTGTTTTTCTTTATAGCCGAATCCGACTTCTGATCCTCTTGGCTTCCTTTTTTCGAGTCAGAACCCTCTCATCCCGCCCGCAGCCGGCGCCACTGGACAGCCCCGCGACTACGCTCCAGATCGAGCGGAGAGCGATGTCGAGGACCCCGACTTGGGGGCGGCGACGATGGAGGCCGACGCCGAAGGCGGAGGAGGGGGAGCGGAAGGCGGCCTCCGGCCTTCGGTGACTTTCACCGACTGGCCAGAAGACGACGCCGAAGGGGAAGTCGTCCCGCGCCGCCAACCAAAAGCCGGCCATCCGGGCGCGAGTTCTTCCACCGGCTTGGCCGGTCAAGTCGGCGCGAAGAAGCGTCGTGCCGCGCCGAGTTCGCTCGGCGGTCGGCCGAAGAAGTTCAAGGGGGCGGCCGCCGCGACCAAGTAGGAGGAGGCGGTCGTGAAGGCCAACCGCTTCCGTAATGAAGTGAAGAAGCCGCCGCTAGTCTCTGCGTAAGCCTTCGCCGCCTTTGTCTTGTTTCCTTGGACGGATCTTTTTCGAGTCTTTTTCATTCTGTTTTCTGCTTCAGGGCCCCTCTTTCTCTTGAGAGGGTCGCTGTCCCCTCTGTTATGGGGTTGGCTGAGACGTCCGCCAACACCCAGTGGATTGACCCCGCCGCCGACCTCCGGGAGGCGACGGAGCACAACGCGCAGGAGAAGCGCGACGAGGAAGAGGCCGACCGCCTGGAGAAGGCGGAGGCCGAGAAGGCGGCGGCCTCCGCCCAGAAGAGGCTGGAGGAGGCCGAAGCCGCCACCGCGGCCAAGCGGCGGGCCGAGGAGGCCGCGCGCCATCAGTCGGCGTTGCTAGTCGTCCCGCTGAGCTCCGTGCTGCCGCCCCCGGAGTTCACGGGCAGACTGGAGAAGACGGCGGGGAGCACCCCATCGTGGAGCGGGACAGAGGTGAGGCCTTTGCATCGGGCACGGCCTCGCCGCCACCGCTGCCTCCGCCGCATGGCCAGCAGCCGACGGGCCCTTCAGTGCCGCTGGCTGAGGACGAGGCGGTGGCGAAGCTTCTTCTTCAAGTCGCCTCACCGGCGCGCCGCCATCTTGCGAAGGCGGTCTCGGCGCCGCGCCCCTTGGAAGCCCGCGCCGCCAGCTCGGCCATTCCAGACGCCGAGGCATCAAGTGCTGCGCCTACTGGATGGGTGCGAGGAGGCGGCGACGGTCCGCTGAACCGGGCGCTCCTGATGTGCAGGCGAAGCTGCGAGCTGAAGGAGAAGCCATTCAGGGCTGCACCAGGGCACATCTGGCGTCGCGAGCGTCTATCCGAGTATGTTTTTCTTTTTTGACTTTGCCTTTTCTCATTCTTCTCTGTGGGGGCGCGCCAGCGCACCCACTGGGTGTAGTCCCTGAGTTTCGGGCCGGCTGCTACACAGGCGGCCCGGAACTCAATCTGGCGAGTTCCTCATTTTTGTTTTCGTCTTATTTTTATTGCAGGAGTACCACAACCTCCGCATCACCGCCTACAACCGCAACGTTGAGAGGCTGGAGAAGCGGACTGCCGACTTGTCGGAGAGCCGGAGTAAGTTCTTCTTCTTTTCCGCGTGGGCGCGCTGGCGCACCCGCGGGCTGTAGTGCCCGAGATTCGGGCCGACTTTGGAGCAGTTGGGCCGGATCTTCCCGGCAAACTTTGCTGCTGACGACTTAACGTCTTTCTCTTTGTTCTTCAGAGGCCAATGCCGCCCTTCAGGAACAGCTGGGCGAAGTTAGCACGACCCTTCGCGCCAAGGAGGAGGAGTGCGGCAAGCTCGCCAAAGAGCATGACTTGCTGGCCGAGCAGTTGGTGGAGCAGAAGGAGCTGCTGAAAGCGGCCCAGGACGAGGCGGAGAAGAAAGAGACCACCCACCTTGCCGAGTTCGAGATGGAGTGTTCCTCCTGGACCGACAGGGAGGCGATGCTGACTTCCGGCTTCCACGAGATCCAGGACATTGTCGATGGTGAGTTTCTTTTCTTTCTTTCCTTAAGCTGCCGACTGCAAGTCTGGCCGACTGCTGATTTTCTCTCTGCTTCTTTCTGTTTTGGGCAGATTTCTTCCCTGGCCACTCACAAGCGGTCAATCAAGCCATCGAGGCTGATCGCGAGACGCGAAGGGCGAATGGCGAGGAGATCGCCGCCAACGCCCCGCTGACCGTCGATGAACAGCTACTAAGCATCGAGACCCGTCTGCGGCTGGCTCATCAGTTGTTGCACCGTCTTCAACGTGCCGGGGCCCATGCGATCTCCACCCTGTGGCCAGGGATGCTGGCTCTGTGCACCGCCAGTCGAACTGCCGACTGGCTGGTGGTCGCGGCCGGCCGTCTTGAGGCTTGGAAGGGTTCCTCGACCCGGCTTGGAGCGCGCCGGGCCTTGGAATTTGTCAAGGCTTGGTATCCAGGGCTGGACCTAGACCGGCTGGCCGCGTTTCGGTCAGAGGCCCAGGCAGAACTGGCGGTTGTGGACGGCGCCCTCATCGAGCGCGCAGCAGCGATCGCCGACAACACCGACACCAGCGTCTTCATTCCCGAGCAGGCCGCGAACGGTGAGGAGGTGCCTCCGGAGTGGTTCGGGATGAACCCCGACTACGGCGAAGACTCGGCGGAGGTGATCGGCTCCAGCACCGAGGAGGAAGACGAGGCGGGGGACAAGGACGAGACGGAGGCGCCAGAAGACGGAGCGGACGACCAGCCTCAGCTCGATCGCGCCTCCAGCAACGAGCCGCGTCCGACTGGGCCTGCTGCCGCTGGAGGCGACCAAGCCGAGACTGCCTAGCCGGCCGCCCCAGCGCCTGACACCGCCGTCTCTGCCGACCCGCCGAACCCGTCTGCTCCTCCTAAGGCTGCCGTCTTGTCCTTACTTTATCTGTTTTTCATAGTCTTTGAAGAACTTGTTAATTTGCACAATTCCACCCGCGGGGTGTACTTTGAACTCGGCCAGAGGCCTTTGCTTATGTAAATATCTATTTGCCTTCTATCTTTCCTTGCTTATTGCTCTTTTGGCTTTTTCCTTTGCCGCCTTTCCATAGTCGCTGCTTTGTCAGATGGACAGCCGCTCTGCGGACTGCCGCAAGTCAAATGCTTAGCTACTTTAGGGAAGGCAAGTACTTCGCCTTTTTAGAGTTTTTGAACAAGTGGGATAGAAGGCAGAGAGTCGACTGTTCGAGAGTCGGCTCCACAGAGAGAGGCTAGGGGCCGGCTTGGGCTATGCATACGCTTTGAGTCCTTAGCCATTTTTTCATGTGCGCGCTCGTTCTTGCCTACACTCTGCCTTCCAACAGTCGCTCTGCGAGCTGCGGCTTTCGACAGGAGACGGCTTAGGCGCAGCACACTATTGTCCGACTGCAGGAAGCATTTCATAGCGCAGGACGGCGAGTCCCCGGGCCGACTAGTCGAACCCGGTGCCATGCGGCATAACAAAGAGTAGCATACTCGGAGGCATAATTCTTATCATACACATAGCAAAAAAGGGCAGTCCCCGAGCTCGTCTCGAGGGCCCAAAGTCTCAGTACATTAACACAAAGGATAGGTGGTAAATACTGCATTAACTGTAAAATGTTCGGAGAAGATTTGCGTTCCATGGCCGTTCTGACTCCTTGCCGGAGTCGTCCCTATTGCGCGCTCGAGGCTTCTGAGCGTCGATTAGGTAATAGGAGCCGTTGCCCAGCACTTTACTGATGATGAAGGGGCCTTCCCAAGGCGTCGATAACTTGTGCTGGCCGGCTGTTCGCTGAATCAGCCGGAGCACAAGGTCGCCCTCTTGAAGCGATCTCGGCTTGACCTTTCGGTTGTAGTATCGGCGCAGACTCTGCTGGTAGATGCCGGACCAGCTGAGTGCCCACAGCCGGCCCTCTTCCAGCAGGTCGACGCCGTCTTGACGTGCCTCTTCAGCTTCCTCTTCGGTGTACATGGTGACTCGTGGAGAGTCGAACTCTATGTCCGTTGGGATGACGGCTTCGGCACCGTAGACGAGGAAGAAGGGCGTGAAGCCGGTTGACATGTTTGGAGTCGTGCGCAGACTCCAGAGGACGGCTGGTAGCTCCTCAACCCAAAAGCCGGCCGAACGCTTGAGTGGTTCGACCAGTCGAGGCTTGATGCCGGACAGGATGAGGCCGTTTGCTCGCTCCACCTAGCCGTTTGACTGCGGATGGGCAACGGACACAAAGTCCAGTCGGATGCCCTGCATCGCGCAGAAATGGGCCAAGGCGTCTTTGGCAAAGTTTGTGCCATTATCGGTGATGATGCTGTGCGGTATGCCGTACCGCACCGTGATGTCGGCGATGAAGGTAACTGCAGTCGGGCCGTTCAACTTCTTGATGGGCTTTGCTTCTATCCACTTGGTGAACTTGTCCACCGCGACAAGTAGATGAGTTAGACCGGCTCGGGCCGTCTTGAATGGTCCCACCATGTCCAGGCCCCAAACTGCAAAGGGCCAGGCGATAGGTATTGTCTTCAGCGCGGAAGCCGACTGGAGTGGCTTGGAGCGGAACTTCTGGCACCCATCGCATTTTTGGACTAACTCTTTAGCCTCTTCCAGGGCGGTCGGCCAGAAGAAACCGTGCCGAAAGGCTTTGGCGACGAGTGCTCTTGAAGCTGCATGGTGGCCGCACTCGCCCTGATGAATGTCTCTGAGAATTTCTTGGCCTTGTTCTGGCTCTACGCAGCGCTGGTAGACACCAGTGACACTGCGCCTAACCAGCTCTCTGTTGACTATGGTGTATGCTGCCGCTCGGCGTTGCACTTTCCGAGCCAAGATCTCATCAGTTGGCAGCTCTCTGTTCACTAGAAACTTGAGGATGGGCTGCGCCCATGAGGGTGCTGCTATTTCTTCAACCGCCACCACAGCGACTTGGACAAGGGCGGCTGGGCTGGGAGGCGGCAGTGTGGAGTCTGCGGTCGCTTGCTGGATTGACAGAGTCCCTGGGCCGACTGGCGCAGTCCCTGGGCCGACTGGCGCAGTCCCCGGGCCGGGTTCTGAAGTCCCCGGGCTGGCTTCGACTGTGATTTTCTTGGGGCCGTCTGCTGGGGCTCTTGAGTCGGATCCGACTTCTTCGAAATGAGCCGGCACAAAGATGGAGTCTGATTCTGGTGAAGGCTTGATAGACGGCTTAAGGAGGCGCTGAAGAGCGACGCTGGATGGTATTGCTTGGCGGGTGGAGCCGACTCGTGCCAAGGCGTTTGCTTGATCGTTGTCGTTTCTTGGCACGTGAAGGAACTCGCACCCCTCGAAGCATCCGCTGAGTTGCTGCACCAGGAAGCGGTAGCTCGCCATGTTTGCATCTTTGGCGTCCCAGTCGCCAGATGACTGCTGGACCACCAAGTCGGAGTCGCCATAGCACAGGATCCGGCGAATGCCAAGTTCTTTGGCAAGCCGGAGCCCATGAATGAGCGCCTCGTATTCGGCGACGTTGTTGGAGGCGGCGAAGTGGATCTGCAGCACATACTTGAGCTTGTCGCCCTTAGGGGAGGTGAGGACGACACCGGCTCCCAGCCCGGTGCGCATCTTGGAGCCGTCAAAATGCATCTGCCAATGGGTGGAGTCGGGCGCTGGCGGCAGGTACTGGGTCTCGGCCCAATCGACGAGGAAGTCGGCCAGTGCTTGCGACTTGATGGCGGTGAGGGGCTGGTAGTAGATGGTGTAAGGAGCTAGATCTATGGCCCATTTGGCTACTCGGCCAGAAGCGTCTCGGCTCCCGATGATCTCGGCCAGTGGGGCTGTACAAACCATAGAGATTGGATGCTCTTGAAAGTAAGGCTTCAGCTTCTTGGCGGCAAAATGCACACCGTAGCACATCTTCTGGTAGTGGGGGTAGTTCTGCTTGGAGGTCGACGGTACATTGCTCAGGTAATACACCGGCCTCTAGACAGGGAGCGCCTTGCCTTCCTCTTTGCGTTCGACTACAATGACTGTGCTGACTACTCGGCTGGTGGCGGCGATGTACAGGAGCATGGGCTCCTTAGGAGTCGGAGCCGCCAACACAGGGCGAGTAGTCAACATCTTTTTCAGCTGGAGAAATGCTTCATACGCCTTGTGGTTCCACTCGAAAAAGGTGGTCTTCTTCATCAATGGATACAAAGGGAGAGCTTTCTCGCCCAGCCGACTGATAAATCGGCTGATGAACGCAAAGCAGCCGGTGAACTTCTGCACATCTAACAGTTGGTTGGGTACTTCCATTCTCTCGATGGCCTTGATCTTCACTGGGTTGCACTCTATGCCGCGCTCAGAGACCAGGAAGCCAAGGACTTGGCCGGCTGGCACTCCAAAAACACACTTTTCAGGGTTGAGCTTGATCTGGAATCGGCGCAGGTTCTCGAAGGTCTCCTTGAGGTCTTCTAGCAGCATCCCACGCTTTTCCGTCTTCACCACCACATCATCCACGTAGACGTGGGCATTCCTTCCGAGTTGCTTGAGGAGGCACTTCTGCATGCAACGCTGAAAGGTGGCGCCGGCATTCCTCAAGCTGAACGTCATCGTCAGGTAGCAGAAGGCTCCTAATGGTGTGATGAAGGCAGTCTTCAGTCTGTCTGCCGGGTTCAGCTTAATCTGGTGATATCCTGAATATGCATCTAAGAAACTCAACAGCTCGCATCCGGCTGTGGAGTCTATCACCTGATCGATCCTTGGCAGGGCAAACGGATCCTTTGGGCAGGCTTTGTTGAGGCTTGTGTAATCAATGCACATCCGCCATTGCTTGTTTTTCTTCAGTACCAAAACCGGGTTTGCCAGCCACTCTGGAAAAAACACTTCCATGATGAAGCCGGCCGCAAGAAGCCGGGCTATCTCTTCTCCAATGACTCTTCTCTTCTCTTCTGACAGGCGGCGCAAGGGCTGCCTGACGGGTTTCACATCCGGCCTGACGTGTAGCTTGTGCTCGGCGAATTCCGTCGGTACACCTGGCATGTCTTTGGGGGACCATGCAAAGATGTCTCGATTCTCACGGAGGAAATCGACGAGCTCGCCTTCCTATTTACTGTCAAGGTTTGTACCCATGACAGCGTACCTCTCTGGGTGCTCCGGGTCCAAGGGTATCTTCTTGGTATCTTTGGCTGGCTTAAACGAGCCCTCAGCTTCCGACTCCTTGGGGTCGGGCGACATCTCTGGCTGCTTTCCGGCCATCGCCACGACCCGATCAAAGAGCTGCTTCTCAGCTGCGATCACCAGGGACTCGGCCAGCCGACTGCTCTCTCGGCCGCGCAGGCGGACGACTTCCGGTAGTCGCCAGCTACGGTCAGAATTCCCTTGGAACTCGGCATCTTCATCTTGAGGTAGGCGTAGTGAGGAACCGCCATGAACTTGGCCAATGCAGGTCGGCCAAGCAGCACGTGGTATGGGTTCTCAAGGTCCACTACTTCAAACCAGACTGGCTCTCGGCGGAAATGATCTTTGTCTCCGAAAAGGACGTCTATCAGGATCTTGCCGATTGGTGAGCAGGAAAGGCCGGGTACAATGCCATGGAACATAGTTCGGCTGCTCTGCAGCTGTCTTTGCTTGATTCCTAACTTCTCCATAGTATCTTTGTACAGGATGTTGATTATACTGCCTCCGTCTATCAGCACTCTCGAAAAGCGAGCGGCCCGCCTATCAGTGGCCAAGGTGGCACCTAGGACAAGGGCATAGGAGCCCGGATTTGGCATCACCTCTGGGTGATCCGCTCTGCTCCAACTGATAGGCCTCTCGGACCAATGCATGAACTCTGGAGTATTTGTTGCCACTGCATTTACTTCTTGCTGCTGCTGCCGTCTGCTGCGTCGATCATCAGCCACATTGGTGAACACCACGTAGGCTCCATGCTCTTCTGGTTACTCGTCTTGCGCTGCGCCGACTGGCCGAGCAGCCAGCTGCTGGGGTGGCGGCGGAGGCGGCGGCCCAGTAGGCGGAGGGGGAAGGAGGCTGTCTCCCTTGGCGATTCTGGTGAGCCAGTGGCACTTTCGGGTGGTATGGTTTGACGGCTTCGCTCCACTGTGGAACTTGCAGGGACCATCCAGAGGCCGCTCATAGGAAAGGGCCGGCAACCAATTGGATTTGCCGCCTTTCTGCCGTTTGGCCGGAGGCTGCCCCTCCGGTTGTTGATCTTTGACCGTCGCAACCTGCCGACTGTTGAAGTCGGCGGTTGGGCCTTGCATTTGTTGTCGCTCTGTTGTTGGCGCCGACTGGTGTCTCCAGCTGGAGTTTTGGGAGCCTGAGGGGCCACTTTGCCAGCCGCATTGACTTGAATCTCTGTCTTCATGGAGGAGTCAGCTGTGGTGTACTTGTCAGCTATGATCAGCAGTTCGTCAAGGATCTCTGGCTCGTTGCAGAGGAGCCTGTGCTTGAGGAGGGTGCCTTCTCGGCACCCAGCAGTGAAGTACTCGATAGCCTGCACCTCATGCACGCCCTCGCAGGAGTTCCGAAGCTCGCCCCAGCGCGTGAGGTAGTCGCGTGTTGACTCATCAGGGCCTTGCATGCACAAGGAAAGCTGGCGCGGCTTGGGAGGTCGCTTGTACATGCTCGTGAAGTTGCGGATGAAGGCTTCGGTGAAGTCGACCTAGCTGTTGATGCTGCGGGGCTTCAGACTGTTCAACCATGTCCGGGCCGTGCCCTGGAGCATGAGCGGAACGTACTTCACGGCGACTCGCTTGTTGCCGTTCGCTATACTGACGGCCGTGGAGTAATCAATCAGCCAGTCTTCCGGCTTCACAGAGCCGGTGTACTTGGGTGTGTCTCGAGGGACCGTGAACCCTTTGGGGAAGGGCTCGTCTCGGATGCGGGGTCCAAAGCAAGGCGGGACCAGCTCGTCTTCTTCTTCCAGCGCCAGGGATCGGTGGAGTCGGTCGATCTGATGGCGGGCATCGTTCTCTCTGACTCCCTCTCGGCGGCCGAGGCGGCCACCAAGAGTCGGATGCTCAACAGGCAGCGAGGAAACTCGCCGTTCTCTTCTGGGTGGGGGAGGTAGGTAGTCGTCCCGCCGCTCCACTGCTCTCGGACGGCCGTCTTGGTCGCGCTCAATGGTGATGTGAGTCCGACTGCGACTGACAGCCGGCTCCTTTTCTTTCCCTCCGCGGACTCTGCCAGTCGGCGTCCGAGATGTCGCGCCTTGATCTCGACGGGGAGGCAACTCGTCGTTCGGTTGCTGCAGTGCATCCGCGCGGCCGCTGGCCGCGTTCTGCGCAGCAACCGCGTCGAGGAGCTGCTGGACTCGCTCTGTCATCATGCGGCGCTCTTCACCCTCGAAGTTCTTCAGCTCGTCAGTTGCCGCTTGGGCGGCGCGGATGTTCTCCACAGGGGTGGCGTATACGGGGCGTTATGCCCCGAATAAGTCGGCGATGGTCGCGCTGCGTTGCCAGACCGCGCCTAGGCGGCTTGGCCCAGTCGGAGCCGGCGAGCCGCCCACGGCGCGATCCATTTCACGCTGGTAGGCTTCTGACAAGCGCCTCATGCTCGCCAGCCTCTTGGCGCCTTCGATGATCTGAAGGCGGCGTGTCTCCAGTGTCTCGGCATCTGGGTCCTCTGGAATGGGCGCCGTTAGGTCTGGCAGGGCCGCGACGAGCGGGTCCTGAGCTTCTTCACCAGAGCTCTCATCGTGGCTGATGACAAGCACTTCCGTGATGGCGCTTCCGCCACTCTCCTCGTGAGGAAGCGGCTCGTCGTAGACCACCACGTTGGTGGGGAAAGTGTCAAGCGACACGACGTCGGAGTCGACCAGCATCGGGTCGGTGGAGCCTACAGACTCCAAGTCCACGGCAGGCTCGCCGGCGACGTGGAGTTGGTCGAGGAGGCCCGCGAGGAGACTCTCGAGGTCACCCGTGCCTACGTCGGATGCAGGCTCATCGGAGAGTCGAACCTCGCCGACAAGTTCGGCGAGGCTGCTCGCTGCACCGGCGGCCTCAGCGCCGCGCAGTGCGTCGATGCAGACGCCATCTGGCGAGCCTGGCTGGCTGCGCTCGCCAGGGAGGAAGAGGGTTCCCGTCCAGAACAGATCTCCGGACGAGGTGCACCTGGCCCCACGGTGGGCGCCAAATGTCGGGGGTTGGGTGCGACATATGCCAAAGGATGGCTTATCATGGTGGGGGCGAGTAGAACATCGCCGGTGCCTGGAAACGGGATGAGGCGAAGACATGCACGCCGGCGGATCTTACCTAGATTCAGGGATCTCCGAGGAGATAACACCCCTACTGCTGCTCTGCGGGGTCTCCGCATGATCACTAAGGCAAAGTGAATACAAGGGTGCTCCTAGAGCTGTTTCTGGAAGAAGGAGAAGGCAAGGCTTGCTCTCTCCCTCCTTCGTGTCCTGTCTAATGCTACTGGATGCGAACCCTTTGCATGGGTGCCCTGGGGGGTTTATATAGGCCTACCCCCCAGGGTTACAATGGTAAAACCGGCTGGGTGTGGGTCCCAGCTGTCTGTCTCTCAGGTGCCGTCTTCTCCGCCGACTCCTAGGGCCCGCCGACTGGTGGGCCCCACCGACTGGCCTGGTACAAGGGCATCAGCCCGCGTCCGCCACGGGCGGGTCTTGCCAGCTGCAGATTACTGTAGCCGTGCTTCTAATGACGTGGGTTGGTCATGGGGCTATGGCAACAGTGCCGCCGCCGGCGGGCGATCACTGTGGCCATTCCTCGGTCGCATCTGGTTAATGGCGCGTGGGGCCCATGGGAGGGGACGGCCGGCTTCGGGGGGCCGACTCCCAACGGGTCCGACTCTCAGCGCGCCCGCCGTCTTCAATACTCTCTCTGACTAGTAGGCCTTGCTGTCTCTGGGCCGTATAGACAAGGCGTCGTGGGTACAGGGCCCCGCCCCAGGGGCTGATGTCAGGACTGGCATGGCAACAGTGCCGCGCCGGGCGGAGATCTCCACGAGTACGGCGCACTGTGGCCATGCTTGTCTTTAATTACCCGGTAGTTGGGAGTCGCGGGCCGACTCCCCATAGTCGGCTTCTTCGGAGTCGCCTCTGGGACTCGGCCGAGATGAGAGTCGCCCCGGGGACTCGACTCGACTCGGAGTCACCTTCTGGGACTCGGCTCATCTTGGAGTCGCCGTCTGGGACTCGGCTTATCTTGGAGTCGCCTTCTGGGACTCGGCTTATCTTGGAGTCGCCGTAGGTACTTGAGGGGCGCAGTCTGCCCCGATGTCTTGAAAGGTTCTGGGACTCGGGTTAGCCTACCCGTAGCCCATTACTCCGACAGTCGCGCCCTTTGAGACTTCGACCGGTTATAAATGAGCAATTTTTTTGCCTACTCCGCATGCATGATACTCCCTCTGGTCCTTTTTACTCCCGTCAACCGTTTGCAAAGTGTTTGACCAAATTTATACTAAAAATATCAATATCTACAATACTGATTATAATGAGTATGAGAACTACGTTTTATAATGAGTGTAAAAATATTGATTTGACATTGTGAATGTTGATACATTTTTCTGTAAGTCTGGTGAAAGTAGAGGTACTGCCTCCGTCTAGGTGAGTAAGTCATCTTAGGCTGTGCACCGTGACCAAGGAGGAGGGGAAAACGAGAAACGTTAATGTTTATTTGCTAATTAATAGTATTGCATGCAATGAACTAACCACTGCATGTCGTGTTTGATAGTCTCAAGTCATTAACTGCATGCACACCCTTTATCTCTTATTGGTTGATATGTCAAGAAACAAGAAACGAGGTAGAAGTTAATGTACCATGCCTAAGTGTTTTGGGATTATTTGGTTTTCGTAAGATGACTTGCACACCTAGACGGAGGGAGTACATTGACTTCAAACAAAACTTAAATACACAATGCAGACTAGTTCCTCCGTCCAGGTGCATGCCATGTCCTATCTTGTCATCACAACAAGTATAGCTATTAGAGTACCACTACCTCCCTTCTAGTTTAAAGGGCTCGATTCAAAAATTTCACATACTCTTAGCAAGATAGTAGAGGCGGTGGAATAGTTTTTGAAGTCTGCAAAAGTACTCAACTAATGCTCCCGTTCTCCACAAAAAAATGTGTTTACCAATGCATGCATGAACACTAGTTACTCTAATCGCCCTCTCTTCTTTAATGCTTTGCCACATCAGCATGTTTGCTATTCCCGTGTGCATGATACCAGCTAAGATACCACCATTATGGCCAGCCTTAATCATCACATGCAATAATTTAGTGCACCTTGAAATATGAACATGTGTGGGACGTGTATGTTTTAAATGACTTGAGACTATACCTAGCCCGACATGCAAGATCACTTATTATGCACCATTCCCCATACCTGCAGGAAACCCGTTCATGTCCAAATTTTTTCCTCTTCATGTGTGGAAACAATATGCCTGCCAAACTCTCCTTCTCCCTCCGGCGGTCCCACCAGTCCACCCCGTGTGAAAAAATCTGCATGCATGACTCTCCTCCCCCCACGCTCGTCCAATCCATTGTGACCAGCAATATTTCCACCCCTTCCCTCCCCCGTAACTTACTCCAACAAATATGCCCACATAGCTGTTACTTAACTACATGTGCATTGGGTCACTAACATATGGGCCCAACAAGGGTCTGGCCCACATGTCAGTGACGCAACTGGACCTGTAGTTAAGTCAGTGCAGCTCAGTCCATATCTTACGTAGGTGTGCCATTGCTCGCTATAAATACTGTGCCTCCCATGACATCGCTATCTCCTCCCCCTCACATTCACGTTCATCGCTATCTCCTCCCCCTCCCTCTCACGTCGACCACCATGGCATCGCCCCTCCCAAGCCCTAGGATCCCCTCGCTGCACCGCGCGGACGGTCACTCGTCGCTGTTCCGTTCCTCGCTGCCACTAGTCGAGGAGGACGCGTCAGTGTTCCACTCCTTGCCTCTACGCAACGTGTTGCCGTTCCTTTCCTCGCCGCCACTAGTCGAGGAGGACACGTCGGTGTTCTGCTCCTCGCCGCCACTAGTCGAGGAGGACGCGTCGGTGTTCCGCTCCTCGCCGCGACACGTCAAGGTGGACGCGTCGGCATTTCCAATCTCGCCAGCACGCGCGTCGGAGGACGCGTCGGCTCCCCGCTACGAGGAGAACGCCATGCCACCCGCCGAGCCGCCCAACCTTGATGAGCTTTGGAAAGAAATGGATGTCCCCTTGTGGGAGGCTTTGCCTCCAGCAGAGCGCGCCAAAATAGATGCGGAGAAGAAGGCCGAGGAAGAGAAGCGCACCATGGAACAAGCTACCTGGGAGGCCTATGTCGCGTCCAAGAGAGTTAGGCAATTGGCTCTTTGGCAGAAGGCTCGTGCGAGGGCCGTGAGGGAGGCGGAGGACGCCCGTGCCGACGCCCTGAGGCAGTCGGGCCCAAGCGTCTCATCTACGCTTGGCGGTATGTGGACCGGGTGCACGCTTCCAGCAAGGAGGAGTACCTGTTGGCGCCGGATCACCACACCGGTGAGATCGCACTCGCCCGCCGGCAAGCCGCCAATCAGCACCTCACGAGTTGCGAGGCTGAGGAAGAGGTGTTGTGCCGGCGCGCTGGGAAACGGCCGTGCACTAGGGCACTTGCGGCGCGCCGCAAGCGCTCCTGCGAGCGCTGTGGCTTTTAGGAGGAGTATAATTTTTGTTTTGTAAGGCGATCTCATTAGTTTTGGGACGCAAATGATAAACCTCGAACATTCAGGAATTTTTAGCGTCCTTAATTAAGTATGTAAAAGGGAAAGTTTGGAAACCTTGCGTATTCGTACGCATTTTGCAAGTACGTGCATATAGCACAAACTTTACTATATACTATCGCACTACACATCTCTCTTGATATATGCTTGCAGACTGTGCTACTCCCTCCGTCCAGGTCAATAAGTCATCTTTGGTTGTGCACCGTGACCAAGAAGGAGGGAAGACTTATAAACCTAGACGGAGGGAGTACTACTATTACTTATGTACGTGCAAATGCATGTTTTAACATTACGATGCGGTTTTTGTAAAAGTAGAAAAACAACACTAGTCAAGCTTGTGAAACGATTCAATGCAAAACAAATGCAAAAATGCTCGTTTCATTGTTTACTTTTAGATTCCTTCTCTGTGGTTATTTCTCTGTTGTACTTTGTACGAAGTATCTCACTGGTTGGAAAGGCATGCAAATTCCCAAACCGCTTCCTACATCCTGTATCGAATTTTTTGCCTAACAAGTTGTGTCGTGCAATTGAAATTCCAACATGAGTACTACTAGTAGTAGGAGTACCAGGGGCCAGTTATTTTAGGCTTCTATATTAGTAATCCCATAACTACTACCTCCGTCCTGGTTTATTGGTCCCCATTGTAATCTGTGTCAAATTTTCATCATAAATTTAACTAATGAAATGTTAGTGCATGTCACATGCACTACTCCGTTATTGGTCCCCGTTTGCAAAGTGTTTGACCAAATTTATTCTAAAAATATCAATATTACAATACTGATTATAATGAGTATAAGAACTATGTTTATAATGAGTGTAAAAATATTGATTTGACATTGTGAATGTTGATACATTTTTCTATAAGTCTGGTGAAAGTAGAGGTACTCCCTCCGTCTAGGTGAGTAAGTCATCTTAGGTTGTGCACCGTGACCAAGGAGGAGGGGAAAATGAGAAACATTAATGTTTATTTGCTAATTAATAGTATTGCATGCAATGAACTAACCACTGCATGTCGTGTTTGATATCTCAAGTCATTAAAAGCATGCACACTCTTTATCTCTTATTGGTTGATATGTCAAGAAAAAAGAAACGAGGTAGAAGTTAATGCACCGCTCCTAAGTGTTTTGGGATTATTTGGTTTTCGTAAGATGACTTACACAGCTAGATAGAGGGAGTAACATTTTATCAGTTAAATCTTTGGTCAAAATTTAGCACAAATTACAATGGTGAGGAATAAACCAGGACGGAGTAGTAGTTTAGAAGCCCAAATAAATGAGTGAGGCCCCTTATTGTTACTCTCCACTGTGACTAGTGTTATGGGAAGAGTTGGGGAAGCCGCCAAAAGAACTGGCCCTAGGAGTAGTAGCTAGGGATCGAGTGTGAGAGATTAACCGGAGAAAGTAAATGCAGAGAGATGAAATGCAAAAAAGACGGAGGGATGTGATGGTTGCTTGTCCGTTTTTTTTTACCAGGCCACTTATTACTGGGAGTGGTTGGGTTTTGTGATATGACGGCTTTACTGTGCCACGAGCGGGGGTGAGAGGTGAGACTCCCGTGCAGCTCCGCCCTCTACACTTGTACTACATCGGTCGTGGTTTATTAGCCCCCCATTGAATTTGACTGAAGATTTAACTGACAAAATGTTAGTGCATGTCAACAAAAACTATATCGTTGGATTCGTATTTGAACATAGTTTTGAATGACATAATTTTAGGTGACATGCATCAGTATTTATCATACTATATATAATGTTAGTTCAATTTTTGGTCGTACTAATCTATAGTAGTAAGGTGCCCATGCGTTGCACCGAAGAGTGAAATGCATTGATCGGGGAGTTGTTTATTTTGACAAAGGATGTGGGGGTCATCTCATGTGTAACGGGTATTGATAGGTTTCTTCAGATATTATTTCATCTCTAGAGCTCACAAACAACTGGGTGAAATAGATAAAAAGGTACCTTTTGCAAACAAAAGCGTTCAACTATTCAGCCTGCATCCAAAACTTCTGAAGAAATAACACTTATTGTGCTTTGCAAGAAATGATCTTTAAGAATTAGTTTTTGAGTATCAATTGTCATACATGTCGGCTACAGATGACATGGCACTTCCTTATAGTCAACAGTTGGCTATACTATTAAGTAATATTAACCATGTCCTTATACACCTAGACGGAGGGATTAAATCAGGATGACTTGCAAGGGGGCAGAGGAGATGTAAGAAATGGTTCATCGTAAGTCTTTCACCAGTACTGTAGTAAAAATTCATACATGGAAGATTCTAGACTAAACCATAAACGGATACACTTTTATTCATGCGCGATACTCCAATAGAGCAAGATCCTGCATGGAAGTCTCCACATGCTTAGACAGCGGATTACATTGAGCGAAGACTAATGATCAACATTTAACTTGATAATGCGTATGTCCAGGTGAACCTCCTTGGAGTCCCCGTGCACCGCATCGGCGGGTAAAGGATGCCATGGGTTTTCCAAGTCCACATTGGCGGGAAAGTCCCAGCTCCGCAGAGTCCAAGTCCATCTGATGAGGCCGGTCTCGCTGCCCACGTGACCCGAAGGGGTAGTAATAGTGAACACGCACCCGTACATCGGCCTCGTGTCAGTGTCAGCATCAGCGGCGTCGCCCCTGACGCACACTACAGAGATGGGGCGGCGGCCTGCGGGGAGTCCTGGACTAGGGGGTGTCCGGATAGCCGAACTATCACCGTCGGCCGGACTCCAACACTATGAAGATACAAGATTGAAGACTTCGTCCCGTGTCCGGATGGGACTTTCCTTGGCGCGGAAGGCAAGCTTGGCGATACGGATATGTAGATCTCCTACCATTGTAACCGACTCTGTGTAACCCTAGCCCTCTCCAGTGTCTATATAAACCGGAGGGTTTTAATCCGTAGGACAAACAACAATCATACCATAGGCTAGCTTCTAGGGTTTAGCCTCCTTGATCTCGTGGTAGATCTACTCTTGTACTACCCATATCATCAATATTAATAAAGCAGGAGTAGGGTTTTACCTCCACCGAGAGGGCCCGAACCTGGGTAAAAACATCGTGTCCCTTGTCTCCTGTTACCATCCGCCTAGACGCATAGTTCGGGACCCCCTACCCAAGATCCGCTGGTTTTGACACCGACATTGGTGCTTGCATTGAGAGTTCCTCTGTGCCGTCGCAATCAGGAAGGATGCCTCGTCCCATCTTTAAAGACGGCACCGTTGCCAAAGGAGCTTTTGCCATCGGCCAAACTATCCGGCTAGGCGGTTTTCTTATGACCGCATGTTCGGCCGCCACGCCGACGATGACCTCCCGGGTCATCAAAAGCGATCTCCACATCAACTCGGAATTCGCCGAGCAGCTAGATCCGATGGAGCTCTCCTCCTTAAATGAGCTCCTGGATCGCATTGCCGCCCTGGGAGTCGCTACAGACTACGATCAGATTGGGCCTAAAACCGATCTGAGAGAGATCAACTCTCCCCAGGCTACCCACCACGTTGCTGTGGTGGAGGAACAGCACGGAGACTCTTTGTCGGTGTCAAAACCGGCGGATCTCGGGTAGGGGGTCCCGAACTGTGCGTCTAGGCAGATGGTAACAGGAGACAAGGGACACGATGTTTTACCCAGGTTCGGGCCCTCTTGATGGAGGTAAAACCCTACGTCCTGCTTGATTAATATTGATGATATGGGTAGTACAAGAGTGGATCTACCACGAGATCAAGGAGGCTAAACCCTAGAAGCTAGCCTATGGTATGATTGTTGTAATGGATGTTGTGTCCTACGGACTAAAGCCCTCCGGTTTATATAGAAACCGGAGAGGGCTAGGGTTACACAGAGTCGGTTACAATGGTAGGAGATCTACATATCCGTATCGCAAAGCTTGCCTTCCACACCAAGGAAAGTCCCATCCGGACACGGGATGGAGTCTTCAATCTTGTATCTTCGTAGTCTTGGAGTCCGGCGGACGATGATAGTCCGGCTGTCCGGACACCCCCTAGTCCAGGACTCCCTCAGTAGCCCCTGAACCTGGCTTCAATGACGATAAGTCCGGCGCGCATAATGTTCGGCATTGCAAGGCGGGTTCCTCCTTTGAATAATCCATAGAAGATTGTGAACACCAGGATAGTGTCCGGCTCTGCAAAATAAGTTCCACATTCCAGCGTAGAGAGAATAATATGTGCACAAGTTCAATCTGCTGACGTATTCTGCGACATGACGTCACACCACTACCAAGCTTTTACTTGAATCGTTTTTTATTATACCACCTCAGCGCGTTTAGCGAAGCGGTTTCCTTGGCACGTCTTGTCGAAGCAGAGATCGTGTTCCCCTTATTCCGGGATTCTCATCAATACGGACGTGGGTAACCCAACCGCGCCATCGATGGTGGCGCTTGGGAGATAAGCGAGTTTTACCAGGCCGGTGGGGACGTATAGTCTTCGTCCGCTTATATATAAGGGGATAAAGATCCATCTTTTCACCTACGCCTTCTTCCTCCTTTGCTTATCCATCTCCGCGCACTCGAGCTCCAGCGCCCATGTTCGCGCGTCTCATCTCAACCTTCTCCGACCATGTCCGGAGCGGGAGGTAAATGGTTGGCCTCCTCCGTTAAGGAGGAGCACATCGCCAAACTGCGCAGCGCCGGATACCTTTCCGGCGACATTGTGCACCGGCTGCCCGACAAGGGGCAGCTCATCCCCACCCCCAAGCCCCATGAGAGGGTCGTATTTCTCCCCCACTTCCTCCGTGGACTGGGCTTTCCACTTCACCCCTTTGTCCGGGGGCTCATGTTCTACTACGGCCTGGATTTCCATGATCTGGCGCCGAACTTCATCCTCAACATCGCGGCGTTCATCGTCGTGTGCGAGGCCTTCCTCTGCATCCAGCCCACTTCGGCTTGTGGCTCAAGACCTTCAACGTCAAGCCGAAGGTAGTGAAGGGCACGCAGGTGGAGTGCGGAGGCGCCATGTTGGGCAAGATGCCCGACATCCTCTGGTTCGAAAGGGCCTTCGTGGAGTCCGTCAAGGGGTGGCAGTCGGGGTGGTTCTACATCACCGAGCCGCGCGACCCTAAGTGGGCAGTGGCCCCCGAATTCAGATCTGGTATCCCTGTGCAGCTCACCTCCTGGAAAGAGAAGGGCTTGCTATGGGGTAGTTCGAAGGAGCTGACGGGACTCCAAGCCTGTATCTAGAAGCTGGTGAACATGAAGCTCAGGCTGGTTAATGTGGTCCAAGTCATGCTCGTCCGCCGGATTCTCCCATGCCAAGAACGGGCATTCAACCTGTGGGAGTTTGATCCGGCACAGCACCAGGCGCTGAGCGGGCTCTTCGACACGACGTACGAAGACGCCTAGAGGGTGCTGTTTAAGGGCGCCGAAGCCCCCGCATCCGCGACGGAAGATCGCGGATTTCACTCGCAGCGTCCAGCTGACGAGGTAAGTGATTCTACCCCTTTACGGGACACTTGTTGTTAATAGTTCGGCCCTAAGCGTGTTTAAATCTCCCTTTTCCTTTGACAGGAATGGATGAAGAAGGCTGAGCAGCTCATCTGCCCGGCTCCCATGCCAGAAGACCCAGTGGACGCCCGTCTAGCGGGGCTGCTGGTTCCGGCACCGCACGTGGTGCCGGAGAAGAAGGCCAAGAAGGTGGCCACGGGTACTCGAAAGAGTTCCCGTTTTCAGGTGTCCGACGACTCCGAGGCGGATTCCTCCCCCGAAGATGAGGAGGAGGAAGAAGACTCTTTCCCAGAGGAGGGAGAGAGAAAGAGGAAGGCCTCCCCAACAGGGGAGGCCGAAGGGTCCAAGAGGGGAAGAACTATTCCCCCGGACAGCTCCGCCAACACCAACGTTGGCGATGAAGAGTGGCCCTCAAGGGCCAGGCCTCAGGCGAGATCGTAAGTATCCGGATTCCTGAATGATCTGCAATTTCTTTTGTGTCACATAATGTCCTTCTAATGCCGCATACTGCCTGCAGTCCGGCCGATGATGATCTCCCTGCTTCGTCGAGCGGGTCGTTGGCTATGTCGGATGTGGATTCCATTCCGACTGCCTCCACCCCTCGCGCCGCTGAGGACGCCGAGGTGGGATCTCAGGAAGGGACCCATCAGGAGGAGGCTCCGGAGGCGCCGCAAGGCAGCCTCCCGGACTTTGCGCCGGACTCTACGCTAGAACCTGCAGTGGTTCTAGAGTCCGGCAGGCGGCCCCTTCACAAGAAGGGCAAGACCGTGACACCGGCGGCCCCCGTCCAACCGGAGGCATCGGACAACTTGTTGGAGGCGCTCAAAGGCGCTTCCATCGAGCAATAACACCGCACTATCATGAGTGCGGTGATTCAGAAGGTTCAGCTCGCCAAGAGCGGGCTGACCGAAGCCTGCACCAGCCTTCTAACAGGCTTTGAGGTAAGAAGTTAAAATTATGTAATGTAATACCGCATAGACAGTAGCCCCTGATGGTCGCTTCGGTGTTCGGAAAGAAAAGCCGGATTGAGGATCTAAAGAAGATATACGCAGGGTTGCTAAAAATTATGTCAATATGGGTTTGCAGGCTGCGCTACGGACCTCTGCCGCACTGACTGCGGAGGTTGGTGCATTGAAGCAGGATCTCGAGCGGTCTGAGCAAGAGCTCGGCCGTGCCAAGAAGCAGCTCGAGGACAAAGAAGGTGAGTAACACCACTTTGAAAATTTACCTTACAGAAAAGGATTTAGGTTGCAATAAAAATAACAAGGATAACATGGGTACTGCAGGGGCCACTAACGAGGTGGCAACCCTGAAGGAGGCTGTGTCTGCGGCCGAACGCAATGTGGCCGCGGAACGGGCAGAGCGAGAGAAGCAGGAGGCGCGGGTGGCGGATGTGCGGCAAGAGCTCCAGGCTCTCATGGAAAAGCATGAGAGTTTGGAGCGCGACTCAAAGACTCGAGAGTCCGAGCTTGCCTCAGCTCTCGAAAGTGCCAAAGCCGCCAAGGCCGAGGCCCATAAGGCCCTTCAGGAGGTTGAGGAGGTGAAGAAAATATCGGCGGGTAAGGCATTTTTCATGCAAAGCAAGCATGTTAATGTAAACTACCTGACACTTACCCGAATTCGGAGCTCTCCAGGGGCGTTTGCAGATCTGCCTCGTAGTGTATCCGACGCCGCCGCATTCTACCATGGCGAGGAGGGGAGCTCAATGGAGAAGGTCTTCTGGTCTCAGTATGCTGAGGCCGCCCTTCCGGTGCCCCCTAGCGACCAACTGAAGCAGCTGGTCGAGCTCCACAAGGTAGCCGAGCAGGCCATGAAAAGCCTCATAGTCCGGCTGTGGCCTGGAGAGGCCATGCCTGGGAGCTACTTCGGCCTCGTGCGGCGGCTGGTGGATGCGTGCCCCTTGTTGGAGGTCGTCAAGCGCTCCTCCTGTATTGAAGGTGCTCCTCAGGCCCTTGCCCGCGCAAAAGTGCACTGGGGCAAGCTGGATGCGGAGAAGCTTATCACTGACGCGCCGCCAGCGGGCAAGGAGTATCGTACGCCCGAGATGTACTATAAGACTGTCCTGAAGGGTGCCCGCAAGATTGTGGATGAGTGCCCCAGAGATGTAATTATTGAGTAGACTCGCTATGTATTATCCTGTGCGCTGAAAACTTTGTTCATATGCGCTAAGCAACGCTTGTTTGATTTAAAATATTACCTTCTGTGCGGCCGTTTATAAAATCTGAGAGATGGCAAGTCGTCGGCTTCAGCCCCCAAGCCACGAGTGCTGATGTGTTCGGGATAAACTTGAGCACTCTTGTTCCCATTCTTGGGTCCATCTAGGGAGGCGCTCAACACAACGAACAAGGCAACCGGACTTATAATGCTTGAACACTCTCACTTAGCCATAGAATTCTATAATTTTAAATTTCAGCGAAGCCCCTGGTATTCGGAAGACCGAGTTGGGGGCGCTATCCACGTCTTGGCCGGACATTATCCGGTTCTTCGCTTGACGCGGCATAAGTCTTTAAGGACTCGAAAAGACCTCTCGAACAGCGACAGTCTCTCGCCTTATCATGACAGTCAGTTTTAGCTTTCTCCACTGAGGCGCTCACCCAGCTCAACCGGGGCGCAATCGCAGTGGTTCTCCCAGTGCCACCTTAGCCGACAGAACGAAACGTAAGGTACCAAAACGTGGGAGCCGGGCAAACCCAACTATTGACCCAAGACATGATTCAGAGCCGATTCATATAATGCTATAAGTTCGGGGTGCCGCACTTGTGAAAGTGTTCGGACTTATCACACCATAATGTGGGGAACGTAAGCCCCTGGTGTATTTGGCCGTACCAAAATATACGGGTGCAAGATGTCATTAATGAACATATGTGTAAAGTAATGCAATAACAGGCAAAAAATGCTGCATTATTTATTCAAGGAATTCTGCTATGAGTGTGGAATGATACAAATAGTGCGGTAAGCAAGGGATTGGACTAATTAAACATGTCCCCCTCCAGGGGTGGGCTGCGGACTTGTGTATATAATCAAATTTAATGCTCGTAATGGAGACCACCTGAGTGTTCATTGCAGCCTTCTTTCTTCCCTGGCTGTTGCATCGTGAGTTCGGCGGGTTCACCACCGGACAGGGCCTCTGGTGAACGGAGTCCTGTGTATACAAAGAAGGAAAATAATAATAAAAAAGAGTGACACACTTGTGAGCCCCTGGTGTGGTCGAGCCGCACTCTGGGTCTGTTTTGGTCGTGCCCCTTCCCCTAGGCCCATGGTATCTCCAGAGCGTAATGATGTACGCGGAGGGTTGGTCTTGCAATTATGCAAGGGCTGGGGTTGGGGCCGCATTGCTACGCGTGCTCGGATCGTGCCAGGTGGTCTTGGTTGATGTTGCTTCGGGCGTGTTTGGCCGTATCCGGCCGTTTAACGGCCGGACTCGAAAATTGCCTTAAAAGGCTGCTCTGTACTTCTGCCGCGAGAGCCGCTGTGTGTTCCTCCGTTCGGAGGGAGCGTTCCGTTTTTCCAATGACCTTGATGCCTCCACGGGGGCCTGGCATCTTGAGCTTGAGGTATGTGTAATGCGGCACCGCGTTGAACTTTGCGAACACGGTTCGTCCGAGCAGAGCGTGATAGCCGCTGCGGAACGGGACTATGTCGAAGATTAACTCCTCGCTCCGGAAATTATCCGGGGATCCGAAGACCACTTCCAGTGTGACTGAGCTTGTACCATTGGCCTCAACACCTGGTATGACGCCTTTGAAGGTCGTCTTTGTAGGTTTAATCCTTGAGGGGTCTATGCCTATCTTGCGCACTGTATCCTCATAAAGCAGGTTCAGGCTACTGCCGCTGTCCATTAGGACTCTTGTGAGGTGAAATCCATCGACGATTGGGTCTAAAACCAATGCGGCGAATCCGCCATGGCGGATACTGGTCGGATGGTCTCTTCGGTCGAAAGTGATCGGGCAAGAGGACCATGGATTGAACTTAGGGGCGACTGGCTCCATCGCATATACGTCCCTTAGTGCACGCTTCCGCTCCCTCTTGGGTATATGGGTTGCGTATATCATGTTTACCGTCCGCACTTGTGGGGGGAAACCCTTCTGTCCTCTACTGTTCGGCGGTTGGGTCTCTTCCTCGTCGTCGCTATGCAGCCCCTTGTCATTGTTTTCGGCAATTAACTTGCCTGCCTGCTTGAAGACCCAACAATCTCTGTTGGTGTGATTAGCTGGCTTTTCGGGGGTGCCATGTATCTGGCATGAGCGATCGAGTATTCGGTCCAAATTGGACGGACCCGGAGTGGTTCTTTTTAATGGCTTCTTCCGCTTACCGGGTTTAGAGCCTCGGAATCCGGCGTTGACTACCGTATCCTCCTTGTCGTCGCCGTTAACGCGGCGTTTATTTTTGCTTCAACACGACCTGCCATTGTGGTCCTTTGTGTCCGGACTACCAGCATTTTTGCTGAGGTTATGGCTGCAAGCTAGCCAGCTATCCTCTCCCGCACAGAAGCGGGTCATTAATGATGTGAGGGCTGCCATGGATTTCAGCTTTTCCTGTCCTAGGTGCCGGGCTAGCCACTCCTCGCGGATGTTATAATTGAAGGCTGCGAGGGCCTCTGTATCCGGACAGTCGACGATTTGATTTTTCTTTGTTAAGAACCGTGTCCACAATTCTCTGGCCGATTCGTCTGGCTGCTGGATTATGTGGCTTAGGTCATCGACGTCTGGTGGCCGCATATATGTGCCCTGGAAGTTGTCGAGGAATGCGGCTTCCAGGTCCTCCCAACACCCAATTGACTCTACGGGCAGGCTGTTAAGCCAATGCCGAGCTGGTCCTTTAAGCTTGAGCGGGAGGTATTTGATGGCGTGGAGATCGTTGCCACGGGCCATATGGATGTGAAGGAGATAATCTTCGATCCAAACCGCGGGGTCTGTCATGCCATCATAGGATTCAATGTTTACGGGTTTAAACCCTTCATGGATTTGATGATCCATTACTTCGTCAGTGAAGCATAGCGGGTGTGCGGCGCCTCTGTATTGAGCAATATCACGACGTAGCTCAAGGGAGCGTTGTCTGCTGTGTTCGGCCCGGCCGGAGTTGTTGTATCTGGCTCGACGGTATTCGTCATGGGTCGTGGGGCGCCCACGTGATCCATAGATAGATCTGGATTGTCTTGCCTTATCCTCCAATATGTCCCGCAAGTTCGGCGCGTTCCCTCGTGGCTTCGTACTTTTTGAGCGATGCCAGGGTACGGTCTTGATGGAAGGCCTGGATGCCTCTCTGTCGCGACCACGGGGTGGTCGGTCGGCCGTATTGTGCGCTGGTGATGAGGTTATGTATGCTTCCTCCTCTACTCGAGGGAGCAACTTGCATTTTGGGTAGCTTTTGGAGGGGCGTTCGAGTTCGTACTCTTCGGCCGCGAGGACCTCGGTCCATCGATCGGCCAGCAGGTCTTGATCAGCTTGAAGCTGCTGCTGCTTTTTCTTTAGGCTATTTGCCGTGGCCATTAGCCTGCATATGAAATGCTCTTGTTCGACGGGATCCTCGGGCACGACGAATTCGTCGTCGTCGAGGCTTGCCTCGTCTCCGGAGGGAGGCATGTAATTATCATCCTCGACCTCTTCGTCTGCTGCTCTCTCGTGAGGGCTTGCTTCTGCATCCTCCTGCGCTGAATCTTGCTGGAGGGGATTGTCTTCGGTACTGTCTGGGGTGTTATTATCTCCTGTGCCGGAATCTCCATTCTTGCTGTGGCGGGATTTAGAGCGGTGCCGCTGACGTCGGCGCTTGGGCTGTTTCTTTAAGGAATCTGCCTCCGCTGCTTCTTCGCCGTCCCCATCTTTTGGGGTGTCCACCATGTATATGTCATATGACGAGGTGGTCTTCCAGTGCCCTCTAGGCGCTGGTTCTTGTTCGTCTCCGGCATCGTCGTCCATACCGTCGATGTCTTCGGAGTCATAATCTAGCATGTCGGTTAGATCGTCGACAGTGGCTACAAAGTGGGTGGTGGGTGGGGTTTGAATTTCTTTGTCATCCGCATCCCAACCATCCTGGCCATAATCCGGCCAGGGCTCTCCGGATAGCGAGAGATGCTTTAGCGAATTTAGAATGTCGCCAAAGGGCGAGTGCTAAAAGATGTCCGCAGCGGTGAACTCCATGATCGGCGCCCAATCGGATTCGTTTGGCAGGGGCGTAGGAGGTTCGGAGTCCGGTAGGGAGTCCGGCACCTCAGAGTCACGAGCTTTATAGGGGACAAGGTCAGTGTTCGGCTCCATCGCCGCGGAAGTTGCAGCCCCCCGAGGCGGTGTCCAGCCACCGGTCCTCGATCTGGGCGATCGGCTCCGGACTGAGGGCCGGAGCGGATTCGTGTGCGGCCACCAAGGCACTGTCCGGCGGCAGAGCTAAATCATGCCCATCATGACAGTGCAGCACGCTCGGCTGTGGCTCGGGTCCGTCGAAGATCAAGTCCCCGCGGATGTCGGCCGTGAAGTTTAGGTTCCGAACCTGACCTGACGGCCAGGGGCGTAGCTTTCGATCTGCTCCAGATGGCCAAGTGAATTAGCCCGCAGTGCGAAGCCGCCGAATACGAAGATCTGTCCGGGGAGAAAAGTCTCACCCTGGACGGCGTTGTTGTTGATTGAAGAAGCCATCGAGCCTATCGGTGACGACACAGAGGAACTCTCAATGAAAGCACCAATGTCGGTGTCAAAACCGGCGGATCTCGGGTAGGGGGTCCTGAACTATGCGTCTAGGCGGATGGTAATAGGAGACAAGGGACACAATGTTTTACCCAGGTTCGGGCCCTCTTGATGGAGGTAAAACCCTACATCCTGCTTGATTAATATTGATGATATGGGTAGTACAAGAGTGGATCTACCACGAGATCAAGGAGGCTAAACCCTAGAAGCTAGCCTATGGTATGATTGTTGTAATGGATGTTGTGTCCTACGGACTAAAGCCCTCCGGTTTATATAGACACCGGAGAGGGCTAGGGTTACACAGAGTCGGTTACAATGGTAGGAGATCTACATATCCGTATCGCCAAGCTTGCCTTCCACGCCAAGGAAAGTCCCATCCGGACACGGGACGGAGTCTTCAATCTTGTATCTTCGTAGTCTTGGAGTTCGGCGGACGATGATAGTCCGGCTGTCCGGACACCCCCTAGTCCAGGACTCCCTCACTCTTCTTTTACATTAAGGACAAGCTATGTCCGAATTCCCGACCCCTCCATGCCGGATTCCCGCGGAGGGACGGACTTTGATCAAGCCCTGAACCTAAAGTCAGGCAGCGGGCCGGATTCGTTGGACAACATCCAACAAGCCAAGCTTCCAAGTTCGTAAACTTTCCGGCCCTTGAGTCTTAGATTGGACGGGGTTCCAAATTTAATTCCACCCGCCCACCCAAACACAAGCGATCTATCCCGAATCCTGCAAGAGCCCGCTGAAACAGTACACCATTACTAGGCCAGATTCCTCCTGGTTATGGACAAGATAAAGGACTACCGTGAGGAAAGTGCAATCTCAATTTTCTACAATAATTGCATGGACAAGGGAATCATGAACGCCATAAGTCATCGCGAAATTGCACGCTTCGCCGACTTGGCGTCCATAGTATGAAAGTACTGTGCGATGGAGAGCACCTGGAAAACCGAAACCAAATTTTGGGACAATCCGGCTCCGAACACAACCCTAGTCCAAAATAAAAGGGTGCATCATATTCAGGCACCTGGGTTAAAAAACAAAAAGCAAAAACCCCCTAAAGGGCACGGAACCGTGCTGGAGGGATGGCTCAGCGGACCTTGCAAAATCCATAGTACAGAGGGCGCCACTCCAACACATAGCCTTCGAGCATGTTGGATACTACAGCAGGTGGCCAAAAGTGTCGAAGAGCTTCTAGCCCCAGAGAACCAGCCCAGTAGTACCAGTACGGTATTAACAGTCTTCGAGACTTCCGCATCAAATAATATGCGGAAACGAACACTCCGCAGCCTTGCCGAAGTCTACCAAGTAGCAACAATAAATCCATGGAGTGACACGGCTATTACCTTTAACGCCAGTGACGAACCTAAATTCCGAACAGCCCGAGCACCAGCCGCATTGGTCCTCAGTCCAATAGTGGACGGCTTTCGCCTTACTAAGGAGGATGGCGGCAGCGGATTAAACCTCATCTACGAGGAAACCCTTCGAAAAATGGAAGTAGACTGGAGCCGCATTGAGCGAAGCAACACAACCTTCAGAGGAATAATCCCTAGTCGAGAAGCATGCTGCACAGGAAAAATCACACTGGATGTGGTATTCGGCTCGCCGGACAACTACAGGTCCGAGGAGATCACGTTCCATGTGGCCCTGTTCAGCAGCGGATACCACGCTTTATTAGGATGAGACGCATTCACAATTTTTCAAGCTATACCCCATTACGGGTACATGAAGCTCAAAATGCCCGGGCCCAACGGAATCATCACCCTTGCCGGTGATCCGGACATAGCGCTCCGTGCCAAAAATAAGACAGCCGCACTAGCCCTAGAGGCGCTATCCGAAGCCCTAGCGGCCGAGGAACTCACAGCGCTGCGCTCCACGGTGAACAGGGACGACGTGATACTTGACAAAAGATCCAAGTGCACCTCTTTTAAGCCAGCGAACGAAATAGTCAAATTCCAAGTCCATCCAACGGACCCTACAAAGACGGCCTCCATTGGGGCACAATTAAACCCTAATGTAGACGCCGCACTACGAGAATTCCTACGGGAAAATTGGGATATTTTTGCCTGGCACCCTTCAGACATGCCAGGAATCCCACGCCGGCTGGCAGAGCACAGCCTAAATATCCTAAAAGGATTCAAGCCAGTCAAACAGGCTCTTCGGCGATTTTCCGAACCCAAAAGACAAGAAATGGGAGAGGAACTAGCCAAACTATTAGAAGCCAGATTCATCAGAAACATAAAACATCCGGACTGGCTAGCAAACTAAAGGAAATATGCCCTAGAGGCAATAATAAAGTTATTATTTATTTCCTTATATCATGATAAATGTTTATTATTCATGCTAGAATTGTATTAACCGGAAACATAATACATGTGTGAATATATAGACAAACAGAGTGTCACTAGTATGCCTCTACTTGACTAGCTTGTTAATCAAAGATGGTTATGTTTCCTAACCATGGACAAAGAGTTGTTATTTGATTAACGGGATCACATCATTAGTTGAATGATCTGATTGACCTGACCCATTCCGTTAGCTTAGCACCCGATCGTTTAGTATGATGCTATTGCTTTCTTCATGACTTATACATGTTCCTATGACTATGAGATTATGCAACTCCCGTTTACCGGAGGAACACTTTGTGTGCTACCAAACGTCACAACGTAACTGGGTGATTATAAAGGTGCTCTATAGGTGTCTCCAAAGGTACTTGTTGGGTTGGCGTATTTCGAGATTAGGATTTGTCACTCCGAATGTCGGAGAGGTATCTCTGGGCCCTCTCGGTAATGCACATCACTTAAGCCTTGCAAGCATTGCAACGAATGAGTTGGTTGCGAGATGATGTATTACGGAACGAGTAAAGAGACTTGCCGGTAACGAGATTGAAATAGGTATTGGATACCGACGATCGAATCTCGGGCAAGTAACATACCGATGACAAAGGGAACAACGTATATTGTTATGCAGTCTGACCGATAAAGATCTTCGTAGAATATGTAGGAACCAATATGGGCATCCAGGTCCCGCTATTGGTTATTGACCGGAGACGTGTCTCGGTCATGTCTACATTGTTCTAGAACCGTAGGGTCCGCACGCTTAAGGTTTCGATGACAGTTATATTATGAGTTTATGAGTTTTGATGTACCGAAGGAGTTCAGAGTCCCGGATGAGATCGGGGACATGACGAGGAGTCTCGAAATGATCGAGACGTAAAGATCGATATATTAGACGACTATATTTGGACATCGGAAAGGTTCCGAGTGGTTCAGGTATTTTTCAGAGTACCGGGGAGTTATGGGAAAATGGGGGAGAAGTATTGGGCCTTCTTGGGCCATACGGGAAAGAGAGAGGGGCTGCCTAGGGCAGCCCCCCCCCCCCCCGAAGGCCTAGTCCGAATTGGACCAGGGGGAGGGGCTGCGCCCCCTCCTTCCTTCCCTTCTCCCTCCCCCTTCCTTGTCTCCTACTCCTAATACTTGGAAGGATTCCTAGTTGGACTAGGAAAGGGGGAATCCTACTCCCGGTGGGAGTAGGACTCCCCTAGGGCGCGCCATAGAGAGGGCCGGCCCTCCCCTCCTCCACTCCTTTATATACGGGGGCAAGGGGCACCCCATAGACACACAAGTTGATCTTCGTGATCGTTCCTTAGTCGTGTGCGGTGCCCCCCTCCACGATATTACACCTTGGTCATATTGTAGCGGTGCTTAGGCGAAGCCCTGCGACGGTTGAACATCAAGATCGTCACCACGCCGTCGTGCTGACGGAACTCCTCCCTGAAGCTCTGCTGGATCGGAGCCCGGGGTGCGTCATCGAGTTGTACGTGTGTCAAGAACTCGGAGGTGCCGGAGTAACGGTTCTTGGATCAGTTGGACCGGGAAGACGTACGACTACTTCCTCTACGTTGTGTCAACGCTTCCGCTTCGGTCTACGAGGGTACGTAGACAACACTGTCCCCTCTCGTTGCTATGCCATCACCATGATCTTGCGTGTGCGTAGGAAATTTTTTGAAATTACTACGTTCCCCAACAGTGGCATCCGAGCCTAGGTTTTATGGTTTGATGTTATATGCACGAGTAGAACAAAAGTGAGTTGTGGGCGATATAAGTCATACTACTTACCAGCATGTCATACTTTGGTTCGGCGGTATTATTGGATGAAGCGGCCCGGACCGACATTACGCGTACGTTTACGCGAGACTGGTTCTACCGCCGTGCTTTGCACACAGGTGGCTGGCGGGTGTCAGTTTCTCCAACTTTAGTTGAACCGAGTGTGGCTACGCCCGGTCCTTGCGAAGGATAAAACAGCACTAACTTGACAAACTATCGTTGTGGTTTTGATGCATAGGTAAGAACAGTTCTTGCTCAGCCCGTAGCAGCCACGTAAAATTTGCAACAACAAAGTAGAGGACGTCTAACTTGTTTTTGCAGGGCATGTTGTGATGTGATATGGTCAAGACGTGATAAGATATAAGTTGTTGTATGAGATGATCATGTTTTGTTGAAGTTATCGGCAACTGGCAGAAGCCCTATGGATGTCTCTTTGTTACATAAGATGCAAGTGCCAAATAATTGCCTTACTTTATCGCTATACAATAGCAATAGTTGCAAGAGCAATAGTTGGTGAGACAACCATGTGATGACACATTGATATAGATCAAGATGATGAAGATCATGGTGTCGTGCCGGTGATGATAGAGATCAAGACAGTACTTTGGAGATGGAGATCAAAGGTGCAACATGATCATGGCCATATCATGTCACATATTTTGATTGCATATGATGTTTATCTATTATACATCTTATTTCTTGCTTTGGTTGACGGTAGCATTTTAAGATGATCTCTCACTAATTATCAAGAAGTGTTCTCCCTGAGTATGCACTGTTGCCAAAGTTCGTCGTGCACCACGTGATGATCGGGTGTGATAAGCTCTACGTCTATCTACAACGGGTGCAAGCCAGTTTTGCACACGCAGAATACTCAGGTTAAACTTGACGAGCCTAGCATATGCAGATATGGCCTCGGAGCACGGAGACCGAAAGGTCGAGCGTGAATCATATAGTAGATATGATCAACATAGTGATGTTCACCATTGAAAACTACTCCATCTCACGTGATGATCGGTTATGGTTTAGTTGATTTGGATCACGTGATCACTTAGATGACTAGAGAGATGTCTGTCTAAGTGGGAGTTCTTAAGTAATATGATTAATTGAACTTAAATTTATCATAAACTTAGTCCTGGTAGTATTTTGCAAATTATGTTGTAAGATCAATAGCTTGCGTTGTTGCTTTGATATGTTTATTTTGATATGTTCCTAGAGAAAATAGTGTTGAAAAATGTTAGTAGCAGTGATGCGGATTGGATCCGCGATCTGAGGTTTATCCTCATTGCTGCACAGAAGAATTATGTCCTTAATGCACCGCCAGGTGACAGACCTATTGCAGGAGCAGATGTAGACGTTATGAACGTTTGGCTAGATCAATATGATGACTACTTGATAGTTTTGTGCACCATGCTTTATGGCTTAGAATCGGGACTTCAAAGATGTTTTAAACATCATGGACCATATGAGATGTTCCAGGAATTGAAGTTAATATTTCAAGCAAATACCCGAGTTGAGAGATATGAAGTCTCCAACAAGTTCTATAACTAAAAGATGGAGGAGAATCGCTCAACTAGTGAGCATGTGCTCAGATTGCCTGGATACTTCAATCGCTTGAATCAAGTGGGAGTTAATCTTCCAGATAAGATAGTGATTGACAGAATTCTCTAGTCACCATCACTAAGTTACTAGAACTTCGAGATGAACTATAGTATGCAAGGGATAACGAAAACGATTCCCGAGCTCTTCGTGATGTTGAAATCAACGAAAGTAGAAATCAAGAAAGAGCATCAAGTGTTGATGATTGACAAGACCACTAGTTTCAAGAAAAGGGCAAAGGGAAAGAAAGGGAAACTTCAAGTAGAATGGCAAACAAGTTGTCACTCCTGTGAAGAAGACCAAAGCTGGACCAAAGCCTGAAACTGAGTGCTTACACTACAAAGGAAATGGTCACTGGAAGAGGAAATGCCCTGAATATTTGGTGGATAAGAAGGATGGCAAAGTGAACAAGGGTATATTTGATATACAGGTTATTGATGTGTGCTTTACTAGTGTTTATAGTAGCCCCTGAGTATTTTATACTTGTTCGGTTGCTAAGATTAGTAACTCGAAACAGGAGTTACAGAATAAACAAAGACTAGTTGAAGGGGAAGTGACGATGAGTGTTGGAAGTAGTTCCAAGATTGATATGATCATCATCGCACACTCCCTATACTTTCGAGATTAGTGTTAAACCTAAATAAATGCTATTTGGCGTTTGCGTTGAGCATGAATATGATTTGATCATGTTTATTGCAATACGGTTATTCATTTAAAAATCAGAGAATAATTGTTGTTCTATTTAAATGAATAAAACCTTCAATGGTCATACACCCAACGAAAATAGTTTGTTGGCTCTTGATCGTAGTGATGCACATATTCATAATATTGATGCCAAAAGATGCAAAGTTAATAATGATAGTGCAACTTATTTGTGGCACTGCCGTTTTGGTCATATCGGTGTAAAGCGCATGAAGAAACTCCATAAAGATGGATTTTTGGAATCACTTGGTTATGAATCATTTGATGCTTGCGAACCGTGCCTTTTGGGCAAGATGACTAAAACTCCATTCTCCGGAACAATGGAACAAGCTACTGACTTATTGGAAATAATACATACCGATGTATGCGATCCAATGAGTGTTGATGCTCGTGGCAAGTATCGTTATTTTCTGACCTTCACAAGATGATTTGAGCAGATATGGGTATATCTACTTGATGAAACATAAATAAATAGTTGAAAGGTTCAAAGAATTTCAGAGTGAAGTGGAAAAATCATCGTAACAAGAAAATAAAGTTTCTATGATCTGATCGCGGAGACGAATATTTGAGTTACGAGTTTGGTCTTCAATTAAAACAATGTGGAATAGTTTCACAGCTCACGTCACCTGGAACACCACAATGTTATGGTGTGTCTGAACGTCGTAACCGCACTTTATTGGATATAGTGCGATCTATGATGTCTCTTACTGATTTACCACTATTGTTTTTGGGTTATGCATTAGAGACAGCTGCATTCACGTTAAAAGGGCACCATCTAAATCCGTTGAGACGACACCATATGAACTGTGGTTTAGCAAGAAACACAAGTTGTCGTTTCTTAAAGTTTGGGGCTGCGATGCTTATGTGAAATAGTTTCATCCTGATAAGCTCGAACCCGAATCGAAGAAGTGCGTCTTCATAGAATACCCAAAGGAAATTGTTGGGTACACCTTCTATCACAGATCCGAAGGCAAGATATTCGTTGCTAAAAATGGATCCTTTCTAGAGAAGGAGTTTCTCTCGAAAGAAGTGAGTGGGAGGAAAGTAGAACTTGATGAGGTAACTGTACCTTCTCCCGAATTGGAAAATTGTTCATCACTGAAATCAGTTCCAGTGATTTCTACACCAATTAGTGAGGAAGCTAATGATGATTGAGGGAGTCCTGGACTAGGGGGTGTCTGGACAGCCGGACTATCATCGTCCACCGGACTCCAAGACTACGAAGATACAAGATTGAAGACTCCGTCCCGTGTCCGGATGGGACTTTCCTTGGCATGGAAGGCAAGCTTGGCGATACGGATATGTAGATCTCCTACCATTGTAACCGACTCTGTGTAACCCTAGCCCTCTCCGGTGTCTATATAAACCGGAGGGCTTTAGTCCGTAGGACACAACATCCATTACAACAATCATACCATAGGCTAGCTTCTTGGGTTTAGCCTCCTTGATCTCGTGGTAGATCCACTCTTGTACTACCCATATCATCAATATTAATCAAGCAGGACGTAGGGTTTTACCTCCATCAAGAGGGCCCGAACCTGGGTAAAACATTGTGTCCCTTGTCTCCTGTTACCATCCGCCTAGACGCACAGTTCAGGACCCCCTACCCGAGATCCGCCGGTTTTGACACCGACATTGGTGCTTTCATTGAGAGTTCCTCTGTGTCGTCACCGATAGGCTCGATGGCTTCTTCAATCAACAACAACGCCGTCCAGGGTGAGACTTTTCTCCCCGGACAGATCTTCGTATTCGGCAGCTTCGCACTGTGGGCTAATTCACTTGGCCATCTGGAGCAGATCGAAAGCTACGCCCCTGGCTGTCAGGTCAGGATCGGAAGCCTAAACTTCACGACCGACATCCGCGGGGACTTGATCTTCGACGGACTCGAGCCACAGCCGAGCGTGTCACACTGTCATGATGGGCATGATTTAGCTCTGCCGCCGGACAGTGCCTTGGTGGCCGCACACGAATTCGCTCCGGCCCTCAGTCCGGAGCCGATCGCCCAGATCGAGGACCGGTGGCTGGACACCGCCTCAGGGGCTGCAACTTCTGTGGCGGTGGAGCCAAACACTGACCTTGTCCCCTATATAGCTCGTGACTCCGAGGTGCCGGACTCCCTGCCGGACTCCGAACCTCCTGCGCCCCTGCCAATCGAATCCAATTGGGCACCGATCATGGAGTTCACCGCTGCGGACATCTTTTAGCACTCGCCCTTTGGCGACATTATAAATTCGCTAAAGCATCTCTCGCTATCCGGAGAGCCCTGGCCGGATTATGGCCAGGATGGTTGGGATGCGGACGACAAAGAAATTCAAACCCCACCCACCACCCACTTTGTAGGCACTGTCGACGATCTAACCGACATGCTAGATTATGACTCCGAAGACATCGACGGTATGGACGACGATGCCGGAGACGAACAAGAACCAGCGCCTACAGGGCATTGGAAGACCACCTCGTCATATGACATATACATGGTGGACACCTCAAAAGATGGGGACGGCGAAGAAGCAGTGGAGGCAGATTCCTTAAAGAAACAGCCCAAGCGCCAACGTCAGTGGTGCCGCTCTAAATCCCTCCACAGCAAGAATGGAGATTCCGGAACAGGAGATAATAACACCCCAGACAGTACCGAAGACAATCCCCTCCAGCAAGATTCAGCGCAGGAGGATGCAGAAGCAAGCCCTCGCGAGAGAGCGGCAGACGAAGAGGTCGAGGATGATAATTACATGCCTCCCTCCGGAGACGAGGCAAGCCTCGATGACGACGAATTCGTCGTGCCCGAGGATCCCGTCGAACAAGAGCGTTTCAAACGCAGGCTAATGGCCACGGCAAATAGCCTAAAGAAAAAGCAGCAGCAGCTTCATGCTGATCAAGACCTGCTGGCCGATCGATGGACCGAGGTCCTCGCGGCCGAAGAGTACGAACTCGAACGCCCCTCCAAAAGCTACCCAAAACGCAAGTTGCTCCCCCGATTAGAGGAGGAAGCATACATACCCTCATCACCAGCGCACAATACGGCCGACCGACCACCCCGTGGTCGCGACAGAGAGGCATCCAGGCCTTCCATCAAGACCGTACCCCGGCATCGCTCAAAAAGTACGAAGCCACGAGGGAACACGCCGGACTTGCGGGACATATTGGAGGATAAGGCAAGACAATACAGATCTATCTATGGATCACGTGGGTGCCCCACGACCCACGACGAATACCGTCGAGCCGGATACAACAACTCCGGCTGGGCCGAACACAGCAGACAACGCTCCCTTGAGCTACGTTGTGATATTGCTCAATACAGAGGCGCCGCACACCCGCTATGCTTCACTGACGAAGTAATGGATCATCAAATCCCTGAAGGGTTTAAACCCGTAAACATTGAATCCTACGATGGCACGACAGACCCCGCAGTTTGGATCGAAGATTATCTCCTTCACATCCATATGGCCCGTGGCGACGATCTCCACGCCATTAAATACCTCCCACTCAAGCTTAAAGGACCAGCTCGGCATTGGCTTCACAGCCTGCCCGCAGAGTCAATTGGGTGTTGGGAGGACCTGGAAGCCGCATTCCTCGACAACTTCCAGGGCACATATGTGCGGCCACCAGATGCCGATGACCTAAGCCACATAATCCAGCAGCCAAACGAATCGGCCAGACAATTCTGGACACGGTTCTTAACAAAGAAAAATCAAATCGTCGACTGTCCGGATGCAGAGGCCCTCGCAGCCTTCAAACATAACATCCGCGATGAGTGGCTAGCCCGGCACCTAGGACAGGAAAAGACGAAATCCATGGCAGCCCTCACATCATTAATGACCCGCTTCTGTGCGGGAGAGGATAGCTGGCTAGCTCACAGCAATAACCTCAGCAAAAATGCTGGTAGTCCGGACACAAAGGACCACAATGGCAGGTCGCGTCGAAGCAAAAATAAATGCCGCATTAACGGCGACGACAAGGAGGATACGGCAGTCAACGCCGGATTCCGAGGCTCCAAACCCGGTCAGCGGAAGAAGCCATTCAAAAGAACCACTCCGGGTACGTCCAATTTGGACCGAATACTCGACCGCTCATGCCAGATACATGGCACCCCCGAAAAGCCAGCTAATCACACCAACAGAGATTGTTGTGTCTTCAAGCAGGCAGGCAAGTTAATTGCCGAAAACAATGACAAGGGGCTACATAGCGATGACGAGGAAGAGTCCCAACCGCCGAACAGTAGAGGACGGAAGGGTTTCCCCCCACAAGTGCGGACGTTAAACATGATATACGCAACCCATATACCCAAGAGGGAGCGGAAGCGTGCACTAAGGGACGTATATGCAATGGAGCCAGACGCCCCTAAGTTCAATCCATGCTCCTCTTGCCCGATCACTTTCGATTGAAGAGACCATCCGACCAGTATCCGCCATGGCGGATTCGCCGCATTTGTTTTAGACCCAATCGTCGACGGATTTCACCTCACAAGAGTCCTAATGGACGGCGGCAGTAGCCTGAACCTGCTTTATCAGGATACAGTGCGCAAGATGGGCATAGACCCCTCAAGGATTAAACCTACAAAGATGACCTTCAAAGGTGTCATACCAGGTGTTGAGGCCAATTGTACAGGCTCAGTCACACTGGAAGTGATCTTCGGATCCCCGGATAATTTCCGGAGCGAGGAGTTAATCTTCGACATAGTCACGTTCCGCAGCGGCTATCACACTCTGCTCGGACGAACCGCGTTCGCAAAGTTCAACGTGGTGTCGCATTACGCATACCTCAATCTCAAGATGCCAGGCCCCCGTGGAGTCATCACGGTCAACGGAAATACGGAACACTCCCTTCGAACGGAGGAACACACAGCGGCTCTCACGGCAGAAGTACAGAGCAGCCTTTTAAGGCAATTTTCGAGTCCGGCCGTTAAACGGCCAGATACGGCCAAACGCGCCCGAAGCAACATCAACCAAGACCACCTGGCACGATCCGAGCACGCGTAGCAATGCGGCCCCAACCCCAGGCCTTGCATAATTGCAAGACCAACCCTCCGCGTACATCATTACGCTCTGGAGATACCATGGGCCTAGGGGGAGGGGCACGACCACAACAGACCCAGAGTGCGGCTCGACCACACAAGTGGCTCAAAAGTGTGTCACTCTTTTTTATTATTATTTTCCTTCTTTGTATACACAGGACTCCATTCACCAGAGGCCCTGTCCGGCAGTGAACCCGCCGAACTCACGATGCAACAGCCAGGGAAGAAAGAAGGTTGCGATGAACACTCAGGTGGTCTCCATTACGAGCATTAAATTTGATTATATACACCAGTACGCAGCCCACCCCTGGAGGGGGACATGTTTAATTAGTCCAATCCCTTGCTTACCGCACTATTTGTATCATTCCGCACTCATAGCAGAATTCCTTGAATAAATAATGCAGCATTTTTTGCCTGTTATTGCATTACTTTACACATATGTTCATTAATGACATCTTGCACCCGTATATTTTGGTACGGCCGAATACACCAGGGGCTTATGTTCCCCGCATTATGGTGTGATAAGTCTGAACACTTTCACAAGTGCGGCACCCCGAACTTATAGCATTATATGAATCGGCTCCGAATCATGTCTTGGGTCAATAGTTGGGTTTGCCCGGCTCCCACGTTTTGGTACCTTACGTTCCGTTCTGTCGGCTAAGGTGGCACTAGGAGAACCACTGCAATTGCGCCCCAGTTGAGCTGGGCGAGCGCCTCAGTGGAGAAAGCTAAAACTGACTGTCATGATAAGGCGAGAGACTGTCGCTGTTCGAGAGGTCTTTTCGAGTCCTTAAAGACTTATGCCGCGTCAAGCGAAGAACCGGATAATGTCCGGCCAAGGCGTGGATAGCGCCCCCAACTCGGTCTTCTAAATACCAGGGGCTTCGCCGAAATTTAAAATTATAGAATTCTATGGCTAAGTGAGAGTGTTCAAGCATTATAAGTCCGGTTGCCTTGTTCATTGTGTTGAGCGCCTCCCTAGATGGACCCAAGAATGGGAACAAGAGTGCTCAAGTTTATCCCGAACACCCCAGCACTCGTGGCTTGGGGGCTGAAGCCGACGACTTGCCATCTCTCAGATTTTATAAACGGCCGCACAGAAGGTAATATTTTAAATCAAACAAGCGTTGCTTAGCGCATATGAACAAAGTTTTCGGCGCACAGGATAATACATAGCGAGTCTACTCAATAATTACACCTCTGGGGCACTCATCCGCAATCTTGCGGGCACCCTTCAGGACAGTCTTATAGTACATCTCGGGCGTACGATACTCCTTGCCTGCTGGCGGCACGTCAGTGATAAGCTTCTCCGCATCCAGCTTGCCCCAGTGCACTTTTGCACGGGCAAGGGCCCGACGAGCACCTTCAATACAGGTGGAGCGCTTGACGACCTCCAACAAGGGGCACGCATCCACCAGCCGCCGCACGAGGCCGAAGTAGCTCCCAGGCATGGCCTCTCTAGGCCACAGCCGGACTATGAGGCCCTTCATGGCCTGCTCGGCTACCTTGTGGAGCTCGACCAGCTGCTTCAGCTGGTCGCTAGGGGGCACCGGAAGGCCGGCCTCAGCGTACTAAGACCAGAAGACCTTCTCCGTTCAGCTCCCCTCCTCGCCACGGTAGAATGCGGCGGCATCGGATACACTGCGAGGCAGATCTGCAAACGCCCCTGGAGAGCTTCGAATTTGGGTAAGTGTCAGGTAGTTTACATTAACATGCTTGCTTTGCATGAAAAATGCCTTACCCGCCGCTATTTTCTTCACCTCCTCAACCTCCTGAAGGGCCTTATGGGCCTCGGCCTTGGCGGCTTTGGCACTTTCGAGAGCCGAGGCAAGCTTGGACTCTCGAGTCTTTGAGTCGCGCTCCAAACTCTCATGCTTTTCCATGAGAGCCTGGAGCTCTTGCCGCACTTCCGCCACCCGCGCCTCCTGCTTCTCTCGCTCTGCCCGTTCCGCGGCTGCATTGCGTTCGGCCGCGGACACAGCCTCCTTCAGGGTTTCCACCTCGTTAGTGGCCCCTACAGTACCCACGTTATCCTTGTTATTTTTATTGCAACCTAAATCCTTTTCAGTAAGGTAAATTTTCAAAGTGGTGTTACTCACCTTCTTTGTCCTCGAGCTGCTTCTTGGCACGGCCGAGCTCTTGCTCAGACCGCTCGAGATCCTGCTTCAATGCACCGACATCCGCAGTCAGTGCGGCAGAGGTCAGCAGCGCAGCCTGCAAACCCATATTGACATAATTTTTAGCAACCCTGCGTATATCTTCTTTAGATCCTCAGTCCGGCTTTTCTTTCCGAACACCGAACCGAGCATCAGGGGCTACTGTCTATGCGGTATTACATTACATAATTTTAACTTCTTACCTCAAAGCATGTTGGCTGCTGCAGGCTTCGGTCAGCGCGCTCTTGGCGAGCTGAACCTTCTGAATCACCGCACTCATGATAGTGCGGTGTTCTTCCTCGATGGAAGCACCTTTGAGCGCCTCCAACAAGTTGTCTGGCGCCTCCGGTTGGACGGGGGCCGCTAGTGTCACGGTCTTGCCCTTCTTGCGAAGGGGCCGCCTGCCGGACTCTGGAACCACTGCAGGTTCCGGCATAGAGTCCGGCGCAAAGTCCGGGAGGCTGCCTTGCGACGCCTCCGGAGCATCCTCCTGATGGGTCCCTTCCCGGGATCCCACCTCGGCGTCCTTAGCGGCGCGAGGGGTGGAGGCAGTCGGAATGGAATCCACATCCGACGCATCCAACGACCCGCTCAACGAAGCAGGGAGATCATCGTCGGTCGGACTGCAGGCAGTATGCGGCATTAGAAGGACATTATGTGACACAAAAGAAATTGCAGATCATTGAGGAATCCGGATACTTACGATCTCGCCTGAGGCCTGGCCCTTGAGGGCCACTCTTCATCACCAACGTTGGCGTTGGCGGAGCTGTCCGGGGGAATAGTTCTTCCCCTCTTGGACCCTTCGACCTCCCCTGTTGGGGAGGCCTTCCTCTTTCTCTCTCCCTCCTCTGGGAGAGATTCTTCTTCCTCCTCCTCATCTTCGGGGGAGGAATCCGCCTCAGAGTCGTCGGACACCTGAAAACGGGAACTCTTTCGAGTACCCGTGGCCACCTTCTTGGCCTTCTTCTCCGGCACCACGTGCGGTGCCGGAACCAGCAGCCCCGCTGGACGGGCGTCCACTAGGTCTTCTGGCATGGGAGCCGGGCAGATGAGCTGCTCGGCCTTCTTCATCCATTCCTGTCAAAGGAAAAGGGAGATTGAAACCCGCTTAGGGCCGAACTATTAACAACAAGTGTCCCGTAAAGGGGTAGAATCACTTACCTCGTCAGCTGGACGCTGCGTGTGAAATCCGCGATCTTCCGTCGCGGATGCGGGGGCTTCGGCGCCCATAAACAGCACCCTCCAGGCACCTTCGTATGTCGTGTCGAAGAGCCCGCTCAGCGCCTGGTGATGTGCCGGATCAAACTCCCACAGGTTGAATGCCCATTCTTGGCATGGGAGAATCCGGCGGACGAGCATGACTTGGACCACATTAAACAGCCTGAGCTTCTTGTTCACCAGCTTCTGGATACAGGCTTGGAGTCCTGTCAGCTCCTTCGAACTACCCCATAGCAAGCCCTTCTCTTTCCAGGAGGTGAGCTGCACAAGGATACCAGATCTGAATTCGGGGGCCGCCGCCCACTTAGGGTCGCGCGGCTCGGTGATGTAGAACCACCCCGACTGCCACCCCTTGACGGACTCCACGAAGGCCCCTTCGAACCAGAGGATGTTGGGCATCTTGCCCAACATGGCGCCTCCACACTCCGCCTGCGTGCCCTTCACTACCTTCGGCTTGACGTTGAAGGTCTTGAGCCACAAGCCAAAGTGGGCTGGATGCAGAGGAAGGCCTCGCACACGACGATGAACGCCGCGATGTTGAGGATGAAGTTCGGTGCCAGATCATGGAAATCCAGGCCGTAGTAGAACATGAGCCCCCGGACAAAGGGGTGAAGTGGAAAGCCCAGTCCGCGGAGGAAGTGGGGGAGAAATACGACCCTCTCATGGGGCCTGGGGGTGGGGATGAGCTGCCTCTTGTCGGGCAGCCGGTGCGCAATGTCGCCGGAAAGGTATCCGGCGCTGCGCAGTTTGGCGATGTGCTCCTCCTTAACGGAGGAGGCCAACCATTTACCTCCCTCTCCGGACATGGTCGGAGAAGGTTGATATGAGACGCGTGAACTTGGGCGCTGGAGCTCGAGTGCACGGAGATGGATAAGCAAAGGAGGAAGAAGGCATAGGTGAAAAGGTGGATCCTTATCCCCTTATATATAGGCGGACGAAGACTATACGTCCCAACCGGCCTGGTAAAACTCGCTTATCTCCCAAGCGCCACCATCAATGGCGCGGTTGGGTTACCCACGTCCGTATTGATGAGAATCCCGGAATAAGGGGAACACGATCTCTGCTTCGACAAGACGTGCCAAGGAAACCGCTTCGCTAAACGCGCTGAGGTGGTATAATAAAAAACGATTCAAGTAAAAGCTTGGTAGTGGTGTGACGTCATGCCGCAGAACACATCAGCAGATTGAACTTGTGCACATATTATTCTCTCTACGGTGGAATGTGGAACTTATTTTGCAGAGCTGGACACTATCCTGGTGTTCACAATCTTCTATGGATTATTCAAAGGAGGAACCCGCCTTGCAATGCCGAACATTATGCGCGCTGGACTTATCATCATTGAAGCCAGGTTCAGGGGCTACTGAGGGAGTCCTGGACTAGGGGGTGTCTGGACAGCCGGACTATCATCGTCTGCCGGACTCCAAGACTACGAAGATACAAGATTGAAGACTCCGTCCCGTGTCCGGATGGGACTTTCCTTGGCGTGGAAGGCAAGCTTGGCGATACGGATATGTAGATCTCCTACCATTGTAACCGACTCTGTGTAACCCTAGCCCTCTCCGGTGTCTATATAAACCGGAGGGCTTTAGTCCATAGGACACAACATCCATTACAACAATCATACCATAGGCTAGCTTCTAGGGTTTAGCCTCCTTGATCTCGTGGTAGATCCACTCTTGTACTACCCGTATCATCAATATTAATCAAGCAGGACGTAGGGTTTTACCTCCATCAAGAGGGCCTGAACCTGGGTAAAACATCGTGTCCCTTGTCTCCTGTTACCATTCGCCTAGACGCACAGTTCAGGACCCCCTACCCGAGATCCGCCGGTTTTGACACCGACAATGATGATCATGAAACTTTAGATCAAGTTACTACAGAACCTCGTAGGTCTTCTAGAGTACGGTCCGCACCAGAGTGGTATGGTAATCCTGTTCTGGAAGTCATGTTACTAGACCATGATGAACCTACAAACTATGAGGAAGCGATGATGAGCCCAGATTCCGCAAAATGGCTTAAGGCCATGAAATCTGAGTTGGGATCCATGTATGAGAACAAAGTGTGTACTTTGGTGGAGTTGCCCGATGATCGGCAAGCCATATTGTATAAATGGATCTTCAAGAGGAAGACGGACGTTGATAGTAGTGTTACTATCTACAATGCTCGACTTATCGAAAAAGGTTTTTGACAAGTTCAAGGTGTTGACTACAATGAGATTTTCTCAACTGTAGCGATGCTTAAGTCTGTCCGAATCATGTTAGCAATTGCCACAATTTATGAAATCTGGCAAATGGATGCTTAATGGTTTTCTCAAAGAAGAGTTGTATATGATGCAACCAGAAGGTTTTGTCAATCCTAAAGGTACTAACAAAATGTGCATGCTCCAGCGAACCATCTATGGACTGGTGCAAGCATCTCGGAGTTGGAATATACGCTTTGATGAGTTGATCAAAGCATATAGTTTTGTAGAGACTTACGGTGAAGCCTATATTTACTAGAAAGTGAGTGGGAGCACTACAGCATTTCTGATAAGTATATGTGAATGACATATTGTAGATCAGAAATAATGTAGAATTATTCTGCAAAGCATAAAGGAGTGTTTGAAAGGAGTTTTTCAAAGAAAGACCTCGGTGAAGCTGCTTACATATTGAGCATCAAGATCTATAGAGATAGATCAAGACGCTTGATAAGTTTTTTCAATGAGTACATACCTAGACAAGATTTTGAAGTAGTTCAAAATGGAACATTCAAAAAAAGAGTTCTTGCCTGTGTTACAAGGTGTGAAATTGAGTAAGACTCAAAACCCGACCACGGCAGAAGATAGAAAAAGAATGAAAGTCATTCCCTATGCCTTGGCCATAGGTTCTATAAAGTATGCCATGTTGTGTACCAGATCTATTATATACCCTACACTGAGTTTGGCAAGGGAGTACAATAGTGATCTAGGAGTAGATCACTGGACAGCGGTCAAAATTATCCTTAGTGGAATAAGGATATGTTTCTCGATTATGGAAGAGAAAAAAGGTTCGTCGTAAAGGGTTACATCGATGCAAGTTTTGACACCGATCTGGATGACTCTAAGTCTCGATCTAGATACATATTGAAAGTGGGAGCAACTAGCTAGAGTAGCTCCGTGCAGAGCATTGTAGACATAGAAAATTGCAAAATACATAACGGATCTGAATGTGAAAGACCCGTTGACTAAGATTCTCTCACAAGCAAAACATGATCACACATTAGTACTCTTTCGGTGTTAATCACATAACGATGTGAACTAGATTACTGAATCTAGTAAACCCTTTGGGTGTTGGTCACATGGCGATGTGAACTATGGGTGTTAATCACATGATGATGTGAACTATCGATGTTAATCACATGGTGATGTGATCTAGATTATTGACTCTAGTGCAAGTGGGAGACTGAAGGAAATATGCCCTAGAGGCAATAATAAAGTTATTATTTATTTCCTTATATCATGATAAATATTTATTATTCATGCTAGAATTGTATTAACCGGAAACATAATACATGTGTGAATATATAGACAAACAGAGTGTCACTAGTATGCCTCTACTTGACTAGCTTGTTAATCAAAGATGGTTATGTTTCCTAACCATGGACAAAGAGTTGTTATTTGATTAACGGGATCACATCATTAGTTGAATGATCTGATTGACATGACCCATTCCGTTAGCTTAGCACCCGATCGTTTAGTATGATGCTATTGCTTTCTTCATGACTTATACATGTTCCTATGACTATGAGATTATGCAACTCCCGTTTACCGGAGGAACACTTTGTGTCCTACCAAACATCACAACGTAACTGGGTGATTATAAAGGTTCTCTATAGGTGTCTCCAAAGGTACTTGTTGGGTTGGCGTATTTCGAGATTAGGATTTGTCACTCCGAATGTCGGAGAGGTATCTCTGGGCCCTCTCGGTAACGCACATCACTTAAGCCTTGCAAGCATTGCAACTAATGAGTTAGTTGTGAGATGATGTATTACGGAACGAGTAAAGAGACTTGCCGGTAACGAGATTGAACTAGGTATTGGATACCGACGATCGAATCTCGGGCAAGTAACATACCGATGACAAAGGGAACAACGTATGTTGTTATGCGGTCTGACCGATAAAGATCTTCGTAGAATATTGTCAGCAGCCCGATCATCGCCTCCGAAGACGAGGCTCGTCAGGAAGATGCGCGGGAAGGGGCCAACTCAAGCAATGGGCCAACAGGCCGGCCCATCCGCAACAAGAAGCTTCCCTAGTGGCTTGCAAGCCCAAACTGGGCCCGCTAAGCGGGTGTAACGGTAGCTAGTGCTTAAATAGTGGGGAATCGGCTCGATGAGAGGACAGGAAGGAAGAGGAGGCTGCAGCCTGGATAGCGTGTGCATGTGATTTGTATTCAGAACAGCTGTGTGGGTGGTTGGGAGGACAGCTAAATCTAATTCGAATCCAGATCCCGTCCATGGAGGTAGCGGATTCCTCACATCTGGTACTCAGAGCTTTTTGATCCTGGAGATCCCTAGCCACATCCATGCCACGCGCTTCAAGCTCCAGCAGCGGAGCGCTGCCATGGACAAGCTGTCGACCGAGGGGCGGCAGATCCAGGAGCTGCTGCGGGCGGACTTCGCCGAGGTGCTGGATCGACGTTTCAAGGCGCATGGCGAGGTGATCATCAAGTCCGTCGGCACCATGCTCAAGGAGACGACGACGGCGCTCGACGGCCTCATCATGGCGCGAATCGACGGCACTAGGTCCGAATTCAACCTCGACGTCGAGCAAATTCATGCGGATCTCGAACGCGTCGGCAAGGAGGACGTCTCGTGCAAGCAGATGAGCCCGTCGACCAGCAAGGAGGTTGGGGGCCACCGCGATTTGACAGCGGCTGATTCCCTTGGCTTCGACAAATTTCATCGGGGGAAAGCACATCAGGTCTATGTGCCTCCTCCGGTCAGAGGTGCGCGCGAGTCTGTTTCTCCCCGTGAAAATTTTTCCCCTCGCGAATTTGCTGTTCCAGACGTTTCTGACATGTATCAATCTGCTCCCTGTGTGGAACTTCCGCGTTTCGATGGTTCAAATCCGCGACTGTGGCAATCGCGTTGCGAGGATTGTTTCAAGCTTTGGGGCACCCCAACAGCAAGGTGGATTTCCTACGCCACATCCCAGTTTGACGGTGCGGCAGCCAGATGGCTCGAGGCAGTACAACGCAGATCGCCGAACTTGTCCTGGCCAGAGTTTTGTCAGTTACTGTTGAATCGATTTGGTCGCAATCAGCATCAGACTCTGGTGAGACAGATGTTCAGAATTGCTCAGGAATCATCAGTGTCAGATTATGTGGAACGATTTGCGGAACTGTATGACCAGCTTTCAGCTTATGATGATGTTCTATATAGTTTGTACTATACCACTCGTTTCATTGATGGCCTCAAGCCGGGTGTAAGGATGTCAGTTGCATTGCAGAAACCCCAGGATTTAGACACAGCTTATGACATAGCATTGCTCCATGAGGAACTAAGTGAAACAAACTCCTCTCAGTTTCCGTTCAAGAAGGCAATGACAACTGCTTCAGTAGTTCCAAGAGTTTCAGTTGCTGTTGATAGGAGGCCAGTCGAGAACAACAAGAGTGGTTCTCCAGAAGATAAGTGGAGTACCTCGCGCACTTACAGGAAATCAAAAGGGTTATGTTTCACTTGTGGAGAGAAGTGGTCCAGGGACCATCAGTGCAAATCTTCGGTTCAACTCCATATAGTACAGGAGATGATTGAACACATCCAAAACACAGCTTCATTTTGCCAGGAGTCGTCTGATAGTGACTCTGACAATCTGATGTTACTGTCAGCAGCAGCTTGTTCAGCTGAATCAACCCCATTAACAATGAAACTTCAAGTTACTGTTTGTGGCCAAGTTCTCACATTTCTGGTGGACTCTGGCAGCACCCATTCCTTCCTCAACTCTTCTCTAGCTGCTTTGTTGCCAAATGTGCAAGAGGTTCGACCTATAACAGTGACAGTAGCAGGGGGTGCTAAGCTGTATTGCTCCCAAATGGTAAGGCAATGTAACTGGTCTTGTCAGAGCCATGAATTCAAATCTGAATTCAGATTCCTACAGTTAGGTAACTATGATGGGATTTTGGGACTCGACTGGCTGGCAAACCATAGTCCAATGGTCATAGATTGGGATCAAAAGTGGTTTTCATTTCAGTCCCAAGGGAAATGGATTACATTACATGGTGTGTTACCTGATGACTGCAAGTTTACAGTTATGAGTGTCGAACTGGTTGAACCAGAAGATAAGGAAAACAGTTCTCACATTCCTGAAGTACAAGCTCTGTTGGAAAAATTCTCCTCTGTTTTTGAAGAACCTAAGGGATTGCCACCTAGGAGACAGTATGATCATACAATTCCATTAATACCAGGTGCAACACCAGTGGCTGTCAGACCATATAGAGTACCTCCTCACTTAAAAACAGAGATGGAAAACCAAGTTAAGGAATTGCTCCAAAATGGAATGATCAGACTCAGTCGAAGTCCCTTCTCATCCCCTGTATTGATGGTCAAGAAGAAGGATGGCACCTGGCGCATGGTAGTTGATTACAGGCATTTAAATGCTATAACAGTAAAAGGAAAATATCCTATACCTGTGGTAGATGAACTGCTGGATGAATTGCATGGTGCTTGTTGGTTCACTAAACTAGATTTAAGGGCAGGATATCATCAAATCAGGATGGCCCCAGGAGAAGAGTTTAAAACTGCATTTCAAACTCATGAAGGTCATTATGAATTCTTGGTCATGGGTTTTGGGTTATTTGAAGCTCCTGGTACCTTCCAAGGTGCAATGAATTCTGATCTACCTGCACTCAGGGAATTTGTTCTGGTGTTCTTCGATGATATCCTGATTTTCAGTAAAACCTTGGAAGAACATTTGTTACATGTGGAAAAAGTCCTCAGTACTTTGCAAGAAAAGCAGTGGAAGGTCAAATTGAGCAAGTGTTCTTTTGCACAGCAGCAAATTGCTTATTTGGGTCATGTCATTAGTGACAAGGGGGTTTCTACTGACCCTTCCAAGATTTTGGCGGTTCAGAATTGGCCCACTCCTATCAATGTAAAAGAAATCAGAGGATTCTTGGGTCTCACTGGATACTACAGAAAATTCATAAGAAACTATGGTGTGATTAGTAAACCTTTAACTAAACTGTTAAGGAAGGGCACACTGTTTGTGTGGACTCCAGCTGCTGAAATTGCCTTTATTACTCTCAAGGAAGCTTTGGTGCAAGCAACTGTGCTAGCACTCCCTGATTTCTCCTTGCCATTTGTACTAGAGACTGATGCTTGTGACACTGGTATAGGAGCATTACTTATGCAAAGAGGGCATCCTCTAGCATTTGTCAGCAGAGCCTTGGGTCCAAAGAACAGAGGACTGTCTGTTTATGAAAAGGAATATCTAGCTATTCTCATAGTAGTGGAACAGTGGAGGCCTTATTTGCAGTTCCAAGAATTTGTGATTAAAACAGATCAGAAAAGCTTAACCCATCTATCTGATCAAAGGCTGCATACACCCTGGCAACAGAAAGTGTTCACCAAACTCTTAGGCCTCAATTACAAGATTTTATATAAAAAAGGTACAGATAATTCTGCTGCAGATGCCTTATCCAGGAGGCCTCACCATACATCTCAGCTCATGACCATTTCCTCTTCTCAACCTTCTTGGCTGCACGAAATAGTTGACACCTATAAGCAAGATCCTAAGGCTCAAGACTTGTTGCAACAGTTGGCTGTAGACCCAAATTCCAAACCCTCATATACACTGGTTAATGGATTGATCAGGTACAAAAATTGCATTTGGATTGGCAATGATGAGCAACTGCAAGCTATGATTTGCAATGCTTTCCATGCTACTCCAGTGGGTGGACACTCTGGATTCCCTGTAACTTACAAAAGAATTCAAGCCCTGTTCAAGTGGTCAGGCATGAAAGTTTTTATCAAGGATTTTGTGCAATCTTGTGTTATTTGCCAGAAAGCCAAACCTGAGAGGATTAGTTATCCTAGGTTGTTGTCACCTTTGCTAGTTCCAAATAAGGCCTGGGAAACAGTAACTATGGATTTCATCTCTGGCCTTCCTCCTTCAGATCACTTTGACTGCATAATGGTTGTCATTGATAAGTTCACCAAGTATGGCCACTTTATTCCAGTCAAGCATCCTTACAATGCTCCTAAGATTGCTGAACTTTTCTTGGATAACATATACAAATTGCATGGCATGCCATTGTTTGTTGTATCAGATAGAGACCCTGTGTTTACTAGTCAGTTCTGGCAAATTCTTACAAGAAGGACTGGAGTAACTCTGAACATGAGCACTGCCTATCATCCAGAAACAGATGGTCAAACTGAGAGAGTAAATCAACAGATTGAATGCTTCCTCAGATGTTTTATCTCAGCTCATCCCAAGAAATGGAGCAAATGGTTATCCCTTTGTGAGTTTTGGTACAATACAAATTGGCACTCTTCCTTGGGGAGATCTCCATTTGCTGTCTTGTATGGCCAGGAACCGAGGTATTTCGGTGTTACAGCTCAAGATACTATTGCTCCTCAAGATGTCCAGGATTGGCTTGATTCCAGAGCTGTGGTGCAAGCTTCAGTCAGACAACACTTGTTGCATACTCAGCAGAGAATGAAGATGCAAGCTGACAAGAAAAGAACTGATCGAGTGTTTGCGGCTGGTGATATGGTTTTTCTGAAACTTCAACCTTATGTCCAACAATCTGTGGCTTCCAGGACTAACCAGAAGTTATCTTTTCACTACTTTGGGCCATTTCAAGTGCTAGAACGTATTGGTGAAGTGGCGTATCGACTGGATCTTCCTCAAGACAGCAAGGTACATCCCGTGTTCCATGTCTCACAACTGAAACAATTCATCTCTCCCAAATATGCAATTCAGCAAGTACTTCCTGCACCTGAGCATGCTCTGCGAGTTCCCATACGAATACTGCAACAACGTATGTGGCGCAAGAACAGTCGATCCATAGCCCAGGTCCTAGTGGAATGGAGTGGTGATCCTCAAACAGCACCGACTTGGGAAGACAAAGATGCCCTGCGCCAGTTGTTTCCGCGTGCATCGGCTTGGGGACAAGCCGATTCTCAAGAACGGGGGGATGTCAGCAGCCCGATCATCGCCTCCGAAGACGAGGCTCGTCGGGAAGATGCACGGGAAGGGGCCAACTCAAGCAATGGGCCAACAGGCCGGCCCATCCGCAACAAGAATCTTCCCTAGTGGCTTGCAAGCCCAAACTGGGCCCGCTAAGTGGGTATAACGGTAGCTAGCGCTTAAATAGTGGGGAATCGGCTCGATGAGAGGACAGGAAGGAAGAGGAGGCTGCGGCCTAGATAACGTGTGTGTGTGATTTGTATTCAGAACAGCTGTGTGGGTGGTTGGGAGGACAGCTAAATCGAATTCGAATCCAGATCCCGTCCATGGAGGTAGCGGATTCCTCACAAATATGTAGGAACCAATATGGGCATCTAGGTCCCGCTATTGGTTATTGACCGGAGACGTGTCTCGGTCATGTCTACATTGTTCTCGAACCGTAGGGTCCGCACACTTAAGGTTTCGATGACAGTTATATTATGAGTTTATGAGTTTTGATGTACCGAAGGAGTTCGGAGTCCCGGATGAGATCGGGGACATGACGAGGAGTCTCAAAATGGTCGATACGTGAAGATCGATATATTGGACGACTATATTCGGACATCGGAAAGGTTCCGAGTGGTTCGGGTATTTTTTGGAGTACCGGGGAGTTAGAGGAATACGGGGGAGAAGTATTGGGCCTTATTGGGCCATACGGGAAAGAGAGAGGGGCTGCCTAGGGCAGGCCGCACGCCCCCCGAAGGCCTAGTCCGATTTGGACTAGGGGGAGGGGCTGCGCCCCCTCCTTCCTTCCCTTCTCCCTCCCCCTTCCTTGTCTCCTACTCCTAATACTTGGAAGGATTCCTAGTTGGACTAGGAAAGGGGGAATCCTACTCCCCGTGGGAGTAGGACTCCCCTAGGGCGCGCCATAGAGAGGGCCGGCCCTCCCCTCCTCCACTCCTTTATATACGGGGGCAAGGGGCATCCCATAGACACACAAGTTGATCTTCGTGATCGTTCCTTAGCCGTGTGCGGTGCCCCCCTCCACGATATTACACCTCGGTCATATTGTAGCGGTGCTTAGGCGAAGCCCTGTGACGGTTGAACATCAAGATCGTGACCATGCCGTCGTGCTGACGGAACTCCTCCCTGAAGCTCTATTGGATCGGAGCCCGGGGTGCGTCATCGAGTTGTACGTGTGTCAAGAACTCGGAGGTGCCGGAGTAACGGTGCTTGGATCGGTTGGACCGGGAAGACGTACGACTACTTCCTCTACGTTCCGTCAACGCTTCTGCTTCGGTCTACGAGGGTACGTATACAACACTCTCCCCTCTCGTTGCTATGCCATCACCATGATCTTGCGTGTGCATAGGAAATTTTTTGAAATTACTAGGTTCCCCAACACAAACCTGGTAATGGTACCAAAGAAGGACAAATCTTGGCGCCTGTGTGTCGATTTCAAGGACCTTAACAAGGCTTTCCCTAAGGATCCCTTCCCCCTTCCCCGCATCGATCAAATTATCGACGCTACCGCAGGGCACGATTCATTGTGCTTCCTCGACGCATACTTCGGATACCATCAAATCAAGATGGCGGAGCTAGACCAAGCCGCAACGGCATTCATTACTCCATACGAACCATTCTGCTTCAACACAATGCCCTTCGGGCTCAAAAACGCCGGCGCAACATACCAGCGCATGATTCAGACATGTCTGGCAAACCAGATCGGCAAAACAGTGGAGGCATACGTAGATGATGTGGTAGTCAAATCCAAACACGTTGAAACTCTAGTAGACGACTTGAGGCTCACATTCGACAATCTCCAAGCATATGACACTAAGCTCAACCCGGAAAAATGCGTTTTCGGCGTACCAGCCGGAAAGATCTTGGGCTTCATTGTATCCGGTAGAGGAATTGAAGCAAACCTAGCCAAGATCCGAGCTCTGTCACAATTGGATATCCCAAAAGACCTCAAGCAAATACAAAAATTGAATGGATGCATAGCGGCTCTAAGCCACTTCATCTCCTGCTTAGGAGAAAAGGCATTACTCCTTTATCGCCTCCTCCGGCGCACCAAACACTTCGAGTGGACGGATGCCGCCACGGCCGGACTCGAAGTAATAAAGGCCATATTGGCAACAAATCCGGTCCTGGCCGCGCCCAACTTGGCGGAACCAATGTTATTATATATCGCGGCAACACATCAAGTCGTAAGCGCGGTGCTCGTCGTCGGACGAGAAACAGACGGACACAAGTTCCCTCTTCAAAAACCAGTGTACTACGTATCCACTATCAAAAAGATAGCGTACGCAGTGTTCATGGCATCCTGGAAGCTCCGACACTACTTTCAAGAGTGTTCAATAACAGTAGCCTCCAAAGTACCTCTGAATGACATTATAAACAACCGCGACGCGACCGGCAGGATTGCAAAATGGGCCATCGAGCTCCTACCATTCGACATAACATATAAACCACGGTGAGCTATCAAGTCGCAAGTTTTGGCTGACTTCATCGCTGAATGGACTGAAGCCGAACTCCCTAAAGAGTACGGCGCATATTCTAATTGGATCATGCACTTCGACGGCTCCAAAATGTTGGCCGGCCTGGGGGCTGGCGTCGTCCCGACGTCCCCAAGGAGACACAGTCCAATACGTACTCCAGATAATGTACACGGACTCCAACAACGCAGCCGAATACGAGGCCCTTCTACATGGCCTCCGGATGGCAGTCTCCATGGGCATTAAACGCCTAGAGGTGTGAGGGGATTTGAACCTCGCGATATCCCAAATAAATGGAGACTTCAACGCCAAGGATCCGAAAATGGCAGCTTACCGTAACGCCGTTCTGAAAATGTCAGCTCGGTTAGAAGGACTCGAATTTCACCATATAGCCCGGGATAATAATCAAGCGGCGGACGTATTGGCACGCATCGGTGCAAAGCGCGATGCTGTCCCTCCCAACATCTTCCTGGAACAGCTTTTCAAGCCATCCGTACTATGGGAAGGGGAGTCCGGAAACAACAATCCGGACCCAACCGCACCACCCGACACCGCACGTTCTCACACAATCGGCGGTTCTGCCAATGAAAGAACACCTTCAGTCCACGAAATAATGGCAGTCATTGCCCCGTGGACCGAGCCATTCCTAGCTTACTTAACTAAGCAGGAAAGGACCAAAACAAGGCCCGCTGCATAGTACGGCGATCTAAAGCCTATAAGGTCCATGAGGGAGAGCTCTATAAGAAAAGCACAACCGGAGTCCTTCAAAGGTGTATCTTCGAAGAGGAAGGGCGAAATCTCTTGGCTGAAATTCATGCCGGACTCGGTGGGCACCACGCCGCAGCCCGGGCCCTTGTAATCAAGGACTTCCGTACATGATTTTATTGGCCAACGGCCCGGACAGACGCTCAGGATTTAGTCCAATGATGCGTCGGTTGCCAGCTCTTTGCTAATCAAAGCCACATGCCACCCACTGCCCTGAAAACTATACCCATCACCTGGCCGTTCACGGTCTGGGGGCTTGACATGGTTGGGCCCCTAAAAGGAGGAACCCACAAGCAAAAATACCTATTGGTCATGGTGGATAAATTCACCAAATGGATAGAGGCCAAGCTAGTTAAGACGGCCGAATCCGAACCCGTGATAGACTTCATATCAGGGGTAGTACACCGTTACGGTGTCCTCCATAGCATCATCACTGATAACGGCACAAACTTCACGGCTGACGAGGTTAAACTCTGGTGCAAAAACATGTGCATCAAGCTCGACTACGCTTCAGTCTATCACCCTCAAACTAACAGTCAAGTCAAGCGAGCAAATGGTCTAATCATGAGCGGCATTAAACCCAGACTAGTGCGGTCCCTCAAGGAATCTAACACGCACTGGGTAGAGGAGCTCGACTTCGTACTCTGGGGGCTGCGGACCACGCCGAATCGCACTACCGGATTCACACCATTTTTATGGTGTACGGCGCAGAGGCAGTTTTGCCCTGCGACATAATTCATGACTCACCTCGCATGTGCATGTACGAAGAAAGAGAAGCCGAGCTGGATCGGCAGGACAGTTTGGATGCCTTAGAGGAGGAGCACGACGTGGCAAAAGCTCGTTCCGAGCGGGCTCGAAGATATCAAAGCAGAGAAGTACGGGCCAAAACTTACAATGTTGGCGAACTAGTTCTACGCTTGCCGGACGAGAAAAAGGACAAACTCAAGCCCAAATGGGAAGGTCCCTTCATCATCGACCAAGTCCTGACCGACGGAGCATACCGCCTGCGAAACGCATCGGATAACCGACTCGAGCCGAACCCATGGAACGCAGCCCGTCTCCGAAGTTTCACGCCTAGCGCCGGACTCTGAGTTCGTCTCCTTCCTCCGTCTACATTTTATACTTTAGCTGTCTTTTATTTCTCTCTTTCTCCCCCCTTTTTTTCTTAAAGCCTTTGGAGGCTCGTCTGCGCATTGTTCGCACACACTTGACGTGCTACTCGCACTCATTATACCTGGGGGCTTCTTTAACAGAAGCTTATTTATACGGGCTTTATGCCCAACACATGTGTCACACTTCCGCATGTACCTTTTATTCACCATTATATGCATCGATATGACTTAAGTTTTAGCCAAGGTGAGTTGCCTGGCTCCTGTGCTTACCCCTACGTTCCCGATTGTTCGGCTAGGAGGTAAAGGGAGCACCTCTATGATTGTTACTGCCGGGTCAGCCGGATGTGTACCTCATACTGGGTGAAGCCGAAAGCTAGCATTCTTAAGGGAATATTTGGTCCGTGTACTAAAAGACGATTTCTTACCTATTTATTTATCTTCCCCCAGATGCTCTCCTGCTTTTTTCGCAGTCCGGACGTGCACTTTAGGGCATGCCTCCCAGGGAAAGGAACCCCTAACGAACTATTCTCCCTGGAAGATGTTTCTTACTAACCATGTAATATAACATAACTAGTTGGGCACTTGTCTGATAAAGCACTAATGACCCCTACGCCTAGTCTCCATGCATGCCTCGGTTTTTTTATAACCGCGTGGGTATTCAGATACACTCCCGACTGTCGGGTCCCGAGGTTGAAGCGAAAAGGTCCGCAATGACAAACGATCTACAATCCGGCTAGAAGGCATTTTACATGTCATTTTAAATTACATAGTCAAATGGACTGATTGTATTCCTCTTCAATACCGTCTAACAGGCTGTCTAGTTTACAGTCCCGCTGGGAATACTTTGCGGCCAACTCTACTTGGCCGTACATTAAGCTCACAGGGATCTCCTTCCCATCGGGCCCCACAGGTCCGACCTCGGCCATGTGGTTTGGGTCAGCCTTCGTGTACCTCGTCTTCACCATGGCCCAGGCCTCCCTGGCGCCTTGACGGCAGGCCAATATCTTCCACAGACAGAAGCGCCGCCGTGCTCCATGAAGCTTCTCCGCAAGCCCTCCAAGACCCTCAGGTAGGGAGACGGACGGCCATAAGGCCTGGGCGACGCCACTCATCACCTGCCGAACTCGTTCGCGCAGTTGCAGCAGCTCGGGAAGTAGGTCACCCGTTGAACCGGGCATTTCCTCGGCAGGACGGCCCGTGAGCATACCTACAGACATATTCCTGTTAATCGACTTACTCGCCGAACTCTTATTTTCAAAAGTTCGCTCAAGCACTTACTATAAATGCCGCGACGAAGCCGCAGATTCTCCTTCACGGAGTAAGACAGCTGGACCCGAACATCTTTTAGTTCCTCGCCCAGCTGAGTGTTGGTATCTTGGAGGTTATTTTTCTCCTGCCGCACCCTTGTAAGCACCTCCTCACCGGCTTTTAGCTGGCGTAGTAGCTGCTGCCTGTCCGGATCTAGTCTGGCACCATCTGCAATATTATTGTCAGACCCATTCGCACGCTGCACTTCACAAACTACTTCTCTTTCGAAAGTATATATTACCGGAGGGGGTCTCTGTTGCTCCTCCCGTGGCGGCTAGTGCAGCCTCAAGTTGGGCCTTGCACTCTTGAAGCTCCTGGGACAGGTGGGTATTCTTCTCCGTAAGATCCTGCATAACAAATGATCCTTAAATCAGTTATTCTAACTATTTTAAGTCTCGGGGGCTACTGGCATATATAACTATCAAAATTCCTCACCCGTATGTCTTTCACATACTGCTCCGTGGCTCTGGCTAGACCATCTTGAGCGGCACGGAGATGCGCATCTCCCGAATTAAAGGCATTTAACGCCTCTGGGGAGAAGCATGCGTCACGAAGAACTGTCCACCGGCGCCTGTGATTCATGGCGCTCTCCATCTCGGATCTGGTGGCGGACAACCGGTCGGCGTCCTCCGTTGGAGGAGCACCCGATGCACGCCTTGCGTTTGCCTCCCCCTCCAGACCTGGCATCGGAGCCTGGCTGGCGGAGGCTTGATTGGCAAACTCTCCGGACACAGTCCGGCGAGCGCTCTTTCTCCTGAAAAAACCATGAACGTTAATATGCCTTCCAGGAATCTTTCCTGGAAACGTGGTGGCGCGCCATACCATTGCGGCGACGTCTCGATCCGCGTCGCACTTCTTTTCTGCCTGCTGGGCCAAGCTGCCCCTTGTTGGCCAGCCGCCGCGGGTTCAGCTTCCCGCCTCGAAGGCACCTCCTGCGGAACACCATTGGTATACGGTGATAAGATAAGCATGGATGAGTAATGGTATCAGGACTCCGGTCACAGTTACCTGGGAAACCGGAGATATTCTGGGGTAGTCGGCCGTAATGGCGACCAAAGCATTGTCGATGCTAAGTTGGTGGAACACCCCATTGATCAGCTCCACCTTTATGTTCGGATCCTCTTCGGAGGCCGGATCGAGGGATCGTTCCGGATCCTTAGGTTGTGGAGCCAGGCTGTGTATATCCTCTACGGCTCGGCGCAGTTCCGGCGTCAAAATCACAAAGTGAGACACTTAGCTTTGGGAATATGGATCAGCTAGACAAACGTCCGCTTACCCAGCTCCGAGGGTTGTTCATGGAAAATGCGTTCAATGGACTAGCACGGAAGAAGTCCTCCTTCTCCCCTTTGTACAGGCCAGACAGGATCTTCACCAGATCGTCTACCGATCCCGGCCCCTTGCGGCCATGACGGGTGGCATCATCCTCCCCGTTGAAATCCCACATGGGGTGGCCCCTATACTGGAGCGGCTGCACCCCCCGCATAATGCATGTGGCCATGACCCCAATCATGGTCAATCCGAAATGGGCCAATAACCTTATTCGGCCCATCAGATACTGGATGTCCCTATCATTCTCCCGTTGAGGGTTCCGTGGGCGCCAACTCAGGCGTTTCTTCAGAGGAGCGTTGCTGAACTCCGGGAGGCCGATCCGAACTGGGTCCGGTAGTGGGGCGTCTTCCATATAAAACCATTCCGAAGGCCAGTCTTCGGACGCCTTCTTCGGGGTTCTGGATAGATATCCGGTCCCGGCGATGCGCCATAGTTCGGCTCCGCCCACTTGATATATCGACCCCTCATGAGAATGGGGTACGAGGCAGAATATTCTCTTCCACAGCGCAAAATGGGCCTCGACGCCCAAGAATAGCTCGCAAAGGGCCACAAAGCCCGCGATGTGCAGGATGGAGGCAGGCGTAAGGTGGTGAAGCTGGAGCCCATAGAACTCCAGGAGCCCCCGGAGAAACGGATGTATGGGAAATCCGAGTCCTCTTATTAGATAAGGGACGAAGCATACCCGCTCTCCTTTGGAGGGATTGGGGACGCTCTCCGCCTGCTTTCCGCCCTTTTAGGTGGCTAGTCCGGCTCGAACCGAAACCATAAAGGCCGGGGGGAGAAATCAATCGGCTTGGAGCGTCACTAGCTCACTATGCGGGACCGAGCATCTTCCCCAATCTCCTGGCTGAGGGCTGGGAGCGCGAGAGGAGGAGTCGCGTCGACTGTCCATGATGGGATGGATTTTTGGTCAGAGGCGCTCCGATGAATACTCGCGAAAGGAGGATGGTGTGATTCGGATCTGGATCCTGGCCTCTCTTTATAGGCAGCTCATTCGCGCAGCCAGGGGGTGGAATGTAAAGATGCCCTGCCTTTTTGCATTCGTACAACACGTGGAAGATAGCCATTATTCGACGTGGAAGACAAGGAGCGCAGCATTTATAAGAAGCCGGACACCATTCGGCGAGTACATGGAAGTTGGAAAATAACCCGCCTTGCAATGCCAAAGACAATATGGGCGCCGGACTTATCATCATTGAAGCCTGGTTCGGGGGCTACTGAGGGAGTCCTGGACTAGGGGGTGTCCGGATAGCCGAACTATCACCGTCGGCCGGACTCCAAGACTATGAAGATACAAGATTGAAGACTTCGTCCCCTGTCCGGATGGGACTTTCCTTGGCGTGGAAGGCAAGCTTGGCGATACGGATATGTAGATCTCCTACCATTGTAACCGACTCTGTGTAACCCTAGCCCTCTCCGGTGTCTATATAAACCAGAGGGTTTTAGTCCGTAGGACAAACAACAATCATACCATAGGCTAGCTTCTAGGGTTTAGCCTCCTTGATCTCGTGGTAGATCTACTCTTGTACTACCCATATCATCAATATTAATCAAGCAGAAGTAGGGTTTTACCTCCACCGAGAGGGCCCGAACCTGGGTAAAAACATCGTGTCCCTTGTCTCCTGTTACCATCCGCCTAGACGCACAGTTCGGGACCCCCTACCCGAGATCCGCCGGTTTTGACACCAACAGCGGGCCTCGCCGGTGCCCACGATCAAGAGGAAGACGCTGCCGTCCTCCTTCGAGACTAGAAGGCGGCGGTGATCCTCTAGCGACTCCGGCATGGTGAATAGGTAGCACGTCTCGTACTTGATGTTCTCCGCCAAGGGCTAGTAGTGACCGATGCACGCATCCGTGAGGTGATGCACCATGTCCACCGACGAGCCCCAAAACGGCATCGGGCACTCATAGCAGTAGACGAAGGGCTCCTTGGAGGCATCAAGCAGGCCGTCCAGGAAACAGGAGTGGCTGTAGGGGACGTTGCGCCAGTTGAATATATGAGAAAGTTACTACGAGATTTAATCCAAATAAGCACAAAATAAATCATGACGGCTATAACAGAGATGAAACTAATCATGTGGACTAGCATAGTAGTAGGATACAGAGTAGAAACATTAATTCTAGCACGATTTCGAACAAGAAGGACAGAAACACATACGTGCAACGGGAGTAGCACCGTTGGCGTTGAGGTTGTCGCCCATGTCGTTCAGGAAGAGGTTGCCGAGGTCAGGGAAGAAGTCATCATCGATAAAGTCGTGGCTGCCAGCAGTCGCGAGAGTGCGCTCCCCAAATTTCAACAGCGCCTGCCGAATGGAGCGCAGGAGGGAGTGGCTGTAGGGGACGTTGCGGCCGCCGAATGGAGCGCAGGAGTAGCACACGAAGCAGTAGATGGTGTCCTTACTAGTACTCCCAAGTCACTATCTATCTATATCTACTCTTATAGAAAACCGAGTTGGTGATGATGCTATGCCTGCCATCTTGTAATATAGACCGTCCGATCTATATCTGACGGATAGAAAGCCAACTATGACAATTTTACAAAAGATACCCGCACCTCTCTCCACATTTACAGATAAGGCCTTGCCTCGTTCATCTTTATCTCCCACAACCTCGTGCTCCTCCCTAAGTCTCTATCTCTACTACTCTTCTTTGTTTTATAACAAATTGAATAGTACTGCGCCGTCCGCTGCATGCCCGGCTGAACACGCCTCCTCGCCTACCAACTGAGTCTTTTATAGGAGTAGGAGTAGAGAAAAAACTGAGTTGGTGATGATGGTGTGCCGTGCAATGCACGCGCATCTTGCTATTTTTTTGCATATAATTCCAAACAGCACGTAGACACGGTCTTTGAGCATGGTTCGTAGTCGTTCCATGCTCGGGCATTGAAGTTCGTAACTATTTTAGATTAGAATATACTACTCCTCCGGTGCTAGTAGTAGAGCAGAGTCCTACTCTACTACTCTACTCAAGCAAGTTAGGGCATAGTACTGTAGTAGGTACTGTAGGGAGTACCAATACTATGATCACTCAAGCAAGTTGTCTGGCATCGATAGGACCCTACGCTGCTGGTATGTGTCTCATAAGTCAAGCGGCGTGCTGTAGTCATCATCACCTCTCCACATCCCGTAGCACATATTCGCTTCTCCATCTTTGTCCGCACATAATCTCGTCCAATCTTCCATCCCCTCTAAGGCGCCTCCCCCCTCGTCCGAAACCCAAGCACTAACAATGGCAGAACCGAGCAGCGTCCGCTGAAAGAGTGGCTGGAATTTGCTCCCCACATAGGTAATCAAGCTCATTGTTTCACGTGTGGACAATCTCAGTACCATGTTGCTCGCTGCGTGCTCGTCGGGGCTGTACCGTTTACTCAAAGCCCTCAGGCCAGAGCCTTTTAAGCCAACTCCTTGCTTGCTGATGCCGCTTGATCTTCAGAAACGGTGTGTCACACAGCATAATGATCGTAGGGTGGCGAGCATCAACCCCCTTGACTGCGATCCAATCCCCATCAGCCTCAACTACATTAACGGTATGTACTGGGTCGACATGAACACCTCTTGGATGGTGCTTGTCGACGGTCGCGGCAGCTGGATGCTCGTGGAGGTCTACACCCGGCGATTGATCCCCCTTCCTTCGATTAACGCTGCACTGCTTTGGCACCGTGGCCCAGAATACTCGGAATCTTACAGTAGCCAACATGATACCAAGTTTGATTTGCTCAAGGTTGTAATCTGCCAAGTGCCCACAAGATCTGCGAATTATAAAGACTTCAGGCTAATTGCGTTCTTCAACCGCGGTCTCGCCTATCTGATAGGTCACTACGGTAAGTGGATAAATCTGCACGTCCATCGTAGGATCATACATCGTCCATGGTTCTCTGATGCCATTGAACACAAGGGCTTCATTTACGCTGTCGACTCCTTTTATGGCTGGACGTATTGTTGGCCTACTCCAGTCATCGCTACAAACAGCTGTTACAGCAGTATGTTACTTTCCTATGATATCATGATGGCTTCCTTATATTACTGTCAACATTTACTGAAAAAATATTCACGCTCATAACATGTTGTTCTTAAGATTGACTAAATCAAGAGCCCTTTTTTATTTGACTCCAACTTGATATGATGTTGTAGGCCGCCTGGTGTCCCTACCCTTCCTAATCCCAGAACCTAAGCGGCATGGCAGTTGCAGGTGGTTCCTGTCTCGATCAGACGATGGCGAATGATTGATGATCGTTCGCACGTACCGGACGTGTTGTTTCGCGGAATACAATCACAGTCACTGCAAGGTCTTTGAGCAGGATCCCAGCTTCTCTGCGCCTTCAGGAATTTTTGACTGGAGGCTGGTAAGTAGCCTTGGTACACGCTCTCTGTTTGTCGGACTGAATTATCCGATTAACCAGGAGATAACTGACGGCAAGGATCATGATGGCAGCGCGGTTTCGTTCATCAGGCAAAACTATGTGTACACAGAATACCATGCGTCTCTGCATGCACCATACCCTGATACGTGCTGTCACACTCTGCAGCCCAAAGTAGGAGAGAGGGTCGCAAGTATCAGACTTCGACCTGCTGGCTAGAGTTTCCCCGTCAGGCACCCATCTGGTTCAAGCCGTCAGCCAATATCCATAGCTTAATAAATAGTAACGTCTTACTGAGCCAGTTAGTTAGATGCATACACTTGGTGTAGTAGGATCTTTATTTAGTTTGATGCATACACTTGTTCTTTTTTGGTATCCCTTTTGTAATGATGGCTGATGTTTGGTTTGGAAGAGAGAGCTGCGTCTTCACTTTTCTGGCCTGCTTACTGCTTTTGTTGCACACCCAGCCCTGGTTGCTGCTGCTGCTGTTTTCAATGTACAATTAGTAGTATATTTCGTCTGTTGGTTGAATAAATGTGTTGTTAGAACGACAAACACAATGTTTTGGAAGTCGTTGCACGGTTCGATTCTTTAGTGCCCCGTACCGTACGTAGCGCATACTATTTTTCGTACGGAACACATTTTCCACTTGTTGATAGCATGCAGCCCACTGATGAAGGCCCAATAGAGAAGCCCATAATTAACTGGAAGGGAGTCTCTCACATGAATCCGGCCCAGGTACATGCTCATGGTCCCCTAAACATAAATAAGTAAATAAATAAATAAAGCTAAATGCTCACGCACCAGTTCTTTGGGAAAATAGGTAGCCCAATATTTCTTTTTGAAGAATACCCAAGCTAGGCCTATTTGTTTTCTCTGAATTACTGGGCTGCAAATCTTTCAAGGCGAGGAGGGATGCATTCCGGCCTGGCCAAAGAGTATGGTCAATGTCTGTTAAAAGTAATACCAAAAGGGGTTGAAAATTCCAAAAAAGATTAGTTTCTTTTTTTGTTTTTGTTCTTCACTAATATCTTATATGTATTTCATTGGATTTAACATGACATAGTACTAACTTATTTTTAAATTTGTTTTATTATGGCTATTAATTTTTGGATTAAGACTATTTCGTTCCCCAGCAAAAATTTGCGAATTTTCAAAATTTCCCACATATTTAGTTAATTTTTTGACCCTGGTACCGACCAAAAAATGGCCAGCAATTCTAAAAATGGAAAACGGGCTGCGATAAATTCCATATGAATTAGAAAATGAGTAAAAATTATAAAAATAATAGCAAATGGGATGTACACGCCACAGATTAGGCTGACTCGTTTACGCAAGGCTTTGTCAGTGAACACACGATTCTAGCAGCAGTGACTGTTGGATGTCCATCCAACGTCCGACGTGCTTCTTCAATCTCTGATCTTCCTACTCCAGCTGCCTAAACTAGCGCCGGTGGGACTGCCTGCTCGTGCAGGCTTTCCTGGCCCACCCTACTCCCTCCGTTGGCCTGGCCGCACGCAATCAACTGCCTCCTTATTACGCGAAAAAAATGATTCCTCCCACTGACATCTGGGCCGCACCGGTTGGGAGGCTGACATGTGGGCCTACTAAGTTGACGCGTACGCAGGGCTTGTCAACTTAGTCAACAAACGATTCTAGCAGCAGTAACCGTTAGATTTGAATCGAACGGTCCTGTTGCTTCTTCAATCGCTGCTCTTCTTGCACCAAACCAGCGCCGGGGAGACCGCCTGCTCCTACCTCTAGTGGCCGGCTGTGCTGCCGTTGAGGCCTCATCGCCCCCTACTACTCCCACCGCTAGCCAGGCCCTGCGACGACGGTAGCCTCACACCGCGGTAGAACCAGTGAACCCTCGTACTACTCTCCATGTGGGCATCCACTGCCGTGTCTTCCCCGGCTCTCTGTCGTCCCCTTCCCAGGCCTCGCCGTCGTCCACCGCCTTGGTGCTCTCAGTGCGGCGTGGTCAATGTGGTCAACGATATCCCATCGGAAGAGTACTGTATGTGGAGAGGCTGACAGCTGGGTCCACGGCCACAGCTCAGTTTTTTTGTGATTTGCCAAGTAAGTCCCTTTGTCAGGCCTGTTGGTCTGCAAATCTTTCAAGACGAGGAGAGCTTTCATTCGGTTGGCCGAGAAAATGGCCCATCAATAATGAGAAATGGGTTGTACATTTTTAAAACACATCAAACCGGCAATTAGTTTCAAATATCTCTTTTTCATTTCGAGATTTCAAATTACATTAATTTTTATGTGTGGAGAATTTGTTGGATTTTATATTGATATACATTTATTTTTAAAATCAGTTTGAATGTGAGTCGAAATTTCGGGATTAAAAACAGTTCAGACCGCACTGAAATATGCAAAATTTAGTATAATTTTTTAACCATGGCCACAATATGGGCTGTAATGCTAACAAAAAGAATATTGGCTCCAAAAAAACTTAAGAATTAGCAAATGGGCTGTAAATTATTAGAAATAATGGCAGATGGGTTGTATGCTGTTTTCCACAGATTTGAGGCTTTTCTAAAAAAAAGGTTGACGCACAAGCAGTGACTGTTGGATGTCCATCCAACGACCGTCGTGCTTCTTCAATCTCTGCTCTTCCTGCTCCAGCCGCTCAAACAAGCACCGGCGGGACTGCCTGCTCCCTCCTCCCCGCGGCCGGCTGTGCTGCCATGCAGGCCTCACCGCCCCACCGTACTCCCAACACTGGCCTAGCCATCCCTCTACTCACCCACACCTGCTGTTATTCTCCAGCGACGACAGACGAACCAGTAAACCCTCATATAGTCGTACTCCCCTCCGCGTGGGAAACAACTGCCTAGTCTTCCCTGCCTCCGTGTCATTCCCTTCCTAGGCCACACCGTCGTCCACCGCCCTGGTGCTCTCGGTGCGGCCTGGTCAACATAGTCAACGACCGACATGCATCAGAAGTGGACTGTACATGGAGAGGCCGACAGCTGGGTCCATGACCGCATGCAAGGAAATGCCTCCTTATTACGCGCAAAATAATGATTCCTCCACCTGACATCAGGGACCCACCGAAAGGGCCTCTGTATTTCGCAAAAAAAACGTTACCGCTGCTGACAGCTCGGACCCACCAGCTATATCTTCGCACGCAAGGAAGTGCCTCCTTATTACGCACACAAAAATGAATACTCCCCAAGTTAGCTGGGACCCAGTATAGTGGCAGGATGACTTGTGGGCTTACTAAGTTGACGGGGACGGAGGGCTTTGTCAACTTAGTCAATATGCATGATTCTAGCTCCAGTGACCGTATGATGTCCATCCAACGGCTGTAGTGCTTCTTCAACCTCTGGTCTTCTTGCTCCAGCCGCCCAAACCAGCGTCGGTCGTGCCTCGTGCTCCTGCCTTCCATGGCCGGCTATGATGCGGCGGAGGCCTCACCACCCCCTACTACTCCCACCGCTAGCCAGGCCATCCCTCTACTCACCCACACCCCCTGTTATTCTGCAGCGACGGCAGCCTCACACTGCAGCGAACCAGTGAACCCTCGTACTCCTCTACGCGTGGGCATCCACTGCCGTGTCTTCCCCGGCTCTGTGTCGTCCCCTTCCTAGGCCTCGCCGTCGTCCACCGCCTTGGTGCTCTCAGTGCGGCGTGGTCAATGTGGTCAACGACATCCCATCGGAAGAGTACTGTATGTGGAGAGGCTGACAGCTGGGTCCACGGCCACAGCTCAGTTTTTTTGTGATTTGCCAAGTAAGTCCCTTTGTCAGGCCTGTTGGGCTGCAAATCTTTCAAGACGAGGAGAGCTTTCATTCGGTTGGCCGAGAAAATGGCCCATCAATAATGAGAAATGGGTTGTACATTTTTAAAACACATCAAACCGGCAATTAGTTTCAAATATCTCTTTTTCATTTCGAGATTTCAAATTACATTAATTTTTGTGTGTGGAGAATTTGTTGGATTTTATATTGATATACATTTATTTTTAAAATCAGTTTGAATGTGAGTCGAAATTTCGGGATTAAAAACAGTTCAGACCGCACCGAAATATGCAAAATTTAGTATAATTTTTTAACCATGGCCACAATATGGGCTGTAATGCTAACAAAAAGAATATTGGCTCCAAAAAAACTTAAGAATTAGCAAATGGGCTGTAAATTATTAGAAATAATGGCAGATGGGTTGTATGCTGTTTTCCACAGATTTGAGGCTTTTCTAAAAAAAAGGTTGACGCACAAGCAGTGACTGTTGGATGTCCATCCAACGCCCGTCATGCTTCTTCAATCTCTGCTCTTCCTGCTCCAGCCGCTCAAACAAGCACCGGCGGGACTGCCTGCTCCCTCCTCCCCGCGGCCGGCTGTGCTGCCATGCAGGCCTCACCGCCCCACCGTACTCCCAACACTGGCCTAGCCATCCCTCTACTCACCCACACCTGCTGTTATTCTCCAGCGACGGCAGACGAACCAGTAAACCCTCATATAGTCGTACTCCCCTCCGCGTGGGAAACAACTGCCTAGTCTTCCCTGCCTCCGTGTCGTTCCCTTCCTAGGCCACACTGTCGTCCACCGCCCTGGTGCTCTCGGTGCGGCCTGGTCAACATAGTCAACGACCGACATGCATCAGAAGTGGACTGTACATGGAGAGGCCGACAGCTGGGTCCACGACCGCATGCAAGGAAATGCCTCCTTATTACGCGCAAAATAATGATTCCTCCACCTGACATTAGGGACCCACCGAAAGGGCCTCTGTATTTCGCAAAAAAAACGTTACCGCTGCTGACAGCTCGGACCCACTAGCTATATCTTCGCACGCAAGGAAGTGCCTCCTTATTACGCACAAAAAAATGAATACTCCCCAAGTTAGCTGGGACCCAGTATAGTGGCAGGATGACTTGTGGGCTTACTAAGTTGACGGGGATGGAGGGCTTTGTCAACTTAGTCAATATGCATGATTCTAGCTCCAGTGACCGTATGATGTCCATCCAATGGCTGTAGTGCTTCTTCAACCTCTGGTCTTCTTGATCCAGCCGCCCAAACCAGCGCCGGTCGTGCCTCGTGCTCCTGCCTTCCATGGCCGGCTATGATGCGGCAGAGGCCTCACCACCCCCTACTACTCCCACCGCTAGCCAGGCCATCCCTCTACTCACCCACACCCCCTGTTATTCTGCAGCGACGGCAGCCTCACACTGCAGCGAACCAGTGAACCCTCGTACTCCTCTACGCGTGGGCATCCACTGCCGCGTCTTCCCTGGCTCCGCGTCGTCCCCTTCCAAGGCCTCGCCATCGTCCATCGCCCTGGTGCTCTCGGCGCGAAGTGGTCCACATGGTCAAGGAACGGCTTCCATCGGACGTGGACTGTACGTGGAGAGGCTGACAGCTGGGTCCACGGCCACAGCAAGGAAGTGCCTCCTTATTACGCGCAAAATAATTATTCCTCCACCTGACAGCAGGGACCCACCAGACAGGCCACTGTATTTAGTGATAAATGTTTCCCCCTGACTGCTGGGATCCACCAGCTACATCTTCGCACGCAAGGAAGTGCGTCCGGGCAAAAAAAGATTCTCCACCCTGACTGCTAGGACCCACCAGCTACATCTTCGCACGCAAGGAAGTGCCTGACAGTCGGGACCCACCTGGTCGAAGCGTACGTAGTGTTGTCATTCTGGTCGCGAACGTGTACGTACATATATACTGGTCGATCTAGAGGCGCGCACGTGTCGTAGTAGAGGCGTGTACGTGTTGTAGTAGAGGCGCGCACGTAGCATGTGCACGTATGTACAGCGGCCAGTGTGCAAGAAAGAAAATACGGACACGTATGTGTACATACGGGTGGGGTCTCGAACGCTTACTCGCGCATACATACGGCCAGGGCTCGTGTACATGGCTAGGTCGGAACGGAGAAACAGCATCGTCGTCATGTTCATGGGGAGGCAACGGAATGCGTCGTGTTCATGGGGAGGCAACGGAATGCGTCATGTTCATCGGGAGGCAACGGAACGCGTGGGAGCCAACCGACTGGGTCGGAATGGAATGTGTCGTCGTGTTCATTGGGTGGGCTTGGACGGACCAGGGGATGGAAACGAGGCCTGGCGTACCGTAGAATGGAGGAAACGGCCTACCGGCCACGTTCGAAACGGGATCCTGTTCATCGGGAGGGGTCTGGCGTACCGCAAAACGGAGGAAACGAACCTCCTACGGTTGAAACGGGGGTCCTGTTGATCGGGAGGGGACTGGCGTACCGCAAAACGGATGAAATGGACCTGTGTTGGAGCACTACGGTCGAAATGGAGGCCCTCTTCATCGGGAGGGGTGTGGCGTACCGCAAAACAGGACTCCACGAGATACTGTTCATCTCCACCGTCGACCTCCTCCATCCTCCACGGGCTACCGTCGATCTCCTCCAGCCTCCACGGGGTCCTGTTCATCCAGCCTCCACCGTGCGCTACTCCACCGGCTACTGTTCAACCACCCCTCCACGGGCACCCCTCCGTCGTCTACTGTTCATCCAGCCCTCCACGGGGTCGTCCTGTTCATCCAGAGGCAACGCCACGGGGTCCTGCATCCACCCCCACTGCTCACTGTTCACCCAACCCCCCCCCCCCCGGCAACGCTCACTGTTCATTCAATCGATCGGCTTCAGTTAGCAGCAGTAGTGAAGGAATCGCTCGATTGGGTTCAGTTAACAGCCATCGATCGATCGCTCGGGTTGAGTAATGCGTAGCCTGCAGTGCAATCGCTCGGGTTCAGTTAGAGCCCAACGCCTCGTTCGGGTTCAGTTAGAGAAAACACCTCGCACACACGCGTGTACGTGTACGAGAGAAACACGCATCACTCGGCCCCCGACCGCCCACAGTAACCGGGAACTCCCCAAAATTTTCCTCACCCTCGCTTCTACCATGGTTTTTTCCGTCATGGACGGCCCAAAGAATGTCATGCAGTTGCGTCTCCGTCCCGCCCAGGACAAAAAGCCTATTTTCTGTCATGATTTTTTGTCATAGAAGTAGGGGCCAACCACATCTATGATGATACCGGGTTTTGTCACAATTATCATCAAAGAAGTGTCATATGTATGACAGAAAAAAAATCGTTCGGCCCAAAATGTCACGGATGTGTCTTTTTTTTATAGTGCACCCCGTCGCCAATCAAACGATAATACTGAGGCCCGGGGCTACACGAAAGACCTGCGAGATGTATTGGAAAACAAAGCAGGACAGTCAAGATTGATCTGCGGATCACGGGGGCGCGCCACAAGATGTGAAGATGACCGTCACACCGGATACAATAAATCAAAGTCCGACCGGGCTGTCGGCGTTCTGGGAACGGGGGTACCCAGACTTTCATGCAGGGACTTGTCAAATCATGCAGTTGCCGAGGCGTCGTGGGAGGCAGCGACGCCCGCGTCCAATGAACCGCCACACGACGCCCAAGACCGCAGGCTGTTGGGGCATGCGGCGCTTCGCACTTGCCCCTTCGGTTCTCTGCTAAGCCAAGTCCAGGCGCGCCTTGGGCCAGGGGGCTACTGTCGGCGTTCTGGGAATAGGGGTGCCCAGACTTGCCTGCCTACGGCCTGCGGCGTGGCTCAGGGAGCGGCCCAGTACGGCCCATCTTCATCAACACATGTTCAAGACCCTCGCGAGGGGCCAAGCCTCGCGGGGCGGACGACGGGAGGCTTCCTCGGGCACAGCCTCGTTAGGCTGGCTCGCGAGGAGGTGGAGAGATCAAGGCGGGGTACCTCACGAGGTGCCCGTGACGCAAGCCATGACGACTGAAGCCAGGCGGGCGCCAGCCTGCGCAGAGTCCTTGTTTCCTCTTTAATGCAAAGGGGTAAGCGCAGGCAAGAGTATCAAGCAAAGGCAACCATTTCGGTGCAACAAGACCAAGACCAGCAGAACGGCAGGATAGAGGTCATCATGGAGCCCAAGCCGGCGTCACCGTCAGAGACTTTGGCAGGCGAGGACCGACTTTAGCCAGGATGAGTGTACTAGATGTTCCCCTTCAAAATGGCCAATTGTTGGCGCCCTTCCCGCTCAATATTTGGAAGAGGCCCAGGGCCTCCGCCTATAAATAGGACTAGCCACCCCCAGGGTAGAGGCATCTAGAGATCGACCAGAGAGAGAGAGAGAGGCGATTGAACTCACCCAAGCAGTTCATTGCACCATCCAAGAACAGCCCCTCGCGAGGCTGTTCTTCCCTTGTATTATTCATCATCAGCCCCCTGAGGCAATCCACCACACCACAAACTAGAGTACGGTATTACACCACAATGGTGGCCAGAACTAGTATAAACCTTGTGTCCCTTGTGTTGTTCTTCGTGTAGTTTAGATCCTTGCGAGGCGAAGAGACTTGGATAGGCAGGAGGTGTGACCTCCGTGCGCACCCCAGAGTTTGAACCTTGAGGGTCTACCGGAATCCGCCTTCCGCCACCCCATGTTTCGCCGCCTGTCGCATCCATGTCAGACGCTCATCGAGCCCGCACCGAGCGCCGGGCCGCTCTCGCTACTCACGTCGCCCAGACGGCCCCCGTCGGCGGGTGCCCCCGCCGTTCCCCGTCGCCTGCCGTCAATGCCGCCACCGGCCCGGTGGGGAATGAGCAGTAGGCGTCGTCCCTGCATCCTTCGGTGCGGCGAGAAGGCCGCACCGCCACCCCGTCGTTGACTCCAGCCGGTTCCTCGTCCCATGCCCGTCTCGCTCCTACGGATGCGCACGCCGTGCTGCTCCTAGCGCGGGAGCTCCTGCACTACCATCCTGTCAACAACCTCTACGACGAGTGGCTCGCCCGCATCACCGAGCTCGTCAGTGCCGCTGGGGGCTCCCCTGCGCCATCCCACTCGCTGCACCACGCCCCGCCCTGCGCGGGCGACGAAGCTCCGGGGGCGCCTCAACCGCCTCCCCCTCAAGAAGCGCCTTGGCCCCAAGGCACGTGGCCCCTGGACGGAACCCACTCCGTCCGGCGCCAGCACAGCAAGAGAAGAGCTGCCAAGAGATCCCTCGTCCCCAAGAAGCTGCACGTGTGCTCCCCGCACCGGCCCGGCACAAACGCGCTCCTGCTCCAGCGCGCCAAGACACCGCGCTGCTCCTGGCGGCAGTGCACGGAGACTTCCAAGATCAAGCTCTCTGTCACCAAAGGCCTCCCGCGGCCACTGCAGGCTATCGCGCCTTCACCGCCGAGCTGAGCAGCGTGGCCTGGCCGGGCAAGTTCAAGCCAGATCTGCCCCCGCACTACGATGGCACGGCTGACCCTACTGAGTTCCTCCAGCTCTATGAGCTGGGCATTGAAGCCGCCAACGGGGACGAGAAGGTCATGGCGAACTGGTTTCCCATGGCGCTCAAGGACGGCGACCGCACCTGGCTCCTAAACCTGGCTCCTGGCATGATCTCCTCCTGGGACGAGATGCGCACCCGATTCATCGCCAACTTCCAAGGCACTCGCGACCGGCCCCCGGCCATGAGCGACTTGTGCCGCATCAAGCAGCAGCCGGGAGAGACCCTGCAGAAGTTCATCCAGCGTTTCAACAACGCTCGCCTTAAGATCCCCAGGGTGTCTGAGGAGGCCATCATCTCAGCCTTCTTCGACGGCGTGCGTGACGGTAAGATGAAGGAGGAGCTTGCGATCCATGAAGACCTGTGCACCTCCCTGGAGCTGTTCAATTTGGCGACCAAGTGCGCTAGGGCTGAGGAAGCGCGCCTTTCCCTCCTTGAGCTGCCAGCTGCCGACCCAGAAGAGAAGAAGCCCAAGGTCAAGGACGTGAAGCGCAAGGGGGCAGCCGTTCTTGCAGCAGAGCCGGACACCAAGCGAGGCAGGGATCAGCCTGAGTCATCCAAGGGCAGCCGGTACTGCGTGTACCGTGACCTCCACACCCAGAACACCAACGAATGCCAAGAGCTCAGGGCCATGCGGGACGTGCGTGCCGGCCGACGCCCCGAGCGCAACGCCCGGGGCTATGGCCAAGGAGGAGGAAGAGCTGGAGGACGATGGGAAGACCGTGGCCCTCGCCAAGGGTGGCGTGACCGACCACGTGAGGATCGCTGGCAGGACCAGCCTCGCGAGGGAGGTTGGAGGGATCAGCCTCGCGAGGGATGTTGGAGGGACCAGCCTCGCGAGGATCGCCCACAAGGCAACGCGGGCCTCCCTCCTCTGCCACCACAGCCGAGGAGGAATGAAGACCATCATCAGGACGAGGGGGCTGGAGGCTTCCAGGAGCCGCGCGCAATCGCTTGCATCTTAGGCGGCGCTCAGGCCCTGGCCTCTCAGCGCACCTTCAACCAGTTCGCTCGCGAAGTGAATGCAGTCCTTCCCAAGCTCGAGGCCACACGCCCTCTCAGGTGGTCAGCGTGCGCCATCACGTTCAGCTCAACGGATCAGCTCAAGTGCGCGGCCACAGTCGGAGTCCTCCCGATGCTTTGTTCCCCAATCATCAGCAATGTGCAAGTCACCAGGACCCTCATCGATGGCGGAGCAGGGCTCAATGTCCTATCCGTCGAGACATTCAACAATCTCCAAGTGCCATACAATCAGCTTCAACCAACCAAGCCTTTCTCAGGAGTCACTGATGGTTCCACGGTTCCGATAGGGCAGGTCCGCCTTCCTGTTACCTTCGGGAAGCACGACAACTACCGCACCGAGCTCATTGACTTCGACGTCGCGCACATTCGCCTGCCGTACAATGCCATCCTCGGGTACCCAGCTCTGGCCAAGTTCATGGCTGTGACTCATCACGGCTACAATGTCCTCAAGATGCCAGGAAGCGGTGGAGTCATCACGGTGCCTTGTGAAGAGAGGGATGCTGTGTGTTCTCTGGAGCATGCTTTTCAAGCCGCGTCAATTGAAGACCGAGATCACAGGAGCGGAAGGCTTCCCGAGGCAGTCCCTAAGAAGAATAAGACATCGCCTGGTCCGAACCCTCGGGAGGCAGGCCCTTAGGGTCCGCGCCTGTTCAGGGGGCGCCTCCTTCTGTCTCATAGGAAGGCGCGCCCGGCGCCTTTCTCGCGCAAGGCTTGGGGGCTCTCTCCTGGAGGGCCATCGACTTTGCTAAGATCACAAGGGAGGTGCTTGGGCACCACGTGGAGGTGTGTTTCAAAGCACGTTTCCCTCAGGAAGGAGCAAGGCAAGGAGGGCCAAACCCTCAGGAGTTCGTCAGTGAGATCATTCAGGAGCTGCAGGAGTCAAGAGTCATGAGTGGCAGCCGCCGCTTACCCGCCGTAGCTCCCCATCCAGGCGAGGATGGTGGGTTGCGCGTCTGCATCGACATACTAGGACTCAACCGAGCCGCCTCTCAGGAGCGCCTCTGGCCCTCACGCGTGGGACGCTGCGAAGATCCACCCCACAGCTATGTTCGCATGCCTCATGGCCTGCCGAACGCGGCGGCTGTGCGTCAGCGCCTCATGAGGAGCATCCTGGAGGCTCAAGCGGCCAGGTAGTCCACAGTCGTGGCAGAAAAGGAGATGGTCCGCGAGGAGCCGCCAGCGCCTCCGGAGCCTCCCGAGGCTCCTGGGCCTGGGGGCTCGTAAAGATCGGCTTCCGCAGCGCACGCCGTCCGCTACTTCAGCATTCCTTCATCTTCAACATCATCAGGTGACACCCTTCGAGTTTCATTTTCAGCTGGGAGCGCCCCCCCAGGGCTGCATCCTTCCCAGGCCGCGTGGGTCCGTCCCTGCGGCATGTATCCCTTTGATTCATGTTTTAGCTTACTTTATCGGGGGCGCCCCTCGGGCTGCATCATCCCCGAGTCACTCGGGCCCGACCCAGCGGCGTTCGCCTTTTTCTGCGCCTATCTAAATGGATTCGCTCCTTCATGATTAACGTGCTTGACTTAATCGCCCACTCAATTGACACCAACTGATGGAGCTGCTCCCTAACGGCACGACTCTTGTGCATGGGTCCGTCCCTGCAACATCGACAAACCTGAATGGCTGAGCTCTGGCCGCGGCAACCCCGCAGGGCGCCACGTCACCAAGCCTTTTCAGTGCCTCGTCACCCTCCCAGAGCAACCAACAGTTGGCCGGCAATTGTAACGGCAAACTTTCGCTTTTCTTGTGATGAGCTCGCAGGATCTCTTTAAGGAGCAGCGTCGGGTGAGGCCTTCACAGCGTCTCTTTCGCTCTCGTCCACGCGAACCGCTTGCACGTTAAAAGGGGGGGTACCTGAGCATCGCGACTCATGGACTCTTACTGGCTCTCCAACCCTCACCTCCTGGCCTTGTCCATGGCATCGCGACCTGGCATACAAGCGACGGCTGAGCTCGCTCGAGGTCCGGGACCTGAGGACGTAGAGCACGAAGGGGAGCAAAGGCGAGAGGGAAGAGGCACGTGGGGACCTGGCTAGGCAACTCCTCAGCTGCCGATGCGCGGGCCTAGCGCCACGCCAAGGAGTGGCTTCTGACTCCCAAGATAAGTCATCCTCCGGAAATACTAGCTATCGCAGCACCGACCTTGCACCTAATGCAGTCCCGTTCTAGCAACGTCGCGCTCCTTTCTCACCGAACGATGGCTGCTTGAGCGCTAAAGGGGACCTCCTGAGCATCGCGACTCAGGGGCTCTTACAGGACCCCGGGCCGCTCACCTCCTGGCCTTGACCACGGCATCGCGACCTGGCATACCAACGACGACTGAAGCTTGCCTTGGGACCGGGACCTGTCAGCGCAGAGCATCAAGTCCTGGCGAGGTTTGAAAGGAGGAACTAAGCTAAGACGGGACGGGCATCTCACACCGCTTCATGATAAGGCTCATATTAACAAATGGAACTACAGGCACCTTACAAACCGCCACGGGGTGTGTTCTTCAATTCCTCGCAGGGAACAAAAGGAGCAAATCCTAAAGAGCGCTAACTACACGCGCCTCCGCAGGAGACACCATCATCAACAGTGGGCCGTCAGGCACCGGTGCCAACCCCATATAGATCAGTGGCGACGGCGGCCTGACGAGCCCGGCCTGCTCCGAGTGCGATGCGAGCTCGGGGGCTCATTGCTGTCGTCGCTCGTCTCCGGAGTCGCGAGGAGCTCGGTGGAGTCGTTGGATCCTCCGACACCTCCGCTGCCTGAGGAACTGCTAGGGGAGAGATTGGCGAGCCTAGTCCTCGCCATGGCAGGGCCCCGGCCGCCTTTCTCGGGGTAGCATTCCAGCCGACGTCCCTCCGCGTCGAAGACCTTGAAGAACATCAGGGAGGCGCCATCGTACTCGAGGTGGATTGCAAGGGCGCCACCCGTCCTGCAGACCCGGGCGATATCGCCCCAGCCGCGGGTCATGTAGACCTTGCCCGGAGCGACGACGTCGACCTCCACTCCGGTCACAGGGGTACTACAGTCAGCATGCTGCACCCAAAGCTCGATAGGCCCCCTCGGCGGGATCTCGAAGGCGAAGGAGGGAGAAAGGCGAATCCAAGACCGAGGAGGCATGGCGGCGTGAAGCACGAGCTCGCGAGAGGATCCCTCAGCATGAACTCCAGGAGGAACGACGCGCACTGCCGTAATCCGCCGGCGGTGACGGTGCCTGCGCCTTCAGGACCCTCGATCCAGGCGTACAAGGGCAATGGGAACCTAGGCGGAGGCCGCTCAAACCATGGCCTCGACACCTCCTGCCAAGCACCCCCTTCTCCGCGGCAAGAGACAAGCCGTTTCTTTGGTGGAAGCGGGACAGGACCCTCTCGAGGGGCCTTCCCCTTCTCTTCAGCAGAAAACCGACGGATTGGTGCCATTGGCGTATGGTGGAGCGAGGACAAAGAAGAAGATGGGGAGTAGCAGGAAGAGATGGACTGGAAAGGCTTGCGCCGTTTCGTACATATAGCCGAGGGAGGCCAACCGCCGGCCTCCACGATCACAGGTAATCATGACCCGTTTTGCATGCAGGGACTTGTCAAATCATGCAGTTGCCGAGGCGTCGTGGGAGGCAGCGACGCCCGCGTCCAGTGAACCGCCACGCAGCGCCCAAGGCTACAGGATGTTGGGGCCCGCGGCGCTTCACACTTGCCCCTTCGGTTCTCTGCTAAGCCAAGTCTAGGCGCGCCTTTGGCCCGGGGGCTACTGTCGGTGTTCTGGGAACGGGGGTTCCCAGACTTGCCTGCCTGCGGCCTGCGGCGTGGCCCAGGGAGCGGCCCAGTACGGCCCATCTTCATCAACACATGTTCAAGACCCTCGCGAGGGGCCAAACCTCGCGGGGCGAACGACAGGAGGCTTCCTCGGGCACAGCCTCGTCAGGCTGGCACGCAAGGAGGCGAAGAGATCAAGGCGGGGTACCTCACGAGGTGCCCGTGACGCAAGCCATGACGACTGAAGCCAGGTAGGCGCCAGGCGGGCGCCAGCCTGCGCAGAGTCCTTGTTTCCTCTTTGGTGCAAAGGGGGCAAGCGCAGGCAAGAGTATCAAGCAAAGGCAACCATTTCGGTGCAACAAGACCAAGACCAGCAGAACGGCAGGATGGAGGTCATCGTGGAGCCCAAGCCGGCGTCACCGTCAGAGTCTTTGGCAGGCGAGGACCAACTTTAGCCAGGATGAGTGTACTAGATGTTCCCCTTCAAAATGGCCAATTGTTGGCGCCCTTCCCGCTCAATATTTGGAAGAGGCCCAGGGCCTCCGCCTATAAATAGGACTAGCCACCCCCAGGGTAGAGGCATCTGGAGATTGACCAGAGAGAGAGAGGCGATTGAACTCATCCAAGCAGTTCATCGCACCAGCCAAGAACAGCCCCTCGCGAGGCTGTTCTTCCCTTGTATTATTCATCATCAACCCCCTGAGGCAATCCACCACACCACAAACTAGAGTAGGGTATTACACCACAATGGTGGCCCGAACTAGTATAAACCTCATGTCCCTTGTGTTGTTCTTCGTGTAGTTTAAATCCTTGCGAGGCGACGACACGTGGGTATGCAGGAGGTGTCATCTCCGCGCGCACCCCAGAGTTCGAACCTTGAGGGTCTGCCGGAACCTGAAATCCAACACGGGCCAAATACAACGGACTAGTTTCATTTGAACTACGTCGGGATGTAGCCCGGCATAGAGGCGCCGCACACCCCCTATGCTTCACTGATGAAGTTATGGATCATGAATTCCCAGAAGGGTTTAAACCCGTAAACATTGAATCATATGATGGCACAACAGACCCCGCGGTATGGATTGATGATTTTCTCCTCCACATTCACATGGGCCGCGGCGATGACTGATAACCCACAAGTGTAGGGGATAATTGTAGCCTCTTTCGATAAGTAAGAGTGTCGAACCCAGCGAGGAGCTAAAGGTAGAAAAAATACCCTCTCAAGTCCTATCTGCCACTGATACGACTCTACGCACGCTTAGTGTTTGCTTTACCTAGAACAAGTATGAAACTAGAAGTACTTTGTAGGTGTGATAGGATAGGTTTGCAAGATAATAAAGAACACATAAATATAAACTAGGGGCTGTTTAGATAAAGAAGCAATAAATTAAATATAACGAGTGTGGAAAAGTGGTGGTGGGAGTTGCGAAATTATCCCTAAGCAATTGACTACTTTACTAGACCGATAGCAAGTTTTATGTGGGAGAGGCCACTGCTAGCATCTCATCCCTGACTTGGAATTCTATGAACTTATGATTGGAACTATTAGCAAGCATCCGCAACTACTAACGTTCATTAAGTTAAAACCCAACCAAAGCATTAAGATATATTGGTCCCCCTTAAATCCCGTATGCATCAATTTCTATGCTAGGTTGAAGCTTCTGTCACTCTAGCCCTCCAATACATAGTCCTATCAACATACAACTAACCCTATGGTGTGATCCACGCGCGCGCTCATATGATGGGCACCAAAGGACAGCAACATAACCACAAGCAAATTAAATCAATCATAGCAATTCATCAACCACCAATAGGACAACGAAAATCTACTCAGACATCATAAGATGGCAACACATCATTGGATAATAATATGAAGCATAAAGCACCATGTTCAAGTAGAGGGTACAGCGGGTTGCGGGAGAGTGGACCACTGTAGATAGAGGGGGGGGAGGTGTTGGAGATGTTGGTGAAGATGGCGGAGGTGTTGGTGAAGGTCACGGTGATGATGATGGCCTCCGGCGGCGTTCCGGCACCACCGAAAGCAAGGGGGAGAGAGCCCCCCTTCTTCTTCTTCTTCTTCTTCTTCTTCTTCTTCCTTGACCTTCTCCCTAGATGGGAGAAGGGTTTCCCCTCTGGTTCTTGGCTCCCATGGCGTGGGAGGGGAGGGAGCCCCTCCGAGATTGGATCTGTCTCTCTGTCTCTCTCTTTTTCTGCGTTCCCTAATTATGCCCCTTCATCGTTTCTTTTATATCCGGAGATCCGTAACTCCGATTGGGGTGAATCTTTCGCCCAGATCTTTCTCATAAAATTAGCTTTCTTGCGGAAAAAGAAGAGCGTCAACCACCTTACGGGGGGCCCAGGAGAGTCCAGGGCGCGCCTGCCTCCATGGGGCACGTCCCCCTATCCCTTGGCCCCCTCGGGCACCGTCTTGCGTTGATTTTACTTCCCCAAAATCATAAATATTCCAAAATAATTCTCCGTCCGTTTTTATCCCGTTTGGACTCCTTTTGATATGGGTTTTCTACGAAACATAAAACATGCAACAAACAGGAACTGGCACTGGGCACTGGATCAATATGTTAGTCCCAAAAATAGTATAAAAAGTTGCCAAAAGTATATGAAAGTTGAATAATATTGGCATGGAACAATCAAAAATTATAGATACGATGGAGACGTATCAGCATCCCCAAGCTTAATTCCTACTCGTCCTCGAGTAGGTAAATGATAAAAAAGATAATTTTTGATGTGGAATGCTACCTAGCATAATCTTGATCATATGTCTAATCATGGCATGTATATTAAGACACGAGTGATTCAAGGGAATAATCTATCATTTGACATAAAAACAATAATACTTCAAGCATACCAAGCAAGCAATTATGTCTTATCAAAATAACATAGCCAAAGAAAGCTCATCCCTACAAAATCATATAGTCTGGCTATGCTCCATCATGCACAATCCTAGTTTCAGCCAAGCAATTGGTTCATACTTTTTAACGCGCTTCAGCTTTTTCAACTCTTACGCAGTACGTGAGCGCAAGACATGGACATAGCACTATGGTAGTTTATGGTGGTGGTTGTGAGGACAAAAAGGGAGAAGATAGTCTCACATAAACTAGGCGTATCAATAGGCTATGGAGATGCCCATCAATAGATATCAATGTGAGTGAGTAGGGATTGCCATGCAACGGATGCACTAGAGATATAAATATATGAAAGCTCAACAAAAGAAACTAAGTGGGTGTGCATCCAACTTGCTTGCTCACGAAGACCTAGGGCATTTTGAGGAAGCACATTATTGGAATATACAAGCCAAGTTCTATAATGAAAAATTCCCACTAGTATATGAAAGTGAAAGCATAGGACACTCTCTCTATGAAGAACATGGTGCTACTTTGAAGCACAAGTGTGGTAAAAGGATAGTAACATTGCCCCTTCTCTCTTTTTCTCTCATTTTTTCTTTTTCTTTTTTTATTTTTTATATTATTTTTTTTTGGTGGGCTTCTTTGGCCTCTTTTTTTTATTTGGGCTTCTTGGGCCTCTTTTATTTTTCATAAAGTCCGGAGTCTCATCCCGACTTGTGGGGGAATCATAGTCTCCATCATCCTTTCCTCACTGGGGCAATGCTCTAATAATGATGATCATCACACTTTTATTTACTTACAACTCAATATTACAACTCGATATCTCGAACAAAGATATGACTCTATATGAATGCTTCCGGCGGTGTACCGGGATGTGCAATGATCTAGCATAGCAATCACATCAAAAAATGGACAAGCCATGAAAACATCATGCTAGCTATCTTACGATCATGCAAAGCAATATGACAATGAATGCTCAAGTCATGTATATGATGGTGATGGAAGTTGCATGGAAATATATCTCTGAATGTCTATGGAAATGCCATAATAGGTAGGTATGGTGGCTGTTTTGAGGAGGGTAAATAATGGGTTCATGATACCGGCGAAAGTTGCGTGGCACAATAGAGGCTATGTCGTGGGAAACGAGCACCTATGGGGCAGGGCCCCTTCTCGGTCCGGCAGGGAGCGGAGAGCGCACGAAGAGCAGATCGAGGCAAAACACGCGAGGGATTTTACCCACCTTCGGAGCTCTCCGGAGAGATAAAACTCCCACTGCTGCTTTGTGTTTGTATTGTGTTCTTGCTCAAGGGAGTGAGCGTTCTGTAGTTTCGAATGAGTCGAACCCCCTCTACGTTGCGCATGGGCCTCCTTTTATAGGCTAAAGGGGTCACCGATAGGTGGCAACGCAGAGAGGGGTACAAATGTAAAAAGAGGGGTTGGTACAACTGCCTCTACAGTGCACCCTACCTAACTCTGACGGCAGGGGACAAGGGCATTTAATGCCCGTCCGGTCGCCCAAACAGTGCAGAAAACGACCGTTTGGGGCGCCACCGCCTGCCATGATGGCCTTCTCGTCATCTCCACTTGCAACCTCGCACCGCTTGGCTGCACAGCCGTCCGCCACGTGCGCCAGGAATGATCTTGGGGCGACACGTTGTTGGATGCGTTGGAGCGTGGGCGTAGAGAGGTGGCTTTGCCGCGGCAAGCGCCTTGCCGCGGTTGTTGTCTTGTCGCACCCGAAAGCTTTGTCGCTCGTCGGGTCTTGTCGGGACGCGCGGCGTGTCGCGGCAAGTTTCTTGAAATGCCTTGGTTGGCCTTCCCGGCAAGCTCCTCTTGCCGGGGCCTTGCCCTTCCCGGCAAGCTACTCTTGCCGGAGTCTTGTCTTTTCAGTCAAAACACTTTGTTCTTGAATGGCATCAATATGAGCTACGGAGGATCTTGGCGGACGCCCGGCAAGCCTTGCCACTGGGTGCTGCGACTACCCGTGCACAAGTTCGGGATACTAAGGTACCCCTACTTTAGTACACCGACAGGAGCCCCCGGGCCTGGGCCACACACGGTGCCGAGCGCTGTTGGGCCAGGCCCAAAACAGGGCACGGGCACGAGCGGCCTGGGTCCACATCAAATCTAACTCCGTATCCACCGCGCCCTCCCGTAACGGCATGCGTCAAACGCGGCGTCATGGGAGAGATCGTGGGCAATTCTTTAATCAAGAAAGGCGTAACGTTCGCCTCCCCTCTTTATAAGCAGGGGAAACAGGGGCCGTTCCCCCACCTTCGCCACTTGCGGTTCCTTCCTTAGAAAGCTCCGCCGCTCCCCTCCGCTTCCCAAGCCGAAAGAGAGCAGCTCTCCGCCGCCTGTTGCCGCCGCCCGTCGCTGCCGCCTTCCTCCACCGCTTCCGCCATGGCTCTGAAGACCGGAAAGAGTGTGAAGTCGGCCGAGGCGCTGCGGCTTGAGGCGCTGCGCAAGGAGCGAGCACTTTTCCCCCCCGAGCTCACCCCGAAGGTGCTGCGGGAGGAGTTCTATCTCTTCTGGTCGACGAAGACGCGGGCGCACCCGCGCACGCAGACACTCTCCGCCGAAGCTTCTACTTCGAAGCGGTGCCCAAAAGGGTACTACTTCTTCCCATTGTTCTTCTATTGCGGGCTCTGCCCGCCCTTTTCCGATTTCTTCTGCGACATTATGAACATGTACGGGCTCCATCTCCTCGATTTCACCCCCAACACCGTTCTCACAATGGCGGCTTTCGCGCATCTTTGCGAGAACTTCGTCAGAATCCACCCCAACGTTGCCCTTTTCCGCCACTATTTCATGCCCCGGGTCGAGAAAGGAGAGCCCTTGTCTGGCGGGGTCTCCTGGATCTCGAGGGCCGGCAAGAAGGAGGTGTATCTGGAGAGGAGCTCCGCAGCAAATGGGACGAGTGGAGGGCTGAATGGTGTTGGATTGTTGACTCAGATCCGCAGCCATTCACCAATTTGCGCCAAACCCGGGTAGTGCGCGGCGGCGACTGGAGCGCCATGGCGGCGGACGATGCTAAGCTGAAGATCGCCACCACTAGGATCCTGCGGCTCAGGCTTGTCGGGCTCACTGTAGGGGCTGTTGGCGCGGACTTTCTTCGCCGCCGCATCGCCCCTCTGCAGGAGAGGGGGAGGCCTGCCTGGCTGTTCGGGGGCCCGGCGGATATCATGAGGCTGCGCCCAGGCCTCAATTTTAAATTCACTGTCTTGGAGTTGGACGGGATGCTCAAGGAGTTGTTCAAGCATGACTCCAACAATCCCGAGTGGTTCAGGCTCCCGCAGGGCATCGTGCCGTTGTGTAATAATTCCCAGCTCGACCGCACCCGCGCAATGATGCCGGAGTGCGACTCGCATGGGATTATCCCAACGTGGCAGGTGCCTGCCGACGACGTCGTGCAGCAATTCTTCGACGGCCTGGTGGAGGTAGCAGTCTGTGCCGACGAGCAGAGGCTCCTCACCCGCGACACCACCGACGACGAGATGCGGTACATCGCCACCAGGGCTGAAGAGGCGGCAGCAGCCGCCGCCGCGGGCGAGTTCGGGTTTACTTTGGAGGAGGCAGAGGCAGCCGAGGCAGCAAGCCTTGCCGACCGAGAGGACCTTGGCGGGGAGGTCGTTGGCGAGGGAGAGCCCGAAGCCGAGGCGAGCGAGCCTGCCGGGGGCGTAAGTGGCCAGCCATCTTCGAGTAGCTTGCCACAGACGGGACCCTCAGCGTAGCCCCCAGCTCAACCAAGGAGGTGCCTCCGCAGGACCGGAGATACAGCAGGGCGGCAGACGGGCCAACAGCCGGCGCACCGTGGGACACGCTCCACCGCGCCAAGCACCGCTGACACGGGAGCATCTCATGCCGCGCCGGTAACTGGAGAGGGGTCTTCTCGGGCCGCCACTCCTGATCCTGCTGCAGCTCCCGCCAAGCGCCCAAGGGATCCTACTCCTCCGCCTCGTCACGCAGAAAAGATACCTGACTTCGACCTTTCCGCGCTTAGCTCCGACGAGGAGGAAGAAGAGGAGGAGGAGTAAGACTTTCTTCCTATTGTATTTATACTTCTTCGTTTCTTGCTGTTTCTTGTCTTGTATTTGATCTGCTTCCCTCTGAACTTCGTTCCTTTTCAGGACTCTGGCCGAGAGAGCGACGAAGAGGGCCAAGGTCCCCGTGGTAGTCATCGAGGATGATCCTGCTGCGACAACAGAGGACGCGTCCGAGACCACCTTGACGGTCCCGACAACCTCTCCCCGAAGCAGCCCCCAGCGCAGCCCCCAGCGTAAGTACTTGTTCACTTCCTGTTGTGGGGCGCGCATGGGTGCTCTTTCTTTGTTGACATCTTGACTGTTGACTTGCTTGTGTAGGAGCAGAACAGGCCCATCAGGAGCAACCAGAAGCCGCTCCAGAGGTGCTATCTGCTTCAACTACGCCGCCAAGGGGCAATTCTCCGACAAGGGAGCGCTCTCCGGCAAGGGAGAGGTCCCCGGCAAGGGATGGGACCAGCGAGCCTTCGGTGGTGGAGCCCATGGTCACGGAGCCCAGCACAGGTAACCCTCCTTGTCGGAAATTTTCCCTTGGGTTCTTCTTCTTCTGGTCTTCTTTTTGGATGTTTGCTTGACTTTTCTTTCCTCTTCCCGTCTTCAGATCCCCCTTTCACAGACCCGATGGAGACTGAGGCCACCGGCGAGGAGGACGCACGCGGCAACACTGAGGATGCTGCCGCTGCCGAGGAAGAGGCCGACGCTGACGATCCCGCCGGCGAAGAGGCCGCCAAGGCTGCTGGCGCAGGAGCTGGCGAGGGGTCCGGCGATCATACTGACGACCCCGAGGGTGCAGGAGCGCAAGGCGCTACACCGACCGCTGACCCCTCCGCCGCTGACGCAGCACCGGGCTCCGAAGAGCCCCAGCCCAGCGCCTACTTGAAGGCCGGCGAGGGTGTCTTCATCAAGCTTCCCTGGGCGTCGAGCTCCAGGGCGCCGGTCGAGGGAGAGGCTTTTGACGGAGAGGTGCTCGCCTCTGCAGGGCTGACAGTGGTTGACGCGCCAAGCAGCAGCAGTGGCAAGTCCGAAGAGGAGCAGTTGCTCCGGAAGTTGGTGTCGCTCTACCGCGCCCGGCAAGCGAAGCTGGAGTCCCGGGAGGCGCTTGTCGCACGGGCGGGAATTGACATAGAGAAGCATGCGGAGGAACTCCAGAGCCACAACCAAGAGGCCCTCCGGTCCATTGCGGAGGAGAGGGCACAGCTTGTCGAGGCGCGGAAGGCTTTCCTCCTCGAGAAGGCAGAAGCTGAGGAGCAACAGAGGCTTGCCGCTGAAGAGCTGTCCACCCGGGAAGGTGAATTGACACAGCGGAAAGTCAATCTGGACAGCCACGAGGAGGAGCTCGCCGCACGGGAGCAATCACTTGGCGGGGCGCTCAAGGAAGCGAAGGACGCTGCCGCAGCTGCCGAGGCCGCCAAGAAGGAATTGGAGGTGAAGATGACGCAGCTGGAGGCTGATCTGAAAGGGAAGGATGAGGAGCTTGCCGCACTCCAGCGCGAACGCGAGAAGTTTGCCCTCGCTCATGGTGATCTGCAAGTCCAACTCGCCGACAAGGGCAAGGAACTGAACACCGCCAAGGACTCAAATGCTGATCTGGAGCTGAAGCTGACCACGCTGACGGAGACGCTGGGCGGCGCCAAGAAGCGAGAGGAGGATTTGAAGAAAGAGATCAAGGCCAACGAGGAGCTGCTAACGAGGGCTGCCGAGACTCAAAACACCTTCAGGGCTACAGTGGAGCTCTGGACGGAGGGCCTCGTCAACATAGCTGTAGTCATTGACGAGGAACTGGCGCAACTGGACTAGGCAAGCTTCGGGTACTCCTCCGACGAGAACCTCCAGCCCAGCGCCAAGCTTACTCTGTTCTTCAAGGGCGTGGCGACGGCTCTCCAGCAGCTTCGGGAAAGGATCCCAAGGCAGCTGGCTGACGAGTCGCGCGCAATCTGTGCCAGGGTCTTGGAGAAGGTGTTGGTGAAGGTGCTCTTCCGCAATCTGAACCTCAACCTCACCAACATTCTCAAGAAGCTGCCGGCGGGTGCTGATCTTGCAGAACTCAAAGCCCTTGTCGCACCCATTGTGGACAAGGTGAATGAAGTCAGGAGGATCGACGGCGAGCGCGTGGATTAAGCTGCTCTTTCTCTCCTTTCCAGGCCGCTACCATTTATGTTATAAGAACAATTTAGTCAGTGCCACGACAAGTTTCTTTTGTAATATAACTTTATCTTGGGCAGTATTTGCTATGTTATTTCCTGTACATGATTCCTTCCTTTGTATGTTTTTACCGTACGCTTTTAGGGAACTTGCCGGCGCAGGTACCCTTGCCGCGAGTGCTGAGTGCGGAACATCAACAGCCTGCTGGCGGTGCCGCTCCGGCAAGAAACCTTGCCGCAACTAGTTGCAGCACACTTAAGTTGTTGAGAGGACTCGAAACAAAGTAAGGGCGCAACTAGATACGAGTCGGTTCCTCCGCGTACAGGTTTTCCAACAAAGTACAGTCGTTCAAGGAAGATAACTTAAAAACTTAAAAACTGATCATGCTCAAACTTTGGCGACTTAGCTTTTTCTTTTGTCGTCTGTATCCCGGCAAGGCTATACTTCTTTGAACGACGCCTAGTCCACACCTTATCTTCTCCTCCCCCCCGTTCCGGCAACCGCGCCTTATGGGTAAAACTTACGAAGATGCTCAATGTTCCAGGAGTTGCTCACCGGAAAGCCATCTTCGGTCTCAAGGCGGACAGCGCCAGGCCTAATGACTCGCTTCACCCGATAAGGGCCTTCCCACTTCGGCGTCAACTTGTTGGAATTCTTGGCGGATTGAACGCGCCGAAGAACAAGGTCGCCTTCCTCGAGACTTCTGGCATTGACTTTGCGGCTGTGATAGCGGCGCAAAGCTTGCTGATATCGAACAGCTCGTACAGCAGCCTGAAGACGATCTTCCTCAAGGAGCAGCGCGTCATCTTGTCGCTGCTGCTCTTGCTCAAGCTCATCGTAAGCGAGCACTCGAGGCGATCCGTATACGAGTTCCGTGGGGAGAACTGCCTCTGCTCCATAGACTAGAGCGAAAGGCGTCTGGCCAGTGGATCGATTTGGTGTCGTCCTAATCGACCAAAGAACCACTGGCAGCTCCTCGATCCAATTTCTTCCGCACTTGTGCAGCCTGTCGAAAGTTCTGGTCTTGAGCCCGCGCAGCACTTTAGCGTTCGCCCTCTCCGCTTGACCGTTGCTTCTCGGGTGAGCAACAGAAGCGAAGCAGATCTTGGCGCCAAGATCTTGGACATACTGCATGAAGGTGCGGCTCGTGAATTGTGTGCCATTGTCGGTGATGATCCTGTTAGGGACTCCGAAACGGCAAACAATCGACCTGAAGAACTTGACTGCTGACTATACTGTCACCTTCCTCACTAGTTCCACTTCCGGCCACTTTGTGAACTTGTCGATTGCCACGTACAAGTACTCAAAGCCCCCGACAGCTCGGGGAAAGGGGCCGAGGATGTCGAGCCCCCAGACCGAAAATGGCCAGGACAAAGGGATCGTCTGGAGAGCTTGAGCTGGTTGATGTATCTGTTTGGAGTGGAACTGGCACGCTTCACACTTGGTTACTTGTGCAGTTGCATCCTGGAGGGCTGTTGGCCAGAAGAAACCTTGCCGGAAAGCCTTGCCGGCAAGTGCTCTCGCGCCAATGTGGTGACCACATATGCCAACAGCTTCTGTCCTTCTTCCCGGGTAACACACTTCAATTTCACTCCGTTGAATCTTCTTCTGTACAGTATGTCATCGACAAACTGGTACATACTTGATTGCCGGGCTACTCTCTCTGCTTCTTCTTGTTCTTCGGGAAGTTCCCCTGTTTGAAGGAAACGGACGATCTGCTGCGCCCATGCTGGAGCCTACGGCTCGACAACAAGGACTAAAGGCGCAAATGCTGCTGCGGGAACATCAGCTTCTACGGCAAGAACCTGCGGTTCAGTCGAAGCTTGATGTTCCCCGGCAAGCTTGCCGGAGCAAGACTTGTCGGGAGCGTCTGCTTCAACAGAACAAACCTTAAGGCTTGTCGGAGCAGACTGCTCCTCAGTACTCTTGGTGTTGAGTTTGGGGACCTTCTTGGCGGCGGCTTCAGGGAGCTCTGCCGGAAAGTAGTCTCTAGAAATTATCTTCCTCTTCTTGCTCTGTCCAGTTGATGGCGTTACAGATGGTTGAGTCAGCTTGAGCACAAAAATTCCTGGTTCCACAGGTAACTTGAGTGCGGCGCACTTTGACAGGCCATCTGCAATGTTGTTCTGAGCTCTCGGAACATGTTCCATCTGCAGGCCGTCAAAATGCTCTTCCAACTTCCTCACTTCATCAATGTAGGCTTCCATCAACGGACTTTGATAATCTTTGTTCACTTGGCGGACGACAAGCTGCGAGTCACCCCTGACAATAAGCTTCTCGATCCGAAGGTCTGCCGCGATTCTGAGCCCGGCAAGCAAGCCTTCATACTCTGCAGTATTGTTTGTCGCTTGCTCCTTGGGAAAGTGCATCTGGACCACGTACTTGAGGTGCTCTCCGGTGGGCGCGACAAGTAGTACGCCCGCACCGGCGCCTTGCAGCGAGAAGGCACCATCAAAGTACATGATCCATTCCTTGTTTGCTTCCTTGACGGGGATGCTCGTCTCTGTAGTTTCTTCATCTGGTGTTGGCGTCCACTCTGCTATGAAATCTGCTAATGCTCGGCTCTGGATAGTTGAAGTACTTTCAAACTTGAGGCCAAAGCTTGACAGTTCCAGCGCCCACTCGACAATCCTGCCTGTCGCTTCTGGATTCTGCAATATCCTCTTCAATGGAAAGCGAGTGACCACTGTGATCTCATGTGCTTGAAAGTAATGGTGCAGCTTTCTCGAGGCCATGAGAAGGCCGAAAAGCAACTTCTGCACACCAGAGTACCTTGACCTAGCCCCCTGCAGAAGGGAACTGACAAAATAATCTGGGCACTGCACCATCTTCTTCTTTTTCTCTTCCTGTGGCTGCACAGATCTATCCTTGTCGGGACCAGAGCTTGTCGGGGAAGCCCCATGCTTGTCGCTGGACTCGCTTGCCGTGGTTGCTGGCTCATCATCTGCCTCCCTCTCTGCTACTAACGCAGCACTAACCACCTGATTGGTTGCCGCTAGATACAGCAGCAACTTCTCTTGTGGCTTAGGTGCGACAAGTATTGGAGTGGAGGACAGGTATCTCTTCAAGTCCTGTAACGCAGCCTTCGCTTCCGGAGTCCATTTCATTGGACCTGCCTTTTTCAAAATTTTGAAAAATGGCAGGGCGCGTTCAGCCGACTTAGAGATGAACCTGCTGAGAGCAGCTATGCAGCCGGCAAGCCTTCGTACATCCTTGACGCGCTTCGGTGCTTCGATCTGCTCAATGGCCTTGATCTTGTCGGGGTTGGCTTCGATCCCTCGCTGAGACACAAAGAACCCGAGAAGCTTGCCGGAAGGGACTCCAAACACGCACTTCTCGGGGTTGAGCTTGAGGTTGATCTTGCGCAGATTCGCAAAGGTCTCGTCCAAATCTTGAATCAGAGTTGCTCTATCTTTGCTCTTGACCACTATGTCATCCATGTAAGCTTCTACATTTCTGTGCAGCTGTGGCTCAAAAGCTTTGTGAACTACCCTTGCAAATGTTGAACCAGCATTCTTTAGTTCGAAAGGCATCCGTACAAAGCAGTACGTGCCACATGGAGTAATGAATGCGGTCTTCTCTTCATCCTCTTCTGCCATGAAGATCTGATGATATCCTGAGTATGCATCAAGAAATGAAAGCAAATCGCATCCTGCCGTGGAGTCGACAATCTAGTCAATGCGCGGCAAGGGAAATGGATCCTTGGGACAAGCTTTATTAACATCAGTGAAGTCAATACAAAGCCTCCATTTCCCGTTTGCCTTACGCACGACTACATAATTAGCCAACCACGTGGGATGGAGCACTCCTCTGACCAGGCCTGCTGCTTCCAACTTCTTGATTTCTTCAGCAATGAATTCTTGGCGCTCCACTGCTTGCTTCCTAACTTTCTGCTTGACGGGCCGCGCGTGGGGACAGACGGCAAGGTGGTGCTCAATTACTTTCCTGGGAACACCAGGGATGTCAGATGGTTGCCATGCAAACACATCGACATTCGCCCGCAGGAAAGCAACGAGCGCGCTTTCCTATTTAGGATCAAGCGTGGCAATGATGGTGAACGTACCACCAGTGTCGTCCTCCTTGGCGGCCACTTTCTTTGTCTCTGGCGAAGCTGTCTTTGCCTTCTTGCACTTGCCGGTGGAGCTCGATGGTGCGTCCTCGACGGTAGCGCAGCACTCCGAAGAGGTGCGCTTGCCGGAGTGGGCATCAGAGCTACTCTTTCCGGACTTGGTCTTCTTCTTCCCCCCGGGAGCTTCAGCGGCAAGTGTCTTGCGATCTGTTGCGGCTGCTGCTTCCCGGTAGAACTTGTCGGTACAGATAAGGGCATCTTTCTTGTCGCTGTTGACAGAAATGACACTTACCGGACCGGGCATCTTGAGCACATTGTAAGCATAATGAGAGGCTGCTATGAACTTGGCGAGCGCTGGACGGCCAAGTATCCCATTGTATGGCAATGGGAAATCAGCAACGTCAAAGGTGACCTTCCCTGTCCTGAAGTTCAGCTCGCTGCCAAATGTCACTGGCAGTGTGATCTTCCCCTTCGGCTTGCTCCTTCCCGGATTGATTCCTTGGAAAGTACCAGTCTCTTCGAGCTCGCTGTCGGGGATCTGGAGCTTCTTGAGCACCGCTGAGGAGATCAGGTTCAAGCCGGCCCCGCCGTCAACCAGCATCTTCGTGACCTTGAGGTTGCAGATAGTCGGTGAGACCAACATCGGCAAGCACCCGACCGCAGTTATGCAATCAGGGTGATCCTCAACGTCAAAGATGATGGGCATGCTGGACCACTTCAGAGGCTTGCGCGATTCAACTGGCAGTTCTGCCGCATTAACTTCTCGCACCCACTGTTTGAGCTGGCGGTGCGAGGTATGCAGAGAAGCACCACCGTCAACGCACAAAACCTTCGTAGCTTTCTGAAACTCCTGCTCGTCGGCCTCATCCTCATCCATCTCTTCATCTTCGTCTTCGTCTTCATCCTTGTCGCGGCCGCGGGGAGGCCTGTCTCCTTGCCGCTGCTTAGCCTTGCCGCGGCGCCCTCCCCGGCTGGGACACTTCTTGCCGGATCCTCCTCCACCTTCTCGAGCCTTCTCCTTGTCTCGCCGCTCATATTCAGCTTTCTGTAGTTCAACAAGCTGCTCAACTTTCTTGCAAGTTTGTAGATCATGGCCCTTGGTGCGGTGGATCATGCAGTACTGCTTGCCGGAGCCATCCTGCTTGTCGGCGGCCCCCACAGCCTCGCCGGAGTTACCAGCTTTGGCCTTCTCGGCTCCACTTCCGTTGCTGGACTGCTCGACGACTAGCACATCCTTAGCTTTCCTCTTCCTGTTGTTCCGCCTCCGGTTTTTCCTTGCCGGGGCGGCATCCTCACTGTCAGATCCTTCTGCTCCTGCATTCTCTCCGGGGAGTTTCCTCCCCTCTTCAGCACGTGCACACTTGTCGGCCAGAGCATATAGCTCGCTGACATCTGTGATTTTGCACATCGCCATCTCCTCCCTCATCCTGCGATTACGCACGTTCTGATGGAACGCGCTGATAACCGCGGCGGGGTGGATGTCTGGGATGTTGCGTTGCACCTGGCTGAATCTTTGAATGAACTTGCGCAGGGGTTCTCCTTCCTTCTGGGCGAGCAGATGAAGATCGCTTTCCTGGCCATGGGGCTTGTGGCCGCCTGTGAAGGCGCCGACAAATTGATGGCACAGATCTGCCCATGAGGAGATGGAGTTGTCCGGCAAGTGCATGAGCCAAGATCTGACGTTGGGCTTGAGCACCAACGGGAAGTAGTTGGCGAGGATCTTCTCGTCGCGCCCCCCGGCAGCCTGCACCACGATGGTGTAGATGCTGAGGAACTCCGACGGATGTATCCTGCCGTCGTACTTCTCGGGTACGTCTGGCTTGAAGTTCTTGGTACTGGGCCACTGGACTTGCCGTAGCTCACGGGTAAACGCAGGACAACCTTCCGCATACGGCAAGTCGCCTGGTTCCCCTGGCGCATGCATGTCGACAGTTGGCCCAGCGCGCTGGTCTGATTGACACCGCGCTTCTCTCCGACGCTCGATGCGGGTACGAGCGTCCTCTTGCTGTCGTTCTTGAAGAACTTGGCGCTGATCACGACGAGCTCGCGGATCTGATGACGCCGTGGATTCGGTGTCGAGGTTGACCCGGCGAGTCGGTGATCTTGGCCTTCGGGGCGGGGAATGCACAGTTGTCGCGCCCCCACCAGTATTGTTGCCATCGGCTTGCGCTTGGACGTCTTGCCGCGGCTTCGACGTAGTCGGTTGCCGGGGAGTGTTGCTGATGGCGAAGCCGATGAGGCTCTGAATGGTGGCCCTCCAGTCGTCGATCTTGTCCGGCGCCGGAGGGTAATCTAGAAGCAGTTGGGCTCGGGCCAATGCTTCTTCTGGAGTCTTGGGTGGCGGCGGCGAACGGCGAGAGGAGCGAGATATGCTCGCACTTCTAACAGTGTTAGAAGGAGCAGCATCTCGTCCAGGCGACCGTGCCGCGCTCGTGCCAGCATGTTGACGTGCATGCTGATCTTGAGCGTCCCGAGAACCATCAGCTTGGCCTTGACCCAACGAGCGTATGGTATTGCGCGTACCATGACGTTGTTGGTCCCGCGCCTCCTGAGAGGGGCGCGATGCGTGTACGGACACCGAAGTCTGTGCAGCCTTGTCCTTGGACTTGGCAGCATCGTGAACTCCTTCGTCGGCGCCCGTTCCTCCGCCGGCGTCTACCCCACCGCCCGTTTGCTCCGGTGGCGGTGGAATCGACGCGGACGGACGAGCCACCTCCGAAGCCTTCTTCTTCGGTGGCATGTCGATGAAGATGATGATGTAGCGCGTGTGAACACCAGATCAGGTTCGCACAACCTCGACGCCCCCTACCTGGCGCGCCAAAGATGTCGTGGGAAACGAGCACCTATGGGGCAGGGCCCCTTCTCGGTCTGGCAGGGAGCGGAGGGCGCACGAAGAGCAGATCGAGGCGAAACACGCAAGGGATTTTACCCAGCTTCGGAGCTCTCCGGAGAGATAAAACTCCTACTGCTGCTTTGTGTTTGTATTGTGTTCTTGCTCAAGGGAGTGAGCGTTCTGTAGTTTCGAATGAGTCGAACCCCCTCTACGTTGCGCATGGGCCTCCTTTTATAGGCTAAAGGGGTCACCGACAGGTGGCAACGCAGAGAGGGGTACAAATGTAAAAAGAGGGGTTGGTACAACTGCCTCTACAGTGCACCCTACCTAACTCTGACGGCAGGGGACAAGGGCATTTAATGCCCGTCCGGTCGCCCAAACAGTGCAGAAAACGACCGTTTGGGGCGCCACCGCCTGCCACGATGGCCTTCTCGTCATCTCCACTTGCCACCTCGCACCGCTTGGCTGCACAGCCGTCCGCCACGTGCGCCAGGAATGATCTTGGGGCGACACATCGTTGGATGCGCTGGAGCGTGGGCGCAGAGAGGTGGCTTTGCTGTGGCAAGCGCCTTGCCGCGGTTGTTGTCTTGTCGCACCTGAAAGCTTGTCGCTCGTCGGGTCTTGTCGGGACGCGCGGTGTGTCGCGACAAGTTTCTTGAAATGCCTTGGTTGGCCTTCCCGGCAAGCTCCTCTTGCCGGGGCCTTGCCCTTCCCGGCAAGCTACTCTTGCCGGAGTCTTGTCTTTTCAGTCAAAACACTTTGTTCTTGAATGGCATCAATATGAGCTACAGAGGATCTTGGCGGACGCCCGGCAAGCCTTGCCGCTGGGTGCTGCGACTGCCCGTGCACAAGTTCGGGATACTAAGGTACCCCTACTTTAGTACACCGACAGGCTAGCAAAGTGGAAGGGTGAGTGTGTGTATATCCATGGACTCACATTAGTCATAAAGAACTCATATACTTATTGCAAAAGTCTACTTGCCCTCGAAGCAAAGTACTACTACACATGCTCCTAGGGGGGAGGTTGGTAGGAGTTAACCATCGCACGCCCCCGACCTCCACTCATAAGGAAAGCAATCAAAGAACACATCATGCTCCAACTTCGTTACATAACGGTTCATCATACGTGCATGCTACGGGACATGCAAACCTCAACACAAGTATTTCTCGATTTCACAATTACTCAACTAGCACGACTCTAATATCACCACCTTTATATCGCAAAACTATTGCAAGGAATCAAACATATCATATTCAGTGATCTACAAGTTTTATGTAGGATTTTATGACTAACCATGTGAATGACTAATTCCTGTCATCTCTCTAAATAGATATAAGTGAAGAAAGAGAGTCTAGTTCTTTCTACAAAAGATATGCCCACGCTCTAACAAATATAAGTGAAGCAAAAGAGCATTCTACAAATGGCAGTTTTCTATGTGAAGAGAAACAGGCAATCCAAACTTCAAATGATATAAGTGAAGCACGTGAAGCATTCTATAAAGCCATACTCAAAAGATTTAAGTGAAGTGCAATGAGCATTCTATAAATAAACCAAGGAATATCTCATACCAGCATGGTGCACAAAATAAAAATGAAAACTAAATGCAAAAGACGCTCCAAGACTTGCACATATCGCATGAACGAAACGAATACGAAAACATACCGATACTTGTTGAAGAAAGAGGGGATGCCTTCCGGGGCATCCCCAAGCTTAAACGCTTGAGTCTCCTTGAATATTTACTTGGGGTGCCTCGGGCATCCCCAAGCTTAAGCTCTTGCCTCTCTTCCTTTTCCTCATATCGAGACCTCCTCGATTAGACACTTCATCCACACAAAGCTTCAACAGAAAACTCGGTAAGATCCGTTAGTATAATAAAGCAAATCACCACTCTAAGTACTATTGCAAACCAATTAATATTTTGTTTTTGCATTTTGTCTACTGTAATATAACTTTTCCATGGCTTAATCCACTAATATAAATTGATAGATTCGTCAAAACAAGCAAACTATGCATCAAAAACAGAATCTGTCAAAAACAGAACAGTCTATAGAAATCTGAAGATCCACCATGCTTACGTTACCCCAAAAATTCTACAAAAATTATCAAAAATAAACAATCTGTATATCAAGACAGTGCAGAAAGAATCAGAACCAAATGAAGTTCCAGTTAAAAATGTAAAATCGCGCACTACAGCCAAAGTTTCTGTCATGCACCGTACAAACCAACAAGCAATGTAAACATCCTAAAGGCAAACCTTGGCACATTATTTCTATATAATACAATGGAATTGTACAAGGGGATAATTATTTTTGATGAAAAGTTTCTGTAATTAAGATTCACAAAGTTTCCGTGAGCATGAACAAAGTTCAAGGAGCTCTCCCACTTCAACAATGCTTGTCTTTCTCACTGTCACTTTTCTTTTTGATAAGTTTTAGGTTCCCCTCTTTTTTTTAAACTATATAAAAGAACTCAACAGAAATAAATGTCTCTCTAAAACTTCCGGGGTGTCTCCCTGACAGCGCTTTCTTTAAAGCCATTAAGCTAGGCATTTAGTGCTCAAGTAATGAATCCACCCGGATCCCAAGGTATATCAAAGCCAATTTTAATTAACAATGATTTGTAATTTAGTAGTGAGCACAAAGTAACATATATCATGTAATGACGAAGTCTAACCCTCTTCCTATTCATCGGCATGTCATAAAAGAACAATTCATGCACACATAGTGAAGGCCAATGCATAGTATAAACAGTTTCTTGCAATTCTATCATATTGGAAACATAAAGAGGCGGATATATAGTTCCTCTCTCATAATAATTGCAAGTAGGAGCAGCAAGCACATGCATATTATATTCATCAAAATTATCATGTGCAATGGTAAAAGGCAACCCATCAATATAATCCTTAATAAGCACAAACTTCTCCGATATAGTGTAGTTGGGAGAAATCAAAAAGATAATAGGACTATCATACGTGGGTGCAATAGCAACAATTTCATGTTTAACATAAGGAACTATAGCAAGTTCATCTCCATAAGCATACTTCATATTGGCATCTTGGCCACAAGCATAGCAAGCATCATCAAAAAGGGATATTTCAAACAAATTCAAGGGATCATAGCAATCATCCTTCGGTAAGCACGAAGGGGAATTAAACAATGTATGAGTTGAAGAGTTACTCTCATTAGAAGGTGGGCACGGGTGATCAATCCGCTCTTCCTCCTTTTGTTCTTCGATCTCCTCATCATCTTTTTCAGCCAATGAGCTCACAGCTTCATCAATTTCTTCTTCCATAGCTTCCTGCAAAATATTAGTCTCTTCTTCGACAGCAGAGACTTTCTCAATAAATGCATTAATGTTGTAATTGTATTCATAATTTTCATAGCAATATCTAAGTATAGCAAGATTTTCTGGTCTATAAACTGAATCATCAAAATCGTCAAACGCTTTAAACATAGATTCAATCTCATAAGCACCCATAAAAGCAACAAATTCTTCTATTTGTTCCACATCATAGTAATCATATCTACCATTAGCATAAGAACCTAAGGTTTCATTATCATTGAATTTGCATGAAAAGGGAAGGTGTGGAGCCTTCATCCTAGAGCAACAAGTATAATCATGTATCACGCATAGTTGACGAGCATACCAACGCAACATAGAAATTTGATCCCATAATAATTTCCCTTTTTCTGTCAAGCGATAATCCCTAAAGTATTCACGTTGATCCAACGTGTCTCCCATAACAAAGTTGAATGGGGTTTTCTCAGGATTATTAAAGTAATACATAATTTCTTTCACATAACGAGCATCGAGGGTTTTAGGAGGTTCCCCATCTCCATGAGTAGCATCTACACCTAATTTTTTGGTATTTCATGTTCCATATCCATAACTAAAGATAGAGAACAACTTAGAACAGCAAATAAAAATTACTTAGTGATAAAGCAAACAAGCACACACGAGAATATTCACCCGACGCTATGACTCCCCGGCAACAGCGCCAGAAAAAGGTCTTGATAACCCACAAGTGTAGGGTATAATTGTAGCCTCTTTTGATAAGTAAGAGTGTCGAACCCAACGAGGAGCTAAAGGTAGAACAAATACCCTCTCAAGTCCTATCTGCCACTGATACGACTCTACGCACACTTAGTGTTCGCTTTACCTAGAACAAGTATGAAACCAGAAGTACTTTGTAGGTGTGATAGGATAGGTTTGCAAGATAATAAAGAACACGTAAATATAAACTAGGGGCTGTTTAGATAAAGAAGCAATAAAGTAAATATAGCGAGTGTGGAAAAGTGGTGGTAGGAGTTGCGGAGTTGTCCCTAAGCAATTGACTACTTTACTAGACCGATAGCAAGTTTTATGTGGGAGAGGCCACTGCTAGCATGTCATCCCTGACTTGGAATTCTATGCACTTATGATTGGAACTATTAGCGGGTTGCAGAGAGTGGACCGCTATAGATAGAGGGGGGAAGGTGATGGAGATGTTGGTGAAGATGGCGGAGGTGTTGGTGAAGATCACGGTGATGATGATGGCCCCCGGCGGTGTTCCGGCGCCACTGGAAGCAAGGAGGAGAGAGCCCCTCTTCTTCTTCTTCTTCCTTGACCTTCTCCCTAGATGGGAGAAGGGTTTCACCTCTGGTCCTTGGCTCCCAAGGTGTGGGAGGGAAGGGAGCCCCTCCGAGATTGGATCTGTCTCTCTGTCTCTCTCTATTTCTGCGTTCCCTGATTCTGCCCCTTCACCGTTTCTTTTATCTCCGGAGATCCGTAACTCCGATTGGGGTGAATCTTTCGCCCAGATCTTTCTCATAAAATTGGCTTTCTTGCGGCAAAAGAAGAGCGTCAACTGCCTTACTGGGGGGGGCAGGAGAGTCCAGGGCGCGCCTGCCTCCCTGGGGCGCGCCCCCCTATCTCCTGGCCCCCTCGGGCACCATCTCGCGTTGAATTTACTTCCCAAAAATCATAAATATTCCAAAATAATTCTCCGTCCGTTTTTTTCCCATTTGGACTCCGTTTGATATGGGTTTTCTGCGAAACATAAAACATGCAACAAACAGGAACTGGCACTGGGCACTGGATCAATATGTTAGTCCCAAAAATAGTATAAAAAGTTGCCAAAAGTATATGAAAGTTGAATAATATTGGCATGGAACAATCAAAAATTATAGATACGATGGAGACGTATCAATGACTTACATGCCATAAAGTACCTACCACTTAAGCTCAAAGGACCGGCTCGGCATTGGCTGAATAGCCTGCCAGCAAGCTTCATTAGCAGTTGTGAGGACCTGGAAGACGCATTCCTCGACAACTTCCAGGGCACTTATGTGCGACCACCGGATGCTGATGACTTAAGTCACATAACCCAACAGCCCGGAGAGTCAGCCAGGAAATTCTGGACTCGGTTCCTAACTAAAAAGAACGAAATTTTTGACTGTTCGGATGCCAAAGCCTTAGAAGCCTTCAAGCATAACATCTGTGACGATGGCTCGCCCGACACCTCGGCCAAGAGAAGCCAAAGTCCATGGCAGCCCTCACGACACTCATGACCCACTTTTGCATGGGTGAGGACAGCTTGCTGGCTCGTAGCAACATCACTCCAAAAAACTCAGGCGATTCAGATGCCACGGATAGCAACGGCAAGCCATGACGAAATAGACACAAGCGTCGCAACAATGGCGACAACGCCGAAGACACAGCAGTCAATGCCGGATTCAGAGGCTCTAAATCCGGACAGCAGAAAAAGCCATTCAGAAGAAACAATCCGGGTTCGTCCAGTTTGGACCGCATACTTGATCACTCATGTCAAATTCACGGCACCGCCGATAAACCAGCCAACCACACCAACAGAGAATGCTGGGTGTTTAAACAGGCCGGCAAATTGAATGTCGAAAACAAGGAAAAGGGGCTACATAGCGATGACGATGAGGAGCCCCGGCCGCCGAACACAGGAGGACAGAAGAAATTCCCTCCCCGGGTAAAAACAGTGAATATGATATACGCAACCCATATTCCTAAGCGGGAACGGAAGTGTGCACTAAGGCACGTCTATGCGATGGAGCCAGTCGCCCCAAAGTTCAACCCATGGTCCTCTTGTCTGATCACTTTCGATCGCAGGGACCATCCTACCAGTATCCGTCCTGGCGGTTCGGCCGCATTGGTCTTTGACCCCATCATTGACGGATTCCATCTCACACGAGTCCTCATGGACGGTGGCAGCAGCCTGAACCTGCTCTATCAGGATACAGTGCGCAAAATGGGCATCGACCCCTGAAGGATCAAGCCCACAAAAACCACCCTCAAGGGTGTCATATCCGGTGTGGAGTCCTGTTGCACGGGCTCAATCACACTAGAAGTGGTCTTCGGATCTCCGGACAATTTCCGAAGCGAGGAATTAATCTTCGACATCGTCCCCTTCCGCAGTGGCTATCATGCACTACTCGGACGAACCGCATTCGCCAAATTCAATGTGCTACCGCATTATGCATACCTCAAACTCAAAATGCCAGGACCTCGCGGGGTTATTACAGTTAATGGAAACACAGAGCGCTCGCTCCGTACGGAGGAGCACACTGCGGCCCTCGCGGCGGAAGTACAAAACAACCTTCTTAGGCAAACAGCCAATTCGGCGATAAAAAACCCAGACACCGTCAAGCGAGTCCGGAGTACTCCGCAACAGGATCATCCGGCACGTCCAGAGCTCGACTAGCAATCCGGCCTCCGTCCTAGTCCCAGTCAAGCGGCAAAATTTGTGTCGCGCGTACACAACTACGCACTGAAAATACCCTGGGCATAGGCGGAGGCACGGCCATGACACGGTCCACAATGCGGTTCGACCGCCCCAGGACCCACGCATCTTTGCACCTTTTTTCTTTCAGGTCCCTATCTTCAGGAGGCTCTTCTGAAAGACCTGCTATCGGACACATAGCGGGACGGACACACCAGGAGGACAAGAAGCTTTGGCGTACAAGGGAATCCTCAGGTGGTCCCTGATAACGATCGCTATACCTGTTTTACATACCCGCACACAGCTTGCTCCTGGTTAGGATGTGTCAAATAGTCCTATTCTGCTTATTGCACTACCTATATATGTATGCTTTGACGTATCATTTGAATAACAAGGGAAAATAGTGTACAACATCAGCTTACTATTACGTTTATTTACCCCTTTCCTTTACTGCTTATTTATTATACCCGTGCAGTTTGGCACGACCAGTTTGCCAGGGGCTTCAGTGTACCCCATAACCTGGCAAGAAAAGTCCGAACACTTTTGACAGTGCAGCACCCCGAACTTATAGCACTATATGCATCAGCTCCGAATCATGTCTTGGGTCAATAGTTGGGTTTGCCCGGCTCCCATGTTTTGGTACCTTACGTTCCTCTATATCGGCTAAGGTAGCGCAGGGAGAACTACTGCGATTGTGTCCTGGTTCTTCCGGACGAGCACCTCAGTAGAGAAAGCTGAAAACTGACTGTCATGATAAGGCGAGAGCTGGTCGCTGTTCGAGAAGTCTCAAATCCTTAAAGATTTTTTTTGCTTAAGGCGAGGAATCAGCCACGTCCGATTTAGGCGTGTATAGCGTCCCGAGTCCAGCCTTCCGGATACTAGGGGCTTCGCCAAAATTTAAAATTGTAGACTTCTATGGCTAAGTGAGAGCGATAAAGCCATATAGTCCAATTGCCTCGTTCGCGGCGCTAAACACCTCCTTAAAAGGAGCAAAAATTTGGATAAAGAGCATTTATATTTATCCCGAACACCCCAGTACTAGTTACATGGGGGCAGAAGCCGACGACTGGCCAACTCTCAAGATTTTATAAACGGCCGCACAGAAAGTAATATTTTAAATTAACAAGCGCCATATAGTGCACATGAACTGGTTTTCATATTACAGGATGACACGAGTACATTCATTCGAATATTACATCCTTGGTACATTCATCCGCCACAAGGCAGGCACCCTTAATGACATTGTCATAGTACTGTTCAGGGTGGCGATGCTCCTTGCCCTTCGGCGGCCCCTCTATCACCAGCTTCTTAGCGTCTATCTTCCCCCAGTGCACTTTCGCACGGGCCAAGGCCCTACGTGCACCCTCAATGCAGACGGACCGCTTAACGACTTCAAGCCGCGGACAGGCATTTACCATCCGCTTGACAAGGCCGAAGTAGCTGCTGGGCAGGGGCTCGCCAGGCCACAGCCGGACTATGAAGTCCTTAATGGCCAGTTCGGCCGCCATGTGAAGTTCGACCAGTTGCTTCAGCTGGTCGCTCAAGGACATCGGATGCTCGGCCCCAATATACTGGGACCAAAACAGCTTATCTGTCGAGCTCCCCTCCTCAGCCCGGTAGAACTCGGCGGCATCAAAGATGTTGCGTGGCAGATCTACGAATGCTCCTGGAGAGCTCCGAATTCGGGTAAGTAAAAGGAAAGTCTCCTTCACATGCTTGTTCTGCATAATGAAAGCCTTACCTACAGCTATCTTCTTGGTCGCCTCAATTTCCTAGAGGGCCTTCTGGGCTTCTACCTTGGCATCTTGCGCACTCTAACGGGACTTCGCAAGCTCTGACTCTTGCGTCTTGGAGTCACGCTCCAAGGACTCGAATTTTTTGATGAAATCCTGGAGCTCTTGCTGGACCTCATCAACTCGAGCCTTTTGTTTTTCGCGCTCGGTGCGCTCCCTGGCCGCTTTGCCTTTGGCCTCGGACAGCGCCTTCTTAAGGGCCGCCACCTCGGTGGTGGCCCCTATTAAAATTCATCATGCTTCTATTAGCATCAACGATTTTTTTCCTTTATATAACATTCAGATGGGGTATCACTTACCTTTGTTCTCCTCGAGCTGCCTCTTCACGAGGCCATGCTCTTCTTTAGCCTGTCCCAGGTTCTGCCTCAGTCCAGAGACCTCCGCAGTGGCGGCAGCGGCGGCCAGCAGCGACTCCTGCTCATTCACATAGACATAATATGATTAGACTCCAGGGAATAATATTTGATCCTCTGTTCGGCCTTTCTTTCCGAACACCAAACAGAGCATCAGGGGCTACTGTCTATACTGTGATACTTTCTCATAATTTGAATTATTTACCTCGAAGCTTGTCAGGAGGCTGGCGCAGGCTTCGGTCAATCCGCTTTTGGTAGACTGAACCTTCGCAATCACCGTACTCATAAGAGTACGGTGTCCTTCATCAAGGGAAGCGCTCTGAAGCGCTTCCACCAAGTTATTCGATGCCTCTGGATGGACAGAGATCATCGGCACAGGCGGCTCACCCCCCTTGGCGAGGGGCTGCCTGCCTGAATCCGGAACCACTGGAGGTTCCGGCGCAGTATCTGTCTGGGGGCCAAGCTTGCTGCGGCCCCCTCATCAAAATCCATGGGGATCTCCCCCCCCCCCCCCCATGAGCCCGGCATCGGGGGTTTCGCCTTGAGGCGCCTCCAGAACTATCTCTCCCTGGCCCGGTATCCTCTGAGATAACACCTCGATGTCATCTGCGGGCCGGGGAGTGGAGGCCATCGGGATCGAATAGTTGTTCATCTCCGACGAGCACAAGGACCCATCCGAGGAGGATAAGTCGATGTGGGATTTGGACGAACTGCACAAATATATTTGACATGATAAAGAAGCCATAAAGCTAAACATGCCAAAGTGTTATGGTGTCCGGATACTTACGACTTCGCCAGGGGCTTGTCCCTGGGTAGCCACTCCTCTTCGCTATAGGCGGCTGTGGTGGAGTGGTCCGGAGGGAGGGTCCTTCCCTTCTTGGACCCTTCGGCCTCCCCGGAAGGGGCGGCCTTCCTTTTCTTCCCCCCCCCCCTTGGTTTGGGGGAGAGGGTTTTCCTCTTCCTCCCGCTCGTTATCGTTGGAGGAGTGCGCCTCGGTGTCTTCGGACGATGAGTCTGACACCACCTTGCGCCGGAGACTTTTCCTGGTCCCCGTGGCCTTCTTCTTGGCCTTCTTCACCAGCACCTCATAGGGCGCCGAAAACAGCATCTCCGTCAGGAGATCAGTTGCTGGATCTTCAGGCAACAGAGCTGGACAGTCAATCCGCTCCGCTGTCACCACATAGTCCTGTTAAATCAGTATGATGGCTTAGATTCCACCCACGAATATACTGAGGAAAGGCACATCTGGTGAAATATAGAGTGCTTACCGAATTGGTGTGGCGCTTTGCGCTGAGTCCGCGGTCCTCGGTGGTGGGAGGAGGTACTTCGGCGGCCTTGAAAAACACCTTCCAGATGTCTTTGTGTGTCGTGTCGAAGAGCTCTCACAACGTTTGGTGTTTGGTCGAATCGAACTCCCACAGGTTGAATGCCCGTCTTTCACACGGGAGGATCCAGCGAAAGAGCATGACCTGGACCACGTTGACAAGCTTGATCTTCTTGCTTATCATATTTTTTACGCAGTTCTGGAGTCCGGTCAGCTCCGCGTGCACACCCCAGGCTAATCCCTCTTCTTCCAAGAGGTGAGCCACATGAGAATGCCAGATCGGAATTCGGGGGCCGCTGTCCAGTTGGCGTCGCGTGGCTCGGTGATGTAGAACCACCCTGACTGCCACCCCTTTATGGTCTCCACATAGGAGCCCTCGAGCAAGGTGACGTTGGGCATCTTGCCCACCATAGCGCCTCCGCACTCCGCTTGCTGGCCAACCATTATCTTCGGCTTCACGTTGAAGATCTTCAACCACAGACCAAAGTGCGGCTTGATGCGGAGGAAGGCCTCGCACACGACGATAAACGCCGAGATGTTAAGGATGAAATTAGGGGTAGATCATGAAAATCTAACCCATAGTAAAACATGAGACCATAGACAAATGGGTGGAGGGGGATTCCCAGTCCACGGACGAAGTGGGCGAGGAACATAACCCTCTCGTGGGGTTGCAGAGTCGGAATGATCTGCCCTACGTTTGGGAGCCGGTGCACGATGTCTGCGGCCGAGTATCCGGCTTCCCGGAGCTTCGTAATGTCCACCTCCGTGACGATGGAGGCCATCCACTTGCCTCCCGCTCTGGACATGTTTGGAATGGCTATACGAAGAAGGTGAGAACTGGGGTGCTGGAGCTCGAGCATGTGAGAATGGATGAACGGAGGAAGAAGAAGGCGCGGGTGAAAGAGGAGAATCCCTATCTCTTTATAAAGGCAGTAGAAACTGTGCGCCTCCCCACTCACCCATTAAAATCGCTTATCCCCAAGCGCCACGATTGATGGCGCGGTTGGTTACCCATGCCCGTATTGATGAGAATCCCGCAATAAGGGGACACGATCTCTGCTTCGACAAGACGTGTCAAGGAAACTGCCTTGCATTACGTGCAGTAGCTGGTTGTGAAAAATGGTTCAAACAATGACCGGACCGTGGCGTGATGTCATGCTATAAAAAGCTGTCAGCAGATTAGATTTGTGGAATATTGTACTCTCTACGGTGGTATGTGGAATTTGTTTTACAGAGCCGGACACGATTCTTGTGTTCAAAATCTTCTATGAAGTATTCGGAGAAGGAACCCGCCTTGCAATGCCGAAGACAATCTGCGCGCCGGACCCATCGTCATTGAAGCCTGATTCAAGGGCTGAGGGAGTCCTGGATTAAGGGGTCCTCGGACAGCCGGACTATATACTTTGGCCGGCCTGTTGGACTATGAAGATATAAGATTGAAGACTTCGTCCCGTGTCCGGATGGGACTCTCCTTTGCATGGAAGGCAAGCTTGGCAATTCGGATATGTAGATCTCCTTCTCTGTAACCGACTTTGTGTAACCCTCGCCCCCTCCGGTGTCTATATAAACCGGAGGGTTTAGTCTGTAGGACAAGAACAATCATAATCATAGGCTAGCTTCTAGGGTTTAGCCTCTACGATCTCGTGGTAGATCAACTCTTGTAATACTCATATCATCAAGATCAATCAAGCAGGAAGTAGGGTATTACCTCCATCGAGAGGGCCCAAATCTGGGTAAAACATCATGTCCCCTTCCTCCTGTTACCGTTAGCCTTAGACGCACAGTTCGGGACCCCCTACCTGAGATCCGCCGGTTTTGACCCCGACACCGTGCTTATCTGTGGTAACAATGGGGTATTCACATGATCTACTTGATGTATGTTTTGGTGATCAACTTGCGGGTTCACCTTGTGAACTTATGCATAGGGGTTGGCACACGTTTTCGTCTTGACTCTCCAGTAGAAACTTTGGTGCACTCTTTGAAGTACTTTGTGTTGGTTGAATAGATGAATCTGAGATTGTGTGATTCATGTCATATAATCATACCCACGGATACTTGAGGTGACATTGGAGTATCTAGGTGACATTAGGGTTTTGGTTGATTTGTGTCTTAAGGTGTTATTCTAGCATGAACTCTATGATAGATCGAGCGGAAAGAATAGCTTCGTGTTATTTTACTATGGACTCTTGAATAGATTGATCAAAAAGGATAACTTTGAGGTGGTTTCATACCATACAATAATCTCTTTGTTTGTTCTCCGCTATTAGTGACTTTGGAATGACTCTTTGTTGCATGTTGAGGGATAGTTATATGATCCAGTTATGTTATTATTGTTGAGAGAACTTGCACTAGTGAAAGTATGAACCCTAGGCCTTGTTCCTACCATTGCAATACCATTTACGCTCACTTTTATCATTAGTTACCTTGCTGTTTTTACATTTTCATATTACAAAAACCTATATCTACCATCCATATTGCACTTGTATCACCATCTCTTCGCCGAACTAGTGCACCTATACAATTTACCATTGTATTGGGTGTGTTGGGGACACAAGAGACTCTTTGTTATTTGGTTGTAGGGTTGTTTGAGAGAGACCATCTTCATCCTATGCCTCCCATGGATTGATAAACCTTAGGTCATCCACTTGAGGGAAATTTGCTACTGTCCTACAAACCTCTGCACTTGGAGGCCCAACAACTTCTACAAGAAGAAGGTTGTGTAGTAGATATCAAGCTCTTTTCTGGCGCCGTTGCCAGGGAGGTGAGTGCTTGAAGGTATATCTTTAGATCTTGCAATCAAATCTTTTTATTTCTTGTTTTATCACTAGTTTAGTTTATAAAAGAAAACTACAAAAAAATGGAATTGAGTTTGCCTCATACGCTTCATCTTTGTAATATCTTTCATGAGAATGATGGGATGGAAAATTGTGCTCAAGTGCTAGAAGAAGAAGTCTATAAAATGTTTGGCACTAAATCTTTGAATGATGAGCATGATTGCAATTTTGTTAGTATGAACTCTTTGAATATCCATGGTACTAATGATGATTGCACTAGTCGTGATGAAAATGTCTCTTATAAGCATGTCAATTTTTGTGGAGTGCATAGAGTTTGCAAGTACACACCAAATAGAGAAGATAGATTTTGCAGGAGGCATAAGTATTTAGAAACTAAATGGTTGCAAGAAAGGCTAGATGTGAGTGCTGAAAATTTAAAATTTCTTTTCCGTACTTGTGAACTTTGCAATGAACATGGTCATTTGAATCTCCGATGCAAATTGTTTCATGATTGAATCGTGTCCAAAAATTGTGATGACTTGATTTCCCTTGCACATCATAATGAACTTAGTTTGCTCTTGGGTTATGAAGAAATGAAACGTTTAACTAAGCATATTCCAGAATTTAACCTTAAGAAATTTCTTGATATTGATCTAGAGGACATTTATATCTATTGTGTGGTGAATTGCATTCAAAATCCTGATATTTCCAATTACATAAAGAAAAGAAAGCAAATAGAAGATGACGAGAATACTAATGAAAGGGAAGAGAGTATATCCAATAGCAGCTCTGTGCTTTCTTAGAACTTTTAATAATCTTTCTTCTTCATGTTCTGTAAGGTTAGCACTAATAATAACAGGATATATCTTTTTCTCATCAAGATAAGCATATTTCAAAGTGTCTGGTAATTGTTTTAATTCAAACACAGGATCACCTTTAGGTGGAGGAGGACCTCCTAGAGTTTCAATAGGCAAATTGTGTTTAAGCAAAGGTTGTTTTTCGAAAAAGGTTCTATCTATTTCATTTCTTTCACGCATACGTAAATCAATTTCATGGTCTAGCAAATATTGTTTCAAAGGATCAGTAGGTGGCACAACAATGGAAGCAAGACCAATAATTTCATCCTTACTAGGCAAATCTTTCTTATGAGGTTGTCTACTAAACTTGGAAAAATTAAATTCATGAGATTCATTACCAAAGCTAACACCGACAGTTTGTTTCTCACAATTTATTTTGGCATTGACGGTGTTCAAGAAAGGTCAACCAAAAATAATGGGACAAAAGTAATCTTGTGGGGAGCTAAGAACAAGAAAATCAATAGGGTATTTTATTTTCCCACACAAGATTTCAACATCTCTAAGAATCCCAATTTGTGATATTGTATCTCTATTAGCGAGTTTAATAGTCTATGCCTTCTATTTCAACAGGTGTTATTTCATTCTTAATTTCTTTATATAAGGAAAAAGGAATAGCACTCACACTAGCACCTTGGTCACATAACCCATGATAACAATGATCTCCTATCTTAACTGAGACAACAGGCATGCCAACAACTGGTCTATGTTTATCCTTTTTACCAGGTTTGGCAATTCTAGAAGCTTCATCACAGAACTAAATAACATGCCCATCAATATTATCGACTAAGAGATCTTTAACCATAGCAACACTAGGTTCAACTCTGATTCGTTCAAATGGTTTGGGTGTTCTAACATAACTTTTGTTAACCACAGTTGAAGCTTTAGGATGTTCCTTCATCCTATCATGGAAAGGTGGTTTTTCAATATAAGCAGTGGGAACAACTGGATCAACATTGTAAATGATAATTTCTTCTTTAGCTTCTACCGGTTCTTTAACTTCTTCTTCAATAGGTGGATGGTATTTAAACCACTTCTCCTTAGGGAGATCAACGTGAGTAGCAAAAGATTCATAGAAGGAAGCTACTATCTCAAAGTAAAGTCCATATTTAATGCTAAACTTTTGAAAAGCATCAGTATTCATAAAAGATTTAACACAATCAAACTTGGGTTCAATACCTGACTCTTTACCTTCGTCAAGTTCCCAATCTTCAGAGTTGCGTTTAATTCTTTCTAAAAGATCCCACCGGAATTCAATAGTCTTCTTCATAAAAGAACCAATGCAAGAAGTATCGAGCATGGATTGATCATTACGAGAAAGCCGAGCATAAAAATTCTGAATAATAATTTCTCTTGAGAGCTCATGATTGGGGCATGAAATATAACATTGACTTAAGCCTCCCCCAAGCTAGAGTGATACTTTCTCCTTTACGAGACCAAAAATTATATATATATAAGCTCGATCACGATGAACTAGATGCATAGGATAATTTTTTTGATGAAATTCTAATTTCAACCGGTTCCAGTTCCAAGATCCAATATCATCGCATAGGATATACCATGTCAATGCTTTTCCCTTCAAAGATAAAGGGAAAACCTTCTACTTAGCTTCATCTCCGAGCAAACCTGCAAGCATAAACAATCCACAAATTTCATCCACATATATCAAGTGCATATCAAGATGTTCGGTTCCATCTCCTGCATAAGGATTAGCTAGCAGTTGTTCTACCATACCAGAAGGAATTTAAAAGTCAATATTTTCAGTAGGTGCAGTAGGTTGAGGGGCAACTAATTGCGGTTCCAGTCGAGGTGAATATACCCCGAACAAACCCCTCAAAGGATTGTTTTCGATAGTAGCAACTGACAATAAATTTCAGCATGTAGTAATAATGTTTCCTTACCAATTTCCACTTACCAATAGCGCTTCACTCCCCGGCAACAGCACCAGAAAATAGCCTTGATGACCCACAAGTATATTCAGTCAATTGTAGCATTTTCGATAAGTAAGAGTGTCGAACCCAACGAGGAGCAGAAGGAAATGACAAGTGGTTTTCAACAAGTTAATATCTGCAAGTGCTAAAATTGTAAGTAGCGGAGTAGTTTGATAGCAAGATAATTTGTAGCGAGCAAGTAACGATAGTAGTAACAAAAGTGCATCAAGGTAGCCCAATCCTTTTGAGGCAAATGACATGCCAAAACGGTATCTTATGATAAGCAAAGTGTTCTTGAGGGTACACGGGAATTCCATCTAGTCACTTTCATCATATAGGCTTAATTCTTGTTCACTAAACTTTGATAATTTGATATGTGGGTGGACCGGTGCTTAGGTGCTGTTCTTACTTGAACAAACCTCCTACTTATGATTAACCCTCTCGCAAGCATCCGCAACTACGAGAAAAGTATTAAGAATAAATTCTAACCATAGCATTAAACTTTTGGATCCAAATGGCCCCTTACAAAATAGCTCATAAACTGGGTTTAAGCTTATGTCATTCTTGCAACCCACCATCTAATAACTTCTCCATAGTGCATTCCCTTAGGCCCTAATATGGTGAAGTGTCATGTAGTCTATGTTCACATGACACCACTAAGAGAATGACAACATACATATCATCAAAATATCGAACACATTTCAAGTTCACATGATTACTTGCAACATGATTTATCCCGTGACCTCAAGAACGAAAGTAACTACTCACAAATGATAATCATGCTCAAGATCAGATGGGTATTAAATAGCATAATGGATCTGAACATATAATCTTCCACCAAATAAACCATATAGTAATCAACTACAAGATGTAATCAACACTACTAGTCACCCACAAGCACCAACCTATAGTTCTGGTACAATTGAACACAAGAGATGAACTAGGGTTCGAGAGGAGTTGGTGTTGTTGAAGATGTTGATGAAGATAGCCCTCCCCAAGATGGGAGAGTTGTTGGTGATGATGATGACGATGATTTCCCCCTCCAGGAGGGAAGTTCCCCCGGCGGAATCGCTCCACCGGAGGGCAAAAGTGCTCCTGCCCAAGTTCCGTCCCGAAAGTCCTCTCCTCAATTATTTTAAGTCAAAATGACTTATATACCAGAAGATGGGCACCGGAGGTGGGCCGAGGAGGGCAGCACCCACCAAGGCGCGCCTGGGCCTCCTGGTGCGCCCAGGTGGGTTGTGCCCACCTGGTGGCCCCCCTCTGGTACTTATTTTCTCCAATAATTCTTAAATATTTCATAAAAAATCCTCGTGGAGTTTCAGCTCATTTGGAGTTGTGCAGAATAGGTAGCTTTACATAGCTTTTTCAGGTCCAGATTTCTAGCTGCCAGAATTCTCCCCCTTTGTGAATACCTTGCATATTATGAGAGAAAAGGCATTAGAATTACTCCAAAAAGCATTATTATACAATAAAACATCATAAATAACAGTAGGAAAACATGATGCAAAATGGACGTATCACTATGTTTTTCAACAGAAAATCCCGAAGGATTGTGTGCCTCATCTGATGTTTCTGAAAGGTCGCCTTGATGTTATGAGCTTATGGCCAGGTCATCCTACGCATCACTGCTATTCATACCGGATTTCTAAAATAGATGAAGACATGACAACCAAATATTGGAAAAATGTATGGTCAGTCGTAGGGAGGTACTTGGAAGCAACATTGCGCGACGCGCAAGAATTGGAGACAGGATAATCTTCATTCTCCATAATGGAGAGTCAGGGACTATCTTGTTTTATGATATTTTACCTAAGAGAGTGTAGTAGGTCCTATTGGAGAGGAGTAGGTCTTAGGTACAATGTGTTATTATGTGGTACAATGTGCTAGAGTTGATGAGGAGGAGTAGGAGTTGTGATTATGACTAGGACCAACTTGCTATATGATGTCTCATTGACGAAAATGATGATCATGAGGAGTTGTTATATGGCAATGATGTATTATGATGATAAGTTGTTAATGATATGATGATGATGATGATGATGATGATGATGATGATGATGATGATGATGATGATGATGATGAGTTATTATGTCATTGGGTGAAAGAACCATGGTTTATTTTCAAGTGGATGGATCCAAAGTGACCAATGGTCACTTTGGACCCATGCACTTGAAAATAATCCACGGTTCTTTCACCCAATGATGTAACAACTCATTCTGATGTAAAACAATCTCTAAATTGCTACTGTATGAAAACTTGCATAATGGCATATGAATACGACATAAAAAACATAATAATAGTAGTAGCGCGGGTAGAGAGGAGCGCTGCTAGTACTACCAGTAGCGCTCTCTACTAAAAGCGCTACTGCTAATCAAGTATCGCAGTAGCGCGGGCATACACACGCTACTGATACACTTTAGCTGTAGTGCCGTATCAGTAGCGCGCCACCCCGTGCTACTACTATACCTAAAACCGGCGCTACTGCTAGCCTTTTCCCTAGTAGTGAGTTTGGGTCTTGTCCATCACATCATTCTCCTAATGATGTGATCCTGATATCAAATGACAACTCATGTTTATGACTATGAAACTATAGCCATCTTTGATCAACGAGCTAGTTCGGTAGAGGCTCACTGGGGACATGTTGTTGTCTATGTGTCCACACATGTATTTGAGTCTCCAATCAATACAATTATAACATGGATAATAAAAAATTATCATGAACAAGGAAATATAATAATAACCACTTTATTATTGCCTCTAGGGCATATTTCTAACATGGCCAACCAGTTGTCGTGTGCGATTAACTAGCTGCCACATATGCACAATTGTAGTTGCCATCTATCACCGTGCGAGCGTCGTGTGGGCGAAGAGCAGTTTCACCCACATGTTCGGGCGAGTGTTGTGTGTTCATTCGGGCAAGGAGCGCCCACACGTGTGGCACTAAATTATAACTCCCACACGATGTTGGGTGCTTACGTGGCTCTCGACCCAGATGGCAACTACTCCAATATTCATGCAAATGAATCGAACGGTGAGTGTGTTTGGACCATGTTGATAAGTGTCACACGTGTGGACGTTATCATTTGATATACAAGATGAAAAACATGGCTAATATAATTTATTTGCAGCCATTAAATCGTAATAAGACTTGACTGGAACGTTTAATCTACTAAAAAAACTAGCGAATAACTTGAAAGTATATGATGACATCTCAGTTAGAGAACATACATCTCACTTATTATTAAACATGTGTGCTACAAAAACAAAGACATGTGTTTACATAAGTAGAAAGGAGACATGTGTCGATCTATTAATAGAGCGCAATTTAATAGATATTCATCCACTTGTTGCTAGAATAGAGGCTAGAGATGAGACTAGATGCGAAGAAGCAACATCTACTTCTTTAGACTCGAAAAAAACTGAAGCACACAGGATCGAGGCTCCACAAATCAACAATGAATGCATCGAAAAGGCACTAACCCAACTTACGGGAGCAATTACGAAAGTTGGATATCTTCTAAAATGTCTTCTTATGATTCTTGTTTTTTTGTCTTACTATTCTAGTCAAGATTTGGTGATGTGCTTGAATGTATCAAAATCAATGATGAAAAAAAGTATGCAGGCGAGATGCGGCCAAAATGCAGCCGTGCGTTGGGCGCACGGCCGACGCATCCACAAATCCAGGAGGACACGACCCCATTGCCACCCCCAAACGGATGAAAAGCGAACGAAAAGGGCGTCCGTTAAGGGTCGCGTGTTGGAGTTGGCCTCAGTACCCCCTAGTCCAAGACTTCGTTTGTAGCCCCTTGAACCGGTCTTCAAGTTAGGGATGCTCCTCGGTTCGTCTGAGCTGTTCTTTGTCTTTGGTCATCAGTCTTGAAAGCTGGTTCAACAATTCTTCCCATCTCTGATCTCGAGGATCACCGAAGTGTATCTGAAGAGTTCATACGTTCGGTATCCAAGGAGTTCACATGTCGGGCATTCGAGGAGTTCACACGTCGGACATTCGAGGGCCCCTTTTAAGTTCTTGGCCTTTATCAATGCCTTGATATTTTTACGCCACACATCGAGTTTGAAGTTTTTTCCCATGTGGTGGTGTCCTCTTGCCGCCGAGCTTCAACTCGGGACTTCATCCGAGGTATCTTTTTGCAATCGACCTCCAACGTCGGTCTGCATCCAAGGTGTCATAGATTATCTCGGTCATTAATCGAACTTAACACCAAAAAGTTCTCTATGGAGCCAACCACTCGCAGTCGAGCTTTATGCCCGACTATTTTCTGAGGTGGTGCACCACCTCGGCCTTAGGCTGAATTTTTTACGGAATTTTTCTTATTTGTGCAATTTATTCTCTGCCGAGATGTATAGCCAGTAGCCCTCAAGGTGTGTGTCAACCTAAAATCCAGGATGCACCTGAAGGTTAGTATAAAACCGCTGATCCCGGTAGCCCATGAGACTTACCACCTCGGCCTTGGGCTGATTTTTAATGAAATTTTTCTAATTTGTGCAATTTATTCTCTGCCTAGATGTATGACCAGTAGCCCTCAAGGTGTGTGTCAGCCTAAAATCCAGGATGCACCTGAAGCTTAGCATAAAATCACTTATCCCAGTAGCTCTTGAGACTTGGGTCAATTCGCAAAATCGTCCTGAGGATCAAGTTCTAGCTCAACATCATACTTAGGAATGGAAATGCGATGGGCAATAGTTCCCGAGACTCAGGTTGGGTGCGGCTGACTCTCCTGAGAATCGTAATCTCCTTGGAAATTGTGTTGCACTTTAAATTTTTGCATTGAATGAATCGTTAATACAGTAGCCCCCGAGACACTGGTCGGGTGGCAACACCAGATCAGGGGATCGATGTACCCCTTTAATAGCCTTTAGTTGAGAAGGGCGGAGCCTAGAAGCCACCGAGCCTTAATTTGGGCACAGGTTGCTGAATTAAGGATCGATATGCATTTGACACAAAATTTTATTATGTTTGACACAGACTTCTCAGCCAAATGATAAAAGATCTCTTAAAGGAGTTGGAGCTAGCGAAAGCCAAGCTTGCCAAGGTCGGCCCCAATGGGCATAATAGAAAGGAAATCAAAGCTAACAGGAGTTATAAGAGCGTTATGTCAGCTGCTCGATTGTCTCAGCGAGACTATGCCCTTACTCTTTAATAGATGGGCTGGAGTAACTTTAATCATAATATATGTATAATGATTCTATGTATCCAAGTACTTTACATCATTAACGCTCGGATCCGCTACAAACTTTGTTGACCGACCATCGGCTTCAACCTCCTTGGCCAGTAGCCGGGGAATATTTTCCTACTTTATAATGCCTTATGAGGGCAAATATTTATGGAAAACAAGGCAATTCGGCCATACGGTTTTATAAACAAAGGTACATGAAGAGATATGTTATACTACTATTTAACATAAGAAACATCTTCTAGGAAAAATAGTTCCTTTATAAGTTCCTTTTCCCAGGCTATCATGTTGACCATGATCGTGAAACCTACCTTCAATCAATGTGGGAGGAAAATATTGAGGATTTAGTTTGAGGAAAGTTCCCAAACTCTATGGTCTTTAATGAACCTAAAATTTTACTTCCATTGTTGCCGACCAATTACATTCTTAAGACAACTAGCTTTCTGCTTCATCTATCTGAGGTATGAACCCAGATGACCCAGCAGTAACAATCACAGAGGTGATCCCTTTACCCCCTAGCCGAACATTTAGGAACATAGGGGCTAAGCACAGGAACCAGGCAACTCAACTTGGCCAAAATATTAAATCAAATTGATGCATGTGTATGGCTTTATAATGATGATTATGGAAGGTAACACTCGTATATTAAATACAAACGCTGATTATATGTTGGGCTCTCCAGTAGTCCTGATGTAACCATGCCTTGGTGCCTCAAGAAGTCCTCGATATGGTTTATTAGACTCTTTTATAGTTCCAAAGTACTTTATACCCAAAACTTGAGGTTAGTATTGCGTAGTTTCTTTAAAGGCGACCGAACTGCTTTTCTATTAGTGACCTCGGACAAGCCGAGCACACTTATGAAAGCAAGCTTGGCGACTTATCGAAAAATCCTTTGTTTTACACAGGCAACCTTTATGTTGGGGAACGCGGTAATTTCATAAAAAATACTATGATCACGCAAGATCTATCTAGGAGATGCATAGCAACGAGAGGGGAGAGTGTGTCCACATACCCTCGTAGACCGAAAGCGGAAGCATTTCAATAACGCGGTTGATGTAGTCGAACGTCTTTGCGATCCAACCGATCCAAGTACCGACGTTCAGCTCGATGACGTCCCTTGTACTCTTGATCCAGTTGAGGATGAGGGTGAGTTCCGTCAGCGCAAAGGCGTGGCGATGGTGATGATGATGTTACCGACACAAGGCTTCGCCTAAGCACTACGATGATATGACCGAGGTGTGTAACTATGGAGGGGGCACCGCACACAGCTAAAATATCAACTTGTGTGTCTATGGGCTGCCCCTTGGCCACGTATATAAAGGAGGGGAGGGAAGAGGTGGCCGGCCCAAAGGGGGCACGCCAAGTGTGGGGAATCCTGCTAGGACTCCCCGGTCCAACTAGGATTCCCCTCCTCTTTCCTATTCCTAGTAGGAGGAGGAGGGAAGGAGGAAAAGGGGGAGAAGGAAGGAGGGGGGCGTCGCCCCTCCTAGCCCAATTCGGACCAGCCCATGGGGGGGCGTGTGGCCACCCCTTGAGGCCCCTCTCTCCTTCCCGTATGGCCCATTAAGGCCCATTACTTCCCTCGGCAAATTCCCGTAACTCTCTGGTACTCCAAAAAATACACGAATCACTCGGAACCTTTCCGATGTCCGAATACAGCCTTCCAATATATCGATCTTTACGTCTCATCCATTTGGAGACTCCTCGTCACATGCATGATCTCATCCGGGACTCTTAACAAACTTCGTTCATCAAATCACATAACTCATAATACAAATCGTCATCGAACGTTATGCGTGCGGACCCTATGGATTCGAGAACTATGTAGACATGACCTAGACACATCTCTGGTCAATAACCAATAGCGGAACCTGGATGATCATATTGGCTCCTACATATTCAACGAAGATCTTTATCGGTCAAATCGCATAACAACATACGTTGCTTCCTTTGTCATTTGTATGTTATTTGCCCGAGATTCGATCATCAGTATCATCATACCTAGTTCAATATCGTTACCGGCAAGTCTCTTTACTCGTTCCGTAATACTTCATCCCGCAACTAACTCATTAGTCACAATGCTTGCAAGGCTTATAGTGATAAGTATTACTGAGAGGGCCCAGAGATACCTCTCTGAAACACGGAGTGACAAGTCCTAATCTCGATCTATGACAACCCAACAAACACCTTCAGAGACACCTGGAGAGCACCTTTATAATCACCCATTTATGTTGTGATGTTTGGTAGCACAAAAAGTGTTCCTCCGATATTCGGGAGTTGCATAATCTCATAGTCTGAGGAACATGTATAAGTCATGAAGAGACCAGTAGCAATTAAACTATAAAGATCATAATGCTAAGCTAACAGATGTGTCATGTCCATCACATCATTCTCCTAATGATGTGATCCCGTTCATCAAATGACAACACATGTCTATGGTTAGGAAACATAACCATCTTTGATTAACGAGCTAGTCAAGTAGAGGCATACTAGGGACACAATGTTTTGTCTATGTATTCACACATGTACTAAGTTTCCGGTTAATACAATTCTAGCATGAATACTAAACATTTATCATGAAATAAGGAAATAAATAATAACTTTATTATTGCCTCTAGGTCATATTTCCTTCAGTCTCCCACTTGCACTAGAGTCAATAATCTAGTTGACATCTCCATGTGATTTAACACCAATAGTTCACATTTGTATGTGATTAACACCCATAGTTCACACCGCCATGTGACCAACAACCAAAGGGTTTACTAGAGTCAATAATCTTGTTCACATTGCTATGTGGTTAACACCCAAAGATTACTAAGGTGTGATCATGTTTTGCTTATGAGAGAAGTTTAGCCAACGGGTCTGTCACATTCAGAGTCGTATGTATTTTGCAAGTATTCTATGTCTACAATGCTCTGTATGGAGCTACTCTAGCTAATTTCTCCCACTTTCAATATGTATCCAGATTGAGACTTAGAGTTATCTGTTCGGTGTAAAAGCTTAAATCGATATAACTCTTTACGACGAATTCTTTATCTCCCCCATAACCGAGAAACATTTCCTTAGTCCTCACTAAGGATAATTTTGACCGTTGTCTGGTGATCTACCCTTAGATCACTATTGTACCCCCTTGCCAAACTCATGGCAAGGTACAAAATAGGTCTGGTACACAGCACAACATACTTTATAGAACCTATGATTGTGGCATAGGGAATGACTTTCATTCTCTTTCTATCTTCTATGGTGGTCGGGCTTTGGGTCTTACTCAACTTTACACCTTGTAATACAGACAAGAACTCCTTCTTTGACTGGTCCATTTTGAACTCTTTCAAAAACTTGTCAAGGTATTTACTTATTGAAAAATCTTATCAAGCGTCTTGATCTATCTCTATAGATCTTGATGCCCAATATGTAAGCAGCTTCACTGAGGTCTTTCATTGAAAAACTCTTATTCAAGTATCCCTTTATGCTATCCAAAAATTCTATATCATTTCCAATCAACAATATGTCATCCACATATAATATTAGAAATGCTACAGAGCTCCCACTCGCTTTCTTGTAAATACAGGCTTCACTGCAAGTCTATATAAAACCATATGCTTTGATCACACTATCAAAGCGTTTATTCCAACTCCGAGAGGCTTGCACCAGTCCATAAATGGATCGCTGGAGCTTGCACACTTTGTTAGCACCTTTAGTATTGACAAAACCTTCTGGTTGCATCATATACAACTCTTCTTTAAGAAATATCCATTTAAGGAATGCAGTTTTGACATCCATTTGCCAGATTTCATAAAATATGGCAATTGCTAACATGATTCAGAGGGATTTAAGGATCGCTACAGTTGAGAAAATCTCATTGTAGTCAACACCTTGAACTTGTCAAAAACCTTTTTGCAACAAGTCGAGCTTTGTAGATAGTAACACTACTATCAGTGTCCGTCTTCCTCTTGCAGATCCATTCATTTAATATGGCTTGCCGACCATCGGGCAAGCCCACCAAAATCCACACTTTGTTCTCATACATGGATCCCATCTCAGATTTCATGGCCTAAAGCCATTTTGCGAAATCTAGGCTCATCATCGCTTCCTCATAGTTCGTAGGTTCATAATGGTCTAGTAACATGACTTCCAAAATAGTATTATCATACCACTCTGGTGCGGACCATACTCTGGAAGACCTACGAGGTTCTGTAGTAACTTGATCTGAAGTTTCATGATCATCATCATTAGCTTCCTTACTAATCCGTGCAGGAATCACTGGAACTGATTTCTGTGATGAACTACTTTCCAATTCGGGAGAAGGTACAATTACCTCATTAAGTTCTACTTTCCTCCCACTCACTTATTTCGAGAGAAACTCCTTCTCTAGAAAGGATACATTCTTAGCAACGATCTGTTGGGGAACGTTGCAGAAAACAAAAAATTTCCTAAGGTTTCACCAGGATCCATCTATGAGTTCATCTAGCAACGAGTCATTAGATGCATCTACGTACCTTGTAGATCGCGAGCGGAAGCGTTCAAAGAACGGGGATGATGTAGTCGAACACGACGTGATCCAAATCACCAGAGATCCTAGCACCGAATGGACGGCACCTCCGCGTTCAACACACGTATGGAACAGCCACGTCTCCTCCTTCTTGATCCAGCAAGGGAGGGAGGAGAGGTTGAGGGAGATGGCACCAGCAGCAGCACGACGGCGTGGTGTTGATGGAGCTGCAGTACTCCGGCAGAGCTTCGCTAAGCACTATGGAGGAGGAGGAGGTGTTGGAGAGGGAGAAGGAGGCAACCAAAGGCCAAGGTGAGAAGTCCCTCCTCTCCCCCACTATATATAGGAGGGCCAAGGGGGTTGGCCAGCCCTAGGAGATCCAATCTCCTAGGGGGGGCGGCGGCCAAGGGGGGTTTCCCTCCCCCCAAGGCACCTAGGAGGTGCCTTCCCCTCCTAGGACTCTTCCCCCCTCAAACCCTAGGCGCATGGGCCTATGTGGGGCTGGTGCCCTTGGCCCATGTAGGCCAAGGCGCACCCCCTACAGCCCATGTGGCCCCCCGGGACAGGTGGACCCACCCGGTGGACCCCTGGGACCCTTCCGGTGGTCCCGGTACAATACCGATAACCCCGAAACTTGTCCCGATGCCTGAAACAGGACTTCCCATATATAAATCTTTACCTCCGGACCATTCCGGAACTCCTCGTGACGTCCGGGATCTCATCCGAGACTCCGAACAACATTCGGGTTACTGCATATACATATCCCTACAACCCTAGCGTAACCGAACCTTAAGTGTGTAGACCCTATGGGTTCGGGAGACATGTAGACATGACCGAGATCGCTCTCCGGTCAATAACCAACAGCGGGATCTGGATACCCATGTTGGCTCCCACATGCTCCACGATGATCTCATCGGATGAACCACGATGTCGAGGATTTAATCAACCCCGTATGCAATTCCCTTTGTCAATCGATATGTTACTTGCCCGAGATTCGATCGTCGGTATCCCAATACCTCGTTCAATCTCGTTACCGGCAAGTCACTTTACTCGTACCGTAATGCATGATCCCGCGACCAGACACTTGGTCACTTTGAGCTCATTATGATGATGCATTACCGAGTGGGCCTATTGATATCTCTCCGTCATACGGAGTGACAAATCCCAGTCTCGATCCGTGTCAACCCAACAGACACTTTCGGAGATACCTATAATGCACGTTTATACTCACCCAGTTACGTTGTGACGTTTGATACACCCAAAGCACTCCTACGGTATCCGGGAGTTACACGATCTCATGGTCAAAGGAAAAGATACTTGACATTAGAAAAGCTCTAGCAAACGAACTACACGATCTCACGCTATGCTTAGGATTGGGTCTTGTCCATCACATCATTATCCTAATGATGTGATCCCGTTATCAATGACATCCAATGTCCATAGTCAGGAAACCATGACTATCTATTGATCAACGAGCTAGTCAACTAGAGGCTCACTAGGGACATGTTGGTGTCTGTTATTCACACATGTATTACGATTTCCGGATAATACAATTATAGCATGAATAAAGACAATTATCATGAACAAAGAAATATAATAATAATGCTTTTATTATTGCCTCTAGGGCATATTTCCAACAGTCTCCCACTTGCACTAGAGTCAATAATCTAGTTACATTGTGATGAATCGAACACCCATGGAATTCTGGTGTTGATCATCTAGGGAGAGGTTTAGTCAACGGATCCGCTACATTCAGGTCCTTATGTATTTTACAAATCTCTATGTCTCCATCTTGAACATTTTCACGAATGGAGTTGAAGCGACGCTTGATGTGCCTTGTCTTCTTGTGAAACCTGGGCTCCTTGGCAAGTGCAATAGCTCCAGTGTTGTCACAGAAGAGCTTGATCGGCCCCGACGCATTGGGTATGACTCCTAGGTCGGTGATGAACTCCTTCACCCATATTGCTTCATGTGTTGCCTCCGAGGCTGCCATGTACTCCGCTTCACATGTAGATCCCGCCACGACGCTCTGCTTGCAACTGCACCAGCTAACTGCCCCACCATTCAAAATATACACGTATCCGGTTTGTGACTTAGAGTCATCCAGATCTGTGTCGAAGCTAGCGCCGACGTAACCCTTTACGACGAGCTCTTCGTCACCTCCATAAACGAGAAACATTTCCTTAGTCCTTTTCAGGTACTTCAGGATATTCTTGACCACTGTCCAGTGTTCCTTGCCAGGATTACTTTGGTACCTTCCTACCAAACTTACGTCAAGGTTTACATCAGGTCTGGTACACAGCATGGCATACATAATAGAACCTATGGCTGAGGCATAGGGGATGACACTCATCTCTTCTATATCTTCTGCCGTGGTCGGACATTGAGCTGAGCTCAATTTCACACCTTGTAAAACAGGCAAGAACCCTTTCTTGGACTGATCCATTTTGAACTTCTTCAAAATCTTATCAAGATATGTGCTTTGTGAAAGACCTATGAGGTGTCTCGATCTATCCCTATAGATCTTGATGCCTAATATATAAGCAGCTTCTCCAAGGTCCTTCATTGAAAAACTCTTATTCAAGTAGGCCTTAATGCTATCCAAAAGTTCTATATCATTTCCCATCAAAAGTATGTCATCTACATATAGTATGAGAAATGCTATAGAGCTCCCACTCACTTTCTTGTAAACACAGGCTTCTCCATAAGTCTGTGTAAACCCAAATGCTTTGATCATCTCATCAAAACGAATGTTCCAACTCCGAGATGCTTGCACCAGCCCATAAATCGAGCGTTGGAGCTTGCACACCTTGTCAGCATTCTTAGGATCGACAAAACCTTCCGGCTGCATCATATACAATTCTTCCTTAAGGAAACCATTAAGGAATGCCATTTTGACGTCCATTTGCCAAATTTCATAATCATAAAATGCGGCAATTGCTAACATGATTCGGACGGACTTCAGCTTCGCTACCGGTGAGAAAGTCTCATCGTAGTCAACCCCTTGAACTTGTCGATAACCCTTAGCGACAAGCCGAGCTTTATAGATGGTCACATTACCATCCGCGTCTGTCTTCCTCTTAAAGATCCATTTATTTTCTATGGCTCGCCGCTCAACGGGCAAGTCAGTCAAAGTCCATACTTCGTTTTCATACATGGATCCTATCTCGGATTTCATGGCTTCTAGCCATTTGTCGGAATCCGGGCCCGCCATCGCTTCTTCATAGTTCGAAGGTTCACTGTTGTCTAACAACATGATTTCCAAGACAGGGTTGCCGTACCACTCTGGTGCGGAACGTGTCCTTGTGGACCTTCTAATTTCAGTAGGAGCTTGATCAGAAGTATCTTGATCATCATCATTAACTTCCTCTCTAGTCGGTGCAGGAACCTCAGGAACATTTTCTTGAGTTGCGCCATTTTCCGGTTCAAGAGGTAATACTTCATCAAGCTCTACTTTCCTCCCACTTACTTCTTTCGAGAGAAACTCTTTCTCGAGAAAGGACCCATTCTTGGCAACAAAGATCTTGCCTTCGGATCTGAGGTAGAAGATATACCCAACAGTTTCTTTAGGGTATCCTATGAAGACGCATTTTTCTGATTTGGGTTTGAGCTTTTCAGGTTGAAGTTTCCTGACATAAGCATCGCATCCCCAAACTTTTAGAAACGACAGCTTAGGTTTCTTCCCAAACCACAATTCATACGGTGTCGTCTCAACGGATTTCGACGGTGCCCTATTTAAAGTGAATGCGGCAGTCTCTAAAGCATAGCCCCAAAAAGATAGTGGTAAATCGGCAAGAGACATCATAGATCGCACCATATCTAATAGAGTGCGATTACGACGTTCGGACACACCATTACGCTGAGGTGTTCCAGGCGGCGTGAGTTGTGAAACTATTCCACATTTTCTTAAGTGTGTACCAAACTCGTGACTCAAGTATTCTCCTCCATGATCTGATCGTAGAAACTTGATTTTCCTGTCACGTTGATTCTCAACTTCACTCTGAAATTCCTTGAACTTTTCAAAGGTCTCAGACTTGTGTTTCATTAAGTAGACATACCCATATCTACTCAAATCATCAGTGAGGGTGATAGCCACCGCGAGCCTCAACACTCATTGGACCGCACACATCAGTATGTATGATTTCCAATAAGTTGGTTGCTCGCTCCATTGTTCCTGAGAACGGAGTATTGGTCATTTTACCCATGAGGCATGGTTCGCACGTGTCAAATGATTCGTAATCAAGAGACTCTAAAAGTCCATCAGCATGGAGCTTCTTCATGCGTTTGACACCTATGTGACCAAGGCGGCAGTGCCACAAGTATGTGGGACTATCACTATCAATCTTACATCTTTTGTACTTACACTATGAATATGTGTAGCATTACGCTCGAGATTCATAAAGAATAAACCATTCACCATCGGAGCATGACCATAAAACATATCTCTCATATAAATAGAACAACCATTATTCTCGGATTTAAATGAGTAGCCATCTCGAATTAAACGAGATCCTGATACAATGTTCATGCTCAAACTTGGCACAAAATAACAATTATTGAGGTTCAAAACTAATCCCGTAGGTAAATGTAGAGGTAGCGTGCCGACGGCGATCACATCGACCTTGGAACCATTCCTGACGCGCAACGTCACCTCGTCCTTCGCCAGTCTCCGTTTATTCCGCAGCTCCTGCTGTGTGTTACAAATATGAGCAACGGGACCGGTATCAAATACCCAGGAGTCACTACGATTACTGGTAAGGTACACATCAATTACATGTATATCAAATATACCTTTGGTTTTGCCGGCCTTCTTGTCCGCTAAGTATTTAGGGCAGTTCCGCTTCCAGTGACCACTTTCCTTGCAATAAAAGCACTCAGTCTCGGGCTTGGGTCCATTCTTTGGCTTCTTCCCGGCAGCTTGCTTGCTGGGCACGGCAACTACCTTGCCGTCCTTCTTGAAGTTCTTTTTACCCTTGCCCTTCTTGAACTTAGTGGTTTTATTGACCATCAACACTTGATGTTCCTTCTTGACTTCTACCTCTGCTGATTTCAGCATAGCAAATACTTCAGGAATGGTCTTTTCCATCCCCTGCATATTCAAGTTCATCACAAAGCTCTTGTAGCTTGGTGGAAGCGACTGGAGGATTCTGTCAATGACCGCATCATCTGGGAGATTAACTCCCAGCTGAGGCGATTATGTAACCCAGACATAGTGAGTATGTGCTCACTGACAGAACTATTTTCCTCCATCTTACAGCTGAAGAATTTGTCGGAGACTTCATATCTCTCGACCCGGGCATGAGCTTGGAAAACCATTTTCAGCTCTTCGAACATCTCATATGCTCCATGTCTCTCAAAACGCTTTTGGAGCCCCGGCTCTAGGCTGTAAAGCATGCCGCACTGAACGAGGGAGTAGTCATCGGAACATGCCTGCCAAGCGTTCATAACGTCTTGTTCTGCAGGGAGAACAGGTGCGTCACCCAGCGGTGCTTGTAGGACATAATCTTTCTTGGCAGCTATGAGGATGATCCTCAGGTTCCGGACCCAGTCCGTATAGTTGCTTCCATCGTCTTTCAGCTTGGTTTTCTCTAGGAACGCGTTGAAGTTGAGGACTACGTTGGCCATTTGATCTACAAGACATATTGTAAAATATTTAGACTAAGTTCATGATAATTAAGTTCATCTAATCAAATTATAATGAACTCCCACTCATATTTGACATCCCTTTGGTCATCTAAGTGTTACACGATCCGAGTCGACTAGGCCGTGTCCGATCATCACGTGAGACGGACTAGTCATCGTCGGTGAACATTCTCATGTTGATCGTATCTTCCATACGACTCGTGTTCGACCTTTCGGTCTCCGTGTTCTGAGGCCATGTCTGTACATGCTAGGCTCGTCAAGTTAACCCTAAGTGTTTTCGCTGTGTAAAACTGTCTTACACCCGTTGTATGTGAACGTAAGAATCTATCACACCCGATCATCACGTGGTGCTTCGAAACGACGAACTGTAGCAACGGTGCACAGTTAGGGGAGAACACTTCTTGAAATTTTGTAAGGGATCATCTTATTTACTACCGTCGTCCTAAGTAAACAAGATGCATAAAACATAATAAACATCACATGCAATTATATAAAGTAGTGACATGATATGGCCAATATCATATAGCTCCTTTGATCTTCATCTTCGGGGCTCCATGATCATCTTGTCACCGGCATGACACCATGATCTCCATCATCATGATCTCCATCATCGTGTCTTCATGAAGTTGTCACGCCAACGACTACTTCTACTGCTATGACTAACGCGTTTAGTAATAAAGTAAAGTAGTTTACATGGTGTTCTTCAATGACACGCAGGTCATACAAAAAATAAAGACAACTCCTATGGCTCCTGCCGGTTGTCATACTCATCGACATGCAAGTCGTGATTCCTATTACAATAGCATGAACATCTCATACATGACATATAGATCATTCATCATTCATCACAACTTTGGACATATCATATCACAAAGCACTTGCTGCAAAAACAAGTTAGATGTCCTCTAATTGTTGTTTGCAAGTTTTAGGTGGCTGAAGTAGGGTTCTAGCAAGAACGTTTTCTTACCTACGTGAAAGCCACAACGTGATTTGTCAACTTCTATTTACCCTTCATAAGGACCCTTTTCATCGAATCCGCTTCAACTAAAGTAGGAGAGACAGACACCCGCCAGCCACCTTATGCAACTTGTGCATGTTAGTCGGTGAAACCGGTCTCACGTAAGCGTACGTGTAAGGTTGGTCCGAGCCGCTTCATCCCACAATACCGTTGAAGCAAGATAAGACTAGTAACGGCAAGAAAGTTGACAAATCTACGCCCATAACAAATTGTGTTCTACTCGTGCAAGAAGAACTACGCATAGACCTAGCTCATGATGCCACTATTGGGGAACGTTGCAGAAAACAAAAATTTTCCTACGGTTTCACCAAGATCCATCTATGAGTTCATCTAGCAACGAGTCATTAGATGCATCTACGTGCCTAGTAGATCGCGAGCGGAAGCGTTCAAAGAACGGGGATGATGTAGTCGAACACGACGTGATCCAAATCACCGGAGATCCTAGCACCAAACGGACGGCACCTCCGCGTTCAACACACGTACGGAACAGCCACGTCTCCTCCTTCTTGATCCAGCAAGGGAGGGAGGAGAGGTTGAGGGAGATGGCACCAGCAGCAGCACGACGGCGTGGTGTTGATGGAGCTGCAATACTCCGGCAGAGCTTCGCTAAGCACTATGGAGGAGGAGGAGGTGTTGGAGAGGGAGAAGGAGGCAACCAAAGGCCAAGGTGAGAAGTCCCTCCTCTCCCCCACTATATATAGGAGGGCCAAGGGGGTTGGCCGGCCCTAGGAGATCCAATCTCCTAGGGGGGGCGGCGGCCAAGGGGGGTTTCCCTCCCCCCCAAGGCACCTAGGAGGTGCCTTCCCCTCCTAGGACTCTTCCCCCCTCAAACCCTAGGCGCATGGGCCTATGTGGGGCTGGTGCCCTTGGCCCATGTAGGCCAAGGCGCACCCCCTATAGCCCATGTGCCCCCCCGGGACAGGTGGACCCACCTGGTGGACCCCCAGTACCCTTCCGGTGGTCCCGGTACAATACCGATAACCCCGAAACTTGTCCCGATGCCCGAAACAGGACTTCCCATATATAAATCTTTACCTCCAGACCATTCCGGAACTCCTCGTGACGTCCGGGATCTCATCCGGGACTCCGAACAACATTCGGGTTACTGCATATACATATCCCTACAACCCTAGCGTAACCGAACCTTAAGTGTGTAGACCCTACGGGTTCGGGAGACATGTAGACATGACCGAGATCGCTCTCCGGTCAATAACCAACAGCGGGATCTGGATACCCATGTTGGATCCCACATGCTCCACGATGATCTCATCGGATGAACCACGATGTCGAGGATTTAATCAACCCCGTATGCAATTCCCTTTGTCAATCGATATGTTACTTGCCCGAGATTCGATCGTCGGTATCCCAATACCTCGTTCAATATCGTTACCGGCAAGTCACTTTACTCGTACCGTAATGCATGATCCCGCGACCAGACACTTGGTCACTTTGAGCTCATTATGATGATGCATTACCGAGTGAGCCCAGTGATATCTCTCCGTCATACGGAGTGACAAATCCCAGTCTCGATCCGTGTCAACCCAACAGACACTTTCGGAGATACCTGTAATGCACCTTTATAGTCACCCAGTTACATTGTGACGTTTGATACACCCAAAGCACTCCTACGGTATCTGGGAGTTACACGATCTCATGGTCAAAGGAAAAGATACTTGACATTAGAAAAGCTCTAGCAAACGAACTACACGATCTCACGCTATGCTTAGGATTGGGTCTTGTCCATCACATCATTATCCTAATGATGTGATCTCGTTATCAATGACATCCAATGTCCATAGCCAGGAAACCATGACTATCTATTGATCAACGAGCTAGTCAACTAGAGGCTCACTAGGGACATGTTGGTGTCTGTTATTCACACATGTATTACGATTTCCGGATAATACAATTATAGCATGAATAAAGACAATTATCATGAACAAAGAAATATAGTAATAATGCTTTTATTATTGCCTCTAGGGCATATTTCCAACACGATCTTGCATTCGGATCTGCGATAGAAGGTGTACCCAACAATTTCCTTTGGGTATCCTATGAAGATGCACTTCTTTGATTTGGGTTTGAGCTTATCAGGTTGAAGCTTTTTCACATAAGCATCACAGCCCCAAACTTTAAGAAATGTCAACTTTGGTCTCTTGCTAAACCACAGTTCATAAGGCATCATCTCAACGGATTTTGATGGTGCCCTGTTTAATGTGAATGTAGCTGTCTCTAATGCATAACCCCAAAACGGTAGTGGTAAATTGGTAAGAGACATCATAGATTGCACCATATCCAATAAAGTGTGGTTACGATGTTCAGACACACCATTTCGCTGTGGTGTTCCAGGTGGCGTGAGCTGTGAAACTATTCCACATTGTTTCAAATGAAGGCCAAACTCGTAACTCAAATATTCTCCTCCACGATCAGATCGTAGAAACTTTATTTTCTTGTTACAATGATTCTCCACTTCACTCCAAAATTCTTTGAACTTTTCAAATGCTTCAGACTTGTGTTTCATTAAGTAGATATACCCATATCTGCTCAAATCATCTGTGAAGGTCAGAAAATAACGATACTCGCCACGAGCATCAACACTCATTGGATCGCATACATCGGTATGTATTATTTCCAATAAGTCACTAGCTTGTTCCGTTCCGGAGAACGGAGTTTTAGTCATCTTGCCCATAAGGCACGGTTTGCAAGTATCAAATGATTCATAATCAAGTGATTGCAAAAGTCCATCAGCATGGAGTTTCTTCATGCGCTTTAAACCGATATGACCCAAACGCAATGCCACGAATAAGTTGCACTATCATTATCAACTTTGCATCTTTTAGCATCAATACTATGAATATGTGTATTACCACGATCGAGATTTAATAAACCATCAACATTGGGTGTATGACCATAGAAGGTTTTATTCATGTAAAATAGTGTTGGGGAACGCAGTAAATTCAAAAAAATTCCTACGATCACGCAAGATCTAGCTATGTGATGCATAGCAATGAGAGGGGAGAGTGTGTCCACGTACCCTCGTAGACCTAAAGCGGAAGCGTTATGACAACGTGGTTGATGTAGTCATATGTCTTCATGATCTGACCGATCTTAGCACCGAACGTACGGCACCTCCGCGATTAGCACACGTTCAGCTCAGGGAAGTCCCTCGTACTCTTGATCCAGTTGAGGCTGAGGGAGAGTTTTGTCAGCACGACGGTGTGGTGACGGTGATGATGAAGTTATCAGCGTAGGGGTTCGCCTAAGCACTACGACGATATGACCGAGGTGTGTAACTGTGGAGGGGGGCACCGCACACGTCTAAACAATGTCAACTCGTGTGTCTATGCGGTGCCCCCTCCCTCATATATAAAGGAGTGGAGGAGGGGGGAGGGCTGGCCCTCTATGGCGCGCCCTGGAGGAGTCCTACTCGCACCGGGAGTAGGATTCCCCCCCCCCCTCCCTAGTTGGACTAGGAGAGAAGGAAGGGGTAGAGAGGGAGGAAGGAAAGGCCCCCCCCCCACCCAATTCGGATTGGGCTTGGGGGGGCGCCCTCCACCAGGCTGCCTCCTCCTCTCTCCCACTATGGCCCAATAAGGCCCATATACTTCCCGGGGGGTTCAGGTAATCTCCTGGTACTCCGGTATATGCCCAAACTCACCCCGAACCATTCTGATGTCCAAACATAGGCTTCCAATATATCAATCTTCATGTCTCGACTATTTAGAGACTCCTCGTCATGTGCGTGATCACATCCAGGACTCCAAACTACCTTCGGTACATCAAAACACATAAACTCATAATACAATCATCATCGAACGTTAAGCGTGCGGACCCTACGGGTTCGAGAGCTATGTAGACATGACCGAGACACGTCTCCCGTCAATAACCAATAGCGGAACCTAGATGATCATATTGGTCCCTACATATTCTACGAAGATCTTTATCGGTCAACCCGCATAACAACATATGTTGTTCACTTTGTCATCGGTATGTTACTTGCGCGAGATTCGATCATCGGTATCTCAATACCTAGTTCAATCTCATTACCAGCAAGTCTCTTTACTCGTTCCGTAACACTTCATCCCACAACTAACTCATTAGTCACAATGCTTGCAAGGCTTATAGTGATGAGTATTATCGAGAGGACCCAGAGATACCTCTCCGAAACACGGAGTGACAAATCCTAATCTTGATCTATGCCAACCCAACAAACACCTTCGGAGACACCTGTAGAGCACCTTTATAATCACCCTTTTACGTTGTGACGTTTGGTAGCACACAAAGTGTTCCTCCGGTATCCGGGAGTTACATAATCTCATAGTCTGAGGAACTTGTATAAGTCATGAAGAAATCAGTAGCAATGAAACTAACACGATCATAATGCTAAGCTAACGGATGGGTCATGTCCATCACATCATTCTCCTAATGATGTGATCCCATTCATCAAATGACAACACATGTCTATGGTTAGGAAACATAACCATCTTTGATTAATGAGCTAGTCAAGTAGAGGCATACTAGGGACTATAGGTTTTGTCTATGTATTCACACATGTACTAAGTTTCCGGTTAATACAATTCTAGCATGAATAATAAACATTTATCATGATATAAGGAAATATAAATAACAACTTTATTATTGCCTCTAGGGCATATTTCCTTCAGTCTCCCACTTGCACTAGAGTTAATAATCTAGATTACACAGTAATGATTCTAACACCCATGGAGTCTTGGTGTTGATCATGTTTTGCTCGTGGAAGAGGCTTAGTCATCGGGTCTGCAACATTCAGATCTGTATGTATCTTGCAAATCTCTATGTCTCCCTCCGACGGTTGATGATAGATGGAATTGAAGCGTCTCTTGATGTATTTGGTTCTCTTGTGAAATCTGGATTCCTTAGCCAAGGCAATTGCACCAGTATTGTCACAAAAGATTTTCATTGGACCCGATGCACTAGCTATAACACCTAGATCGGATATGAACTCCTTCATCCAGACTCCATCATTTGCTGCTTCCGAAGCAGCTATGTACTCTGCTTCACACATAGATCATGCCACGACGCTCTGCTTGGAACTGCACCAACTGACAGCTCCACCATTCAATATAAATACGTATCCGGGTTGCAACTTAGAGTCATCCAGATCAGTGTCAAAGCTTGCATCGACGTAACCATTTACGACTAGCTCTTTTTCACCTCCATAAACGAGAAACATATCATTAGTCCTTTTCAGGTATTTTAGGATGTTCTTGACCGCTGTCTAGTGTTCCACTCCGGGATTACTTTGGTACCTCCCTGCTATGCTGATAGCAAGACATACATCAGGTCTAGTACACAGCATTGCATACATGATAGAACCTATGGCTGAAGCATAGGGAATGACTTTCATTTTCTCTCTATCTTCTGCAGTGGTCGGGCTTTGAGTCTGACTCTAGTTCATACCTTGTAACACTCGCAAGAACCCTTTCTTTGACTGATCCATTTTGAACTTCTTCAAAACTTTATCAAGGTATGTGCTTTGTGAAAGTCCAATTAAGAATCTTGATCTATATCTATAGATCTTGATGCCCAGTATGTAAGCAGCTTCTCTAAGGTATTTCGTAGAAAAACTCTTATTCAGGTATCCCTTTATGCTATCCAGAAATTCTATATCATTTCAAATCAACAATATGTCATCTACATATAAGATCAGAAATGCTACAGAGCTCCCACCCACTTTCTTGTAAGTACAGGCTTCTCCAAAAGTCTGTATAAAACCATATGCTTTGATCACACTATCAAAAAATTTATTCCAACTTCGAGAGGCTTGCACCAGTCCATAAATGGATCGCTGGAGCTTGCACACTTTTCTAGCACCCTTTGGATCGACAAAACCTTCTGGTTGCATCATATACAACTCTTCTTCTAGAAATCCATTCAGGAATGCAGTTTTGACATCCATTTGCCAAATTTCATAATCATAAAATGCAGCAATTGCTAACATGATTCGGATAGACTTAAGCATCGCTACGGGTGAGAAAGTCTCATCGTAGTCAACTCCTTGAACTTGTCGAAAACCTTTTGCAACAAGTCGAGCTTCGTAAACAGTAACTTTACCGTCTGCGTCGGTCTTGTTCTTAAAGATCCATTTATTTTCTATGGCTTGCCGATCATCGGGCAAGTCCACCAAAGTCCACACTTTGTTCTCATACATGGATCCCATCTCAGATTTCATGGCCTCAAGCCATTTCGCGGAATCGGGGCTCATCATCGCTTCCTCATAGTTTGTAGGTTCATCATGGTCTAGTAACATGACTTCCAGAACAGGATTACCATACTACACTGGTGCGGATCTTACTTTGGAAGACCTACGAGGTTCGGTAGTAACGTGATCTGAAGCTTCATGATCATCATCATTAGCTTCCTCACTAATTGGTGTAGGAATCAGAGGAACTGATTTCTGCGATGAACTACTTTCCAATAAGGGAGAAGGTACAGTTACCTCATCAAGTTCTACTTTCCTCCCACTCACTTCTTTCGAGAGAAACTCCTTCTCTAGAAAGGATCCATTTTTAGCAACAAAGATTTTGCCTTCGGATCTATGATAGAAGGTGTACCCAACAGTTTCCTTTGGGTATCCTATAAAGATGCACTTCTCTGATTTGGGTTCGAGCTTATCGGGTTGAAGCTTTTTCACATAAGCATCGCAGCCCCAAACTTTAAGAAACAACAACTTTGGTTTGTTGCCAAACCACAGTTCATAAGGCGTCGTCTCAACGGATTTTGATGGTGCCCTATTTAAAGTGAATGCATCTGTCTCTAAAGCATAATCCCAAAATGATAGCGGTAAATCAGTAAGAGACATCATAGATCGCACCATATCTAATAAAGTACGGTTACGACGTTCGGACACACCATTTCGCTGTTGTGTTCTAGGTGGCGTTAATTGTGAAACTATCCCATGTTGTTTCAAATAAAGACCAAACTCGTAACTCAAATATTCTCCTCCACGATCAGATCATAGAAACTTTATTTTCTTGTTACGATGATTTTCCACTTCGCTATGAAATTCTTTGAACTTTTCAAATGTTTCAGACTTATGCTTCATTTAGATATAACCATATCTGCTTAAATCATCTGTGAAGGTAAGAAGATAACGATACCCACCACGAGCATCAATACTCATTGGACCGCATACATCGATATGTATTATTTCCAACAAGTCAGTAGCTCGTTCCATTGTTCTGGAGAACGGAGTTTAAGTCATCTTTCCTATAAGGCACGGTTCGCAAGCACCAAGTGATTCATAATCAAGTGATTCCAAAATTCCATCAGTATGGAATTTCTTCATGCGCTTTACACCGATATGACCCAAACGGCAGTGCGACAAATAAGTTGCACTATCATTATTAAACTTCAATCTTTTGGCTTCAACACTATGAATATGTGTATTACTACTATCGAGATTCAACAAAAATAGACCACTCATCAGGGGTGCATGACCATAAAAGATATTGCTCACATAAATAGAACAACCATTATTCTCTAATTTAAATGAATAACCGTCTCGCATTAAACAAGATCTAGATATAATGTTCATGCTCAACGTTGGCACCAAATAACAATTATTCAGGTCTAAAACTAATCCTGATGGTAGATGTAAAGGTAGCATGCCGACCGCGATCACATCGACTTTGGAACCATTTCCCATGAGCATCGTCACCTCGTCCTTAACCAATCTTCACTTAATTCGTAGCCCCTGTTTCGAGTTGCCAATATGAGCAACAGAACCAGTATCAAATACCCAGGCACTACTGCGAGCATTAGTAAAGTACACATCAATAACATGTATATAAAATATACCTTTCACTTTGCCATCCTTCTTATCCGCCAAATACTTGGTGCAGTTCCGCTTCCAGTGACTAGTCCCTTTCCAGTAGAAGCACTCAGTTTCAGGCTTAGGTCCAGACTTGGGTTTCTTCTCTTGAGCAGCAACCTTTTTGATGTTCTTCTTGAAGTTCCCTTTCTTCCCTTTGCCCTTTTTCTTGAAACTAGTGGTCTCATTGACTATCAAAACTTGATGCTCCTTTTTGATTTCTACCTCCGCGGACTTTAGCATCGCGAAGAGCTCGGGAATAGTCTTGTCCATCCCTTGCATATTATAGTTCATCATGAAGCCTTTATAGCTTGGTGGCAATGATGGAAGAACTCTGTCAATGACACAATCAACTGGAAGATCAACTCCCAGCTAAGTCAAGTGATTGTGATACCCGGGCATTTTCAGTATGTGCTCACTGACAGAACTATTCTCCTCCATTTTGCAGTTGTAGAACTTGTTGGAGACTTCATATCTCTCAACTCGGGCATTTGCTTGAAATATTAACTTCAACTCTTGGAACATCTCATATGCTCCATGACATTCAAAACATCTTTGAAGTCCCGATTCTAAGTCGTAACGCATGGCACACTGAACTATCGAGTAGTCATCAGCTTTGCTCTGCCAGACGTTCTTAACGTCATTGGTCGCATCTGCAGCAGGTCTGGCACCTAGCGGTGCTTCCAGGACGTAATTCTTCTGTGCAGCAATGAGGATAATACTCAAGTTACAGACCCAGTCCGTGTAGTTGCTGCCATCATCTTACAACTTAGCTTTCTCTAGGAACGCATTAAAATTCAAAGGAACGGTAGCACGGGCCATTGATCTACAACAACATAGACATGCAAAATACTATCAGGTACTAAGTTCATGATAAATGAAAGTTCAATTAATCATATTACTTAAGAACTCCCACTTAGATAGAGATCCCTCTAATCATCTAAGTGATCACGTGATCCAAATCAACTAAACCATGTCCGATCATCACATGAGATGGAGTAGTTTTCAATGGTGAACATCACTATGTTGATCATATCTACTATATGATTCACGCTCGAACTTCTGGTCTCAGTGTTCCGAGGCCATATCTGCATATGCTAGGCTCGTCAAGTTTAACCCGAGTATTATGCGTGTGCAAAACTGACTTGCACCCATTGTATGTGAACGTAGAGCTTATCACACCCGATCATCACGTGGTGTCTCGGCACGATGAACTGTAGCAACGGTGCATACTCAGGGAGAACACTTGTACCTTGAAATTTAGTAAGGGATCATCTTATAATGCTACCAACATTCTAAGCAAAATAAGATGCATAAAGGATAAACATCACATGCAATCAAAATATGTGACATGATATGGCCATCATCATCTTGTGCTCATGATCTCCATCACCGAAGCATCGTCATGATCTCCAACGTCATCGGCGCGACACCTTGATCTCCATCATAGCATCATTGTCATTTCGCCACCTATTGTTACTACGACTATCGCTACCGCTTAGTGATAAAGTAAAACAATTACATGGCGATTGCATTGCATACAATAAAGCGACGACCATATGGCTCCTGCCAGCTGCCGATAACTTTGTTACAAAACATGATCATCTCATACAACAATTTATATCACATCATGCTTAACCATATCACATCACAGCAAACCCTGCAAAAACGAGTTAGACGTCCTCTACTTTGTTGTTGCAAGTTTTACGTGGCTGCTACGGGCTTCTAGCAATAACCGTGCTTACCTACGCATCAAAACCACAACGATTTTTCGTCAAGTGTGTTGTTTTAACCTTCAACAAGGACCGGGCGTAGCCACACTCAATTCAACTAAAGCTGGAGAAATAGACACTCCCTAGCCACATATGTGCAAAGCACGTGGGTGGAACCAGTCTCGTGTAAGCATACGCGTAATATCGGTCTGAGCCGCTTCATCCAACAATACCGCCAAATCAAAGTATGACATGTTGGTAAGCAGTATGACTATTATCGCCCACAACTCGTTGTGTTCTACTCGTGCATATAACATCTACGCATAGACCTGGCTCGGATGCCACTGTTGGGGAACGCGGTAATTTCAAAAAAATTCCTACGATCACGCAAGATCTATCTATGTGATGCATAGCAATGAGAGGGGAGAGTGTGTCCACGTACCCTCGTAGACCTAAAGCGGAAGCGTTATGACAACGTGGTTGATGTAGTCATATGTCTTCATGATCTGACCGATCTTAGCACCGAACGTGCGACACCTCCGCGATCAGCACACATTCAGCTCGGGGACGTCCCTCGTACTGTTGATCCAGTTGATGCCGAGGGAGAGTTTTGTCAGCATGACGGTGTGGTGACGGTGATGATGAAGTTATCGGCGTAGGGCTTCGCCTAAGCACTACAACGATATGACCGAGGTGTGTAACTGTGGAGGGGGGCACCGCACACGGATAAACAATGCCAACTTGTGTGTCTATGCGGTGCCCCCTCCCCCATATATAAAGGAGTGGAGGAGGGGGGAGGGCCGGCCCTCTATGGCACGCCTTGGAGGAGTCCTACTCCCATCGGGAGTAGGATTCCCCCCCCCCCTTCCCTAGTTGGACTAGGAGAGAAGGAAGGGGTAGAGAGGCAGGAAGGAAAGGGGGGCTGGCCCCCACCCAATTCGGATTGGGCTTGGGGGGGGGCGCCCACCACCTGGACGCCTCCTCCTCTCTCCCATGATGGCCGAATAAGGCCCATATACTTCCTGGGGGTTTCCGGTAACTTCCCGGTACTCCGGTATATGCTTGAACTCACCCGAAACCATTCAGAGGTCCAAACATAGGCTTCCAATATATCAATCTTCATGTCTCGATTTCAAGACTCCTCGTCATGTCCGTGATCACATCTGGGACTCCAAACTACCTTCGATACATCAAAACACATAAACTCATAATACCAATCATCATCGAATGTTAAGCGTGCGGACCCTACAGGTTCGAGAACTATGTAGACATGACCGAGACACGTCTCCAGTCAATAACCAATAGAAGAACTTGGATTCCCATATTGGTTCCTACTATTTTCTACGAAGATCTTTATCGGTCAAACCGCATAACAGCATACGTTGTTCCCTTTGTCATCGGTATGTTACTTGCCCGAGATTTGATCGTCGGTATCTCAATACCTAGTTCAATCTCCTTACCGGCAATTCTCTTTACTCATTCCATAATACTTCATCCCGCAACTAACTCATTAGTCACAATGCTTGCAAGACTTATAGTGATGAGTATTACCGAGAGGGCCGAGAGATACCTCTCCGAAACACGGAGTGACAAATCCTGATCTTGATCTATGCCAACCCAACATACACCTTCGGAGACACCTGTAGAGCACCTTTATAATCACCCTTTTATGTTTTGACGTTTGGTAGCACACAAAGTGTTCCTCCGGTATCCAGGAGTTGCATAATCTCATAGTTTGAGGAACTTGTATAAGTCATGAAGAAAGCAGTAGCAATGAAACTAACACGATCATAATGCTAAGCTAACGGATGGGTCATGTCCATTACATCATTCTCCTAATGATGTGATCTCGTTCATCAAATGACAACACATGTCTATGGTTAGGAAACATAACCATCTTTGATTAACGAGCTAGTCAAGTAGAGGCATACTAGGGACACAATGTTTTGTCTATGTATTCACACATGTACTAAATTTCCGTTAATACAATTCTAGCATGAATAATAAAAATTTATCATGAATTAAGGAAATAAATAATAACTTTATAATTGCCTCTAGGGCATATTTCCAAGAAATAGAATAACAATTATTCTCTGTCTTAAATGAATAACCATATTCCAGTTAACTTGATCTAATCATATTCATGCTCAACGCAAACACCAAATAACATTTATTTAGGTTCAACACTAATCTCGAAAGTATAGGGAGTGCTCGATGATGATCATATCAATCTTGGAACCACTTCCAACACACATCATCACTTCATCCTCAACTAGTCTCTATTTATTCTGCAACTCCTGTTTCGAGTTACTAATCTTAGCAAGCGAACAAGTATCAAATACCCAGGGATTACTACAAGCACTAGTAAAGTACACATCAGTAATATGTATATCGAATATACCTTTGTTCACTTTTCCATCCTTCTTATCCGCAAAATATTTGGGGCAGTTCCACTTCCAGTGACCATTTCCTTTGTAGTAGAAGACCTCGGTTTCAGGCTTAGGTCCAGCTTTGGGCTTCTTCATGGGAGTGACAACTTGCTTGCCATTCTTCTTGAAGTTCCCTTTCTTTCCCTTTGCCCTTTTCTTGAAACTAGTGGTCTTGTTTAATCATCAACACTTGATGCTTTTTCTTGATTTCTACCTTCGTCAATTTCAGCATCAGGAAGAGCTCGGGAATTTTTTTCGTCATCCCTTGCATGCTATAGTTCATCACAAAGTTCCAGTAACTTGGTGATAGTGATTAGAGAACTCTGTCAAACACTATCTTATCTGGAAGATTAACTCCCACTTGATTCAAGCGATTGTAGTACCCAGACATTCTGAGTACATGCTCACTAGCTGAGCAATTCTCCTCCATCTTTTAGGCAAAGTACTTGTCGGAGGTTTCATACCTCTTGACACGGGCATGTGTCTGAAATACCAATTTCAGCTCTTGGAACATCTCATATGCTCCATGATGTTTCAAAAAAACGTTTTTGAAGTCCCGGTTCTAAGCCGTAAAGCATGGTGCACTAAACTATCAAGTAGTCATCATATTGAGCTAGCCAAATGTTCATAACGTCTATCTGCTCCTGCAATAGGTCTGTTGATACCTCTTGAGCACTGCGTTGGTTTTCCCTTGAAGAGGAAAGGGTGATGCAGCAAAGTAGCGCAAGTCTTACCCTTAGTTTTTGAGAACCAAGGTATCAATCCAGTAGGAGGCTCCTCAAAAGTCCCCCGTACCTACACAAACAAACAAGAACCTCGCAAGCAACACGATAAATGGGTTGTCAATCCCTTCACAGTAACTTGCAAAAATGAGATCTGATAGAGATAATAAGATAAGATAAATATTTTTGGTATTTTTATGATATAGATTGGAAAGTAAAAGATGCAAATAAAAGTAGATGGGAAACTTATATGATAAAAGATAGACCCCGGGGCCATAGGTTTCACTAGTGGCTTCTCTCAAGATAGCATAAGTATTACGGTGGGTGAACAAATTACTGTCGAGCAATTGATAGAAAAGTGAATAGTTATGAGATTATCTAGGCATGATCATGTATATAGGCATCACGTCCGTGACAAGTAGATCAAAACGATTCTGCATCTACTACTATTACTCCACACATCGAACGACTCCTGCCTGCATCTAGAGTATTAAGTTCATGAAGAACATAGTAACGCATTAAGAAAGATGACATGATGTAGAGGGATAAACTCATGCAATATGATATAAATCCCATCTTTTTATCCTCGATGGCAGCAATACAATACGTGCCTTGCTGCCCCTGCTGTCACAGGGAAAGGACACCGCAATATTGAACCCAAAGCTAAGAACTTCTCCCATTGCAAGAAAGATCACTAGTAGGCCAAACCAAACTGATAATTCGAAGAGACTTGCAAAGATAACCAATCATACATAAAAAAATTCAGAGGAGATTCAAATATTTCTCATAGATAAACTTGATCATAAACCCACAATTCATCGGATCTCGACAAACACACCGCAAAAAGAGTTACATCGAATAGATCTCCAAGAAGATCAAGGAGAACTTTGTATTGAGATTCAAAGAGAGAGAAGAAGCCATCTAGCTAATAACTATGGACCCGAAGGTCTGTGGTAAACTACTCACAACTCATCGGAGAGGCCTTGGAGATGATGTAGAGGCCCTCCATGGTCGATCCCCCTCCGGCGGAGCGCCAACGAAGGCTCCAAGATGGGATCTCGTGGATACAGAAGGTTGCGGCGATGGAAATAGTTTCTCGTGATGCTCCTGGATGTTTTCAGGGTACGTGGATATATATAGGAGGAAGAAGTAGGTCGGTTGAGCCACGAGGGGCCCACAAGGGTGGGTGCGCGCCCACCCCCCTAGAGCGCGCCGGGCATCCTCGTGGCCGCCTCGTTTGCTGCTTGACGTCCACTCCAAGTCTCCTGGATTGCGTTTGTTCCGAAAAGATCGCTCCCGAAGGTTTCATTCGGTTTGGACTCAGTTTGATATTCCTTTTCTTCGGAACACTGAAATAGGCAAAAAAACAACAATTCGGGTTGGGCCTCCGGTTAGTAGGTTACTCCCAAAAATTATATAAAAGTGTAAAGTAAAGCCCATAAACGTCCAAAACGGGTAATATAATAGCATGGAACAATCAAAAATTATAGATACGTTGGAGACGTATCAAGCATCCCCAAGCTTAATTCCTGCTCATCCTCGAGTAGGTAAATGATAAAAATAGAATTTTTGATGTGGAATGCTACCTAGCATAATTCTCAATGTAACTTTCTTTATTGTGGCATGAATTTTCAGATCCAAATGATTCAAAACAAAAGTTTATATTGACATGAGAAATAGTAATACTTCAAGCATACTAACAAAGCAATCATGTCTTCTCAAAATAACATGGCTAAAGAAAGTTCATCCCTACAAAATCATATAGTTAGCCTATGCTTCATTTTCATTACACAAAATACTCCCATCATGCATAACCCCGGTTTCAGCCAAGCAATTGGTTCATACTTTTTAATGCGCTTCAGCTTTTTTTTCAACTCTCACGCAATACATGAGCGTGAGCCATGGATATAGCACTATGGGTGGAATAGAACATGATGATGGAGGTTGTGTGGAGAAGACAAAAAAGGAGAAAGTCTCACATTGACGAGGCTAATCAACGGGCTATGGAGATGCCCATCAATTGATGTCAACATGAGGAGTAGGGATTGCCATGCAGCGGATGCACTAGAGCTATAAATGTATGAAAGCTCAACAAAAAGAAAAGAAGTGTGTGTGCATCCAACTTGCTTGCTCACGAAGACCTAGGGAATTTTAAGGAATCCCATCCTTGGAATATACAAACCAAGTTCTAGAATGAAAAATCCCCACTAGTATATGAAAGTGACAACATAAGAGACTCTCTATATGAAGAACATGGTACTACTTTGAAGTACAAATGTGGAAAAGGATAGTAACATTGTCCCCCTTTTTTTGGCCCTTCCTTTTTTATTTGGCCTTTCTTTTTTATTATTTTTTTCTTTGGCCTTTTTTTAAGGGATAATGCTCTAATAATGATGATCATCACACTTCTATTTATTTACAACTCGTGAATTACAACTCAAACTAGAACAAGATATGACTCTATATGAATGCCTCCGGCGGTGTACTGGGATGGGCAATGAATCAAGAGTGACATGTATAAAAATTATTGATGGTGGCTTTGGCACAAATATGATGTTAACTACATGATCATGCAAGGCAATATGACAATAATGATGCGTGTCATGATAAACGGAATGGTGGGAAGTTGCATGGCAATATATCTCGGAATGGCTATGGAAATGCCATAATAGGTAGGTATGGTGGCTGTTTTGAGGAAGATATAAGGAGGTTTATGTGTGATAGAGTGTATCATATCACGGGGTTTGGATGCACCGGCGAAGTTTGCACCAACTCTCAAGGTGAGAAAGGGCAATGCACGGTACCGAAGAGGCTAGCAATGATGGAAAGGTAAAAGTGTGTATAATCCATGGACTCACATTAGTCATAAAGAACACATATACTTATTGCAAAAGTTTTATTAGCCCTCGAAGCAAAGTACTACTACGCATGCTCCTAGGGGAGAGGTTGGTAGGAGTTAACCATCGCGCACCCCCGACCTCCACACAAGGGAAGGCGATCAAAAGAGCACTCTATGCAATAAATTTGTTACACAACTTTTACCATACGTGCATGCTACGGGACATGCCAATTTCAACACAAATATTCTTTAAATTCACAATTACCCAACTAGCATGACTCTAATATCACCACCTCTATATCTCAAAACAATTATCAAGCATCAAATTGATCATAGCATCCAATTCACTTCCTATGATAGTTTTTATTATACCCAACTTGGATGCCCATCATTCTAGGACCAATTTTATAACCATAGCAAATACCATGCTGTTCTAGAATACTCTCAAAATAATATGAGTGAAGCATGAGAGATCAATAATTTATACAAATAAAGCCACCGCCGTGCTCTAAAAAGTATAAGTGAAGCACTAGAGCAAAAACTATCTAGCTCAAAAGATATAAGTGAAGCACATAGAGTATTCTAATAAATTCCAAATCATGTGAGTCTCTCCCAAAAGGTGTATACAGCAAGGATGATTGTGGTAAACTAAAAGGCAAAGACTCATATCATACAAGACGCTCCAAGCAAAACACATATCATGTGGTGAATAAAAATATAGCTCCAAGTAAAGTTACAGATAAACGAAGACGAAAGAGGGGATGCCTTCCGGGGCATCCCCAAGCTTAGGCTTTTGGTTGTCCTTGGATTATCTTGGGGGGCCATGGGCATCCCCAAGCTTAGGCTCTTGCCACTCCTTATTCCATAGTCCATCAAATCTTTACACAAATCTTGAAAACTTCACAACACAAAACTCAACAGGAAATCTCATGAGCTCCGTTAAAGCAAGAAAGAAAAACCACCACATAAGGTACTGTAATGAACTCATTCTTTATTTACATTGGTGTTAAACCTAATTTATTCCAACTTGTCTATGGTTCATACCCCCCGATACTAGCCCTAGATGCATCAAAATAAGCAAACAACACACGAAAAACATAATCTATCAAAAACAGAACAGTCTGTAGAAATCTGTAACTTTTGGATACTTATGAACGCTAAAAATCCTACCAAAATAGGAAGTCCTGGGAAATTGGTCTATTGATCTACTTAAAAAACAATCGACTAAAAATCACGTTCCTGTGATTTATTAAAAATTATTTTCGTGCGTGCAAAAGTTTTTTTTCAGCAAAATCAAATTAACTATCACCGTAGGTTATCCTATAGGTTCTACTTGGCACAAACACTAATTAAAACATAAAACCACATCTAAACAGAATCTAGATGAATTATTTATTACTAAACAGAAGCAAAAAGCAAGGAACTAAAATAAAATTGGGTTACCTCCCAACAAGCGCTATCGTTTAACGCCCCTAGCTAGGCATAAAAGCGAGAATAGATCTAAGTATTGTCATATTTGGTATTCAACTCATAAGAAGCTCGCATAATAGATTCATAAGGTAATTTGACTTCCTTTCTATGGAAGTGTTCCATGCCTTTCCTTAATGGAATTTGGAATCTAATATTCCCTTCCTTCATATCAATAATTGCACCAATCGTTTTAAGGAAAGGTCTACCAAGAATAATAGGACATGAAAGATTGCAATCTATATCAAGAACAATGAAATATACGGGCACATAATTCCTATTTGCAACAATAAGAACATCATTGTCGGTGTACTAGAGTAGGGGTACCCTAGTATCCCGAACTTGTGCACGGGCAGTCGCAGCGCCCCGCGGCAAGGCTTGCCGGGTGACCGCCAAGGTCCTCCGTGGTTCCTTTGGAGCCATTCAAGAACAAAGTGTTTAAGCCAAGGAGACAAGACCCCGGCAAGAGGAGCTTGCCGGGAAGGCCAACCAAGGCATTTCAAGGAACTTGCCGCGACGCGCCACGCATCCCGGCAAGGCCCGGTGAGCGACAAGCTTCCGGACGCGACAAGACAACGACCGCGGCAAGGCGCTTGCCGCGGCAAGCTACCACTCTGTACCCGCGCTCCAGCACATCCACCAACGTGTCGCCCTGGGACCTTTCCAGGCGCGCGTGGCGAGAGGCCGTGCAGCCAGCGGTGCGAGGTGGCAAGTGACGCTGACAAGATTGTCATCGTGGCAAGCGGTGGCGCCCCTGACAGTCCCTTTTTGCACTGTTTGGGTGACATAGACGGGCATTTAATGCCCTTGTCCCCTGCCGTCAGGGTTAGGTAGGATACATTGTTCAGGTAGTTGTACCAACCGCAACTCCTTTTCCATTTTTACCCTTGACTGCGTTGCCACCTGTCGGTGACCCCTTGAGCATATAAAAGGAGGCCCATGCGCAACATAGAGGGGGGTTCGAGGCCAAAAAACACTCACGCTCGGTCTAGTTAGCAGCTAGAGTTTACTGTAGCATTTAGCGCTCCCGAGCAAGAACACAATATAATCAGACATGCAGCAGTAGGAGTATTATCTCTCCGGAGAGCTCCGAAGCTGGGTAAATCGCTCGTGTGCTTCGCCTCGATCCGCTCTTCGTGCGATCTCCGCCCCCCGCCGAACCGAAAGGGGCCCGGTCCGCCGGCCCCATAGGTGTCCGTTCCCACGACAATCATTAATCCTTCCCATAGGTTTCTTAATAGTGGAATCCGCAAGGTGCAAGTTTAAAGAGCAATCATCAAAATCACGAAAACCTAGCACATCACATAAAGTTTTTGGAATCGTGGAAACACTAGCACCCAAATGACACAAATCATAGCATTCATGATCTTTATTTAAATTTTTATAGTAGGTTCCCACTCATCATAAAGTTTTCTAGGGATAGAAACTTCCAATTCAAGTTTTTCCTCATAAGATTGCATCAACGCATCAATGATATGTTTGGTAAAAGCTTTATTTTGACTATAAGCATGAGGAGAATTCAACACGGATTGCAAGAAGGAAATACAATCTACTAAGGAACAATTATCATACGTAAATTCCTTGAAATCCATAATAGCGGGTTCAATGCTATGTAAAGTTTTGACCTCTCCAATCCCACTTTTACCAAATTTAGCATCAAGATCTAAAAACTCTAAATCATTGGGATGCCTTTTAACTAAAGTTGACTCATCTACAGTCCCATCATTATCAAGATTCATATTGCAAAACAAAGATTTAATAGGAGACACGTCAATAACTTTTAGATCTTCATCATTATTTTCGTGAAAACTAGAAGAACACGCTTTTACAAAGCAATCTTTCTTAGCACGCATCCTAGCGGTTCATTCTTTGCACTCATCAATGGAAATTCTCATGGCTTTGAGAGACTCATTGATATCATGCTTAGGTGGGATAGATCTAAGTTTCAAAGAATCAACATCAAGAGAAATTCTATCCACGTTCCTAGCCAATTCATCAACTTTAAGCAATTTTTCTTCAAGCAAAGCATTGACATTCTTTTGAGAGATCATAAATTCTTTAACACTATTCTCAAAATCAGAGGGCATCTTATTAAAATTTCCATAAGAATTGTTGTAGGAATTACCATAATTATTAGAGGAATTACTAGGAAACAGCCTAGGATTAAAGTTTCCTATATAAGCATTGTTACCAAAATTATTCCTACCAACAAAATTCACATCCATAAATTCATTATTATTCTCAATCAAAGTAGACAAAGGCATATCATTAGGATCAATAGGAGCACTCTTAGTAGCAAACAATTTCATAAGTTCATCCATCTTTCCACTCAAAACATTAATTTCTTCTATCGTATGAACTTTTTTACTAGTAGATCTTTCGGTGTGCCATTGAGAATAATTAACCGTAATATTATATAGGAGTTTAGTAGATTCTCCTAAAGTGATTTCCATAAAGGTGCCTCCCGCGGCCGAATCTAAAAGATTTCTAGAAGCAAAATTCAGTCCGGCATAAAAAAAATTGTATGATCATCCATAAATTCAAACCATGTGTAGGGAAATTGTGAATCATTAATATCATTCTTTCCCAAGATTGGGCAACATGCTCATGATCAAGTTGTTTAAAATTCATAATATCGTTTCTAAGAGAGATGATCTTAGCGGGAGGAAAATACTTAGAGATAAAGCATCTTTGCACTTATTCCATGAATCGATACTATTTTTAGGCAAAGACGAAAACCAAGTTTTAGCACGATCTCTAAGTGAAAACGGAAATAACTTCAATTTAACAATATCGTTATCCGTATATTTCTTCTCTTGCATATCACACAAATCAACAAAGTTGTTTAGATGAGTAGCGGCATCTTCACTAGGAAGGCCGGAGAATTGATCTTTCATAACAAGATTGAACAAAGCAACATTGATTTCACAAGATTCAGCATCATTAAGAGGAGCAATCGGAGTGCTAAGGAAATCATTATTGTTGGTATTGGAAAAGTCACACAATTTGGTACTATCTTGCGCCATCGTGACAAGCAATCCAACACCCAAGCACACAAAAAGGCAAGCGAAAAAGATAGGCGAATGGGAAAGAAAGGGCGAATAAAATGGCAAGGGGGAAGTGGGGGAGAGGAAAACGAGAGGCAAATGGCAAATAATGTAATGCGAGGGAGATGAGTTTGTGATGGGTACTTGGTATGTCTTGACTTGAGCGAAGACCTCCCCGGCAACGGCGCCAGAAATCCTTCTTGCTACCTCTTGAGCACTATGGTGGTTTTCCCTTGAAGAGGAAAGGGTGATGCAGCAAACTAGCGTAAGTATTTCCCTCAGTTTTTGAGAATTGAGAACCAAGGTATCAATCCAGTAGGAGGCTCCTCAAAAGTCCCTTGTACATACACAAACAAACAAGAACCTCGCAACCAACGCAATAAAGGGGTTGTCAATCCCTTCACGGTAACTTGCAAAAGTGAGATCTGATAGAGATAATAAGATAAGATAAATATTTTTGGTATTTTTATGATATAGAATTGAAAGTAAAAGATGCAAATAAAAGGAGATGGGAAACTTATATGATAAAAGATAGACCCGGGGGCCATAGGTTTCACTAGTGGCTTCTCTCAAGATAGCCTGAGTATTACGGTGCGTGAACAAATTACTGTCGAGCAATTGATAGAAAAGTGAGTAGTTATGAGATTATCTAGGCATGATCATGTATATAGGCATCACGTCCGTGACAAGTAGATCAAAATGATTCTGCATCTACTACTATTACTCCACACATCGAACGACTCCTACCTGCATCTAGAGTATTAAGTTCATGAAGAACAGAGTAACGCATTAAGAAAGATGACATGATGTAGAGGGATAAACTCATGCAGTATGATATAAGTCCCATCTTTTTATCCTCGATGGCAGCAATACAATATGTGCCTTGCTGCCCCTGCTGTCACTTGGAAAGGACACCGCTAGATTGAACCCAAAGCTAAGCACTTCTCCCATTGCAAGAAAGATCAATCTAGTAGGCCAAACTAAACTGATAATTCGAAGAGACTTGCAAAGATAACCAATCATACATAAAAGAATTCAGAGGAGATTCAAATATTTCTCATAGATAAACTTGATCATAAACCCACAATTCATCGGATCTCGACAAACACACCACAAAAAGATTTACATCGAATAGATCTCCAAGAAGATCGAGGAGAACTTTGTATTGAGATTCAAAGAGAGAGAAGAAGCCATCTAGCTAATAACTATGGACCCGAAGGTCTGTGGTAAACTACTCACAACTCATCGGAGAGGCCTTGGAGATGATGTAGAGGCCCTCCATGGTCGATTCCCCCTCCGACGGAGCGTCGGCGAAGGCTCCAAGATGGGATCTCGCGCATACAGAAGGTTGTGGCGGTGGAAATAGTTGTTCGTGGTGCTCCTGGATGTTTTCAGGGTACGTGGATATATATAGGAGGAAGAAGTACGTCGGTTGAGCAACGAGGGGCCAACGAGGGTGGGGGGCGCCCCCACCCCCCTAGGGCGTGCAGGGCACCCTCGTGGCCGCCTCGTTTGCTTCTTAACATACACTCCAAGTCTCCTGAATTGCGTTTGTTACAAAAAGAACGCTCCAGAATGTTTCATTCCGTTTGGACTCCGTTTGATATTCCTTTTCTTCGAAACACTAAAATAGGCAAAAAAATAATTTGGGTTGGGCCTCCGGTTAGTAGGTTAGTCCCACAAATTATATAAAAGTGTAAAGTAAAGCCCGAAAACATCCAAAACGGGTAATATAATAGCATGGAACAATCAAAAATTATAGATACGTTGGAGACGTATCATCTGCCACCTAGCGGTGCATCAAGGACATAATTCTTCTCTGGAGCAATAAGGATACACCTCAGATCACGGACAGTCCGCATCATTGCTACTATCATCTTTCAACTTAGTTTTCTCCAAGAACATATAAAAAACATAGGGAAGCTATAACGCCAGCTATTAATCTACAGCATAATTTGCAAAATACTACCAGGACTAAGTTCATGATAAATTAAAGTTCAATTAATCATATTACTTAAGAACTCCCACTTTGATAGACATCCCTCTAGTCATCTAAATGATCACGTGATCCAAATCAACTAAACCATGTCCGATCATCACGTGAGATGGAGTAGTTTTCAATGGTGAACATCAATATGTTGATCATATCTACTATATGATTCACGCTCGACCTTTTGGTCTCCAGTGTTTCGAGGCCATATCTGCATATGCTAGGCTCGTCAAGTTTAACCCGAGTATTCTGCGTGTGCAAAACTGTCTTGCACCTGTTGTATGTGAATGTATAGCTTATCACACCCGATCATCATGTGGTGTCTCGGCACGAAGAACTATCGCAACAGTGCATACTGAGAGAGAACACTTATACCTTGAAATTTAGTGAGAGATCATCTTATAATGCTACCGCCGTACTAAGCAAAATAAGATGCATAAAGGATAAACATCACATGCAATCAATATAAGCAATATGATATGGCCATCATCATCTTGTGCCTTTGATCTCCATCTCCAAAGCACCATCATGATCATCATCGTCACCGTCTTGACACCTTGATCTCCATCGTAGCATCGTTGTCGTCTCGCCAATTATTGCTTCTATGACTATCGCTACCGCTTAGTGATAAAGTAAAGCAATTACATGGCAATTGCATTTCATACAATAAAGCAACAACCATATGGCTCCTGCCAGTTGCCGATAACTTTTACAAAACATGATCATCTCATACAACAATTTATATATCATCACGTCTTGACCATATCACATCACATCAAGCCCTGCAAAAACATGTTAGACGTCCTCTACTTTGTTGTTGCAAGTTTTACGTGGCTGCTACGGGCTTCTAGCAAGAACCGTTCTTACCTACTCATCAAAACCACAACGATTTTTCGTCAAGTGTGTTGTTTTAACCTTCAACAAGGACCGGGTGTAGTCAAACTCGATTCAACTAAAGTTGGAGAAACAGGCACCCACTAGCCACCTATGTGCAAAGCACGTCGGTAAAACCAGTCTCATGAACGCGGTCATGTAATGTCGGTCTGGACCGCTTCATCCAACAATACCGCCGAATCAAAGTATGACATGCTGGTAAGCAATATGACTATTATCGCCCACAACTCTTTGTGTTCTACTCGTGCATATAACATCTACGCATAGACCTGGCTCTAATGCCACTATTGGGGAATGCGGTAATTTCAAAAAAATCCTACGATCACGCAAGATCTATCTAGGAGATTCATAGCAATGAGAGGGGGGAGTGTGTCCATGTACCCTCGTATACCAAAAGCAGAAGCGTTTCAATAACACGGTTGATGTAGTCGAACGTCTTCGCGATCCAACTGATCCAAGTTCCGTACGTACGGCACCTCCGTGTTCAGCACACGTTCAACTCGATGACGTCCCTCGTACTCTTGATCCAGTTGAGGACGAGGGTGAGTTCCGTCGGCACGACGGCGTGGCGACGGTGATGATGATGATGCTACTGACGCAGGGCTTTTCCAAAGCACTATGACGATATGACCGAGATGTGTAACTATGGAGGGGGGCACCGCACACGGCTAAAAGATCAACTTGTGTGTCTATGGGGTGCCCCCGAGCCACGTATATAAAGGAGGGGTAGGAAGAGGTGGCCAGCCCAAAGGGGGCACCCCAAGTGTGGGGAATCCTACTAGGACTCCCCAGTCCAAGTAGGATTCCCCTCCTCTTTCCTATTCCTAGTTGGAGAATGAGGGAAGGAGGAAGAGGGGAGAAGGAAGGAGCGGTGCGCCGCCCCCTCCTAGTCCAATTCGAACCAGACCATGGAGGGCGCGTGGCCACCCCTTAAGGCCCTTCTCCCCTTTCCCGCATGGCCCATTAAGGCCCATTACTTCCCCCGACGAATTCCCATAACTCTCCGGAACTCCGAAAAATACCCGAATCACTCAGAACCTTTCCGATGTCCGAATATAGCCTTCCAATATATCGATCTTTACGTCTCGACCATTTCAAGACTTCTCGTCATGTCCATGATCTCATCCAGGACTCCGAACAAACTTAGGTCATCAAATCACATAACTCATAATACAAATCGTCATCAAACTTTAAGCGTGCGGACCCTACGGGTTCGAGAACTATGTAGACATGACCGAGACACATCTCCGGTCAATAACCATGTAACATCCCAATTTTCAATTTGGATGTTATACATAGATCATCGTATGCATATCATATTTATTCTTGCATTTTGGTTGAGATCCTAGAAATATTAAGAAACTCAAGGATCCAAGGAGAGAGTTGGAGGTTTCACAATATTCATATTTGAGTTTTATTCAAATTTGAAGAAAGGATCAATATAGTTTTATTATTTTTCTCTCCAAATATTTCCAAAATAAAAAAATAAACGAGAGAAGATAATATGACTTCTTCAAATTTTGAGAAATATTGGAGAAAGAATTTTAAAATCAAATTATGATATTTCTGGTATTTTATTTGCTATTTATTTGAATAAGAAAAATATGCATTTTTCAAAATTGCATTTTTAGGCCAGAAAAATGTTCTTTTGTTCTAAATATTTTATTTAGACGGTGAAAATAGTTTTTGGCATTTTTAGAATTTTTTTTATATTTTATTAGGATTTTTCTTTTCGGGCGAAATTATTTTAAAAAAAAGTTCCCCGGACTGACTGGGCCGGAGCCCAGCCGGCCCACTCCCGCGCCGTCGCGTTCCTCCTGTCGCGCCGCGCATGGATGCCGAGGAGTCCGAGTCAGACTCCTCTCGGCCGCCCCCTTCCCCAAGGCAGCAGCCCCCCTTTTATAAAGCGCACTCGGGCCCCCCTAGAGCCCCCAAGCCGCCGCGTCGCCGCCTGCCCTCGCCCGCGGCGCAGCATCGCCGTTACCGCTGCTCCGCGCCGCGCCGCCCCGCGCTGCCGAACGCCACCGTCGCCACCCTACCCCGCAGCACCGCCGCCCCGCGCCGTCGCCGCCGTCGCCGAACGTCGCCACCCGCGCCGGATCCACGCAAAGGAGAGTCCCATCCGGACACGAGAAGAAGTCTTCTATCTTGTATCTTCATAGCCCAACAGTCCGGCCCATGTATATAGTCCGGCTGTCCGAGGACCCCATAATCCAAGACTCCCTCAATAGCCCATGAACCAGGCTTCAATGACGATGAGTCCGGCGCACGGATTGTCTTCGGCACTGCAAGGCGGGTTCCTTCTCCGAATACTTCAAAGTAGATTTCGAACACAAGAATCTTGTCCGGCTCTGCAAAACAAATTCCACAACCGTAGAGAGTATAATATTTCCACGAGTCCAATCCGCTGACAATTTTTGTAGCATGACATTATGTCATCACCCGACCATTATTTTGAATCGTTTTCCAGCCTGCCACTCCACGTTTCGAGAGGTGGTTTTTATTGGCACGTCTTGTCAAAGTAGAGATCGTGTCCCCTTATTGCGGGATTTTCATCAACACGGGCGTGGGTAACCCAACCGTTCTGTTGGCATGATTCCTTGGGAATAGGCATGTTTTAAGGCTGCGGAGGGGATGTATGATATTCGTCGCCTTCATAAAGGGGATAAGACATGTCCTTTTCCTTCCACGCTAATCCTTTCCTCCACCTCCCACCTCAAGTTCCAACACCCAAGGGTCAATCCAGTCGCTTCGAGCTTCCAGCCATGTCCGGACCCAGCCTTCAAGGCTGGTGGATGGCCCCTTCTATCACAGAGGAGGATATCTCGAAGCTCGGGGAGGCAAGATACTTGACTGCGGAAATCCTCCACAGGCTTCCTGCTCAAGGGCAGGTTATTCCTTCTCCCAGATCCAATGAGAGGGTTGTGTTTATTTCTCACTTCCTCCGAGGGCTTGGGTTTGCTCTTCATCCCTTCGTTCGAGAGATCATGTTTTATTACGGACTAGATTTCCATGATCTAGCTCCAGACTCCTTCCTCCACATCTCGGCGTTCATCATCACGTGCGAGGCCTTCCTCCGTATTTCCCCACACTTCGGTTTATGGCTTAAGACCTTTAACATGAACCCGAAGGTAATCGACGGGAAACAAGCGGAGTGCAGAGGTGCCTCAATAAGCAAGCTTACCACTTCTCCCTGGCCAAAGGGCTCCTTCGCATAATCTTCTGACCTATGGCAACGGGAGTGGTTTTACATTACCGAACCCCTTGGTAAAAAGTGGGGACACAATCACAGTAGCTCCCCCTTTACTACCCTAGCCGATATAGCGGAACGTGAGGTAGTAAGCACAGGAGCCGGGCAACCCAAGTATTGACCAAAGACATGATTCGGAGCTGATGCATATAAGGCCAAACTCGCGACGCTGAACACTCCCTATAGGTGTTCGGACTTTTCAATATACACCGGGCTGAATACAGCCCCTCATGATAGACCCCGGTATCAAGGCACGTATGGCAGTCTGACATGGAGAAAGAACGCAGGTGGTGACAACATAAATCTCAAAACACAATACGGACCCGGCTGTTTCTATAACATCCACTTTAGTACGGTGAGCCATATATTTACAGGTAATGCTGATATCTTTCTTGGACATTTTACATGCCAGGAAACTATAAAACAAAAAGAGATAAGAAGGTTTACATAGGGTCTTAATCTAGAAAAGAAACTTAATGCGGGGCCCTGCTACACGTCTGCGCCGCTTTCTCCATTGTGAAGTGTCCTTCAAGGGTATAGTGTGATGGCCGTTTGTAAAGAGGGGAAAAACCAGGTAAAAATAGCTGGTGTGGCCGTAAGTAAAGCTGGTTCATTTTATTGAACCATGAAAGATATCTTCTGGAGTCCGAATAGGGTTGAGCCGAACTATGGATGTTTTTGTGTGCATTGTGCCCCCGGTGCCGCCCAAGGAATTTTGAATGTATCTCCTTATGGGGCGATCGATGGGGGCGTAGCTGCTAATCGAACTCGGGTTTATCTAAGCTGTCGCACTGAGGTGTGCGCCGGATACGTTTAGTTGTATCTGCAGTCTTAATGACCGATGAGCTGCTTGGCTTGAATAGGCCATTTTGTGCTTCGACTGCTAGAGCCGCCATGTATTCTTCTATACGAAGAGAGCGCTCTGTATTTCCGCTGACTGTAATGACGCCACGTGGTCTAGGAATTTTGAGTTTTAGATAAGCGTAATGCGGGACTGCATTAAAACGGGAGAAGACCATTCTTCCGAGTAGTGCATGATAGCCACTTCGGAACAGAGCTATGTCGAATATTAGTTCTTCGCTTAGAAAGTTATTGGGAGAGCCGAATACGACCTCCAATGTTAAAGAGCCCATGCAGCGGGCTTCTACGCCCGGTATAACTCCTTTAAAGGTAGTGCTGCTTGGCTTGATTTTTGACAGGTCTATCCCCATCTTGCGGATAGTGTCCTGATATATTAGATTGGGACTACTACCGCCGTCCATAAGGACTCGAGTAAGGTGGTATCCGTCGATTATTGGGTCGAGCACTAGGGCAGCCGAACCCCCGTGACGGTTACTAGTCGGATGATCCCTGCAATCGAAGGTGATCAGACAGGACGACCATGGGTTGAATTTGGGGGCGACGGGCTGGACGGCATAGACATCTCGAAGTGTGCGTTTGCGTTCCCTCTTTGGGATATGAGTGACGTAGATCATGTTAACTGTTTTGATCTCCGGTGGAAATTTCTTCTGTCCCCTCGTGTTCGGCTGGCGAGATTCATCCTCGTCTTCGATCTGAGGTCCCTTCTCCTGTGTTTGGCGTTCAGTTTGTTGGCCTGCTTGAAGACCCAACATCTACGGTTGGTATGGTTTGCAGGTTTAGCGGGGTTGTCGTGGATCTGGCAGGGCATGTCTAGAATTTTATCCAGGCTGGATGGACCGTCTTTATTGCCTTTAAATGGCTTCTTACATTGACCGGGTCTGGAGCCCCTGAATCCGGCGTTTACCGTTGTATTGTCCGGGCTTTCTTCATTGTTCCGACGTTTGTTTTTGTTACGTCATGGTTTTCCGTTGCCATCCTTGACCTCAGATGTACCAGGATCACTGGTGCTGCTACGGGCTAACCAGCTGTCCTCACCCGCGCAAAAGCAGGTCATGAGTCCAGTTAAGGCTGCCATTGTCCTTGGCTTTTCCTGGCCAAGGTGTCTGGCTAGCCATTCATCCCAGACACTGTGTTTGAAGGACGCTAAGGCTTCGGCGTCCAGACAGTCGACGATTTGGTTCTTCTTAGTGAGGAACCGATTCCAAAGCTTACGGGCTGATTCTCTGGGTTGTTGGTTTATGTGACTTAGATCGTCTGCATCCGGGGGCAGGACATACGTCCCTTGGAAATTGGCCTGGAAAGCGTCCTCAAGTTCTTCCTAGCTTCTGATGGAATTTTTGGGGAGGCTTTTCAACCAGTGCCGAGCTGGTCCTTTTAGCTTGAGGTGTAAGTGTTTAATGGCGTGGAGATCATCTCCGCGAGCCATGTGGATGTGAAGAATAAAGTCTTCTATCCAAACCGCAGGGTCCTTCGTTCCGTCATATGCCTCGATGTTTACGGGTTTAAACCCTTCTGGAAAATTGTGTTCCAGCACCTCATCGATGAAGCACAGGGGGTGTTCGGCACCCCTGTATTTGGCTGTGTCGTGGCATGGGTCTGACGGTTGTAATGTTCGGTATTGGTTCCGAACTGGTAAATGACTGGCATATTTTGTTTGATAATGGTGGTCCCGTGTAGCAGCACGTTCCCTGCATACATAGATGGATCTAGTTTTTGCCAGCCTTTTTGTTCAGGTCCTCACGTAGATCATGTTTCTGGTCCTGAGCCGCAACCTCTCTTCCTTTGCGGGGAGGGGGTGTGGGCTTGTGTGCGGCATTGCTAGCCGCTCTGTCTCGACCACGAGGTGGTCGGTCTGGCTTGTCAGCCGTAATGTTTTTCAGCGATATGGGCGCGATAGCCTCGTCGTCGAATTTGGGCACCAGCTTACGTTTAGGGTAGCTCTTTGTTTGGCGATTACCACCGTATTTTCCTCAGCGTCTAACACTTTGTTCCATCTGTCATTGAGCGTATCCTGTGCGGCTTTAAGCCACCGCTTCTGCTTCTTCAGGCTCCTTGCAGTGGCGATAAGCCTTTGATGGAGGCGTTCTTGTTCTACTGGTTCTTCTGGGACGACGAATTCGTCGTCGCCAAGGCTGATCTCCTCTTTAGAGACAGGTTGATAGTTGTTATCTTTGGCATCTCTATGGACAGACAACATCCCCGGACTGTGTCCGCCATACTCTCGCCCGTTCTGCTCCACGCTGGGTCTGCGGGATCCTCGGCTTGGTCCGGATTATCATCGTCCGTGACAATTTTGCTATTTTTCCTTTTGCCGGATCAAGGTTGGCACTTCTGACACCGACGCTTGGGAGGTTCATTGACAGGCATACCGTTATCGCCATCGGCCTCCTTCTCCTTAGGTGTGTCCACCATGTATATATCGTATGAGGAGGTGGCTATCCAGCGCCTGATAACCCACAAGTGTAGGGGATCAGTTGTAGCCTCTTTCGATAAGTAAGAGTGTCGAACCCAACGAGGAGCTAAAGGTAGAACAAATATTCCCTCAAGTTCTATCGACCACCGATACAACTCTACGCATGCTTAACGTTCGCTTTACCTAGAACAAGTATGAAACTAGAAGGCCTTTGTAGGTGTGATAGGATAAACTTGCAAGATAATAAAGAGCATGTAAATATAAACTAGGGGCTATTTAGATAAAGAAGCAATAAAGTAAATATAGCAAGTGTGGAAAAGTCATGGTAGGAGTTGTCAAATTGTCCCTAAGCAATTGACTACTTTACTAGACCGATAGCAAGTTTTATGTGGGAGAGGCATAAGCTAACATACTTTCTCTTCTTGGATCATATGCACTTATGATTGGAACTCTATCAAGCATCCGCAACTACTAAAGATCATTAAGGTAAAACCCAACCATAGCATTAAAGCATCAAGTCCAATTTATCCCATACGCCACAACCCCCTTACTCGGGTTTATGCTTCTATCACTCAAGCATCCCACTATAAGTGAATGATGAATGTATTGCAACACCCTACAGCGGGAATCCCTCACGCTTGCGTGACATGGAGGACACAATAGGACAGCAACATAACCACAAGCAAATTAAACCAATCATAGCAATTCATCAATCACCGGTAGGACAACGAAAATCTACTCAGACATCATAGGATGGCAACACATCATTGGATAATAATATGAAGCATAAAGCACCATGTTCAAGTAGAGGGTACAGCGGGTTGCGGGAGAGTGGACCGCTAAATATAGATGGGGGAAGTTGATGGAGATGTTGGTGAAGATGAAGGCGGTGTTGGTGTAGATCGCGGTGATGATGATGGCCCCCGGCGGTGTTCCAGTGCCACCGGAAGCAAGGGGGAGAGAGCCCCCCTTCTTCTTCTTCTTCTTCTTCCTTGACCTTCTCGCTAGATGGGAGAAGGGTTTCCCCTCTGGTCCTGGCTTCCATGGCATGGGAGGGGCGAGAGCCCCTCTGAGATTGGATCTGTCTCTCTGTCTCTCTCTATTTCTGCGTTCTCAGATTCTGCCCTTTCACCGTTTCTTATATATCTGGAGATCCGTAACTCCGATTGGATTGAAACCTTCACCCAGATTTTTCTCCGAAAATTAGCTTTCTTGCGGCAAAAGAAGAGCAGCAACCGCCTTACGGGGTGCCCACGAGGGTCAGGCGCACGCCTGCCCCCCTGAGGCACGCCCCCTGCCTCGTAGCCCCCTCGGGCACCATCTCGCGTTGATTTTTCTTCCCAAAAATCATAAATATTCCAAAAATATTCTCCATCCGTTTTTATCCTGTTTGGACTCCGTTTGATATGGGGTTCTGCAAAACATAAAACATGCAACAAACAGGAACTGGCACTGGGCACTAGATCAATATGTTAGTCCCAAAAATAGTATAAAAGTTGCCAAAAGTATATGAAAGTTGAATAATATTGGCATGGAACAATCAAAAATTATAGATACGATGGAGACGAATCAGCGCCATGTAGGCGGTGGTTCCTGCTCCTCTCCGGCATCATCGTCCATACCGTCGATGTCTTCGGAGTCGTAATCAAGCATGTCGGTTAAGTCGTCGACAGTGGCTATAAAGTGGGTGGTGGTGGGAAACGATGTTCTTCGCCGTCCGCCTCCCATTCGAGCCGGACATAGTTCGGCCTAGAGTCCCACGATAAGGAGAGGGATTTCAATGAGTTTAACATGTCACCTAGAGGTGAGTGCTGGAAGATGTCCGCGGAGCTGAACTCCAAGATCGGCGCCCAATCAGGTTCGATGGACGCGGATGCACGCGGTTCGGAACCTATGTCCGGAGACGAGTCCGAGGTTCCGGTGACACAAGCCCAGCTCGATGTTGGGTCTGTGTGCGGCTCGAGCGCCACTGAGTCTGCGGCTTCCGTGGCGAGGTTAAGCTTCCCGTCTTCGGACGACGCGATCTGCTCCGGATCTAGGGCCAGAGCGGTCACAGGCGCTATCTCCTATGCACGGCCAGATGACAAATTTAGGTCATGTTCATCGTGGTGGCAGGGGACAACCATCATGGGCTTGAATCTGTCAAAGACCAAGTCTCCACGGATATCGGCCACAAAATTCAGGCTTCCAAATCTGACCTGGTGGCTAGGGCGTAGCTATCGATCTGCTCTAGATGGCCAAGCGAGTTGCCCCGCAGTGCGAAGCCGCCTAATACGAAGGTCTGTCCGAGGAGGAAGATCTCCCCGTGGACTGCGTTGTTATACATGATTGATGGAGCCATCAAGCCTTCTAGTGATGACGCAGCGGAACTCTCAATGAAATCACCAAAGTCGGTGTCAAAACCGGTGGATCTCGGGTAGGGGGTCCCGAACTGTGCATCTAAGGCTAATGGTAACAGGAGGCGGGGGACACAATGTTTACCCAGGTTCAGGCCCTCTCTATGGAGGTAATACCATACTTCCTGCTTGATAGATCTTGATGAATATTAGTATTACAAGAGTTGATCTACCACGAGATCGTAATGGCTAAACCCTAGAAGTCTAGCCTATGATTATGATTGTTGTTCTCTTTTCTATGGACTAAACCATCTGGTTTATATAGACACTGGAGGGGGCTAGGGTTACAAAAAGTCGGTTACAGAGAAAGAAATCTACATATCTGAATCGCCAAGCTTGCCTTCCACGCAAAGGAGAGTCCCATCCGGACACGGGAAGAAGTCTTCTATCTTGTATCTTCATAGCCCAATAGTCCGGCCCATGTATATAGTCCGGCTGTCCGAGGACCCCTTAATCCAGGACTCCCTCGGTCGTCGCTTGTTTCGTGTTCGTTTTGGATCTTTTCTCGAGTTTTCTCGTGTTTCATTTGAGTGATTGCTTATGAATGTTTTTTGTCTACGCTAGATTACCCGGAGTGCGAAGCTTGTTACTACGAATCTCTAGAGTTTGCAGATTGTCAGCAAGGCAGGTTACACTTTGATCATATTCTTTTATACCCAGTTTTTACTATGCAATAGTTCTGCCCCACAAATATTTGCATTGGTAGGATGGGGAACATGTGGTTTTGGGTGTAGTGTTTGAGGTAGGAACCTAATACCATTTGATCACCCCGGGAATATACGTTATGCTTATTATTGCTTAGCCATGCCCGCAGACAGGGATTGGATCTTGATTCACACATGGAAGTTTGAGAGTTATTTTAATTGCATAACATTAAGGTGGCAACTTAAATACACATCTGGGTGGATTGGTTGAGGCACCTGGGGAACCCAGTGTTGCCTGTTTTTGGAAATCCTGGGGTTACCATGTGATTATCCTATGGAATGCCACCCGGGCTCAAAGGGATCATAAGATCATTCAAGCTAGAAACTTCCGTGTGCAGCCACAAGCCATTATGGGCTCTGGCATAGTTGAGTAAGTTGCGTGAGCTCTTGAAGAGGTAGACTAGCAGATGTAGAGGGTTGTAGGTGGTACTGTCTACCCGGAGTAGAGAGTTAGTGCTTCAGAAAGGCTATGTCTCGGTCATCCGATCATGGATGCGGTCAATCTTGTGGGGAAAAGTGCGCAAACCTCTGCGGAGTGTATAAACTAATCATGGTTAGCTGTGTCCCCGGTTATGGACATCTTGAGTATCTAATACTTGAATCTATTGATGTGATCTCATCACGTTACTCTAATTAATTTTGATGTTGGGTTAATGGTGATACTTCTAATTGGGATTTGAGTTGGGGTTACCTTCTCAAATAATGGGCAACATGGGAGTAGTTAAATAAATTTTATTCCTTTGTTGTAGGGAGAAACTAGCTTTATGCAACATCATAAAACTTACAGCCTCCACCAGCCAAATATTGCATGTAGATATAGTCTTTGCATTATCATTGCGTTACAGTGTAACTATGCCAGCATATTCCATGTGCTGACCCGTTTCGGGCTGCAACGTCTTATGTTGCAAACTACTTAGATGACGAATAAGGTGCAATAGGTCGTTGTTTTGCACTCAACTTTGCCGTTGGAGTTGATGGACTCATTTACGTTCGAAGCCTTCCGCTGTTATCTAGTTTAGATGGCCTTCAACCATGATTTATTTATGTAATAATACTCTTTATGAGGACTCGATGTAATAAGTGTGTGATTGAAACTCTGTTACAATTCCTCGAGTACTGTGCGTGTCAGCATTACCGATCCAGGGATGACACTGATGCACAGAGACTTGACCGTTTGAGGTCTGGTTGCTACAAGATAGTATCAGAGCACACGCTGACTGTAGGACGCGACCACTAGAATGAGACACATGATTTCTCTTCTCTACTCATTTCTAATTCTCCTCTCTTTCTACTCTATAGATGGCGGACCCCAGGAACAAGTTGACTCAGCCGAATGACGACACCCCTTTGGAAAGCACTTGAAGGAAGTCACTAAGTATCTGAACATCGGACTACCAAGCTTCACGGGGACCTTCTCTACATATGTACCGGAAGAGGAGCACTGGAAGATCAAAGTCTGGACACCTGGGAGGACATTTGCACCAACAACGGAGCCCATTGATTTCTACCTGGATGCACCAAGCTGGAGTATTGGAAAGAGCATGGCCGCACATATCACCTTTGGACGCATATGTGAGGTGTATCACAAGGAACTGGAGAATACTGTCTACCAGATATGTGGCCGCCGAGATGACAAATGGGAGATGATTCGTACCAGGAGGGATGGATCGATTGCAGCTTACATTCAAGAGATGGGAGATCATATTAGTCGACATGAGAATCAACAGATTATCCGTATGAAGAAGATCAAGAAACTGGTGAGGAGGAATAATGAGCTAGAAGAGGAGATCAAGTCTACACGCGATGGATACGAGGAGGAGATTGCAATATTAGTAGAAAAGAATGACGACCTCACAAGAAAGCTAGGAGTATTCATGGGAGACCCCGCGGACAACCAACCACGAGACTGCATCATCCTCGACGACACCGACTCCGGCCCTAATAGCGATGATGACTATGTTGATGAAGCTGGAGCAGATATTATGGAATCTTCTACTGATGAAAATTTCTAGACGACGACCATTGTAATTAGTAGTATTTTCCCTCCAAGTAGATGCAACGATCGAGTTAGTAGTGATAGGTTAGACCACTTTTGTATGACTTGTGTGCTATTGATTGAAGTGAAATTGATTGTGTTTGTATCATGAGCATTATGGGTAGTGAATCTCTCTTAGACCTCTATTCTATTCTGTTTTCTCACCCCTTCTAAACCCTCAGATGCCTCCGAGACTTGACAATGGATTTGCCTTTGACACGTCTCCATCGTATCTATAATTTTTGATTGTTCCATGCCAATATTATTCAACTTTCATATACTTTTGGCAACTTTTTATATTATTTTTAGGACTAACATATTGATCTAGTGCCCAGTGCCAGTTCATGTTTGTTGCATGTTTTATGTTTCGCAGAAACCCCATATCAAACAGAGTCCAAACGGGATAAAAACAGACGGAGAATATTTTTGGAATATTTATGATTTTTGGGAAGAAGAATCAACGCGAGACGGTGCCCGAGGGGGCCATGAGGCAGGGGGGCGCGCCCCTGACCCTCTTGGGCACCCCGTAAGGCCGTTACTACTCTTCTTTGGCAGCAAGAAAGCTAATTTTTGGAGAAAAATCTTGGCGAAGGTTTCAATCCAATCAAAGTTACGGATCTCCGGATATATAAGAAACAGTGAAAGGGTAGAATCTGAGAACGCGGAAACAGAGAGAGACAGAGAGACAGATCCAAGGACCAGAGGGGAAACCCTTCTCCCATCTAGAGAGAAGGTCAAGGAAGAAGAAGAAGAAGGGAGGCTCTCTCCCCTTGCTTCCGGTGGCGCCGGAACGCCGCCGGGGGCCATCATCATCACCACGATCTACACCAACAACTTCACCGCCCTCATCACAAACTCTTCCCCCCTCTATGAAGTGGTGTAACCCCTCTTTTACCTACTGTAATCTCTACTTAAACATGGCGCTCAATGCTATATATTATTTTCCAATGATGTTTGAGTAGATCTGTTTTGTCCTATGGGTTAATTGATGATCGTGATTGGTTTGAGTTGCATGTTTTATTATTGGTGCCGTCCTATTGTGCCCTCCGTGTCGCGCAAGCGTGAGGGATTCCTGCTGTAGGGTGTTGCAATATGTTCATGATTCTCTTAGTGGGTTGCTTGAGTGACAGAAGCATAAACCCGAGTAAGGGGGTTGTGGCGTATGGAATAAAGGGGACTTGATGCTTTAATGCTATGGTTGGGTTTTAGCTTAATGATCTTCAGTAGTTGCGGATGCTTTCTAGAGTTCCAATCATAAGTGCATATGATCCAAGAAGAGAAAGTATGTTAGCTTATGCATCTCCCTCAAATAAAATTGCAATAGTGATTACCAGTCTGGTTATCGATTGCCTAGGGACAAATAACTTTCTCATGACAAAAAGCTCTCTACTAAAATTAACTTAGTTGTGTCTTCGTCTAAACAGCCCCTAGCTTTTATTTACGTGCTCTTTATTATCTTGCAAACCTATCCAACAACACCTACAAAGTCCTTCTAGTTTCATACTTGTTCTAGGTAAATCGAACGCTAAGCGTGTGTAGAGTTGTATCGGTGGTCGATAGAACTTGAGGGGATATTTGTTCTGCCTTTGCCTCCTCATTGGGTTCTGCTACCTCTTGAGCACTGCGTTGGATTTCCCTGAAGAGGAGAGGATGATGCAGCAAAGTAGCGTAAGTATTTCCCTCAATTTTTGAGAACCAAGGTATCAATCCAGTAGGAGACCACACACAAGTCCCTCGTACCTACACAAAACGATAGCTACTCGCAACCAACGCGATTAGGGGTTGTCAATCCCTTCACGGTCACTTACGAGAGTGAGATCTGATAGAGATGATAAATAATATTTTTGGTATTTTTGGTATAGAGATGCAAAGTAAAAAGTAAACGGCAAAGTAAAAACAAAGCAAGTAATAAAGTAATGGAGATTGATATGATGAGAATAGACCCGGGGGCCATAGGTTTCACTAGTGGCTTCTCTCAAGAGCATAGATTTTCTACGGTGGGTGAACAAATTACTGTTGAGCAATTGACAGAATTGAGCATAGTTATGAGTATATCTAGGTATGATCATGTATATAGGCATCACGTCCAAGACAAGTAGATCGAAACGATTCTGCATCTACTACTATTACTCCATTCATCGACCGCTATCCAGCATGCATCTAGAGTATTAAGTTAAAAACAGAGTAACACCTTAAGCAAGATGACATGATGTAGAGGGATAAATTCATGCAATATGATAAAAACCCCATCTTGTTATCCTCGATGGCAACAATACAATACGTGCCTTGCCGCCCCTTCTGTCACTGGGAAAGGACACCGCAAGATTGAACCCAAAGCTAAGCACTTCTCCCATTGCAAGAACTACGAATCTAGTTGGCCAAACCAAAAGGATAATTCAAAGAGACTTGCAAAGATAACTCAATCATACATAAAATAATTTAGAGAAGATTCAAATATTGTCCATAGATAAGATGGATCATAAACCCACAATTCATCGGTCTCAACAAACACACCGCAAAAAGAAGATTACATCGAATAGATCTCCACGAGAGAGGGGGAGAACATTGTATTGAGATACAAAAAGAGAGAAGAAGCCATCTAGCTACTAGCTATGGACCCGAAGGTCTGAAGTAAACTACTCACACTTCATTGGAGGGGCTATGGTGTTGATGTAGAAGCCCTCCGTGGTGGATGCCCCCTCCGGCGGAGCTCCGACAGGCCCCAAGATGGGATCTCATGGATACAGAAGGTTGCGGCGGTGGAATTAGGTTTTTGGCTCCTATTCTGATCGTTTGGGGATACGTAGGTATATATAGGAGGAAGGAGTACGTCGGTGGAGCAACAGGGGGGCCACGAGGCAGGGGGCGTGCCCTCCACCCTCGTGACCGCCTCTTCTGCTTCTTGGAGTAGGGTCCAAGTCTCCTGGATCATGTTTGGTGAGAAAATCACATTCTCGAAGGTTTTATTCCGTTTGATATTCCGTTTCTTCGAAACACTGAAATAGGCAAAAAACAGCAATTCTGGGCTGGGCCTCCGGTTAATAGGTTAGTCCCAAAAATAGTATAAAAGTGGAAAACAAAGCCCAATATAGTCAAAAACAGTAGATAAAGTAGCATGGAGCAATCAAAATTATAGATACGTTGTAGACGTATTAGGCATCCCCAAGCTTAATTCCTGCTCGTCCTTGAGTAGGTAAATGATAAAAAAGAATTTTTGATGCGGAGTGATACTTTGGCATAATTTCAATGTAAATCTTATTAATTGTGATATGAATATTCAGATCCGGAAGATTCAAGACAAAAGTTCATATTAACATAAAAATAATAATACTTCAAGCATACTAATCAAAGCAATCATGTCTTCTCAAAATAACATGGCAAAAGAAAGTTCATCCCTACAAAATCATATAGTTAGGCTATGCTTCATTTTCGTCACACAAAGATGTTCCCAACTTCTATACCCCGATGACAAGCCAAGCAATTATTTCATACTTAAATAATCTCAAACTTTTTCAACCTTCACGCAATACATGAGCGCAAGCCATGGATATAGCACTATGGGTCGAATAGAATATGATGATGGATTGTGTGGAGAATACAAAAAAAAGAAAGTCTAACATTGATGAGGATAATCAACGGGCTATGGAGATGCCCATCAATTGATGTCAACATGAGGAGTAGGGATTTCCATGCAACGGATGCACTAGAGCTATGAATGCTCAACAAAATAAAACTAGTGGGTGTGCATCCAACTCGCTTGCTCATGAAGACCTAGGGCATTTGAGGAAGCCCATCGTAGGAATATACAAGCCAAGTTCTATAATGAAAAATTCCCACTAGTATAAAAAGACAACTTATGATACTCACTACATGAAGAACAAGGTGCTACTTTGAAGCACGAGATATGAGACTCACTATATGAAGAACAAGGTGCTACTTTGAAGCACAAGTGTGGAAAAAGAGATAGTAGCATTGCCCCTTTTTTTCTTTTCTTTTTTTTCTCCCTTTTTTTGGGTCTTTCCTTTTTTTCTTTTGGCCTTTCTCTTTTTTTTTGGGCAATGCTCTAACAATGATGATCATCACACTTCTATTGATTACAACATAAGGATTACAACTCGAAACTTAGAACAAGATATGACTCTATATGAATGCCTCCGGCGGTGTGCCGGGATGGTGCAATGAATCAAGAGTGACATGTATGAAAAATAATGCATGGTGGCTTTGCCACAAATACGATGTCAACTACATGATCATGCAATGGCAATATGACAAAAGTAATGTATGTCATGAATATGATGATGGAAGTTGCATGGCAATATATCTCGGAATGGCTATGGAAATGCCATGATAGGTAGGTATGGTGGCTGTTTTGAGGAAGATATAAGGAGGTTTATGTGTGATAGAGCGTATCGTATCACGGGGTTTGGATGCACCGGCGAAGTTTGCACCAACTCTTAAGGTGAGAAAGGGCAATGCACGGTACCGAAGAGGCTAGCAAAGGCGGAAAGGTGAGAGTGCGTATAATCCATGGACTCAACATTAGTCAAAAGAACTCATATACTTACTGAAAAAATTTAGAAGCCATCAAAAATCAAGTACTACGCGCATGCTCCTAGGGGGATATATTGGTAGGAAAAGACCATCGCTCGTCCTCGACCGCCACTCATAAGGATGCACAAGCCAGGTACACTTCATGTTTCAAATTTGTTATACACAACTTTAACCATACGTGCATGCTACGGGACTCGCAAACTTCAACACAAGCATTCTTTGAATTCATAATCACTCAACTAGCACGACTTTGATATTATCACCTCCATATCTCAAAACAATTATCAAGCATCAAACTTATCTTAGTTAGTATTCAATTCACTCAAAAGAAAGTTTCACATATCTTGAACACCAAGTATATTAATATTAAGCAAATTACCATGCTATTAACGACTCTCAAAATAATCTAAGTGAAGCATGAGAGATCAATAGTTTCTTTAAAACAAATACACCACCGTGCTCTAAAAGATCTAAGTGAAGTACTAGAGCAAAAATTATCACGCTCAAAAGATATAAGTGAAGTACTATGAGCAAAACTATCAAGCTCAAAAGATATAAGTGAAGCACATAGAGTATTCTAACAGATTCCAATTCATGTATGGCTCTCTCAAAAGGTGTGTACAGCAAGGATGATTGTGGTAAACTAACAAACAAAGACGCAAATAATACAAGATGCTCCAAGCAAAACACATATCATGTGGTGAATAAAAATATAGCTCCAAGTAAATTACCGATGGAAGTGGGCGAAAGAGGGGATGCCTTCCGGGGAATCCCCAAGCTTTGACTTTTTGGTGTCATTGGATTATCTTGGGGGTGCCATGGGCATCCCCAAGCTTAGTCTCTTGCCACTCCTTGTTCCATAATCCATCAAAAGAATTCACCCAAAACTTGAAAACTTCACAACACAAAACTCAATAGAAATCTCGTGAGCTCCGTTAGAGAAAGAAAACAAAAGACTACTTCAAAGTACTGTAATGAACTCATTCTTTATTTATATTGGTGTTAAACCTACTGTATTCCAACTTCTCTATGGATTATAAACTATTTTATTAGCCATAGATTCATCAAAATAAGCAAACAACACACGCAAAACAGAATCTATCAAAAACAGAACAGTCTGTAGCAATCTGTAACTAACGCCAACTTCTGGAACTCTAAAAATTCTACCAAAATAGGAAGTCCTGGAAAATTTGTCTATTGAACAGCAGAAAAAATAGTCAATGCAAAAGCACGTTTCTGTGATTTAACAAAATTATATTCGTGCGCGCAAAGTTTCTGTTTTTCAGCAGAATCAAATCAACTATCATCGTAGGTTATCCTATAGGTTCTACTTGGCACAAACACTAATTAAAAGATAAAACCACATCCAAACAGAAGCTAGATGGATTATTTATTCCTAAACAGAAGCAAAAACAAAAAAAACAAAAAAAATTGGGTTGACTCCAACAAGCGCTATCGTTTAACGCCCCTAGCTAGGCATAAAAGCAAGGATAGATCTAGGTATTGCCATCTTTGGTAGGCAATCCATAAGTGGCTCTCATGATAGATTCATATGGTAATTTTATTTTCTTTCTAGGGAAGTGTTCCATGCCCTTCTTTAAGGGAAATTGGAATCGAATATTCCCTTCCTTCATATCAACAATTGCATCAATCGTTCTAAGGAAAGGTCTACCAAGAATAATAGGACATGAAGGATTGCAATCTATATCAAGAACGATAAAATCTACGGGCACATAATTTATATTTGCAACAATAAGAACATCATTAATTCTTCCCATAGGATTTTTAATAGTGGAATCCGCAAGATGCAAGTTTAGAGAGCAATCATCGAAGTCACGGAAATCTAGCAAATCACACAAAGTTTTGGGAATAGTAGAGACACTAGCACCCAAATCACACAAAGCATGAAACTCATAATTTTTAATTTTGATTTTAATAGTAGATTCCAACTCATCATAGAGTTTTCTAGGGATAGAAACTTTCAACTCAAGTTTTTCTTCATAAGATTGCATCAAGGCATCAACAATGTGTTCGGTAAAGGCCTTATTTTGACTATAAGCATGAGGAGAATCTAGCACAAATTGCAACAAGGAAATACAACCAATTAAAGAGCAATTTTCATAATTAAATTCCTTGAGATCCAAAATAGTGGGTTTAGCAACATCTAGGTTTTTATTTCTTTCAATCCCACTTTCATAAATTTCATCATCAAGATCTAGAAACTCCGAATTCTTAAAACGCCTTCTAGGTAAAGGAAGATCATCTTCAGTTTCATCAAGATTCATATTGTCAAACAAAGATTTAATGGGGGACACATCAATAACTTTTAGATCTTCATCTTGATTTTCATAGGAATTGGCAGAACACGCTTTAATAAAGGCATCTTTGGAAGCACGCATCCTAGCGGTTCTTTCCTTGCACTCATCAATGCAAATTCTCATGGCTTTGAGAGACTCATTGATATCATGGTTAGGAGAAATAGATCTAAGCTTTAAAGAATCAATTTCAAGAGAAATTCTATCAACATTCCTAGCCAAATCATCAACTTTAAGCAATTTCTCTTCAAGCAAAGCATTAAAATTCTTTTGTGAATTCATAAACTCTTTAACACTACTCTCAAATTCAAAGGGCATCTTATTGAAATTTACATAAGAGTTGTTGTAGGAATTTCCATAATTATTAGAAGGATTACTAGGATAAGGCCTAGGATTAAAATTCCCTCTATAAGCGTTGTTTCCAAAACTATTCCTACCAACAAAATTCACATCCATAGATTCATTATTATTCTCAAGCAAAGTAGACAAAGGCATATCATTGGGATCAAGAGAAGTATTTTTAGTAGCAAACATCTTCATAAGTTCATCCATCTTTTCACTCAAAACATTGATATCTTCTATAGCATGCACTTTTTTACTAGAAGATCTTTCGGTGTGCCATTGAGAACAATTAGCCATAACATTATCAAGCAATTTGGTAGCATCTCCTAACGTAATTTCCATAAACGTGCCTCCCGCGGCCGAATCTAAAAGATTTCTAGAAGCAAAATTCAATCCGGCATAAAAAATTTGTATGATCATCCATAAATTCAAACCATGAGTAGGGCAATTGCGAAGCATCAATTTCATTCTTTCCCAAGATTGGGCAACATGCTCATGATCAAGTTGTTTAAAATTCATAATATCGTTCCTAAGAGGGATGATCTTAGCGGGAGGAAAATACTTAGAGATAAAAGCATCTTTGCACTTGTTCCAAGAATCAATACTATTTTTAGGCAAAGACGAAAACCAAACTTTAGCACGATCTCTAAGTGAAAACGGAAATAATTTTAGTTTGACAATATTGTTATCCGTATCTTTCTTATTTTGCATATCACACAAATCAACAAAATTGGTTAGATGAGTAGCGGCATCTTCACTAGGAAGGCTGGCGAATTGATCTTTCATAACAAGATTCAACAAAGTGGTATTGATTTCACAAGACTCATCATTATTAAGAGGAGCAATCGGAGTACTAAGGAAATCATTATTATTGGTATTCGAGAAGTCACAGAATTTGGTATTATCTTGCGCTATGGCAACAAGTAATCCAACACACAAGAAAACAGAAAGGCAACAGAAAAAAGGCAAACGGGAAAGAGAGGAGGAGATTGGGAAAGAGAGGGCGAATAAAAAGGCAAGGGTGAAGTGGGGGAGAGGAAAACGAGAGGCAAATGGCAAATAATATAATGCGAGAGATAGGGATTGTGATGGGTACTTGGTATGGTTGACTTGCTTGCGTGAGCCTCCCCGGCAACGGCGCTAGAAATTCTTCTTGCTACCTCTTGAGCACTGCGTTGGATTTCCCCGAAGAGGAGAGGATGATGCAGCAAAGTAGCGTAAGTATTTCCCTCAGTTTTTGAGAACCAAGGTATCAATCCAGTAGGATACCACGCACAAGTCCCTCGTACCTACACAAAATGATAGCTACTCGCAACCAACGCGATTAGGGGTTGTCAATCCCTTCACGGTCACTTACGACAGTGAGATCTGATAGAGATGATAAATAATATTTTTGGTATTTTTGGTATAGAGATGCAAAGTAAAAAGTAAAGGGCAAAGTAAAAACAAAGCAAGTAATAAAGTAATGGAGATTGATATGATGAGAATAGACCCGGGGCCATAGGTTTCACTAGTGGCTTCTCTCAAGAGCATAGATTTTCTATGGTGGGTGAACAAATTACTATTGAGCAATTGACAGAATTGAGCATAGTTATGAGTATATCTAGGTATGATCATGTATATAGGCATCACGTCCAAGACAAGTGGATCGAAATGATTCTCCATCTACTACTATTACTCCACTCATCGACCGCTATCCAACATGCATCTAGAGTATTAAGTTAAAAACAGAGTAACGCCTTAAGCAAGATGACATGATGTAGAGGGATAAATTCATGCAATATGATAAAGAAAACCATCTTGTTATCCTCGATGGCAACAATACAATACGTGCCTTGCTGCCCCTTCTGTCACTGGGAAAGGACACGGCAAGATTGAACCCAAAGCTAAGCACTTCTCCCATTGCAAGAACTACCAAACCAAAAGGATAATTCGAAGAGACTTGCAAATATAACTCAATCATACATAAAAGAATTCAGAGAAGATTCAAACATTGTCCATAGATAAGCTAGATCATAAACGCATAATTCATTGGTCTCAACAAACACACCACAAAAAGAAGACTACATCGAATAGATCTCCACGAGAGAGGGGGAGAACATTGTATTGAGATCCAAAAAGAGAAAAGAAGCCATCTAGCTACTAGCTATGGACCCAAAGGTCTGAAAAGTAAACTACTCACACTTAATCGGAGGGGCTATGGTGTTGATGTAGAAGCCCTCCGTGGATGCCCCCTCTAGCGGAGCTCCAGAACAGGCCCCAAGATGGGATCTCATGGATACAGAAGGTTGCGGCGGTGGAATTAGGTTTTTGGCTCCTGTGCTGATCGTTTGGGGATATGTAGGTATATATAGGAGGAAGGAGTACGTCGGTGGAGCAACAGGGGGGCCACGAGGCAGGGGGCGCGCCTTAGGGGGGGGGCGCCCTCCACCCTCATGACTGCCTCTTCTGCTTCTTGGAGTAGGGTCCAAGTCTCCTGGATCATGTTCGGTGAGAATCACGTTCCCGAAGGTTTTATTCCATTTGGAATCCGTTTGATATTCCGTTTCTTCGAAACACTGAAATAGGCAAAAAATAGCAATTCTGGGCTGGGCCCCCGGTTAATAGGTTAGTCCCAAAAATAGTATAAAAGTGGAAAATAAAGCCCAATATAGTCGAAAATAGTAGATAAAGTAGCATGGAGCAATCAAAAATTATAGATACGTTGGAGATGTATCAGGTTCGACACTCTTACTTATCGAAAGAGGCTACAATTGATCCCCTACACTTGTGGGTTATCAAGACCTTTTTCTGGCGCCGTTGTCGGGGAGTCATAGCGTGGGGTGAATATTCTCGTGTGTGCTTGTTTGCTTTATCATTAAGTAATTTTTATTTGCTGTTCTAAGTTGTTCTCTATCTTTAGTTATGGATATGGAACACGAAATACCAAAAAAATAGGTGTACTTGCTACTCATGGAGATGGGGAACCTCCTAAAACCCTCGATGATGGTTATGTGAAAAATATTATGTACTACTTTGATAATCCTGAGAAAACCCCATTCAATTATGTTATGGGAGACACGTTGGATCAATGTGAATACTTTAGGGATTATCGTTTGACACAAAAAGGGAAACTATTATGGGATCAAATACATATGTTGCATTGGTATGCTCGGGAACTATGCTTGACATACGATTATACTTGTTGCTCTAGGATGAAGGCTCCACACCTTCCCTTTTCATGCAAATTTAATGATGATAAAAACTTGGCTTCTTATGCCAATGGTATCTATGATTACTATGATGTGGAACAAATAGAAGACTTCGTTGCTTTTATGGGTGCTTATGAGATTGAATCTTTGTTTAAAGAGTTTGAAGATTTTGATGATTCAGTTTATAGACCTAAAAAATTTGCTATACTTAAATATTGTTATGAGAATTATGAATACAATTCCGATATTGATGCATTTATTGAGAAAGTCTCCGTTCTCCAAGAAGAGACTAATATTTTGCAGGAAACTATGGAAGAAGAAATTGATGAAACTGTGAGCTCATTGGATGAAAAAGATGAGGAGGAGAGCAAAGAACAAAAGGAGGAAGAGTGGATTGATCACCCGTGCCCACCTTCTAATGAGAGTAACTCTTCAACACATACATTGTTTAATTCCCCTTCGTGCTTACCGAAGGATGATTGCTATGATGATTGTTATGATCCTGTTGATTCTCTTGAAATACCCCTTTTTGATGATGCTTGCTATGCTTGTGGCCAAGATGCCAATATGAATTATATTTATGGAGATGAACTTGCTATAGTTCCTTATGTTTAAACATGAAATTTTTGCTATTGCACCCACGCATGATAGTCCTATTATCTTTTTGAATTCTCCCAACTACACTATATCGGAGAAGTTTGTGCTTATTAAGGATTATATTGATGGGTTGCGTTTTACTACTACACATGATGATATAGATACAATATGCATCTGCTTGCTGCTCCTACTTGCAATTATTATGAGAGAGGAACTATATCTCCACCTCTCTATGTTTCCAACATGATATAATTGCAAGAACCTGTTTATACTATGCATTGGCCTTTACTATGTGTGCATGAATTGTTCTTTTATGACAAGCCAATGCATAGGAAGAGAGTTAGATTTTGTTGTTACATAATATATGTTACTTTGTGCTCACTACTAAATTACAAATCATTATTAATTAAAATTGGCTTTGATATACCTTGGGATCCGGGTGGATCCATTACTTGAGCACTATATGCCTAGCTTAACGGCTTTAAAGAAAGCGCTGCCAGGGAGACAACCCGGAAGTTTTAGAGAGTCATTTATTTCTGTTGAGTGCTTTTATATAGTCTAAAAACAAAAAAATGAAAGTGAAAGTGAGAAAGACAAGCATTGTTGAAGTGGGGGAGCTCCTTGAACTTTGTTCATGCTCACGGAAACTTTGTGAATCTTAATTACAGAAAATTTTCATCAAAAATAATTACCCCCTTGTACAATTCCATTGTATTATAAAAATAATGTGCTAAGGTTTGCCTTTAGGATGTTTACAATGCTTGTTGGTTTGTGCGGTGCAGGACAGAAACTTCAGCTGTAGTGCGCGATTTTACATTTTTGACTGGAACGTCAAAATGTTCTGATTCTTTTTGCACTGTCTTTACATACAAATTTTTTAGTTTTCCTAATTTTTGTAGAATTTTTGGGGTACCAGAAGTATGGTGCATGTTCAGATTTCTACAGACTGTTCTGTTTTTGACAGATTCTGTTTTTGATGCATAGTTTACTTGTTTTTGATGAAACTATCAATTTATATCAGTGGATTAAGCCATGGAAAAGATATATTACAGTATACAAAATGCAAAAAAAAAATGTGAATTGGTTTGCAACAGTACCTAGAGTAGTGATTTGCTTTATTATACTAACGGATCTTACCGAGTTTTCTGTTGAAGTTTTGTGTGGATGAAGTGTTTGATCGAGGAGGTCTCGATATGAGGAAAAGGAAGAGAGGCAAGAGCTCAAGCTTGGGGATGCCCGAGGCACCCCAAGTAAATGTTCAAGGAGACTCAAGCGTCTAAGCTTGGGGATGCCCTGGAAGGCATCCCCTCTTTCTTCAACAAGTATCGGTATGTTTTCGGATTCGTTTCGTTCATGTGATATGTGCAAGTCTTGGAGCGTCTTTTGCATTTAGTTTTCACTTTTCTTTTATGCACCATGCTGGTATGAGATAGTCCTTGGTTGATTTATATAATGCTCTTTGCACTTCACTTATATCTTTTTAGTATGGCTTTATAGAATGCTTCACGTGCTTCACTTATATCATTTGAAGGGATTGCATGTTTCTTTTCACATAGAAAACCGCCATTTGGAGAATGCTCTTTTGCTTCACTTATATTTGTTAGAGCATGGGAATATCTTTTGTATAAAGAATTAAACTCTCTTGCTTCACTTATATCTATTTAGAGAGATGATAGGAATTGGTCATTCACATGGTTAGTCATAAAATCCTACATAAACTTGTAGATCGCTGAATATGATATGTTTGATTCCTTGCAATAGTTTTGCGATATAAAGGTGGTGATATTAGAGTCATGCTAGCAGGTGCATGTGGATTAGTAGAAATACTTGTGTTGAGGTTTGTGATTCCCGTAGCATGCACGTACGGTGAACCATTATGTAACGAAGTTGGAGCATGAGATATTTTTTGATTGTCATCCTTTGTGTGGAGGTCGGGGGCGCGCGATGGTTAACTCCTACCAACCTCCCCCCTAGGAGCATGCATGTAGTACATTGTTTCGATGACTAATAGTTTTTTGCAATAAGTATGTGAGTTCTTTATGACTAATGTTGAGTCCATGGATTATATGCACTCTCACCCTTCCATCATTGCTAGCCTCTTCGGTACCGTGCATTGCCCTTTATCACCTCGAGGGTTGGTGCAAACTTCGTCGATACATCCAAACTCCATGATATGATACGCTCTATCACACATAAGCCTCCTTATATCTTCCTCAAAACAGCCACCATACCTACCTATCATGGCATTTCCATAGCCATTCCAAGATATATTGCCATGCAACTTCCATCATCATCATCATATACATGGCTTGAGCATTCATTGTCATATTGCTTTGCATGATCGTAATATAGCCAGCATGATGTTTTCATGGCTTGTCCATTTTTTGATGTCATTGCTACGCTAGATCATTGCACATCCCGGTACACCACCGGAAGCATTCATATAGTGTCATATCTTTGTTCTAGATATCGAGTTGTAATATTGAGTTGTAAGTAAATAAAGTGTGATCATCATCATTTTAGAGCATTGCCCCATCCAAAAAAAGAGGCTAAAGAAGCCTAAATAAAAAAAGGGGCCAAAGAAGCCCGCACAAAAAAAAAGAAAAAAAAGAAAAAGAAGGGGGGCAATGTTACTATCCTTTTACCACACTTGTGCTTCAGAGTAGCATCATGTTCTTCATATAGAGAGTCCCCTATGTTACCACTTTCATATACTAGTGGGAATTTTCATTATAGAACTTGGATTGTATATTCCAACGATGGGCTTCCTCAAATGCCCTAGGTCTTCATGAGCAAGCAAGTTGGATGCACACCCACTTAGTTTGAGCTTTCACGCACTTATAGCTCTAGTGCATCCGTTGCATGGCAATCCCTACTCCTCACATTGACATAAATTGATGGGCATCTCCATACCGTTGATTAGTCGCGTCGATGTGAGACCTTCTCCCTTTTTGACTTCTCCACATAACCTCCACCATCATATTCTATTCCACCCATAGTGCTATATCGATGGCTCACACTCATGTATTGCGTGAGAGTTGAAAAAGTTTGAGAATACTAAAGTATGAAACAATTGCTTGGATAAAACCGGGGTTGTGCATGGTTTGAATATTTTGTGCGATGAAGATGGAGCATAGCGAGACTATATGATTTTGTAGGGATAACTTTCTTTGGCCATGTTGTTTTGAAAAGACATGATTGCTTTATTAATATGCTCGAAGTATTATCATTTTTATGTCAAATGATAGACTATTGCTTTGAATCACTCGTGTCTCAATATTCATGCCATGATTAGATATGTGATCAAGATTATGATAGGTAGCATTCCACATCAAAAATTATCTTTTTTATCATTTACCTACTTGAGGACGAGCAGGAATTAAGCTTGGGGGTGCTGATACGTCTCCGTCGTATCTATAATTTTTGATTGTTCCATGCCAATATTATTCAACTTTCATATACTTTTGGCAACTTATTATATTATTTTTGGGACTAACATATTGACCCAGTGCCTAATGCCAGTTCCTGGTTGAGGGAGTCCTGGACTAGGGGGTGTCCGGATAGCCGAACTATCATCATCGGCCGGACTCCAAGACTATGAAGATACAATATTGAAGACTTCGTACCGTGTTCGGATGGGACTTTCCTTGGCGTGGAAGGCAAGCATGGCAATACAGATATGTAGATCTCCTACCATTGTAACCGACTCTGTGTAACCCTAGCCCTCTCCGGTGTCTATATAAACCGGAGGGTTTTAGTCCGTAGGACAACAATCACAACAACAATCATACCATAGGCTAGCTTCTAGGGTTTAGCCTCCTTGATCTCGTGGTAGATCCACTCTTGTACTACCCATATCATCAATATCAATCAAGCAGGAGTAGGGTTTTACCTCCATCGAGAGGGCCCGAACCTGGGTAAAAACATCGTGTCCCTTGTCTCCTGTTACCATCCGCCTAGACGCATAGTTCGGGACCCCCTACCCGAGATCCGCCGGTTTTGACACTGACATTGGTGCTTTCATTGAGAGTTCCTCTGTGTCGTCACTAATAGGCTTGATGGCTCCTTCAATCATCAACAACGACGCAGTCCAGGGTGAGACTTTTCTCCCCGGACAGATCTTCGTATTCGGCGGCTTTGCACTGCGAGCCAATTCGCTTGGCCATCTGGAGCAGATTGAAAGCTACGCCCCTGGCCATCAGGTCAGATTTGGAAGCCTGAACTTCACGGCTGACATCCGCGGAGACTTGATCTTCGACGGATTCGAGCCACAGCCGAGCGCGCCGCACTATCACGATGGGCATGATTTAGCTTTGCTGCCGGACAGCGCCCTGGAGGCCGCACATGAGTCCGCTCCGACCCTTAATTCGGAGCCGACCGAGCAGACCGAGGATGGGTGGCTAGATACCGCCTCGGGGGCTGCAACCTCTACGGCGATGGAGCCGAATATTGACTTTGTCCCTTGTGAGGCTCGTGACTCCGAGGTGCCGGACTCCTCTCCGGACTCCGAACCTCCCGCGCCCCCTCCAATCGAATCCGATTGGGCGCCGATCATGGAGTTCACTGTCGCGGACATCTTTTAAAACTCACCTTTTGGCGACATCCTGAATTCGCTAAAGTACCTCTCGCTATCAGGAGAGCCCTGGCCGAATTGCGGTCAGGATGGTTGGGATGCGGATGACGAAAAAATTCAAAACCCAACCACCACCCACTTTGTAGCCACTGTCGATGATCTAACCGACATGCTAGACTACGACTCCGAAGACATCAACGGTATGGATGACGATGCCGGAGACGATCAAGAACCAGTGCCTAAGTGGCACTGGAAGACCACCTCGTCATACGACATATATATGGTGGACATCCCAAAGGATGGGAATGGCGAGGAAGCAGCGGAGGAAGACTCCTCCAAGAAACAGCCCAAGCGCCGGCGTCAGCGGCGCCACTCTAAATCCCGCCACAGCAAGAATGGAGAATCCGGCACCGGAGATAATAACACCCCAGAGAGTGCCAAAGACAACCCCCTCCGGCAAGATTCAGCACAGGAGGACGGAGAAGCCAGCCCTCATGAGAGAGCGGCAGACGAAGAGGTAGAGGATGATAATTACATGCCTCCCTCCGGAGACGAGGCAAGCCTCAACGACGACGAATTCATCGTGCCCGAGGATCCCGTCGAACAAGAGCGTTTCAAACGCAGGCTAATGGCCACGGCGAACAGCCTAAAGAAAAAGCAGCAACAGCTTAGAGCTGATCAAGACCTGCTAGCCAACAGATGGACTAAAGTCCTTGCGGCCGAAGAGTATGAACTCGAACGCCCCTCCAAAAGCTACCCCAAACGCAAGTTGCTCCCCCAATTAGAGGAGGAGGCATATAAACCTACATCACCAGCGCATAATACGGCCGACCGACCACCTCGTGGCCGCGACAGAGAGGCCTCTAGGCCCTCCACCAGAACCGTACCCCGGCACCGCTTGAAAAGTACGAAGCCACGGGGGAATGCGCCGGACTTGCGAGACATATTGGAGGATAAGGCAAGACAATCAAGATCGATCTACGGATCGCGTGGGCGCCCGACGATGTGCGACGACGACCATCGCGCCGGATACAGCAACTCCGGCCGGGCCGAACACAGTAGACAAAGCTCACTTGAGCTACGTCGTGATATAGCCCAATACAGAGGCGCCGCACACCCACTATGCTTCACAGATGAAGTAATGGATCATCAAATCCCTAAAGGGTTTAAACCCGTGAATATTGAATCCTATGATGGCACAACAGACCCCGCGGTTTGGATCGAAGACTATCTCCTTCATATCCACATGGCCCGTGGCGACGATCTTCACGCCAACAAATATCTCCCACTCAAGCTTAAAGGACCAGCTCGGCATTGGCTCAACAGCTTGCCAGCAGAATCAATTGGGTGTTGGGAAGACCTGGAAGCTGCATTCCTTGACAACTTCCAGGGCACATATGTGCGACCACCAGACGCCGATGACCTAAGCCACATAATTCAGCAGCCAGACGAATCGGCCAGACAGTTCTGGACACGGTTCTTAACAAAGAAAAATCAAATCGTTGACTGTCCGGATGCAGAGGCCCTCGCAGCCTTCAAACATAACATCCGCGACGAGTGGCTTGCCCGGCACCTAGGACAGGAAAAGCCGAAATCCATGGCAGCCCTCACATCACTTATGACCCGCTTCTGCGCGGGAGAGGACAGCTGGCTAGCCTGCAGTAACAACCTCAACAAAAATTCTGGCAGTCCGAATACCAAGGACCGCAATGACAGGTCGCGTCGCAACAAAAACAAATGCCGCGTTAACGGCAATAACACGGAGGATACGGCAGTCAACGCCGGATTTAGAGGCTCTAAACCCGGTCAGCGGAAAAAGCCATTCAAAAGAACTACTCCGGGTCCGTCCAATTTGGACCGAATACTCGACCGCTCTTGCCAGATACATGGCACCCCCGAAAAGCCAGCTAATCACACCAACAGGGATTGTTGGGTATTCAAGCAGGCAGGCAAGTTAATTGCCGAAAACAATGACAAGGGGTTGCATAACGATGACGAGGAAGAGACCCGGCCGCCGAACAATAGAGGACAGAAGGGTTTCCCCCCACAAGTGCGGACGGTGAACATGATATACGCAACTCACATACCCAAGAGGGAGCGGAAGCGTGCACTCAAGGACGTATACGCGATGGAGCCAGTCGCCCCGAAGTTCAACCCATGGTCCTCCTGCCCGATCACTTTTGATCGAAGGGACCACCCCACTAGTATCCGCCACGGTGGATTCGCCGCATTGGTTTTAGACCCAATCGTCGATGGATTTCACCTCACTAGAGTCCTGATGGACGGCAGCAGCCTGAACCTGCTTTATCAGGATACAGTGCGCAAGATGGGCATAGACCCCTCAAGGATTAAACCCACAAAGACGACCTTCAAAGGCGTCATACTAGGTGTAGAGGCGAATTGTACAGGCTCAGTTACACTGGAAGTGGTCTTCGGATAACCGGATAACTTCCGAAGCGAGGAGTTAATCTTCGATATAGTCCCGTTCCGCAGCGGCTATCATGCTCTGCTCGGACGAACCGCATTCGCAAAGTTCAACGCGGTGCGGCACTATGCATACCTCAAGCTCAAGATGTCAGGCCCTCGAGGAGTCATTACGGTCAACGGAAACACTGAACGCTCCCTCCGAACGGAGGAACACACAGCGGCTCTCGCGGCAGAAGTACAGAGCAGCCTCTTAAGGCAATTTTCGAGTCCGACCGTTAAGCGGCCGGACACGGCCAAACGCGCCCGGAGTAACCTACAACAAGACCACCTGGCACGTTCCGAGCATGCGTAGCAATGCGGCCCCAACCCCAGCCCTTGCAAAATTGCAAGGCTGGTCCTTCGCGTACATCATTACGCTTTGGAGATACCATGGGCACGACCACCACAGGCCCAGAATGCGGCTTAACCGCACCAGGGGCTCCCAAGTGTGTCACTCTTTTTCTTTTTTCTTTTTCTTACCCACAGGACTCCGTTCACTAGAGGCCCTGTTCGGCAGTAGACCTGCCGAACTCTCGATGCAACAGCTAGGGGAGGAGAAAGGCTACGACGAGTATCCAGGTGGTCTACATTACGAGCATTAAATACGTTTTATACACCATTCCGCAGCCTACCCCTGGAGGGGGACATGTTTAATAGTCCTATCCCTTGCTTACCGCACTATTTGTATCGTTCTGCATTCATGGCAGTACTTCTTGAATAAACAATGCATCGCTTTTTGCTTATAACTGCATTTCTTTCTTATATATATGTTCATTTATGACATGTTGCATCCGTACACCTTGGTATGGCTAAATACACCAGGGGCTTAAGTTCCCTGCATTATGGTGTGATAAGTCCGAACACTTTCACAAGTGCGGCACCCCGAACTTATAGCATTATATGCATCGGCTCCGAATCATGTCTTGGGTCAATAGTTGGGTTTGCCCGGCTCCCATGTTTTGGTACCTTACGTTCCGTTGTATCGGCTAAGGTAGCACTGGGAGAACCACTGCGATTGCGCCCCGGTTGAGCTGGGTGAGCGCCTCAGTGGAGAAAGCTAAAACTGACTGTCCTGATAAGGCGAGAGCTGTTCGCTGTTCGAGAGGTCTTTTCGAGTCCCTAAAGACTTATGCCGCTTAGAGCGAGGAACCGGCTTTGTCCGGCCCAGGCGTGGATAGCGCCCCGAACTCGGTCTTCCGAACACTAGGGGCTTCACCGAAATTTAAAATTATAGAATTCTATGGCTAAGTGAGAGTGTTCAAGCATTATAAGTCCGGTTGCCTCGTTCGTTGTGTTGAGCACCTCCCTAGATGGACCCAAAAATGGGAACAAGAGCGCTCAAGTTTATCCCGAACACCCCAGCACTCGTGGCATGGGGGCTGAAGCCGACGACTTGCCATCTCTCAGATTTGATAAACGGCCGCAGAGAAGGTAATATTTTAAATTAACAAGCATTGCTTAGCGCATATGAACAAAGTCTTCAGCGCACAGGATAACAAAATGCGAGTCTACTCAAATATTACATCTTTGGAGCACTCACCCGCAATCATGCGGGCACCCTTCAGGACACTCTTATAATACATTTCGGGCGTACGATACTCCTTGCCCGCCGGCGGCGCGTCCGTCAGAAGCTTCTCAGCGTCCATCCTGCCCCAGTGCACTTTTGCACGGGCAAGGGCCCGACGGGCACCTTCAATGCAGGCGGAGTGCTTGACAACTTCAACCCAGGGACACGCATCCACCAGCCGCCGCACCAGGCCGAAGTAGCTCCCAGGCATGGCCTCCTTGGGCCACAGCCGAACTATGAGGCCCTTCATGGCCTGTTCGGCCACCTTGTGGAGCTCGACCAGCTGCTTCAGCTGGTCGCTAAGGGGCACCGGATGTTCGGCCTCAGCATACTGAGACCAGAAGACCTTCTCCGTCGAGCTCCCCTCCTCGGCCCGATAGAATGCGGCAGCATCGGACACGCTGCGGGGAAGATCTGCGAACGCTCCTGGAGAGCTCCGAATTCGGGTAAGTAATAGGTAATTCACATTCACATGCTTGCTTTGCATGAAAAATGCCTTACCCGCCGCTATCTTCTTCAACGCCTCGATTTCCTGGAGGGCCTTGTGGGCTTCGGCCTTAGCGGCTTTGGCACTCTCAAGAGCCGATGCAAGCTTGGACTCTCGAGTCTTTGAGTCGCGCTCCAAACTCTTATGTTTTTCCATGAGAGCCTGGAGCTCTTGCTGCACCTCCGCCACCCATACCTCCTACTTCTCTCGCTCGGCTCGCTCCGCGGCCGCATTGCGTTCGGCCGCGGACACCGCCTCCTTCAGGGTCGCCACTTCGTTCGTGGCCCCTGGAGTACCCACGTTATCCTTGTTATTTCTCTTGCAACCAAATCCTTTTCTGTAAGGTACAAATTTAATATGGTGTTACTCACCTTCCTTGTCCTCGAGCTGCTTCTTGGCACGGCCGAGCTCGCTCTCGGACCGCTCGAGGCTTTGCTTCAAAGCATCGACCTCCGCAGTCAGTGCGGCAGAGGTCAGCAGCGCAGCCTGCAATCCCATATTGACATATTTTTTTAGAACTCCTGCGTATATCTTTTTAGACCCTCAGTCCGGCTTTTCTTTCCGAACACCGAACCGAGCATCAGGGGCTACTGTCTATGCGGTATTATATTACATATCTTAAAATTCTTACCTCAAAGCCTGTTAGAAGGCTGCTGCAGGCTTCGGTCAGCCCACTCTTGGCGAGCTGAACCTTCTGAATCACCGCACTCAAGACAGTGTGGTGTTCTTCTTCGATGGAAGCGCCGTTGAGCGCCTCCAGCAAGTTATCCGGTGCCTCCGGTTGGATAGAGGCCGCCGGTGTCACAGTCTTGCCCTTCTTACGAAGGGGCCGCTTGCCGGACTCCGGAACCACTGCAGGTTCTGGTGCGGAGTCCGGTGCAGAGTCCGGGAGGTTGCCATGCGGCACCTCCGGGGCCTCCTCCTCCTGGTGGGTCCCTTCCCGGGATCCCACCTCGGCGTCGTCAGCGTCACGGGGGGTTGAGGTGGTCGGAAGAGAATCCATACCCGACGTGTCCAAGGACCCGCTCGATGAAGCGGGAAGATAGTCCTTGGCCGGACTACAGGTTTTATGTGGCATTAGAAAGACACCGTGTGGCAAAAAGAAAAATTATAAATTATCTAGGAGTCCGGATACTCACGATCTCGCCAGGGGCTTGGCCCTTGAGGGCCACTCCTCGTTGCCGTCGCCAGCGTTGGCGGAGCAGTCCGGGGGAAGGGTCCTTCCCTTCTTGGACCCTTCGGCCTCCCTCATTGGGGAGGCCTTCCTCTTCTTCTCTCCCCCCGCTGGGGGAGAGGCCTCTTTCTTCTCCTCCCCGTCTTCGTGGGAGGAGTCCGCCTCGGAGTCATCGAAAGATGAGTCTGATATCACCTGACACCGGGAACTCCTTCGGGTTCCCGTGGCCTTCTTCTTGGCCTTCTTCTTCGGCACTATGTAAAGTGCCGGGACCAGCAGCCCTGTCAAACGGGCGTCCGCTGGGTCTTCTGGAAGGGGAGTCGGACAGTTAACCTGTCCGGACGTCTTCTGCCAGTCCTATTAAAGGTATTGGGAGTTTAGATCCCACATAGAGTCAAACTATGAAAAAAAATGAGTGTCCCATAAAGGATAACGTAGCTTACCTCGCCGGTCGGGCGCTGCGTGCTAAATCCGTGATCTTCGGTTGCGGATGCGGGAGCTTCGGCGCCCTTGAACAGCACCCTCCAGGCAGCTTCGTACGTCGTGTCGAAGAGCCCGCTCAAGGTCCGGTGCTGTGCCGGATCAAACTCCCACAAATTGAAGGCCCGTTGCTGGCAGGGGAGAATCCGGCGGACGAGCATGACCTGGATCACGTTGACAAGCTTAAGCTTCTTGTTCACCAGGGTCTGGAGACAGGACTGGAGTCCGGTCAGCTCTTCCAAACTACCCCATAGCAAGTCCTTCTCTTTCCAGGAGGTGAGCTGCATGGGGATGCCAGATCTGAATTCGGGGGCCGCTGCCCATTTAGGGTCACGCGGCTCGGTGATGTAGAACCACCCCGATTGCCACCCTTTGATGGATTCCATGAAGGCACCCTCGAGCCAAGTGACGTTGGGCATTTTGCCCACCATGGCGCCTCCGCACTCCGCTTGGCTGCCCTTCACAACCTTCGGCTTGACATTGAAGGTCTTTAGCCACAAGCCGAAGTGGGGCTGGATGCAGAGGAAGGCCTCGCACACGACGATAAACGCCGAGATATTGAGGATGAAATTTGGAGCCAGATCGTGGAAATCCAGGCCGTAGTAGTACATGAGCCCCCAGAAGAAGGGGTGGAGTGGGAAGCCCAGTCCGCGGAGGAAGTGGGGAAGGAATACGACCCTCTCATGGGGCCTGGGGGTGGGGATGAGCTGCCCCTCGTCGGGCAGCCGGTGCGCGATGTCGCTGGACAGGTATCCGGCGCTGCGCAGCTTCTCGATGTGCCCCTCCGTAACAGAGGAGGCCATCCACTTGCCTCCCGCTCCAGACATGATTGGAGAAAGTTGAGGTGAGATGTGCGGACTTGGGCGCTGGAGCTCAAGTACCCGGGGATGGATAAGCAAAGGAGGAAGAAGGCGTAGGTAAAAGAGGTGGATCCTTATCCCCTTATATATGGGCGGACGAAAACTATGCGTCCCCACCGGCCTGGTAAAACTCGCTTATCTCCCAAGCGCCACAATCAATGGCATGGTTGGGTTACCCACGACCGTATTGATGGGAATCCCAGAATAAGGGGAACACGATCTCTGCTTCGACAAGACGTGCCAAGGAAACCGCTTCGCTAAACGCGCTGAGGTGGTATAATAAAAACGATTCAAGTAAAGGCTTGGTAGTGGTGTGACGTCACGCCGCTAAATACGTCAGCAGATTAAACCTGTGTAAATATTATTCTCTCTATGGTGGTATGTGGAATTTATTTTACAGAGCCGGACACTATCCTGGCGTTCACAATCTTCTATGAATTATTCGGAGGAGGAACCCGCCTTGCAATGCCGAAGACAATATGCGCGCCGGACTCGTCGTCATTGAAGCCTGGTTCAGGGGCTACTGAGGGAGTCCTGGACTAGGGGGTGTCCGGATAGCCGAACTATCATCATCGGCCGGACTCCAAGACTATGAAGATACAAGATTGAAGACTCCGTCCCGTGTCCGGATGGGACTTTCCTTGGCATGGAAGGCACGCTTGGCAATACGAATATGTAGATCTCCTACCATTGTAACCGACTCTGTGTAATCCTAGCCCTCTCCGGTGTCTATATAAACCGGAGGGTTTTAGTCCGTAGGACAACAATCACAACAACAATCATACCATAGGCTAGCTTCTAGGGTTTAGCCTCCTTGATCTCGTGGTAGATCCACTCTTGTACTACCCATATCATCAATATCAATCAAGCAGGAGTAGGGTTTTACCTCCATCGAGAGGGCCCGAACCTGGGTAAAAACATTGTCGGTGTCAAAACCGGTGGATCTCGGGTAGGGGGTCCCGAACTGTGCGTCTAGGCGGATGGTAACAGGAGACAAGGGACACGATGTTTTTACCCAGGTTCGGGCCCTCTCGATGGAGGTAAAACCCTACTCCTGCTTGATTGATATTGATGATATGGGTAGTACAAGAGTGGATCTACCACGAGATCAAGGAGGCTAAACCCAAGAAGCTAGCCTATGGTATGATTGTTGTAATGGTTGTGTTGTCCTACGGACTAAAACCCTCCGGTGTTTATAGACACCGGAGAGGGCTAGGGTTACACAGAGTCGGTTACAATGGTAGGAGATCTACATATCCGTATCGCCAAGCTTGCCTTCCACGCCAAGGAAAGTCCCATCCGGACACGGGACGGAGTCTTCAATCTTGTATCTTCATAGTCTTGGAGGCCGGCTGACGATGATAGTCCGGCTGTCCGGACACCCCCTAGTCCAGGACTCCCTAAGTAGCCCCCGAACCAGGCTTCAATGACGATAAGTCCAGCGCGTATATAGTCTTCGGCGTTGCAAGGCGGGTTCTCCTTTAAGTTCCGTGTACCTGCCGAACAGTGTCCGGCTCTTTTGTAAACGTCGCGCTCCTTGGCTTCCATGCCCAATAATGGCCTTCTTCCACGCGTCGCACGAATGCGAGAAGCCAGAGTATCTTTTATGTTTTACCCCCTAGCTGCGCAAATAATCTGCCTATAAGAGAGGCAAGAATCCAGATCCAAATCACACCATCTTCCTTCCGCGAGTACTCATCAGAGCGTCTCTGACCGAAAATCCATTCCATCATGGACCGTCGACGCGGCTCCTCCTCTCGCACTCCCAGCCCTCTGCCAGGAGATTGGAGGAGATGTTCTGTTCCTCACAACGAGCTACTGACGCTCCAAGCGGAGGGATATCTTCCTCCGGCCTTTATGGTTCCGGTTCGAGCCGGGCTGGCCACCTACAAAGGTGGGAAGCAAGCGGAGGCTACCCCAAGTCCCAACAAAGGGGAGCGGGTATGCTTCGTCCCCTATCTGATAAGGGGGCTCGGATTTCCTGTACATCCGTTCCTCCGCGGGCTGCTGGAGTTCTACGGACTCCAGCTCCATCACCTTACGCCCGCCTCGATTCTGCATATCGCGGGCTTCGTAGCCCTTTGCGAGCTATTTCTGGGCATCGAGCCCCATTTTGCGCTGTGGAAGAGGTTATTTTGCCTCGTACCCCGCTCTTACGAGGGGTCCATATATCAAGTGGGCGGTGCCGAAATATGGCGCATCGCCGGGACCGGATATCCATCCGGAACCCCTAAAAAGGCGTCCAAAGACTGGCCTTCCGAATGGTTTTATGTAGAAGAGGCTCCGTTGCCGGACCCTGTTCGGATCGGCCTCCCGGAGTTCAGCAATGCTCCTCTGAAGAAACGCCTAAGTTGGCGTCCGTGGAGCCCCCAGCTGGAGGAAGACAAGAGCGTCCATTATTTGATGGGCCGGATAAGGTTACTGGCCCATTCCAGACTGACCATGATTGGAGTCATGGCCACGTGCATTATGCGGGGGGTGCAACCGCTGCAATACAGGGGCCACCCCATGTGGGATTTCAACCGAGAGAATGATGCCACTCGTCATGGCCGCCAAGGGCCGGGATCGGCCGAAGACCTGGTGAAGATTCTTTCTGGCCTATACAAGGGGGAGAAGGAGGACTTCCTCCAGACGAGCCCATTGAATGGGTTCTCCATGAACAACCCTCGAAGCTGGGTAAGCGAATGTTCATTTATCCGACCCACGCTTTCAAAGTTAAGTACCTTACTTTATGGTTTTGACGCAGGGTCTGCGCCGGACTGTGGAGAGCATTCATAGCCCGGCTCCATAGCCCGAGGATCCAGAAAGATCCCTTCTTCCGTCCTCCGAAGAGGATCCGGACATAAAGGTGGAGCTAATCGATGGGGTGTTCCATCAACTCAGCATGGACAATGCTCTAGTCGCCATTACGGCTGACTACCCCGGCCTATCTCTGGCTCCCCAGGTGATTGTGACCGAAGTCCTGACACCATTATTCCATCCTTGCGCATTTCTGACCACCATGTACCATGGTGTCTCGCAGGGGGCGCCTTCAGGGCAGGAGGCCGAGGCCACGGCAACTGGCCAACAAGGGTCAGTCCGGCCCAGCAGGCGGAAGAGGAGGGCGGTGCGGATCGAGACGTCGCTGCAACGGTATAGCTCGCGATTGTTATTTAGGACAAAGTTCCTAGGAAGTGTTTGAATGCTCATGACCTTTGCAGGAGAAAGAGTGCCCGCCGGACTATGGGCATAGGAGTTGCCAACCCAGCTTCTGCCAGCCAGGCTCCAACGCCTGGTCTGGAGGGGGAGGCAAGCGCAAGGCGCGAGCCGGATACTCCTCCAACGGAGGATGCCGACAGACTGTCCGCCACCAGGTCTGAGGTGGAGAGCGCTATGAACTATAGGCGCCACCGGACAGTTTTTCGTGACGCGTGCTTCTCCCCCGAGGTGTTGAATGCCTTTAACACGGGGGACACGCACCTCCGTGCTGCTCAAGATGGTTTGACCAGAGCCACGGAGCAGTATGTAAAGGACATACGGGTAAGAGATTTTAATAGTTGTATATGCCAGTAGCCCCCGAGACTTAAAGTAGTTGGAATAACTGATTTAAGGATCATTTGATATGCAGGATCTTACAGAGAAGAATACCCGATTGTCCCAGGAGCTACAAGAGTGCAAGGCCCAACTTGAGGCCGCACTAGCTGCCGCAGGAGGAAACACAGAGACCCCTCCTGGTAACACATTATGTCAAAAAGATAATCGGTGTGCGGCGTGCGTGTAAGTCTAACAATGACATTGCAGGTGGTGCCGGACAGGATCCGGACAGGCAAGAACTACTGCGCCAGCTGAAGGCCAGCGAGAGGGTGCTGACGAGGGTGCAGCAGGAAAGGAACAAGCTCCAAGATGCCCATGCCCAGCTTGGAGAAGAGCTGAAAGGTGTTCGGGCCGAGCTGTCTGGCTCTGTGAAGGAGAATCAGTGGCTTCGTCGCGGCATCTATAGTAAGTGCTTGAGCGAACTCCTTTGAAAATAAGAGTTCGGCGAGGAAGTCAATTGACAAAAATATGTCTGTAGGTGTGCTCACAGGTCGCCCTGTGGAGGAGATGCCCGTATCAACGGGTGATCAACTTCTCGAGCTGGTGCAACTGCTCGAACGAGTTCGGCAGGCAATGAGCGGCGGCGTCCAGGCCTTACGGCCGTCCCTCTCCCTACCCGAGGGCCTTGGAGAGCTTGCGGAGAAGCTTCAGGAAGCGCGGCAGCGTTTCTGTTTATGGAAGATTTCAGCCTGCCGCCAAGGTGCCAGGGAGGCCTGGGCCATGGTGAAGACGCGGTACAAGAAGGCGGATCCCAACCACATGGCCGAGGTCGGACCTGTGGGGCCTGATGGGAAGGATATCCCTGTGAGTTTAGTGTACGGCCAAGTAGAGTTGGCCGCTAAATATTCCCAATGGGACTGTAAATTAGACAGCCTGTTAGACGGGATTGAGGAGGAATACAGTTAGTCGATGTGACAATGTATTTAAAATGACATGTAAAATGCCTTCTAGCCGGATTGTAGATCGTTTGTCTTTGCCGACCTTTTCGCTTCAACCTCGGGACCCTAGAGTCCGGAGTGTGTCTGAATACCTTCTCAGTTAAGAAACAACCGGGGCATGCATGGAGACCAGGCGTAGGGGTCATTAGTGCTTTATCAGACAAGCGCCCAACTAGTTATGTTATATTACATGGTTAGTAAGAAACATCTTCCAGGGAGAATAGTTCCGTTAAGGGTTCCTTTCCCTGGGAGGCATGCCCTAAAGTGCATGTCCGGACTGCGAAAAGAGCAGGAAAACATCTGGGGGCAGATAAATAAATAGGTAAAAAATCATCTTTTAAGTCACTGACTGAATATTCCCTTAAGAACGCTAGCTTTCGGCTTCACCCAGTCTGAGGTACACATCCGGCTGACCCAGCAGTAACAATCGCAGAGGTGCTCCCTTTACCTCCTAGCCAAACAATCGGGAACGTAGGGGTAAGCACAGGAGCCAGGCAACCCAGCTTGGCCAAAACTTAAGTCATATCGATGCATATAATGGTGAATAAAATGTACACGTGGAAGTGTGACACATGTGCTAGGCATGAAACCCTTATAATTAAGCTTCTGGTAAAGAAGCCCCCAGGTATAATGAGTGCGGATAGCACATCAAGTGTGTGCGAACAATGCGCAAGTAGGCCTTTAAGGGCTTTTATGAAAAGGGGTGAGAGAAAAAAGAGAAACAAAAGACAGCTGAAGTGTAAAAATTTGGGCGGGGGAAGGGGACGAACTCTTAGTCCGGCGCTAGGCATAGAATCTTCGGAGGCAGGCTGCGTTCCATGGGTTTGGCTCGAGTCGGTTGTCCGATGCATTTCGCAAACGGTACGCTCCGCCGGTCAGGACTTGATCGATAATGAAGGGGCCTTCCCATTTGGGTTTGAGCTTGTCCTTTTTCTTGTCCGGCAGGCGTAGAACTAGTTCGCCAACATTGTAAGTCTTAGCCCGTACTTCTCTGCTTTGATATCTTCGAGCCTGCTGCTGATAGAATGCGGAACGAGCCTTGGCGACGTCGCGTTCTTCCTCCAATGCGTCCAAGCTGTCCTGCCGATCCAACTTGGCTTCTCTTTCTTCGTACATGCGCACTCGAGGTGAGTCATGAATGATGTCGCAGGGAAAAACTGCCTCTTCGCCGTATACCATAAAAAATGGAGTGAATCCGGTAGTACGGTTGGGCGTTGTCCGCAGCCCCCAGAGTACGGAGTCGAGCTCCTCTACCCAGTGCGTGTCAGATTTCGTAAGGGACCGCACTAGTCTGGGTTTGATGCCGCTCATTATTAGACCATTTGCTCGTTCCACTTGACCGTTGGTTTGAGGATGATAGACTGAAGCGTAATCGAGCTTAATGCCCATATTTTTGCACAATAATTTAACCTCGCCGGCCGTGAAGTTCGTGCCATTATCGGTAATGATGCTATGGGGGACACCATAACGGTGTACTACCTCGGATATGAAGTCTATCACTGGTCTGGACTCTGCCGTTTTAACTGGCTTGGCCTCTATCCATTTGGTGAATTTGTCCACCATGACCAATAGGTACCTTTGCTTGTGGGTTCCCCCTTTAAGGGGTCCAACCATGTCAAGCCCCCAGACCGCGAACGGCCAGGTAATAGGTATAGTTTTGAGGGCGGTGGGTGGCATGTGGCTCTGATTAGCTAAGAGCTGAGAACCGACGCATCTTTGGACTAAGTCCTGAGCATCTGCCCGGGCCGTCGGCCAATAAAATCCTGTAAGGAATGCCTTGCCTACAAGGGCCCGAGCTGCAGCGTGGTGTCCGCCTAGTCCGGCATGAATTTCAGCCAGAAGGTTTCGCCCTTCCTCTTCGGAGATACACCGTTGAAGGACTCCGGTTGTGCTTTTCTTATAGAGTTATCCCTCGTGGACCTTGTAGGCTTTAGATCGCTGGACTATGCAGCGGGCCTCATTTTGGTCTTCGGGAAGCTCCTGCCTAAGTAAGTAGGCTAGGAACGGCTCTGTCCACGGGGCGATTACTGCCATTATTTCATGGGCTAAAGGTGTTATTTCATCGGCTGAGTCGCCGATTATGTCAGATTGTTCTGTGTTGAGTGGTGCGGCTGCCTCCGGGTTGTTATTTCCGGACTCCTCTTCCCATAGTACGGATGGCTTAAAGAGCCGTTCCAGGAAGATGTTAGGAGGGACAGCGTCGCGTTTTGCGCCGATGCATGCCAGTATGTCGGCTGCTTGGTTATTATCTCAGGCTACATGGTGGAATTTGAGCCCTTCGAACCGAGCTGACATTTTTAGGACAGCGTTATGATAGGCAGCCATTTTCGGATCCTTGGCATCAAAGTCTCCATTTACTTGGGATATTGCGAGGTTTGAATCCCCTCGCACCTCTAGGCGTTGAATGCCCATGGAGATTGCCATCCGGAGGCCATGTAGGAGGGCCTCATATTCGGCTGCGTTGTTGGAGTCCGTGTACATTATCTGAAGTACGTATTGGACTGTATCCCCGGTCGGGGACATCAATACCACGCCAGCCCCCAAGCCGGCCAACATTTTGGAGCCGTCGAAATGCATAATCCAATTGGAGTATGCGCCGTACTCTTTACGGAGTTCGGCTTCAGTCCATTCGGCGATAAAGTCGGCCAAGACTTGTGACTTTATAGCTCGCCGAGGTTTGTAAGTTATATCGAATGGTAAGAGCTCAATGGCCCATTTTGCAATCCTGCCCGTCGCGTCGCGGTTGTTTATAATGTCGTTGAGGGGCACTTCGGAGGCCACTGTTATCGAACACTCTTGAAAGTAGTGTTGGAGCTTCCGGGATGCCATGAACACCGCATACACTATCTTTTGATAGTGCGGGTAACGGGACTTGCAGGGAGTTAAAACAGTGGATACATAGTACACTGGTTTTTGAAGAGGGAATTTGTGCCCTTCTGTTTCTCGTTCGACGACGAGTACCGCGCTTACAACTTGATGTGTTGCCGCGATGTATAACAACATTGGTTCACCCAGGTTAGGCGCGGCCAGGACCGGATTTGTTGCCAATATGGCTTTGATTTCTTCGAGTCCGGCAGTGGTAGCATCCGTCCACTCGAAGTGTTCGGTGCGCCTGAGGAGGCGATAGAGGGGCAATGCCTTTTCTCCCAAACAGGAGATAAAGCGGCTTAGGGCCGCCACACATCCGGTCAATTTTTGTATTTGTTTGAGGTCTTTTGGAATATCTAGCTGTGACAGAGCTCGGATCTTGGCTAGGTTTGCTTCAATTCCTCTACCGGATACAATGAAGCCCAGGAGCTTTCCGGCTGGTACACCGAAAACGCATTTTTCCGGATTCAGCTTGATGTCATATGCTCGGAGGTTGTCGAATGTTAGCCTCAAATCGTCTACTAGAGTCTCGACGTGTTTGGTTTTGACGACTATGTCGTCTACGTATGATTCTACTGTTTTGCCGATCTGGGTAGCCAGACATGTCTGAATCATGCGCTGATATGTTGCGCCGGTGTTTTTGAGTCCGAAGGGCATCGTGTTGAAGCAGAATGGTCCATATGGAGTAATGAATGCCGTTGCGGCTTGGTCTGCTTCCGCCATCTTGATTTGATGGTAGCCGGAATATGCGTCAAGGAAGCACAATGAATCGTGCCCTGCAGTAGCATCGATTATTTGGTTGATGCGGGGGAGGGGGAAGGGATCCTTTGGGCAGGCCTTGTTGAGGTATTTAAAATCGACACATAGGCGCCAGGATTTGTCCTTCTTTGGTACCATTACCAGGTTTGCTAGCCAGTCCAGATGTTTGATGTCTCTGATGAATCCGGCTTCCAGTAGTTTGGCTAGCTCTTCTCCCATTGCCTGTCTTTTGGGTTTGGAAAATCGCCGAAGAGCCTGCTTGACTGGCTTGAATCCTTTTAGGATGTTTAGGCTGTGTTCTGCCAATCTGCGTGGGATTCCTGGCATATCTGAAGGGTGTCAGGCGAAGATGTCCCAATTTTCCCGAAGGAATTCTCGCAGTGCGGCGTCTACATCAGGGATCAACTGTGCCCCGATGGAGGCCGTCTTTGTTGGGTCCGTTGGGTGGACCTAGAATTTGACTATTTCGTCCGCTGGTTTGAAAGAGGTGGACTTGGATCTCTTATCGAGTATCACATCATCCCTATTCACCGTAGAGCGCAGCGCAGTGAGTTCTTCTGCAGCTAGGGCTTCGGATAGTGCCTCCAGGGCTAATGCGGTTGTCTTGTTTTCGGCGCGGAGTGCTATGTCCGGATCACTAGCGAGAGTGATTGTTCTGCCGGCCCAGGCATCTTAAGCTTCATGTACCCGTAATGGGGTATGGCTTGAAAAATTGTGAATGCCTCCCGTCCTAATATAGCGTGATATCCACTGCTGAACGGGGCCACTTGGAACGTGACCTTTTCGGACCTGTAATTGTCCGGCGAGCCGTACACCACATCAAGTGTGATTTTTCCTGTGCAGCGCGCTTCCCGGCAAGGGATTATTCCTCTAAAGGTTGTGCTGCTTCGCTCAATGCGGCTCCAGTCTATTTCCATTTTTTGAAGAGTTTCCTCGTAGATGAGGTTTAGTCCGCTGCCGCCATCCATGAGTACCTTGGTAAGACGAAAGCCGTCCACTATTGGACTGAGGACCAATGCGGCCGGTGCTCGGGCTGTTCGGAATTTAGGTTCGTTGCTGGCATCGAAGATGATGGCCGTGTCGCTCCATGGATTTGTTGTTGCTACTTGGTAGACTTCGGCGAGGCTGCGGATTGTTCGTTTCCGCACATTATTTGATGTGAAAGTCTCGAAGACTGTTGACACCGTACTGGTACTGTTGGAGTGGTTTTCCGGGGCTAGAAGCTCCTCGCCACTTTTGGCCACCTGCCGCAGTATCCAACATGCTCGAAGGCTATGTGTTGGGGTGGCGCCTTCTGTGCTATGAATTTTACAGGGTCCACTGAGCCATCCCTCCAGTACGGTTCCTTGCCCTTTATGGGGTTTTTGCTTTTTGGTTTTTGTGCCTGGTGCCTGAGTGTACTGCACCCTTTTGTTACGGACTAGGGTTGTGTTCGGGGCCGGATTGTCCCAAAACTTAGTTTTGGTTTTCCGGAAACTCTCCATCGCACAGTACTTTCGTACTATGGACGCCGGGTCGGAGAAGCGTGTAATTTCACGGCGACTGACGGTGTTCAAGATTCCCTCGTCCGTGCAATTATTGCAGAAAATTGAAATTGCATTTTCCTCTCGGCAGTCCTTTATCCTGTCCATAACCAGGAGGAATCTAGCCCAGTAATGATGTACTGTTTCAGCGGGCTCTTGCCGGATTTGAGATAGATCGCATATGTATGGGTGGGTGGGTGGAATTAAGTCCGAAACCCTACCCATCTTAAGGCTCAAGGGCCGAGAAGTTTCCGAATTTGGAAGCTTGCATCGTTGGACGTCGTCCAACGAGTCCGGTCCGACGCCTGACTTTAGGTTCAATGCTTGGTCGAAGTCCGCCCCCCTGCGGGAGTCCGGCATGAAGGGTTCGGAAGCCCGGACATGACTAGTTTTCAATATAGGAGAAGAGTCGCCGCGCTATTCCTCTACCACCGCGACGTGGTGGGTAACCTGGGGAGAGTTAATCTCTCTCAGATCGGTTTTAAGCCCAATCTGATTGTAGTCTGTAGCGACTCCCAGGGCGGCGATGCGATCCAAGAGCTCGTTTACGGACGAAAGCTCTATTGGATCCAACTGCTCAGCGAATTCCGAGTTGACGCGAAGATTGCTTTTGACAACCTGAGAGGTCGTCGTTGAAGCGGTGGCCGAACAGGTGGTCATGAGAAAACCACCCAGCTGGATAGTTTGGCCGGCGGCCAAGGCTCCTTCGGCGAAGATACCGTCTTTAAAGACGGGAAGAGGCATCCTTCCTATCGGTGACGGCACAGAGGAACTCTCAATGAAAGCACCAATGTCGGTGTCAAAACTGGTGGATCTCGGGTAGGGGGTCCTGAACTGTGCGTCTAGGCGGATGGTAACAGGAGACAAGGGATACGATGTTTTTACCCAGGTTCGGGCCCTCTCGATGGAGGTAAAACCCTACTCCTGCTTGATTGATATTGATGATATGGGTAGTACAAGAGTGGATCTACCACGAGATCAAGGAGGCTAAACCCTAGAAGCTAGCCTATGGTATGATTGTTGTAATGGTTGTGTTGTCCTACGGACTAAAACCCTCCGGTTTATATAGACACCGGAGAGGGCTAGGGTTACACAGAGTCGGTTACAATGGTAGGAGATCTACATATCCGTATCGCCAAGCTTGCCTTCCACGCCAAGGAAAGTCCCATCCGGACACGGGATGGAGTCTTCAATCTTGTATCTTCATAGTCTTGGAGTCCGGCTGACGATGATAGTCCGGCTGTCCGGACACCCCCTAGTCCAGGACTCCCTCAAACATCGTGTCCCTTGTCTCCTGTTACCATCCTCCTAGATGCACAGTTCGGGACCCCCTACCCGAGATCCGCCGGTTTTGACACCGACACTAGTTGTTGCATGTTTTATGTTTCGCAGAAACCCCATATCAAACAGAGTCCAAACGGGATAAAAACGGATGGAGAATATTTTTGGAATATTTATGATTTTTGGGAAGAAGAATCAACACGAGACGGTGCCCGAGGGGGCCACGAGGCAGGGGCGCCCCCCAGGGGCGCAGGCGCGCCCCTGACCCTCGTGGGCACCCCGTAAGGTGTTTACTGCTCTTCTTTGGCCGCAAGAAAGCTAATTTTCAGAGAAAAATCTTGGCGAAGGTTTCAATCCAATCGGAGCTACGGATCTCTGGATATATAAGAAACGGTGAAAGGGCAGAATCTGAGAACGCAGAAACAGAGAGAGACAGAGAGATAGATCCAATCTCGGAGGGGCTCTCGCCCCTCCCACGCCATGGGAGCCAAGGACTAGAGGGGAAACCCTTCTCCCATCTAGGGAGAAGGTCAAGAAAGAGGAAGAAGAAGGGGGGGCTCTCTCCCCCTTGCTTCCGGTGGCGCCGAAACACCGCCGGGGGCCATCATCATCACCGTGATCTACACCAACAACTTCACCGCCCTCATCACCAACTCTTCCCCCCTCTATGCAGCAGTGTGACCTCTCTTTTACCCGCTGTAATCTCTACTTAAACATGGTGCTCAATGCTATATATTATTTCCCAATGATGTATGGCTATCTTATGATGTTTGAGTAGATCCGTTTTGTCCTATGGGTTAATTGATGATCGCGATTGGTTTGAGTTGCATGTTTTATTATTGGTACTATCCTATTGTGCCCTCCATGTCGCGCAAGCATGAGGGATTCCCGTTGTAGGGTGTTGCAATATGTTCATGATTCGCTTATAGTGGGTTGCTTGAGTGACAGAAGCATAAACTCGGGTATGGGGGCTGTGGCTTATGGGATAAAGGGGACTTGATGCTTTAATGCTATGGTTGGGTTTTACCTTAATGATCTTTAGTAGTTGCGGATGCTTGCTATAGTTCCAATCATAAGTGCATATGATCCAAGAAGAGAAAGTATGTTAGCTTATGCCTCTCCCTCAAATAAAATTGCAATAGTGATTACCGGTCTAGTTATCGATTGCCTAAGGACAAATAACTTTCTCGTGACAAAAAGCTCTCTACTAAAATTAACTTAGTTGTGTCTTCGTCTAAACAACCCCTAGCTTTTATTTACGTGCTCTTTATTATCTTGCAAACCTATCCAACAACACCTACAAAGTCCTTCTAGTTTCATACTTGTTCTAGGTAAAGCGAACACTAAGCGTGCGTAGAGTTGTATCGGTGGTTGATAGAACTTGAGGGAATATTTGTTCTGCCTTTAGCTCCTCGTTGGGTTTGACACTCTTACTTATTGAAAGAGGCTACAATTGATCCCCTACACTTGTGGGTTATCAGCCTTTCCACCGGAGCTCACTCAGTTGATCCAACAGTAGAATACCCTGATGAAACTTTTAGTCCAGAATCAGAACCAAGGCAACAACAACAACAACAACAACAACCCACCACCACCACCACCCCCTGTTGATCACCTAGCTCGTTTCTAAGGTTAAATTTGCCGGTGTTCTCTAGTAGCACCGAGCCGATTGTTGCAGATGATTGGCTCCGCAAGATTGGAAGAGAGCTGACCACTTCAGGATGCACAGATGCAGAGAGAGTGTGTTTTGCCGCACATTAGCTAGATGGACCCGCAGCATCATGGTGGGAGAATTTCACAGCCATTTACCCCATCGACACTGTTACGTGGGATCAGTTTCAGCAGGCTTTCCGCACTGCCCATGTTTCAGTAGGAGCTATGAGCATGAAGAAGCGTGAGTTTCACAACTTGCGCCAAGGAGGACGTATAGTGGGCCAGTATGTGGATGAGTTTAGTTAGTTAGCATGCTATGCCCCGTAGCTACAGATGCCGCTAAGCAGGAGAAGTTTCTAGAAGGACTGAATGATGAGCTGAGCATGCAGTTGATGGTGGCAACATTCAACAACTACCAGGAGTTGGTAGACAGGGCTCTTATGATTGAAGGCAAGCAGCAACAGATTGGCAATCGCAAGAGGAAGTATGGAAAAGGGAGGTACACTTCTGGAGCCCAGCAAAATCCCCACTATTCCCCGTACTCGGGAGGACATACCCACAACCATGGAGGACACTCGCACAATGGAGCAAGTTTGCACAACCATAGTGGCCCCAAGAATGGCAATGGGAATGGAGGAAGCAGCATCCAGAACCGTTCCAACCCTTCAACACCAGCCAAGAGGGATTTGAGCCACGTTACATGTTTCAAGTGCCAGAAGACTGGACATTATGCCAATGAGTGTCCTAAAGCAAAGAATGGAAATGGCAATGGAAGTTCTGCCAAGAAGCCCAACCCTTTCACCAAAGGTCAGGTCAACCACGTCAGCATGGAGGAGATTGAGGATCAACGCGACGCAGTTGTCGGTAAGTTTTTGATTGATGCATTTACCGCACTCGTTCTTTTTGATACTGGTGCATCGCATTCATACTTATCAAGGGGATTTGTGGATAAGTATAACCTACCAACCCAAGCCCTTAGGTCACCCATGTTAGTAACCTCGCCAAGAGTAGAGTATATGGCCAGCCTATGGTGTGATCGGTTACCCTTAAGGATTGGTAACTATGTGTTTCCCTCGGACCTAATAATTTTGGAGTCACAAGGATTGGATATAATATTAGGCATGGATTGGTTATCGAAGTATGGAGGCAACATTGATTGTGCTAGTAAGTCGATATTCCTCACCACCTTAGAAGGGAGAAGGATCAAGTATGTATCCCGGCATGTGCCGAAGAGGACTCAAGTGAATTCCTTATCAGGAGTTGTACAAGAGGACATATTTCCGGAGGAGTTACCAGGCATGCCACCAGATCGAGACATTGAGTTTTTTATTGAGCTATTGCCAGGCATCGGGCCTATATCAAAGAGAGTAGAAGAAATTAAGAAGCAGATTAAGGAGTTACTAGATAAAGGTTACATACGACCAAGTTCATCACCTTGGGGAGCCCCAGTGCTTCTAGTGGAGAAGAAGCATGGATCATTAAGGATGGTTGTTGATTATCGTGCGTTGAATGAAGTGACGATCAAGAACAAATACCCTTTGCTGATGATCAATGATTTGTTTGACTAGCTGCAAGGAGCTAAAGTTTTCTCTAAGATAGATGATGTCTACTACACAACCTTCTTCTTGTAGACGTTGTTGGGCCTGCAAGTGCACAGGTTTGTAGGACAGTAGCAAATTTCCCTCAAGTGGATGACCTAAGGTTTATCAATCCGTAGGAGGCGTAGGATGAAGATGGTCTCTCTCAAGCAACCCTCCAACCAAATAACAAAGAGTCTCTTGTGTCCCCAACACACCCAATACAATGGTAAATTGTATAGGTGCACTAGTTCGGCGAAGATATGAAGATACAAGTGCAATATGGAAGGTAGATATAGGTTTTTGTAATCTGAAAATATAAAAACAGCAAGGTAACAAGTGGTAAAAGTGAGCGTAAACGATATTGCAATGATAGGAAACAAGGCCTAGGGTTCATACTTTCACTAGTGCAAGTTCTCTCAACAATAATAACATAATTGGATCATATAACTATCCCTCAACATGCAACAAAGAGTCACTCCGAAGCCACTAATAGCGGAGAACAAACATAGAGATTGTGGTAGGGTACGAAACCACCTCAAAGTTATTCTTTCGGATCAATGTATAAAAGAGTTCGTACTAGAATAACACCTTAAGATACAAATCAACCAAAACCCTAATGTCACATAGATACTCCATTGTCACCTCAAGTATCTGTGGGCATGATTATACGATATGCATCACACAATCTCAGATTCATCCAACCAACACAAAGTACTTCAAAGAGTGCCCCAAAGTTTCTATCGGAGAGTCAAGAACGTGTGCCAACCCCTATGCATAGGTTCCCAATGTCATGAAACCCGCAAGTTGATCACCAAAACATACATCAAGTGGCACATGATATCCCATTGTCACCACAGATAATCACGACAAGACATACATCAAGTGTTCTCATAAAAGACTCAATCCAATAAGATAACTTCAAAGGGGAAACTCAATTCATCACAAGAGAGTAGAGGGGGAGAAACATCATAAGATCCAACTACAATAGCAAAGCTCGGGATACATCAAGATCGTGCCATAGAGGAACACGAGAGAGAACACGAGAGAGAGAGAGAGAGAGAGAGAGAGATCAAACACATAGCTACTGGTACATACCCTCAGCCCTGAGGGTGAACTACTCCCTCCTCGTCATGGATAGGGACGGGATGATGAAGATGGCCACCGGTGATGGGTTCCCCCTCCTTCAGGGCGCCGGAACGGGCTCCCGAGAGGTTTTTGGTGGCTACAAAGGCTTGCGGCGGCAAAACTCCCGATCTATCTTCTGTTCTGGAAGTTTTAGGGTACGTAGGTATATATGGGTGAAAGGAGTACGTCGGTGGAGCTACGGGGGGCCCACAAGGCAGGGGGGCGCGCCCTAGGGCGGTGGGCGTGCCCCCCATCCTCGTGAGCACCTCCCGTATCTTCTGACATGGAGTCCAAGTCCATCAGGTGGGTTTCCTTCCAAAAATAACTTCTCTAGTTGATTTCGTTCCGTTTTGACTCCGTCTGATATTCCTTTTCCTCGAAACACTGAAATAGGCATAAAACAGCAAATCTGGACTGGGCCTCCGGTTAATAGGTTAGTCCCAAAAATAATATAAAAGTGGATAATAAAGCCCAATATTGCCTAAAACGGTAGATAAAGTAGCATGGAGCAATCAAAAATTATAGATACGTTGGAGATGTATCAAGCATCCCCAAGCTTAATTCCTGCTCGTCCTCGAGTAGGTAAATGATAAAAAAGAATTTTTGATTCGGAGTGCTACTTGGCATAATTTCAATGTAATTCTTCTCACTTGTGATATGAATATTCAGATCCAAAAGATTCAAGACAAAAGTTCATATTGATAAAAGAAATAGTAATACTTCAAGCATACTAATCAAAGTAATCATGTCTTCTCAAAATAACATGGCCAAAGAAAGTTCATCCCTACAAAATCATATAGTTAGGCTATGCTTCATTTTCGTCACACAAAGATGTTCCCAACTTCTATACCCCCGATGACAAGCCAAGCAATTGTTTCATACTTAAATAATCTCAAACTTTTTCAACCTTCACGCAATACATGAGCGTGAGCCATGGATATAGCACTATGGGTGGAATAGAATATGATGATGGGGATTGTGTGGAGAAGAAAAAAAAGGAGAAAGTCTCACATTGACGAGGATAATCAACGGGCTATGGAGATGCCCATCAATTGATGTCAACATGAGGAGTAGGGATTGCCATGCAACGGGTGCACTAGAGCTATGAATGCTCAACAAAAGAAAACTAGTGGGTGTGCATCCAACTCGCTTGCTCATGAAGACCTAGGGCATTTGAGGAAGCCCATCGTAGGAATATACAAGGCAAGTTCTATAATGGAAAATTCCCACTAGTATAAAAAGACAACTTATGAAACTCACTGCATGAAGAACAAGGTGCTACTTTGAAGCACAAGTGTGGAAAAAGAGATAGTAGCATTGCCCTTTTTATTTATTTTCTTTTTTTTGGGCCTTTTTTTGGCCTTTCTCTCTTTTTTTGTTTGGGCAATGCTCTAATAATGATGATCATCACACTTCTATTGATTACAACATAAGGATTACAACTCGAAACTTAGAACAAGATATGACTCTATATGAATGCCTCCGGTGGTGTACCGGGATGGTGCAATGAATCAAGAGTAACATGTCTGAAAAATAATGCATGGTGGCTTTGCCACAAATACGATGTCAACTACATGATCACGCAATGGCAATATGACAAAAGTAATGTATGTCATGAATATGATGATGGAAGTTGCATGGCAATATATCTCGGAATGGATATGGAAATGCCATGATAGGTAGGTATGGTGGCTGTTTTGAGGAAGATATAAGGAGGTTTATGTGTGATAGAGCGTATCGTACCATGGGGTTTGGATGCACCGGCGAAGTTTGCACCAACTCTCAAGGTGAGAAATGGCAATGCACGGTACCGAAGAGGCTAGCAATGGCGGAAAGGTAAAAGTGCGTATAATCCATGGACTCAACATTAGTCAAAAGAACTCATATACTTATTGTAAAAATTTAGAAGTCATCAAAAACCAAGTACTACGCGCATGCTCCTAGGGGGATTGATTGGTAGGAAAAGACCATCGCTCGTCCCCGACCGCCACTCATAAGGATGCACAAGCCAGGTACACTTCATGTTTCAAATTTGTTACACAACTTTAACCATACGTGCATGCTACGGGACTTGCTAACTTCAACACAAGCATTCTTTGAATTCATAATCACCCAACTAGCATGACTTTAATATCACTACCTCCATATCTCAAAACAATTATCAAGTATCAAACTTTTCTTAGTATTCAACACACTCATAAGAAAGTTTCACATATCTTGAATACCAAGTATGTTAATATTAAGAAAATTACCATGCTATTAACGACTCTCAAAATAATCTAAGTTAAGTATGATAGTTCATCTATTTCTTCAAAATAAAACTACCACCATGCTCTAAAAGGTATAAGTGATGCACTAGAGCAAATGACAAACTACTCCGAAAGATATAAGTGAAGGTCAATGAGTAGCTAAATAATTATGCAACTATGCGAAGACTCTCTCTCATTTAATAATTTCAGATCTTGATACTTAATTCAAACAGCAAGCAAAGCTAAAGAAAACTACATTGCAAGGATAGCACAACTCATGTGAAGAAGCAAAAACTTAGGCTCAACCGATACTAACCGATAGTTGTTGAAGAAGAAAGGTGGGATGCCTACCGGGGCATCCCCAAGCTTAGATGCTTGAGACTTATTTAAATATTATCTTGGGGTGCCTTGGGAATCCCCAAGCTTGAACTTTTGTATCTCCTTAGTTCCTCTCATATCATGGTTTCTCTTTTTATCAAAAGCTTCATTCACAACAAACTCAACAAGAACACGTGAGATAGGTTAGTATAAACCAATGCAAAACCTTATCATTTTCTACTGTAACAAATCACTAATATTATTATTCAACATTGAATACTAAATGCCTCTGCATATTTAATACTCCTATCCTCAAATAGAATCATTAATTAAGCAAACATATGCAAACAATGCAACCATAACAGCAATCTGCCAAAACAGTACAGTCTGTAAAGAATGCAAGAGTATCAATACTTCCCTGACTCCAAAAATTATGAACTAAAATTCCCACTGTAAGAAATTTATCAGAACTCAATATGCAAAAAGATTCAACATTATACAACTCTCTTACTTTTCTAGGGAATTTTTTCAACAGCGGTAAACTTTCTGTTTTTCAAACAGCAACATGTATACTAGCAAAATAAGCATGGCAAAGGCTATCCTTGACTTCTTTATTGAAACTAAAGATGCAAAACATTATTCTACATAACAGCAAGCAAATACAAACAAAATAAAATGATGCTCCAAGCAAAACACATATCATGTGGTGAATAAAAATATAGCTCCAAGTAAAGTTACCAATGAACGAAGACGAAAGAGGGGATGCCTTCCGGGGCATCCCCAAGCTTAGGCTCTTGGTTGTACTTGAATATTACCTTGGGGTGCCTTGGTAATCCCCAAGCTTAGGCTCTTTCCACTCCTTATTCCATAGTCCATCGAATCTTTACCCAAAACTTGAAAACTTCACAACACAAAACTCAACAGGAAATCTTATAAGCTCCGTTAGTGAAAGAAAACAAAACCACCACATTGGTACTGTAATTAACTCATTCTAAATTCATATTGGTGTAATATTTAATGTACTCCACCTTATCTATGGTTCATACCCTCCGATACTACTCATAGATTCATCAAAATAAGCAAACAACACATAGAAAACAGAATATGTCAAAAATAGAACAGTCTGTAGTAATCTGTATCAAACGTATACTTCTGGAACTCCACAAATCCTAACAAATCAGTAAGTCCTAAGAAATTCGTGTACCAATCTAGAGCAAAAATAATCAGATCAGAATCACGCTTCTGTGAATTAACAAAACTAATTTACTGGGTGCAAAAGTTTCTGATTTTCAGCAGGATCAACACAACTATCACCGTAAGCCATCCTAAAGGTCTTACTTGGCACTTTATTGAAACAAAAGCTATAAAACATTATTACTACAGTAGCATAATCATGTGGACACACAAAAACAGTAAGGATAAATATTGGGTTGTCTCCCAACAAGCGCTGTTCTTTAATGCCTTTCTAGCTAGGCATGATGATGATAATGATGCTCACATAAAAGATAAGAATTGAAACATAACGGGAGCATCATGAAGCATATGACTAGCACATTTAAGCCTAACCCACTTCCTATGCATAGGGATTTTGTGAGCAAATAACTTATGGGAACAATAATCAACAAGCATAGGAAGGTAACACAAGCATAGCTTCAACAATTTAAGCACATAGAGAGGAAACTTGATATTATTGCAATTCCTACAAGCATATGATCCTCCCTCATAATAATTTTCAATAGCATCATGAATGAATTCAACAATGTAACCAGCACCTAAAGCATTCTTTTCATGATCTACTAGCATAGAAAATTTACTACTCTCCTCATAAGCAAAATTCTTCTCATGAATAGTAGTGGGAGCAAACTCAACAAAATAACTATCATATGATTTAAAATTAGGATCAAGATGACAAGTTTCATGGTTATCATTATTCTTTAAAGCATATGTGTCATCACAATAATCATCATAGATAGGAGGCATGCTTTCATCATAGTAAATTTGCTCATCAAAGCTTGGGGGACAAAAAATATCATCTTCATCAAACATAGCTTCCCCAAGCTTGTGGCTTTGCATATCATTAGCATCATGGATATTCAAGGAATTCATACTAACAACATTGCAATCATGCTCATCATTCACATATTTTATGCCAAGCATTCTATGTAATTCTTCTTCTAGTACTTGAGCACAATTTTCCTTCCCATCATTTTCATGAAAGACATTAAAAAGATGAAGCATATGAGGCATCCTTAATTCCATTTTTTTGTAGTTTTCTTTTATAAATTAAACTAGTGATAAAACAAAAAACAAAAATATTCGATTGCAAGATCTAAAGATATACCTTCAAGCGCTAACCTCCCCGGCAACGACGCCAGAAAAGAGCTTGATGTCTACTACATAACCTTCTTCTTGTAGACGTTGCTGGGCCTGCAAGTGCACAGGTTTGTAGGACAGTAGCAAATTTCCCTCAAGTGGATGACCTAAGGTTTATCAATCCGTAGGAGGCGTAGGATGAAGATGGTCTCTCTAAAGCAACCCTCCAACCAAATAACAAAGAGTCTCTTGTGTCCCCAACACACCCAATACAATGGTAAATCGTATAGGTGCACTAGTTCGGCGAAGAGATGAAGATACAAGTGCAATATGGAAGGTAGATATAGGTTTTTGTAATCTAAAAACATAAAAACAGCAAGGTAACAAGTGGTAAAAGTGAGCGTAAACGGTATTGCAATGATAGGAAACAGGGCATAGGGTTCATACTTTCACTAGTGCAAGTTCTCTCAACAATAATAACATAATTGGACCATATAACTATCCCGCAACATGCAACAAAGAGTCACTCTGAAGCCACTAATAGCGGAGAACAAACGTAGAGATTGTGGTAGGGTACGAAACCACCTCAAAGTTATTCTTTCGGATCAATCTATAAAAGAGTTCGTACTAGAATAACACCTTAAGATACAAATCAACCAAAACCCTAATGTCACCTAGATACTCCATTGTTACCTCAAGTATCCGTGGGCATGATTATACGATATGCATCACACAATCTCAGATTCATCCAACCAACACAAAGTACTTCAAAGAGTACCCCAAAGTTTCTATCGGAGAGTCAAGAACGTGTGCCAACCCCTATGCATAGGTTCCCAATGTCACGAAACCCGCAAGTTGATCACCAAAACATACATCAAGTGGCACATGATATCCCATTGTCACCACAGATAATCACGACAAGACATACATAAAGTGTTCTCATAAAAGACTCAATCCAATAAGATAACTTCAAAGGGGAAACTCAATTCATCACAAGAGAGTAGAGGGGGAGAAACATCATAAGATCCAACTACAATAGCAAAGCTCGGGATACATCAAGATCGTGCCATAGAGGAACCCGAGAGAGAGCACGAGAGAGAGTGATCAAACACATAGCTACTTGTACATACCCTCAGCCCCGAGGGTGAACTACTCCTCGTCATGGATAGCACCGGGATGATGAAGATGGCCACCGGTGATGGGTTCCCCCTCCGGCAGGGCACCGGAACGGGCTCCCGAGAGGTTTTTGGTGGCTACAGAGGCTTGCAGCGGCGGAACTCTCGATCTATCTTCTGTTCTAGAAGTTTTAGGGTATGTAGGTATATATATGGGTGAAAGTAGTATGTCGGTGGAGCTACGGGGGCCCCACGAGGCAGGGGGCGCGCCCTAGGGGGGTGGGCGCGCCCCCCACCCTCGTGAGCACCTCCCGTATCTTCTGACGTGGAGTCCAAGTCCATCAGGTGGGTTTCCTTCCAAAAATAACTTCTCCAGTTGATTTCATTCCGTTTTGACTCCGTATGATATTCCTTTTCCTCGAAACACTGAAATAGGCATAAAACAGCAAATCTGGACTGGGCCTCCGGTTAATAGGTTAGTCCCAAAAATAATATAAAAGTGGATAATAAAGCTCAATATTGCCTAAAACAGTAGATAAAGTAGCATGGAGCAATCAAAAATTATAGATACGTTGGAGAGGTATCAATAGATCTTCGATCAGGTTATCACCAATTGAAGATTCTAGAGCAGGATATACCTAAGACAGCTTTTACCACAAGGTACGGGCTATATGAGTATACCGTTATGTCATTTGGTCTGACTGACGCGCCTGCCTATTTCATGAACATGATGAACAAAGTGTTTATGGAGTTTTTGGATAAGTTCGACGTGGTGTTCATTGATGATATATTGGTCTACTCGAATTATGAAGAGGAGCATAAGGAGCATTTGCGTTTGGTTCTTGGGAAGCTCAGAGAACATCAGTTGTATGCCAAGTTCAACAAGTGTGAGTTTTGGTTAGAGGAAGTTGGATTTCTCAGACATGTTATATCCGGAGAAGGAATAGCAGTAGACCCTACCAAGGTTGCTTCTGTGACTAAATGGGTGACACCCACATCAGTCGGAGAGATCATGAGTTTTCTCGGACTCGCGGGATATTATCGGAGGTTCATTGAGAATTTCTCCAGGATTGCAAAGCCCATGATGGAGTTATTGAAGAAGAACACCAAGTTCAAATGGACTGAGGAGTGTGAAGCCAGTTTTCAGGAGTTGAAGAAACATTTGGTTACAGCCCCAGTGCTGATTCTTCCAGATCAATGAAAGGATTATCAAGTATATTGCAACGCTTCACGTCGAGGACTTGGAGCGGTGCTTATGCAGGAAGGAAGAGTTGTTTCATATGCCTCACGACAACTTAAACCTCATGAGCTGAATTATGCTACGCATGATTTGGAGTTAGCAGCCGTGGTGCATGCGCTAAAGACATGGAGACATTTTTTCATCGAAAACCATTGTGAGGTATACACGGATCATAAGAGTTAGAAATATATCTTCACGCCAAAGGAGTTGAACCTCAGGCAAAGGAGATGGTTGGAGCTCATTAAGGATTATGATATGAAACTGCACTATCATCCCGGAAAGGCCAATGTAGTAGCAGATGCGTTGAGCCGCAAGAGTTATGTTAATATGCTCATGACCAGAGGATTACCCAGGGAGTTAGCAGAGGATTTTCGCGAGCTATGTTTGGAAGTAGCCCCGAGAGGTTATGTAGCAGCATTGGAAATTCAGTCCACTTTGATGGGTAAGATCAGAGAAGCCCAGAAGACTGACAAGGATATTGCCAAGATTAAGGAAATGATGAGCAAAGAAAGGTTAAGGGATTTAGTGAGGATGAGCACGACACCTTATGGTTTGAGGATCATGTATATGTGCCTAATGACCCCGAGATCAGGAAGTTGATTCTGCAGGAGGCCCATGATTCGCTCTATTCAATTCACCTAGGAAACACTAAGATGTATCTGGATTTGAAAGAAAGTTTCTGGTGGATAGGAATGAAGAAGGATATTGCGGAGTATGTAGCAGTATGTGATGTATGTCAGAGAGTTAAGACAGAGCATCAGACGCCAGCAGGATTGCTATAGCCATTGCCGATACCCGAATGGAAGTGGGATAAACTAGGCATGGATTTTATCACTGGATTGCCCAGGACACGTTCAGCCTATGACTCTATCTGGGTTGTAGTCGATCGGTTGACGAAAGTAGCTCATTTCATCCCAGTGAAGATCACTTATATGAGTGCTAAGTTGGCGAAGATATACATGACCAGGATCGTATGTCTGCATGGAGTTCTGAGGACCATTGTATCGGATAGAGGAACCCAGTTTACCTCAAAGTTCTGGAATAAGTTGCATGATACTTTGGGTACTAGGCTAGAGTTTAGTGCATCCTTTCATCCACAGATAGATGGACAGACCGAGAGAGTCAATCAGATTCTGGAGGACATGTTGAGAGCTTGTGCGCTAGATTATGGATCTAGTTCGGACGACAACTTGCCGTATGCAGAGTTCTCTTATAACAACAGTTATCAAGCCAGTTTGAAGATGGCCCCTTTCGAAGCTTTGTACGGAAGGAGGTGCAGGACACCGTTATTGTGGGATGAAGTTGGAGATCGATAGTTGTTCGTACTAGATTTAATCAAGGACTCTGAAGAGAAGGTTAAGTTGATTCGCGACAGACTCAAGGTAGCCCAGTCCAGGCAGAAGAGTTATGCGGATTCGAACCGCAAGAAGACAGTTTACAAAGTCGGAGACAGAGTATACCTTCGCGTGTCCCCGCTTTGAGGAGTTAAGCATTTTGGAGTTAAGGGAAAGCTAGCACCATGTTTTGTGGGACCATACCGAGTTTTGGAACGTATGGGAGAATTTGCTTACAAGCTAGAATTGCTAGAAGGATTGTAAGGAGTTCACGATGTGTTTCACGTTTCCCAGTTGAAGAAGTGCCACGCGGAGATGACCGATATTCCTCTGAAAGATACAGTGCCACTGGAAGCGATTCATTTAGACAGTGATTTGACTTATGAGGAGAAGCCAGTCAAGATCCTCGAGTTTTCTAGCTGAGTCACTCGCAGCAAGGTTATCAAGTTTTGCAAAGTTTAGTGGAGCCACCATACCGAGGAGGAAGCCACCTGGGAGCGAGAGGAAGACCTTCATAGAGACCACCCAAACCTTTTTGCTGACCAACCTGAATCTCGAGGGCGAGATTCATCTTAAGGTGGGTAGGTTTGTAACATCCCAATTTTCAATTTGGATGTTATACATATATCACCATATGCGTATCATATTTATTCTTGCATTTTGGTTGAGATCCTAGAAATCTTAAACAACTCAAGGACCCAAGGAGAGAGTTGGAGGTTTCACAAAATTCATATTTGAGTTTTATTCAAATTTGAAGAAATGATCAATTTGGTTTTATTATTTTTCTCTCCAAATATTTCCAATATATAAAAAATAAACGAGAGAAGATAATATGACTTCTTCAAATTTTGAGAGAGAATTTTAAAATCAAATTATGATATTTCTGGTATTTTATTTGCTATTTTATTTGAATTAGAAAAATATGCATTTTTCAAAATTGCATTTTTAGGCCAGAAAAATGTTCACTTTGTTCTAAATATTTTATTTAGATGGTGAAAATTATTTTTGGCATTTTTAGATTCTTTTTATATTTTATTAGGATTTTTCTTTTCGGGCGAAATTATTTAAAAAAAGTTTCGTGGACCGACTGGGCCGAATCCCAGCCAGCCCACTCCCGTGCCGCCGCCTTCCTCCCGCCGCGTAGCGCACAGACACCGAGGAGTTCGAGCCGGACTCCTCTCGGCCGCCCCCTTCCCCAAGGCACTCACTGCCCCCCCCCCCCTTTATAAAGCGCGCCAGGGCCCCCCTGGAGCCCCCAAGCCGCCGCGCTGCCGCTTGCCCTCGCCCGCGCCACCCCATCGCCGCCGCCGCCCGCGGCGCTCGCCGCCGCCGCCGCTGCTCCGCGCCGCTGGACGCCGCCGCTGCCACCCCACCCTGCAGCGCCACCGCCCCGCGCCGTCGCCGAACGCCGCCGCCCGCGTCGGATCTCGCTGGAAACCGCTGCCGTTGACTGGTCGTTTTTTTCCGGTTAAACTCTTTTTTTAGTTTTTCTGGTTTATTTTCTTAGATCGGTTTTCGTCGGTTTATTTTATTTAGCAGACGTTCGTCCGTTCGCTCATTTTAACGAACGTTGTTCGCCAGTTAGGTTTAGACAGCGAACGTCCGTTTGTTAGTCTTTTCTTATTATTTTATTTTCGGCCAGGGACTTATCCGCGATTATTTTTATCGCGATTCAGCCCCTAATCTTTAAACTAGTATAACTTTTTACTCGTTTATCCAAATTAGATGAAACCAACGCCAAAATCTTCGTCTCGAAGCCCTCTTTCCAGTTAATCAACTTGAACATGATTTTGGTACTGTAAAATTTGACTTTATTCCAGATTAGTAAATGATCTTGTTTCGTTTGTATTTTGAGTTTCGTTGCTCCGTTTGAGTTGAATCTTTTTGCGAATCGTAGCAAATCACATGTACCTACTGCTAAGATATAATTTACATGTTAATAATGCTGTTAGGTTTTGACTCTTGTTAGTTTAAGTTGTCACTTGTTTCGTGTTCGTTTTGGATCTTTTCTCGAGTTTTCTCGTGTTTTGTTTGAGTGATTGCTTATGAATGCTATTGTTTGTCTATGCTAGATTACCCGGAGTGCGAAGCTTGTTACTACGAATCTCTAGAGTTTGCAGATCGTCAGCAAGGCAAGTTACATTTTGATCATACTCTTTTATACCCAGTTTTTACTATGCATTAGTTTTGCCCCACAAATATTTGCATTAGTAGGATTGGGAACATGTGGTTTTGGGTGTAGTGTCTGAGGTAGAAACCTAATACCTTTTAATCACCCTGGGAATATACGTTATGCTTATTATTGCTTAGCCATGCTCGTAGATAGGGATTGGATCTTGATTCACACATGGAAGTTTGAGAGTTATTTTAATTGGATAACATTAAGGTGGCAACTTAATTACATATCTGGGTGGATTGGTTGAGGCACCTGGGGAACCCAGTGTTGCCTGTTTTTGGAAATCTCGGGGTTACTGTGTGATTATCCTATGGAATGCCACCTAGGCTCAAGGGGATCATAAGATTATTCATGCTAGAAACTTCCGCGTGCAGCCATGATACGTCTCCAACGTATCTATAATTTCTGATTGTTCCATGCTATTATATTACCCCTTTTGGATGTTTATGGGCTATATTTTACACATTTATATCATTTTTGGGACTAACCTACTAACCGGAGGCCCAGCCCATATTGCTGTTTTTTTTGCCTATTTCAGTATTTCGAAGAAAAGGAATATCAAACGGAGTCCAAACGGAATGAAACCTTCGGGAGCATGATTTTTGGAACGAACGTGATCCAGAGGACTTGGAGTGCAAGTTAAGAAGCAATCGAGGTGTCCAGGAGATAGGAGGGCGTGCCCACCCCTCCTGGGCGCGCCCCCTGTCTCCTGGGCCCCACGAGCGGCCACCAACATACTTCTTCCTCCTATATATACCCATGTACCCCGAAAACATCCAGGGAGCCAACAAAAAACAATTTCCACTGCCGTAACCTTCTGTATCCGCGAGATCCCATCTTGGAGCCTTCGCCGGCGCTCCGCCAGAGGGGGAATCGACCATGGAGGGCTTCTACATCAACACCATAGCCCCTCGGATGAGTTGTGAGTAGTTTACCACAGACCTTCGGGTCCATAGTTATTAGCTAGATGGCTTCTTCTCTCTTTTTGGATCTCAATACCATGTTCTCCCCCTCTCTTGTGGAGATCTATTCGATGTAAACTCTTTTTGCGGTGTGTTTGTCGAGATTCGATGAATTGTGGGTTTATGATCAAGTTTATCTATGAGAAATATTTGAATCTTCTCTGAATTCTTTTATGTATGATTGAGTTATCTTTGCAAGTCTCTTCGAATTATCAGTTTGGTTTGGCCTACTAGACTGATCTTTTTTGCCATGGGAGAAGTGCTTAGCTTTGGGTTCAATCTTGCGGTGTCCTTACCCCGTGATAGCAGGGGTTGCAAGGCACGTATTGTATTGTTGCCATCGAGGATAAAAAGATGGGGTTTATATCATATTGCTTGAGTTTATCCCTCTACACCATGTCCTCTTTCTTAATGCGTTACTTTGTTCTTATGAACTTAATACTCTAGATGCATGCTGGATAGCGGTCGATGTGTGCAGTAATAGTAGTAGATGCAGGCAGGAGTCAGTCTACTTGTCACGGACATGATGCCTATATACATGATCATGCCTAGATAATCTCATAATTATTCGCTTTTCTATCAATTGCTCGATAGTAATTTGTTCACCCACCATAATACTTATGCTATCTTGAGGGAAGCCACTAGTGAAACCTATGGCCCCTGGGTCTATATTTTATCATATAAGATTTTAATCTACTTTTATTTGCATCTTTACTTTTTGCATCTATATTATAAAATACCAAAAATATATTTATCTTATCATACTATCTCTATCAGATCTCACTTTCGCAAGTGGGCGTGAAGGGATTGACAACCCCTTTATTGCGTTGGTTGCGAGTTCTTTATTTGTTTGTGTAGGTGTGTTGGACTTTTGAGGAGCCTCCTCCTGGATTGATACCTTGGTTCTCAAAAAATGAGGAAAATACTTATGCTACTATTGCTGCATCACCCTTTCCTCTTCAAGGGAAAACCAACGCAAGCTCAAGACGTAGCAAGAAGGATTTCTGGCACCGTTGCTGAGGAGGTCTTCGCTCAAGTCAAGACATACCAAGTACCCATCGGAAACTCATCTCCCTCGCTTTTACATTATTTGCCATTTGCCTCTCGTTTTCCTCTCCCCCACTTCACCCTTGCCGTCTTATTCGCCCTCTCTTTCCCAATCTTCTCCTCTCTTTTTTGCTTGCCTTTTTCTGTTTGCTTGTGTGTTGGATTACTTGTTGCCATGGCGCAAGATAATACCAAATTGTGTGATTTCTCCAATACCAATAAAAATGATTTCCTTAGTACTCCGATTGCTCCTCTTAATGATGTTGAGTCTTGTGAAATCAATACTGCTTTGCTGAATCTTGTTATGGAAGATCAATTCGCCGGCCTTCCTAGTGAAGATGCCGCTACTCATCTAAACAACTTTGTTGACTTGTGTGATATGCAAAAGAAGAAAGATATGGATAATGATATTGTTAAATTGAAGTTATTTCCGTTTTCGCTTAGAGATCGTACTAAAGTTTGGCTTTCATCTTTGCCTAAAAATAGTATTGACTCCTGGAACAAGTGCAAAGATGCTTTTATCTCTAAGTATTTTCCTCCCGCTAAGATCATCACTCTTAGGAATGATATTATGAATTTTAAACAACTTGATCATGAGCATGTTGCCCAATCTTGGGAAAGAATGAAATTGATGATTCGCAATTGCCTTACTCATGGTTTGAATTTATGGATGATCATACAAAAAATTTATGCCGGTTTGTACTTTGCTTCTAGAAATCTTTTAGATTCGGTCGCGGGAGGCACGTTTATGGAAATCACGTTAGGAGATGCTACAAAACTTCTTGATAATATTATGGCTAATTATTCTCAATGGCACACCGAAAGATCTTCTATTAAAAAAGTGCATGCTATAGAAGAAATCAATGTTTTGAGTGGAAAGATGGATGAACTTATGAAATTATTTGCTACTAAGAGTGCTCCTTTTGATCCCAATGATATGCCTTTGTCTACCTTGATTGAGAATAATAATGAATCTATGGATGTGAATTTTGTTGGTAGGAATAGTTTTGGAAACAACGCTTATAGAGGAAACTTTAATTCTAGACCGTTCCCTAGTAATTCCTCTAATAATTATGGAAATTCCTACAATAATTCTTATGGTAATTTTAATAAGATGCCCTCTGATTTTGAGAATAGTGTGAAAGAATTTATGATTTCTCAAAAGAATTTTAATGCCTTGCTTGAAGAAAAATTGCTCAAAGTTGATGATTTGGCTAGGAACGTTGATAGACTTTCGCTTGATGTTGATTCTCTTAAACTTAGATCTACTCCTCCTAAGCATGATATCAATGAGTCTCTAAAATCCATGAGAATTTCCATTGATGATTGCAAGGAAAGAACCGCTAGATTGTGTGCTAAGAAAGATTGCTTTGTAAAGGCGTGTTCTTCTAGTTTTCGTGAAAATAATGATGAAGATCTTAAAGGTATTGATGTGTCTCCTATTAGATCTTTGTTTTACAATATGAATCTTGATAATAATGGGACTGTAGATGAGTCAACTTTAGTTAGAAAGCGTCCCAATAATTCGGAGTTTTTAGATCTTGATGCTAAATTTGGTAAAAGTGGGATCGGAGAGGTCATGACTTTAAATAGCATTGATCCCACTATCTCGGATTTTAAGGAATTTTATTATGATAATTGTTCTTTAGAAGGTTGTATTTCCTTGTTGCAATCCGTTGATAATTCTCCCCATGCTTATATTCAAAATAAAGCTTTTACCAAACATATCATTGATGCCTTGATGCAATCTTATGATGATGCCTAGCTAGGGGCATTAAACGATAGCGCTAGTTGGGAGGCAACCCAATTTTATTAGTGTTTTTTGTTTTTGTTTCTGTTTAGTAATAAATTTTGCTTCTAACTTCTGTTTAGATGTGTTTTTATGTTTTAATTAGTGTTTGTGCCAAGTAGAACCTATAGGATAACCTATGATGATAGTTAATTTGATTCTGCTGAAAAACCGAAACTTTGCGCGCACAAAATTAGTTTTGTTAAATCCCAGAAACGTGATGTTGCGTTGATTCTTTTTGCTTCTGATCAATAGACGAATTGTCCAGGACTTCTATTTTGGTAGGATTTTTATAGTTCCAGAGGTTTGCGTTAGTTATAGATTGCTACAGACTGTTCTGTTTTTGACAGATTCTGTTTTTTCGTGTGTTGTTTACTTATTTTGATGCATCTATGGCTAGTAAAATAGTTTATAAACCATAGAGAAGTTGTAATACAGTAGTTTTAACACCAAAATAAATAAAAAATGAGTTCATTACAGTACCTTATGTGGTGGTTTTGTTTTCTTTCACTAACAGAGCTTATAAGATTTTCTGTTGAGTTTTGTGTTGTGAAGTTTTCAAGTTTTGGGTAAAGATTTGATGGACTATGGAATAAGGAGTTGCAAAAGCCTAAGCTTGGGGATGCCCGTGGCACCCCAAGATATTCAAGAATAGCCAAAAGCCTAAGCTTGGGGATGCCCCGGGAAGGCATCCCCTCTTTCGTCTTCGTTCATTGGTAACTTTACTTGGAGCTATATTTTTATTCGCCACATGATATGTGTTTTGCTTGGAGCGTCGTGTATTATATTAGTATTTGCTTTTTAGTTTACCACAATCATCCTTGATGTACACGCCTTTTGGGAGAAGCCTACTTGATTAGAATTTACTAGAATACTCTATGTGCTTCACTTATATCTTTTGAGCTAGATAGTTTTTGCTCTAGTGCTTCACTTATATCTTTTAGAGCACGGCGGTGGCTTAATTTTGTAGAAATTGCTAGTCTCTCATGCTTCACTTATATTATTTTGAGAGTCTCTTAGAACAGCATGGTATTTGCTATGGTTAAAAAATTGGTCCTAGAATGGTAGGCATCCAAGTTGGGTATAATAAAAACTATCATAGGAAGTGAATTGGATGCTATGATCAATTTGATACTTGATTATTGTTTTGAGATATGGAGGTAGTGATATTAAAGTCATGATAGTTGGGTGATTATGAATTTAAAGAATGCTTGTCTTGAAGTTAGCAAGTCCCGTAGCATGCACGTATGGTTAAAGTTGTGTAACAAATTTGAAGCATGAAGTGTACTTGGATTGTGCATCCTTATGAGTGGCGGTCGGGGACGAGCGATGGTCTTTTCCTACCAATCTATCCCCCTAGGAGCATGCGCGTAGTGCTTGGTTTTTGATGACTTCTAAATTTTTGCAATAAGTATATGAGTTCTTATGACTAATGTTGAGTCCATGGATTATACGCACTTTACCTTTCCATCATTGCTAGCCTCTTCGGTACCGTGCATTGCCCTTTCTCACCTTGAGAGTTGGTGCAAACTTTGCCGGTGCATCCAAACCCCGTGATACGATACACTCTATCACACATAAACCTCCTTATATCTTCCTCAAAATAGCCACCATACCTACCTATTATGGCATTTCCATAGCCATTCCGAGATATATTGCCATGCAACTTTCCATCGTTCTGTTCATCATCATGACATACATTACTTTTGTCATATTGCCATTGCATGATCATGTAGTTGACATTGTATTTGTGGCAAAGCCACCATGCATAATTTTTCATACATGTCACTCTTGATTCATTGCACCATCCCGGTACACCGCCGAAGGCATTCATATAGAGTCATATCTTGTTCTAGTTTCGAGTTGTAATTCATAAGTGTAATCAATAAAAGTGTGATGATCATCATTATTAGAGCATTGTCCCAAAGAAAAAAAAGAAGAAAGTCCAAAAAAGAAAGGCCAAAGAAAAAAAGAAAAAAAGAAAATAAAAAGGGGCAATGTTACTATCTCTTTTTCCACACTTGTGCTTCAAAGTAGCACCATGTCCTTCATATAGCAAGTCTCATTTATTGTGCTTCAAAGTAGCACCATGTTTTTCATATAGTGAGTCTCATATGTTGTCACTTTCATATACTAGTGGGAATTTTTCATTATAGAACTTGGCTTGTATATTCCTGCGATGGGCTTCTTCAAATGCCCTAGGTCTTCGTGAGCAAGCAAGTTGGATGCACACCCACTAGTTTTCTTTTGCTGAGCTTTCATTCATTTATAGCTCTAGTGCATCCGTTGCATGGCAATCCCTACTCCTCATGTTGACATCAATTGATGGGCATATCCATAGCCCATTGATTATCCTCGTCAATGTGAGACTTTCTCCCTTTTTGTCTTCTCCACACAATCCCCATCATCATATTCTATTCCACCATAGTGCTATATCCATGGCTCACGCTCATGTATTGCGTGAAGGTTGAAAAAGTTTGAGATTATTTAAGTACGAAACAATTGCTTGGCTTGTCATCAGGGGTGTAGAATTTGGGAACTTTTTGTGTGACGAAAATGAAGCATAGCCTAACTATATGATTTTGTAGGGATGAACTTTCTTTAGCCATGTTATTTTGAGAAGACATGGTTGCTTTGATTAGTATGCTTGAAGTATTACTATTTCTTTTGTCAATATGAACTTTTATTTTGAATCATTTGGATCTGAACATTCATGCCACAATAAAGAAAATTACATTGAGAATTATGCTAGGTAGCATTCCACATCAAAAATCCTGTTTTTATCATTTACCTACTCGAGGACGAGCAGGAATTAAGCTTGGGGATGCTTGATACATCTCCAACGTTTCTATAATTTATGATTGTTCCATGCTATTATATTACCCCTTTTGGATGTTTATGGGTTTTATTTTACATATTTATATCATTTTTGGGACTAACCTACTAACCAGAGGCCCAACCCGTATTGCTGTTTTTTTTCCTATTTCAGTATTTCGAAGAAAAGGAATATCAAATGGAGTCCAAACAGAATGAAACCTTCGGGAGCGTGATTTTTGGAACGAACGTGATCCAGAGGACTTGGAGTGCAAGTCAAGAAGCAATCTAGGTGGCCAGAAGATAGGAGGGCGCGCCCACCCCTCCTGGGCGCGCCCCTATCTCTTGGGCCCCACGAGCGTCCACCGACGTACTTCTTCCTCCTATATATACCCACGTACCGTGAAAACATCCAGGAAGCCAATGAAAAACAATTTACACCGTCGTAACCTTCTGTATCCGTGAGATCCCATCTTGGAGCCTTCGTCGGCGCTCCGCCGGAGGGGGAATCGACCACGGAGGGCTTCTACATCAACACCATAGCCCCTCGGATGAGTTGTGAGTAGTTTACCACAGACCTTCGGGTCCATAGTTATTAGCTAGATGGCTTCTTCTCTCTTTTTGGATCTCAATACCATGTTCTCCCCCTCTCTTGTGGAGATCTATTCGATGTAAACTCTTTTTGCAGTGTGTTTGTCGAGATCAGATGAATTGTGGGTTTATGATCAAGTTTATCTATGAGAAATATTTGAATCTTCTCTGAATTCTTTTATGTATGATTGAGTTATCTTTGCAAGTCTCTTCGAATTATCAATTTGGTTTGGCCTACTAGATTGATCTTTCTTGCCATGGGAGAAGTGCTTAGCTTTGGGTTCAATCTTGCGGTGTCCTTACCCAGTGACAGCAGGGGTTGCAAGGCACGTATTGTATTGTTGCCATCAAGGATAAAAAGATGGGGTTTATATCATATTGCTTGAGTTTATCCCTCTACATCATGTCATCTTTCTTAATGCGTTACTCTGTTCTTATGAACTTAATACTCTAGATGCATGCTGGATAGCGGTCGATGTGTGGAGTAATAGTAGTAGATGCAGGCAGGAGTCGGTCTACTTGTCACGGACGTGATGCCTATATACATGATCATGCCTAGATAATCTCATAATTATTCGCTTTTTCTATCAATTGCTCGACAGTAATTTGTTCACCCATCGTAATACTTATGCTATATTGAGAGAAGCCACTAGTGAAACCTATGGCCCCCGGGTCTATCTTTTATCATATAAGCTTTTAATCTACTTTTATTTGCATCTATATTATAAAATACCAAAAATATATTTATCTTATCATACTATCTCTATCAGATCTCACTTTCGCAAGTGGCCGTGAAGGGATTGACAACCTCTTTATTGCGTTGGTTGCGAGTTCTTTCTTTGTTTGTGTAGGTGTGTGGGACTTTTGAGGAGCCTCCTACTGGATTGATACCTTGGTTCTCAAAAACTGAGGGAAATACTTATGCTACTATTGCTGCATCACCCTTTCCTCTTCAAGGAAAACCAACGCAAGCTCAAGATGTAGCAAGCCACAAGCCATTATGGGCTTTGGCATAGTTGAGTAAGTTGCATAGACTAGCAGATGTAGAGGGTTGTAGGTAGTACTGTCTACCCGGAGTAGAGAGTTAGTGCTTCAGAAAGGCTATGTCTCAATCATCCGATCATGGATCCGGTTGAGTCTTGCGGGGAAAAGTGCGCAAACCTCTGCAGAGTGTATAAACTAATCATGGTTAGCCGTGTCCCCGGTTATGGAAATCTTGAGTATCTGGTACTTGAATCTATTGATGTGATCTTATCACGTTACTATAATTAATTTCGATGTTGGGTTAATGGTGATACTTTTAATTGGGATTTGAGTTGCGGTTACCTTCTCAAATAATGGGCAACATGGGAGTAGTTAAATAAATTTTATTTATTTGTTGTAGGGATTATTGCTTTACAGTGTAACTATGGCAGCATATTCCATGTGCTGACCCGTTTCGGGCTGCAATGTCTTATGTTGCAGACTACTCAGACGACGAATAAGGTGCAATAGGTAATTGTTTTGCACTCAGCTATGCCGTTGGAGTTGATGGACTCATTTACCTTCGAAGCCTTCCGCTGCTATCTAGTTTAGATGGCCTTCAACCATGATTTATTTATGTAATAATACTCTTTATGAGGACTCGATGTAATAAGTGTGTGATTGAAACTCTGTTATAATTCCTCGAGTACTGTGTGTGTCAACATTACCGACCCAGGGATGACCCTGATGCACAGAGACTTGACCGTTTGCGGTCTGGTTGCTACAAGATGGTATCAGAGCACACGCTGACTGTAGGACGCGACCACTAGAATGAGCCACATGATTTCTCTTCTCTACTCATTTCTAATTCTCCTCTCTTTCTACTCTATAGATGGCGGACCCCAGGAACAAGTTCACTCAGTCGGATGACGACACCCCTTTCGGAAAGCACTTGAGGGAAGTCACTAAGTATCTGAACATCGGACTACCAAGCTTCATGGGGACCTTATCTACATCTGTACTGGAAGAGGAGCGCTGGAAGATCAAAGTCTTGTTACCTGGAAGGACATTTGCACCAACAACGGAGCCCATTGATTTCTACCTGGATGCACCAAGCTGGAGTATTGGAAAGAGCATGGCCGCACATATCACCTTTGGACGCATATGTGAGGAGTATCACAAGGAACTGGAGAATACCTTCTACCAGATATGTGGCCGTCGAGATGACAAATGGGAGATGATTCGTACCAGGAGGGATGGATCAATTGCAGCTTACATTCAATAGATGGGAGATCATATTCGCTGATAGGAGAATCAAAAGATTATCCACATGAAGAAGATCAAGAAACTGGTGAGGAGGAACAACGAGCTGGAAGAGGAGATCAAGTCTACACGCGATGGATACAAGGAGGAGATTGCAATATTAGTAGAAAAGAATGACGACCTGACAAGAAAGCTAGGAGTATTCATGGGAGACCCCGCGCCAAAGAAGGACAACCAACCAGGAGACTACATCATCCTCGACGACACCGATTCCGACCCGGATAGCGATGATGACTATGTTGATGAAGCTGGAGCAGATATTATGGAGTCTTATTCTGATGAAAATTTCTAGACGACCACCATTGTAATTATTAGTATTTTCCCTCCAAGTAGATGCAACGATCGAGTTAGTAGTGATAGGTTAGACCGCTTTTGTATGACTTCTGTGTTATTGATTGAAGTGAAATTGATTGTGTGTCTCATGAGCATTATGGGTAGTGAATCTCTCTTAGACCTCTATTCTATTCTGTTTTCTCACCTCTTCTAAACCCTCGGATGCCTTCGAGACGTGACAATGGATTTGCCTTCCCACCGGAGCTCACTCAGTTGATTCAGTAGCAGAATACCCTGATGCAACTTTTAGTCCAGAATCAGAACCAAGGCAACAACAACAACAACCCACCACCACCACCCCCTGTTGATCACCTAGCTCGTTTCCTAAGGTTGATCTCGTTACAGGCAATTCTCTTTACTCGTTCCGTAATAATTCATCCCGCAAGTAACTCATTAGCCACAATGCTTGCAAGGCTTATAGTGATGAATATTACCGAGAGGGCCCAGAGATACCTCTCCGAAACACGGAGTGACAAATCCTAATCTTGATCTATGCCAACCCAACATACACCTTCGGAGACACCTACAGAGCACCTTTATAATCACCCTTTTACGTTGTGACGTTTGGTAGCACACAAAGTGTTCCTCCGGTATCCAGGAGTTGCATAATCTCATAGTCCGAGGAACTTGTATAAGTCATGAAGAAAGCAGTAGCAATGAAACTAACACGATCATGATGCTAAGCTAACAGATGGGTCATGTCCATCACATCATTCTCCTAATGATGTGATCCCGTTCATCAAATGACAACACATGTCTATGGTTAGGAAACATAACCATCTTTGATTAACAAGCTAGTCAAGTAGAGGCATACTAGGGACACAATGTTTTGTCTATGTATTCACACATGTACTAAGTTTCCGGTTAATACAATTCTAGCATGAATAATAAACATTTATCATGAAATAAGGAAATAACTAATAACTTTATTATTGCTTCTAGGGCATATTTCCTTCACTTAATGGTTAATATTACTGATCGACCAGTCGATTTTGTGCATGTTGTGATAATCAACTTTTAAGCTATTCTTTGTAGCTTTGTGCTATATGTTTATTTTAACTCTGTTGCAAACTTTATCATTTGAAAGTGGCCCAAAACCGGCTTCCACCCCTTTGTACATGCTATGCATTGTGTTCCGCAATAAGAGGAGAACCCTTAGCGGAAATGGGGCAATCAGATATGCAGGGATTATAACTTTCACTTTGTCATAGGAGCTTTAAGTTCAGAGGCCAGTTACTGCCCCCGGTTAGTGTTCGGCGTCATCCAAGGTCAAGCAATTAACACTTCGGCCAATTTTAGAAAGGCCCATTGTTTAATATGGGGTAATCTCTACCGATATGTAGTTTGACACAGTCATCGTATCGCTAACCAGTTTATGCTTATTATGACAGTCAGTTTTCGGCTTTCTCCACTGAGGCACTTGACCAGTTAAATCGGAAGTACAAGCGCAATGTTTCTCCCTTTACCCTTAGCCAAACAATCGGGAACGTAAGGAATAAGCACAAGAACTGGGTAACCCAACCATTGACCAAATACACAATTCAAAACCGATGCATATAAAGGAATATCCGAGAACATTTTGCCAAGGAATCCATGGAGTACCTTGGCTTTTGGTGTGCTTGGCTCTAGTCGCTGCCCCCCGTTAATATTGCCGATGCTTTAAAGGCGTATGGTGTTGCATTGCCAGAGTTATGCCTAGAAAACCAAAAAACTTACATAAAAACTTTGTCTAAATTAACCGGTCAAGTTTTTTGGTGCCAATCTGGAATTGGTCTTAAAATTGATTTGACCTTCTGTCGTGCTTTTAACATGACACATCTGATCTCTAGTCTTCAAGTGGGTCAACCTTTCGGCTTCAACCTCCCTTCCTGAAGGCAGAGTGCTTCTCAGGCCAGTTTAGCGAACTAAACTTGAGAGGCACTCAGGGCCGGTCCCGACGTTTTAGGGGAAACTAATTTTTGGGGCCCTTAATAATAATCAATACACATATACATACAAAAATGTTTTTGGTCAACACTTGATATCGGTGTCATTGTGATCTTATAAGTAGCCTATATATATATATATATATATATATATATATATATATATATATATATATATATATATATATATATATATATATATATATATAGAGAGAGAGAGAGAGAGAGAGAGAGAGAGAATAAATGAAAGTCGTTATCACAAGACACCCTTTGAAATACAAATACATGTTAATTGTCAAGCTTACTAGAATAATGGAGCATAGTTATACGGTTTCAGGTACTGAAGGATCGAGGACAATGACTCCATGAATAGTGCTAAAACAAATTTGATCCAAAATGCATAGTTGTTCTTGGACTGCTTAATCTTAAGATTATTATATTCTATAAATAGCAGTATCCAGGAAATTATGATAAGAGGAGCAAATCAATAAAAATGATATGCAAATATTCTTCATAGATTAGAAATCAAATCCGCAATAGTGCAAAGTTACTCCTACTAGTTGTGCAAATTTATTGTGCCATTCTACAATTCAACCCAAAACTACTCGCCACGATTTACATCCAGAACATCACCCTGTTCTTAATCTGTTTGAGATCTACACCATAAAAACCTTGTTATCAAAGTACCAAACTATAGAAGTATAACAGTAAGTGATACTGATACATACAACTAAAGATATTAACTGGGCAGGCAACACTTCGATCCGCAAACGACACACCGGCTTTGGCGCGCAGACATGTCTCTTTGGGTCTCCTCCTCCAGCGAGCGTTTGGTTAACTGTGGCGATCTCATCAGGGCCGGTCTTGAGATTTTGGGGGCCCGGGGCAAAACTAGAACTCGGGGCCCCTTATATTATATGAGAATTATAATAATAACAATGGATTCGAGATTTATGAGAACCTCGCCTTCGCTCCTATAGCTATTGTCGTAACTGCATCTACGACATTGCGTTTGGATGGTTCTTTTTTGTGAGATCCACAAGTGTTGCCCCATGACTAGTTGTGTTATTTTGGTATTGTGTGCTCAGTACGGTACTTTTTCTGTTCGGATTTATTAGTCCTAGTTTGGTTTTAAGCCTACTTTTGATCTAACATTTGACTAATAAACTATGTGTTATATGTATCACAAAATGTAGATCATTCAAAACATCCTTGGAATACTAACCCAATGATAGTTTTTTGGCATATATGTTACGAGCTAGGGTTCTGCCCTGCTTGGGGCGTAGGCTATAGGGGAAGGAGGGAGGAGGGCGAGGGCTGGAGCGCGGCGGCCGGCGGCGAGGCGCCGTCCTGGCGTGTTGGCGGCAGCGGCGCAAGTAGGAGGCGGCTAGGGTTTTAGGGTTCCGGCTCCTCTGGGAGCCGAGCAATAGAATAGTCTTATTGCTTGATTCTCAAAATAGTTTTACAACTAGTATATATAACCATAATCTGAAAATAAACCTAAGATAACTTGGGCCTTAAGCCTGCCCAGTGGGCCCACGGCGGCCATAGACCTGGCCGGTCATAACATCTCTCCCCGCCTGCGCAAATAGCTCGTCCTCGAGCTGAAAGTCGGGGTAGTTCTGGAGGAACTCCTCGCGCTGCTCCCAAGTAGTGTCCTCCTCCGGTAGTCCAACCCACCGAATCAACACGTACCAGGCGCCTCGGCGCAGCTGGGCCTTGATCGCCTTCTCCGGTGCAGGAAGGAGACGTCCGTCCGAGGCCGGCGGTAAGGGCGGCGGTGCCGCGGGTGGATCACCGCGGAATGGCTTGAGCAGCCCGACGTGGAAGACATCATGAATGCGTGCGCCAGCCGGAAGCTGAAGACCATACGCCACTTTTCGAATGCGCTCCAGAATAGCAAAGGGACCGGCATACCGAGGACCGAGCTTCTTCCGTGCGCTGGGGTCCAATGACTGCATAGAGCGGTGAAGTAGACGCAACCAGACCCAATCTCCCACCGCGAACTCCGCCTCGCGATGGTGGCCATCATAGTATCGTTTGGCCAACTGCTGGGCCTGGAGAAGTCGTTGCTGGACCTCCGCAAGCATCTCATCACGGCTCCTCGGAATAGCTCCCGCCGCCTCGGTCCGTGCCGAGGCCGCATCCACCGGCAGGATCGGCGGGGGCGGCCGACCGTAAACCACCTCAAAGGGCGTAGCACGAAGGGCGGAGTGAAAAGAAGTGTTGTAGCAGTACTCCGCCCACGAGAGCCAGTCCACCCATGCATGAGGGCGATCACCTGTAACACAACGCAAATACATGGCAATCACCTTGTTAACGATCTCCGACTGGCCGTCCGTCTGAGGGTGGAAGGCAGTGCTCAGGCGGAGCTTCACACCCGCCAGCCGGAAGAGGTCGCGCCACACATGGCCCGTGAAGACAGGATCCCGATCACTGACGATCGAAGAAGGAAACCCGTGGAGACGGACAATGCCATCAAAGAAGGCCCGGGCCACAGATGCCGCTGAATATGGGTGGCCCAGGGCGATGAAGTGAGCATACTTGGAGAAGCGGTCGACCACTGTGAGAATGACGGACTTGCCGCCCACCTTGGGAAGGCCCTCGATGAAATCCATGGAGATGTCCGCCCAAACCTGAGATGGAACCTCCAAGGGCTGAAGCAAGCCAGCTGGACGCAGTGTCTCCGTTTTGTTGCGCTCGCATGTCACACAAGACCATACCCAATCGCGTACCAGGGCACGATCACCCAGAACGTAGAAGTCGGCACGGAGTCGATGGAGCGTCTTCTGCACGCCCCCATGACCCGCCGAGTGGGTGAGACGCAGCACCCGCTGACGAAGATCGTCGTGCGCTGGGGCGAAGATGCGGCGCCCATGGAGAAGCAGGCCATCGGCGAGGCGCCACGGCTCGTCCAGCTCACCCGCCGCCAGCTGCTGCTGCAAGAGGAGGGCGTCGGCCGCGGTCTCGGTCGCGCGGCGGATGTCGGCGTAGAGGGCGAACGAGGGCCCGGTGATGATGCAGAAGGCCGTCCCCTCCGCTGCACCGTCGTCCACATCAGCGTCACGCCGGGACAGGGCGTCGGCGACGGTGTTAAGGCGTCCTGGCCAATACTCAACAGTGAAATCAAAGCCAAAGAGCTTACTGATCCACTGGTGCTGAGGAACCGTCAAGAGCCTCTGATCCAGCATGAACTTGAGGCTGTAGTGATCCGTGCGGATCCGGAAAGAGCGACCCCAAAGATAGGGCCGCCAGTGGCGTACTGCCTGTACCAACCCAATCGACTCACGCTCATACGCTGCCAACTTAAGATGGCGTGCAGTAAAGGGGCGGCTGAAGAAAGCGAGGGGTCCATCGCCCTGATGCAGGACCACACCAAACCCCGCACCGGAGGCGTCGCAGTCGACGGTGAAGGGAAGGTCGAAATCCGGCATCTGTAATACGGGTCCCGTCGTAAGGGCCCCCTTGAGAGCCTCGAATGCTGAGGTGGCCTCCTCATCCCAAGAGAAGGCGTCGCGCCGGAGGAGGCGCATGAGCGGGGCCGCGATGAGGCCAAATTCCCGGATGAACTTCCGGTAGTATCCCGCAAGGCCAAGAAATCCGCGGAGAGCCCGCGGAGACTGCGGAATCGGCCAGGCGGCAACGGCCGCCACCTTGTCGGCATCCATGGCCACACCCTCGGCCGAGATGACGTGGCCGAGGTAAGCGACTGAAGGTGTCCCGAACGAGCACTTCGAGCGCTTAAGATGAAGATGATGCGCCCGAAGCTCATTGAAGACGATGGCCACATGCTGGAGGTGCTCCGCCCAAGAGGCGCTGTAGATAAGAATGTCATCAAAGAAAACGAGCACAAACCGACGTAAGTAGGGTCGGAGGACATCATTCATCAAGCCCTGGAATGTCGCCGGGGCGTTGGAGAGGCCAAAGGGCATCACCAAAAACTCGAAGTGGCCGTGATGAGTCCGGAACACCGTCTTGGCGATGTCGTCGGGATGCATGCGCACCTGATGATACCCCGACCGGAGGTCCAGCTTGGTGAAGAAGCGTGCCCCATGTAGCTCATCTAGGAGCTCATCGACCACTGGGATAGGAAATTTATCCTTAAGTGTGAGAACGTTAAGGGCGCGGTAGTCGATGCAGAAGCGCCAGGTGCCGTCCGACTTGCGAACGAGGAGGACCGGTGCCGTGAAGGGTGAGGTCGATATCCGAATAATGCCCGCGGCAAGCATGAGCGCGCACTGCCGCTCCAACTCGTCCTTCTGCAACTGAGGGTACCGGTAGGGCCGTACTGCCACAAGAGCCGACCCTGGCAGGAGATGAATACGGTGGTCGTAGACCCGGGCCGGTGGAAGGCCCTGGGGTTCCTCAAAAAGATCACCGTGCTACTGTAGGAGATGATCCAGCAGCGGATGCTCGGCCTCCGCAGTGGCCGCGGCGAGCTGGAGTGGGGGTGACGCCGGGGTGCCGGCAACGCCCTCCCACCGGATGTGGCGGCCCATGCGCCAGAAGGACATCGTCAGGGCGTCGAAGTCCCACAGGATGGGGCCGAGAGTCCGCAAAAAGTCGACGCCGAGGATGAAGTCGAAGCAGCCCAAATCGATGTCGGCACAAGTGATGATGAAGTGCTCGTCACCGATAGTGATGGGAACATCTCGAGCGAATCCATGGCAGCGGAGGCGGTCACCATTAGCAACGGTGACGCTCAGCTGCTCCCCGCCCATGGGATGTAGTGCCAGTCGCCGCATAGTAGACTCCGGAAGGAAGTTATGAGTGGAACCCGTGTCCAACAGAGCCACCAGAGTCTCGCCGTGGATCATGACCGGGATAAGCATAGTCCGCTCATTGCGGATGCCGGCCAACGCGTGAAGGGAGGCGACAAGGGCCGTAGCCGGCGCAGGTGCGGGTGCCGGCGCGACCTTGGCGGCTGGATCGCTGAGGCCCTCCTCAGTGACAACGTCCTCCGTCTCGTCGATGGTCTCCAAGTAGAAGAGGCGCGGGCAGACATGGCCCGGGGCATAGGGTCCATCACAATTAAAGCACAGCCCCAGGCGGCTGCGCTCGAGCTGCTCGGCCTGCGAAAGGCGCCGGAAGGGTCGTGTCGCAGTCGGAGTGGTCGCCGGTGCAACGACTGAAGAAGCAGGCGCGGCCGACGGTGGTCGTGGAGGCACTCGGCCCCCCCGAGGTGTTGCTGGACGTGTCAAGGCCTGGGTGCGCTGCTCGAATGCCCTGGCGTAGTACATGGCCGTCTGGAGGTCCTGGGGCCCCTTCATCTCGACGTCCACTCGGATGTGGTCGGGAAGGCCCCCGACGAAGAGCTCCGCCCGCTGGAGTGTTGTCACCCCCGGTGCGTGACACGCCAGAGCCTGGAAGCGGTCGGCGAAATCCTGGACCGTGGAGGTGAAGGGTAGACGGCCCAGCTCGGACAAGCGGCTACCGCGCCGTGGTGGTCCGAAACGAAGGAGACACAGCTCACGAAAACGATCCCAGGGAGGCATGCCGCCCTCATCCTGCTCGAGAGCGTAGTACCAGGTCTGGGCAGCGCCCCAAAGGTGGTAGGACGCGAGCCAAGTCCACTCGGACGCTGGTGTCCTCTGCCCCCCGAAGAACTGGTCACACTGGTTTAACCAGTTAAGCGGGTCGTCCGAACCATCGTAGGTGGCGAAGTCGATCTTCGCGAACCGAGGCGGCTGTTGGTGTGGCGCGCCATGGCCCACTGCCTCGGCGGTGCGGAGAGCTGAGGACGGCGCTCGGTCCATGGTGGAGAGGTCGGGGTAGTGCCCCGTGGCGCCCGACGCCTCGGGCTGTAACTGGGAACCCGACGGTGGCCGGGCCTCCGGGTAGGCTGGTGGAGAGGACGTCCCGTAGAGCCATCCTGGCAGCAGAGATGGTGACGATGGAAAGCGGACCTCCTGGATCGGGAGGCCGCTCGGCGAGGAACGGCCCAAGCTAGGGCTGGGTGGTGGCGGTGGTGGTGGTGGCCCCTGCGCGGTGGCAGCCGGAAGGGACGGCGCGGCTGGGGCCGGCGCGGACGGCGCGGTCCATGTCGGCCACTGCGGCCCAAGGGCGGCGGCGGGAGGAACACCGGGTAGCCCCCGGTGATGGCCGCGGGTACGGAGTACCACGGCAGGGGCTGTTGGCCCACGGCCACGGCCGGATGGAACGGCGGGGCCGGCCCGTACGGGCTGGCCAAGAAGAGACGGATGCCCTGGACCGCGACGACTAAGTCGTTGAGTACGCCGGCCATGGCCTCCAGTGTGAACTGTTGCGGCGCTGGGGGAGGCGACGGCGGTGGTTGCTGGGTTTGTGGCTGGCCCTGGCCCTGGTCCGGCGTGGTGCCGGGGGCGGGGGAGATCGGCGCCGAGAGGGAGGCCGTGGCAATCAGCAACGCAGCGGCGGCGTTGGTGGAGTCGATGGCAGCGGCGGTGGGGGAGGCGTTGGGCAGCGGTGGCTGTGGTGGAGGCGGGTTTGGAGGCGAGGACGACATGGTCGTAACCCGGGTAGCTGATACCAAGGTGTTACGAGCTAGGGTTCTGCCCTGCCTGGGGCGTAGGCTATAGGGGAAGGAGGGAGGAGGGCGAGGGCTGGAGCGCGGCGGCCGGCGGCGAGGCGCCGTCCTGGCGTGTTGGCGGCGGCGGTGCAAGTAGGAGGCGGCTAGGGTTTTAGGGTTCCGGCTCCTCTGGGAGCCGGGCAATAGAATAGTCTTATTGCTTGATTCTCAAAATAGTTTTACAACTAGTATATATAACCATAATCTAAAAATAAACCTAAGATAACTTGGGCCTTAAGCCTGCCCAGTGGGCCCACGGCGGCCATAGACCTGGCCGGTCATAACAATATAACTCTTAACTTTTTATAAGTTAAATTCTAACGAACTTTAGGCTCAACATTCGAGGGGGCATAATAAATTCAAACGGAGGAATTTTGCAGTACATGTAGCACAGCCCTCGGGCTCGCGTTGTATTTCGATTCTACTCCCTCCATCCCATAATGTAAGACATTTTTTGACACTACAATAGAGTCAAAAAACGTCTTACATTATGGGACGGAGGGAGTAATTAATATACACAAATACAAAATGATACGGAACGACACTTAGATAAAACCAGAAATATATTTTATAGGTTGAATGACACAAGATATGCATTGTGTATGCGTAAGTAAATATAATTGAGATTGTGAGAAATGCTAATATGGTATACCTGAGATCGATTGGATCAGACATCAGCGTCGGTAATCGGACGACAGTGCTCGACGATGACGCAAAGTAGACTGGTGCATGGCCCTGGCGGGAGGCGATCGGACATGTGCAGTGGCGTCCAGCGATTGGGGCATCACATCAGCCTTGAGTAACCCATCGATTCACCGATCGTTGCGGCCTATAGAAACAGAAAATGCTAGATCGCATCAGCCTTGAATAAGGATCTCAATTTTGAAGGGAGAGACGGACTAGAGTACATCTCTGTACATACGACATACACCTGCAAATCCACTAGTTGAGATATGGAATAGCCATGATAGAAGAAGGGAAGCTGCATCTGCGTGCGTGACTTGTGTCTGCGAGATTAAAGGAAGGGCTGCGATAACTGCCACACGTGTGGCATGGATACGAACCTGCCCACGTGCCTCGTGTGGCGTGAACAGGAACCCGCCCGCACGACTACGTCCGGGCGCGCAATTGCACAGCCCGCACGTCCGGTGTGTGGCAACCCCGCCCGCACTGCCCCGTCCGGGCCAGACGACCCGCTGTCCGCGCGACCCAGCCGTTCCCGGCCTCCGATCGATCCCCTCTCTCGACTGCCGCCATCGTCCCCCACCTCTCGAACCCCTACCTCCGTCGCCGGCCTTCTCTGGTTGCCATGGCAACCAGAGCAGATCCGTAGGGCACTCCCACCGCAAACCACACCCCAACCCTCCCCACCCCCAGCCCCTCACTCCAACCCAACCCTCCAGAGACGATCAACTAAAATCAGGTGAAATCTCCCGATCTCATCCTTCTCATCCTTAAAGCTGAAAATCTCCCGATCTTGTACTGGATCCATGCTATAGGGGTAAAACACTGCATGGTTCAGTGTATTCTTCGCAGTTGCCAGGCAGAATGCACCAGATCTGCCCTGTACTACGTTTGAGATTAACTTAAGTTCCTAGTTTTATTGACGCAATTAGTTGGGTAGGCAAATGGATGAGTAGGAATCCCTAAAAAAAGGAGAGGAAGGACAATTTGGAATAAAGGGGGGGATTAATTGTCACTTGTGTATAACGATAGTTGCCACCTTTCGTTGTCAGTAGCTGCCACCTAGTTGACTTGTTGCTTGCCATCCCTATCTTCTATGTGCAAGCAGTAGAAGAATACAATTCTTGTGGATTGTTGATGCGTTCTTGTTCATGCAGTGATTGAGAACACATTGGAAAGAAGCAAGACACGGAAAGAATGAATCACGAAGATGGCGCTGATACTTGGGGTTCTCGAAGGCCAGAAACGCCCCCTTGGGATGCATCAGAGTACAGTCAACTCATCTCTGCAGGGCCGTTGCTGCCACTACTAGAACAGTATGCAGGCATTGGTATGATGCATGATAACAAAAGAAGAGAACAGTTGCCATCTTCGCAACGATGAAGATGACATTCTACTTATGTCGTACACTGTCATTTTTTCGCAGGTTCTTATGACCAAAACACTCTTAGGGAGCCCCCGTGGCAGGTTCAGTCACAAAGCGCTAACATTGACAAATGTATGGGCAGCCAACTTCAACTTGCTAATATTGCTAATCAAGGTAATGCATACGAAAAAAGAGCACATACTGGTGTGGACATGAAAAATGAACATGCAAAAAATGGAAAAAGGACTCACGAGTTATCACGGGTGAAAAATGCAGAGCCTTCATGCAGCACGTGGCATCAGGCAGCACCCGTGTACCTGCCATCGACGTCATACACAGGTGAGTCCATAAAAAAGTGAAGTTGCTGATGCTCAATTAGCAGAAGAAGCATAGTTGACAACTGCACTTGCCATGACTAGACATCTACAATTGCCATGGTTAAATAACTGCAGTTGTCATCCCTGGACAACTGTTGTTGCCATCCATGGACAACTGCAGTTGCCATGGAGGAAGAACTGTAGTTGCCATGCGAGTGTAATTACAGTTGCCATGCCATGACAACTGCAGTTGCCATGGAGGAACAACTGCAGTTGCCATACCAGTGCAACTACAGTTGCCATGCCAGGAAAACTGCAGTTGCCACATCAAGGGCAACTACAGTTGCCATGCTAGCACAAACTGCATTTCCATGAATTGACCAACCACTACTATGCTTACAGGTTATTACGGTGGTGGTAACCGGGCAAACGTCTCGTGGCAAGCTTCACAAATTGCAGGTGGAGCACGTCATTTTGGTGTCACAGACCACACAAGATGGTCACATGCAGCACAACAAGGTAAGGAAAAAAACTGAACCACAAAACAGCACTAGATTTGTTTTTGTGGCAAAAAAAGCATGTGCCGAAAAAAAGAATTGAAGTAGTGATGGTGGACAAGAACCAAGCATAGAACACTAACAAGTGGTTGCGTGTAAATGAGTCATGTATTGTCTTTGAAAAATTGCCAACTGCTAAAAGCATGTGTGGATCACTAATGGTTGATCGCATTTCGCGTAGTGAGATCAATATTATAATGCAGTAGTTTTGTTGCTAGAACACAGTGGTTGCCATTTGTTGGTAGCAGTGTTTTCCATAAATGCAGGACTGCAGCTGCCATGCATATAGAACCCAAGTTTTCATACTAAAAAAAGGAGCTTGTTGTCGTGCATTGGCAAACAATGGTTGCCATGTTTGTTGAACTGTAGCTGCCATGACTGGACAGCTACATTTGCCACCCATGTCCACGCGCAAACTGACATCTTGCTGTTCGAATGACGTAATGCCAAATCACTCGACGTTGATATCATCCGTTGCGATAAACATGTTATTCAAACAAAAAAATCTTACTCTCGTACCTGTTTTTTCCATTACAGGGCCTACAACTACAGTGAATAGCGGCGCAGGCACATATACTGCAGGGAGCTCTGAGCGCACAGAAGACGCGTTCCCCCAGCCAGCAGACAATCATGCCGCAAATAGTGCCGAGTCAGTGTCAGAAATGGCAATCATTCCAGCAATTCCCACAGCCACCCCTTTGAACGCAAGCACTGGCAACACTCAAATCGATGAAACTGCTGCCGATACTGAAGCGAATGATGAAACTGACGACGAGGCACAAGGGGATGAAGATGATGGGCAACCAAATATCATGGTACCTCAGCCACCGTACGTTGGGCAGAGATTTCAATCGTTTGCAGAAGCAAAGGAATTCTACCAGACATATGCAAAGTTCCATGGGTTTGCCGTCAACATCGAATACCATAGGAAAATTAAAAAAACTAACGAGTACAGCAGAGGTGAGATGAGGTGCCACAAGGCACGAAGGAACAAGAAAGGGAAAGGTGTTGCGCCTGTCGTTCCGAAACGAAAGAGAGGGATCATTCTCAAGACGGGTTTCCCTGTCCGGTGTAAGCTAAACGTAGATGGAACACAGTATGTGGTCACTGAGTATTTTGACGAGCACAACCACAAACTCATAAAGAAGTTTGATCTAGTCAAATTTTTGACCGCCCACAGAGGGTTCACCCCAGTCGAAAGGCAATTCGTAAAGCTGCTACATGATTGTAACGTCGGTCCATCAAGAATGGTCCAGATACTATCACTCATCCACAGCAAAAAGGGGAAACTGAGTAGCATGCCGTACATACCAGCTGACGTCACAAACCTACAGGCCAAGTACCGTAGAGAGAGAAAGCTGGCTGACATAGAGGCCACAATGGCCTACTTCAATGAGAAAGCGAAGGAAGATCCAGATTTCTTCTACAGGATAAGGTTGGACGATGAGGACCGTGTCAGGAACATGTATTGGGTGGATGGTGCTGCAAGGAGAGCCTACAAACATTTCCGAGATTGCATTTCATTCGACACGACGTATCTGACTAATATGTACAAGATGCCATGCGCTCCGTTCATAGGAATAAATAACCACAATCAGTCGTTGCAGTTCGGCTGCGGGCTCGTTCGGAACGAAGACACGGATGGGTGCATTTGGCTGTTCAAGACCTTCTTGGAGTGCATGGATGGACTTGCTCCGATGAACATAATAACAGACCAGGATTTCAGCATGCGTGCAGGCATACAGGAGGTATTTCCATTGGCAGTGCACAGGCACTGCAGGTGGCACATTATAAAGAAGGATGAAGAGACGCTAGGACCGTTCTTTGCTGACCGTCCAGAGCTCCACAAGGCGTTCGAGCTGTGCGTGGACCACAACTTGACGGTGGAGGAGTTTGAAAGGAGCTGGATGGCTATGATTGAAACATATCAAGTCCAAGACAACGAGACGCTTGCTAACCTGTGGGAGAAGCGAATGTACTGGGTGCCAGCCTACTTCATGCAGTGCTTCTTCCCCTTTCTGTAGACTACGCAGCGCAGTGAGGGGTTCAATGCTGTTTTGAAGCGGTACGTGAGCCCTGGCAACTCATTGCTATAGTTTGCCAAGTAGTACACAGCTTTGCAACAAAAAATTCTGGGACCTGAGCTATAGCAAGAAGATACCACCGCGCTAAAGCAGCCGAAATTGCTAACGTATTTACCGATGGAGAGGCAAATGAGCAAGATATACAAAAACAAGATCTTTAACAAGTAAGTCAGTTGCGTTACTGTCTTATTTGCACAAAAAGCACTAAGGCAGTAGGTACCTTATAGAGTGCAATGCAGTTGCCATGATATGCAGTTGCCATGTTTAATGAAATACTGTTTGCCATGCTTACTCAGCTGCAGTTGCCATGTTCAATGAAAATTCTGTTTTGGCATGTTTAAGGAAATATTGTTTGCCATGCTTACTCAACTGCAGTTGCCATGTTCAATGAAAATTTTGTTTGTCATGTTCAATGAAGTGCAGTTGCCATGTTTAATGCACTGTACTGCCATTGGGGAATGTTGGTATGCAAATGCCAATGTCAACTGAAAAACGTTATATTCTAGACAAATTTGATGAAATGCAGTTGCCATGTTTACTAAAAATGCAAACTTCCATGTTTGTTGAAAATGCAATTGCCATGTTTACTCAACTGTAGATGCCATGTTCAATAAAAATTTAGTTGCCATGTTTTATGCAAAGGGCTTCCAGTGAGGAATGTTGGTGTGGAAATGACAATGGTCAGTTGAAAATGCAATACAGTTGCCTTGTCTAGTTTACTGCAGTTGCCATGTTCAGTGTACTATGTTTGCCATGTTCAGTGTACTATGTTTGCCATGTTTAGTATACTATGTTTGCCATGTTCAAACAAAAATCTATTTCTATTTCCATGACAACATAAGGTGCTACAAAAAAGATCGCACGATAGTTTAACAGAAAACACACAAAACTTGCAGATTCTAGGAAGAAATAAAGTGTGCCAGCATGTTCACGGCTTTCCAGGTGCACGAACATACGTTCAAGGTGTGTTCTATGTTGGGCATGTCGGATTCAGAACCTGAAGACCCGGACAAAGGAAGGAACTACTTTGTGAAAGCCTCGATCGAACAAGGCGAATACTACTGCCAATGCTGCAAGTTTGAACGGGACGGCATTGTGTGCTGTCACATACTAAAAGTAATGGACATGAACGCCGTGACACGCATGCCCCGCCATTTCATAAGGCGGCGATGGACTTGGGACGCTGACGACGCGTTTGCGCCGCAGACAACAAACGCAGTTCTGGCTGTGCATGACGAGAGACCTGAGGCAACCATGGAAGCCGTGAGGCACGTTGTGCTGACAAAGAACTATGCTGAGCTAATTGATGAAGCGTGCAAGAGTGATGAGACAGCGAGAGTCACAGAACACAGAAAGGCCCTGAAAAGAGAGTTGATGAGATCAAGAAGAGGAAAGCTGAGGAAGCCTTTCACCGGTTCCCCCGCACATCAAGTGTGCCTTCATCCACGGGGCCATCATCTAAAAACTCTGAGATAGGATTTGGAATAGCAAGCACACAAACCCAGGTCAGGAACCCACCCCGTTCCATCACAAAGGGTCGTCCAAGAGAGATAAGGTACAAATCGGGATTGGAGATTCAAGCAAAACACAAGAAAACGAAGAAAGGGACGGGCAATCCGTAAGCAAAAGTTGGGGCACTGTGACATGGTCCTTGTGGACATTTTGTTTTGTACCCTGGATGTTGTGAATTTTTTTTAATTTGGGATAATGACTCTACAGGGGCTTCAGAAGTTGAAGGAGAATGCATTGAATGGATAAATGTAGTTGCCATGTTATGGGTACTTAATCTGCCATGTTATGTGTAGTTAATCTGCCATGCTATTTTATACTAAAAATATGCCATACTATTTTATACTAAAAATGCAATGCTAGTTGCACTGGATCTGCCATGTTAGTTGTACTGGATTTGCCATGTTAGTTATGCTGGATCTGCCATGTTAGTTATGCTGGATCTGCCATGTTATTATGCTGGATCTGCCGTGTTGTTTGTACTGGATCTGCCATGTTAGCTGTACTGAAAATATGCCATGGTATTTGTAATGACTTTGCATCGCATATATTTACATGACAAAATCGACGCGGTTTAGTGACACATATTGTGTTGTGTGTAATATATGGGAAACAAGTTGGAAAAAGCGTAACGTGCATAAACCGCAGCAAAGGTTGTGGCTACATGATCAACCTACCATGCTAGCCGGTGAAGTTAGTGATGAAAAAGAAGAAGCAAAACGTCCAAATGAACAACGACGATGACTTTTGCTAACCATGTCTGATGAACTACATTTGCCATGTTTTAAAACATCATGACGCATTCGAAACAGCAAACGGGTGATACAAACGATGAAACCATAGTAATAATGATAAACATAAAAACATATCTGTTGTCACGCCTAAGTAGGTTCACATCCACACATATATTACAGAAACTATTCAAATGTCGCTCACACACCACCACTACATAGTAGCCTACGCGGGGTTGCAGTCATAACATAGCACACGAACATAGTTTTTGACGAGAATAAAAGAGATAGTACCTTACATTCCTCGGCAACAGAATGTAAGGTATGCGTCCGATGTGTATCGCCGCGTGATCACTTGTACCTCTTGATGACTTTCTTGACAGCTTCCTCCACAAACTCGCGTGCTCCAGACCGCTTGTTGAAATATTCATTCGTCAACCAGTTCCACGTGTAGATTTTTCGGAGCTCAACGACCGTTGCAGCTGTGACAGCGGGGACAAGTCTACCTTCCCACGTTGCAAAGTATTCCAACGTGTGAAAGCCACAGTCCGTCCTGCACAATAAAAAGAGTCAGGTGAACTCGCAAAAAAGGACAGACATAGCAGTGATAGACTTCAATTCAGATGTAACAACAAAAAAGAGGGGTTGGATTGATGTAAATGGCACATGGAGGATGGGGGTAGGAAATTATGTGTTCCCTTGCTTTGTAGTCGCCACGTACTCAACCGGGAAATGTCTGATCTGGACCTTTGAGTGTTCGTAGTGACGGTTCCATGTCTCTTTGAGGTTGTTGATGAAGAATTCAGCATGCGTAGTAAGGTCTGCATCAGCTGCCGAACGAATTGAATCAAGCACCTCAAAACGTTGGTTCTTCAGGTCAAGACAGACCGCATAGTGGTGACCACACTTGTCGTGTTGGTCATGTGGTGCAAGCTCCTGGAACATGACCTGCATTTAAAAGTGAGGGAAATGAGAAGCAGAGTTCACATGAAGAACCGCAGAGGGACAAAAAAAGTAGAATCATGTAGAATGTTTGGTTATGGGTGGGGGTAGTTGAAAGAAAGTTGCCATCCATGTATGAACAAATTTTGCCGTGTATTTTTCTATGAAGTTGCCACATAGTTTGCACGAGATGCAAAAAATCAAAAAGCCAGGTTGCACGGCAACTATTGCCACATGAAACATCTGCCACATAAACAGAGTGCAGAAGATGGCAAAAAACCATACCATGTGAAGAAAAAAGTGCAAACGGGGAAGGAATACTCACATATTTCTTCATTGTGAGCTTGAATTCACCGTGTTGTGCAAAATTCTTCCTCAGGATTCTGTGGTGGAATTCACCATCCCATATTTTGCAGGTCACACTGTAATGCATGATTGCTTTGTCAGCACACACATCCATATGATTGTTGATGTAGTCAATCCCGCATGCAACTATGTTCGTCGACATTTTACCGTTTGGCCTCACGGACTCGGCAAGATCACCCAGGTCGACATATGTCGCTTCGCACTGAATGACCTTGGTTCTGTCCAAACATGAGCTGTATGAAAATGATATAACATGAGAGAATCATGCCTACTAAGTAAAAAAGTGAAAGAAGTAAAACGTAAGCGGATCATGTATAGAAAGTACAAAAAAAGAAGATGAATGGTAAAAAAAGGAACAAAGAAAAATGAGAGATTATGGGGGTGTGGTCATTTACGCTTTCAGCTCCTTCATGTGCTTGCTGCTGGACCTCGCATTTCCAAAATGCTTGACAATATCGTACAGCTGGGTTTGTTCCTTAGTGGCCCTGAATTCGGGCTCGTAGTCTTCCGCGGGAGGTGGGTGAACTACCCTCTGCTGCCTCACAGAACCAGGGGTGGCACTCCTGATGGTATCCTCAGATACCGTATCTGCAGGCACGTTGGAACTTGATTGGCCTTGCCCTCGTGAGGTCCTCCTCTGCAATGCTACCTCCTCGATCCTGCGGTAAGCTTCATCAAGTGACGGTGAAATCTCCTCAGGGGTGGCTGCAAGGATAAAAAAAGTGGATTAGGATACGTAGAAATCAAAAACAGATGCATTGTGAGAAGATAGGGTGCATGATGTGAGATGTATGAACAAAAAAGTGGGGAGTTGCCATGTGTGGTGCAACTGCAGCGGCCATGTTGTGGCAACTGCAGTTGCCATGTAGTTGCACTGTAGTTGCCATCTGGTTTGACTGTAGTTGCCATGTCACAGCAACTACAGTTGCCATGTTGTGCTAACTAAACTAGACATGTGCTTGCCGAGTGGAGAAAATGCAGCATGGAAACAAAAAAGTACAGATGACATAGTGCAGCAACTCCAGTTGCCATGTGTAATGCACTGTATTTGCCATGTGACAGCAACTACAGTTGCCATGTTGAATCAACTTCAGTTGCCATGTGGTTGCTCAAAAGATTTGAAATACAACATGGCAACAAAAATAATGTAGGTGACATGGTGCATCAAATCCAGTTGCCATGTCATCACATATCAGTTGCCCATCATGAGTGCGGACCCCCCAAAAAAATACGATTGCGACAAAAGTCAAACTACAAAGATGTATACAAGAAAATGATATAAGCACATGATAAATGTACCTTGAACTATCGGCTCTGCGAACTTGACAGCCTTCCTGCCCTCGACCATTGGCTGCGCCATCATTGCGGGCATGCCTCCCGGGAAAGAAAATGCAACTGGCATAGGATCTGGCACCACTGGTTCATCTTGACTGATGCCAAGACTGAAGCTCGGTGGGGTGAAGGCCATTGGGTGCCTCTCATGCCTACTTGCCAGACCACGAACAACTTGCGGGGCAGAATCCAAGGGTGAAAGATCAACAAACATATCTGAATCGGCCGCTACAGAATGATCGGGCTTATTTGTAGGGCGGGGCGTATTGTCAACGGTATCAGCCGCAGCTTTCTTGACAATCTTCTCGTTTGGGCTGTATGGGACACCCACATTGACTTGGAGCTTGGAAGTGTGCAGATTTAAGCTGGGGATTTCCACTGCGGGTAAAGGCGCACTCTGCTCCGGACGTTCACCTGCGTCACTCGTGCCCGGCTTGACACCTGTATCAGTTGTGCTCCGGTCTTCCGGTTTCTCCATCGCATTGCTTTTGGTAGGTGGGGGGAACAGTCTGGACGCAGGGACATAACCAGACTCGTCGCTGCTGCTCCTAGCTACAGCCGGTGCGTTGGGTATGACTGTTGATTGCTTGCGGGGGCTACGACGCCTAGGTGGAAGACCAGCACGCGAAATGGTCGCCTTAGCAGTATCTGCACCAACAGGAGCTGGAGCTGTTGTGCCAAGACTCTCACCTGTAGATGGCATATCATTGTGAACTGCCGCCTCAGCCGCTTCTGTCGTGGACACAGGAGTGCCACCACGCACGCGCTTGGAATCAGTGTCAGATGAGCGGGAATCTTCCTTGCTTAGGTTGGTCTCGGGAGCATCCACTTCAACGCTTGCTGATGGGGTGGCATGGCTCACAGCAGCATCCTTCATTGCCAGAAGAGTTGGCAATATTTCAGCTGTCCTGGCAGATACCGACTCATCACTCCCCGATGTACGGATGCCTGTTGTTCTAAACTGCACATCTGCAACCAGCGGAGATGGTCGGCCTCCATCAGAGTTAGCGGGAATAGTTGACGGTGTAGCAGTAGTTTTGTCGCCTCGCGCCTCATGAACACTGAGTTGCCCCCTGTTGACAACTTTAAATGAAGGCGTTCGAGTGGGTCCCTACTGATATGCTTGGCCCCGCGTGTAGTAGTCTTCTTCACCCTGCAAAAAAGAAAGCACATGAAAAAGGTATTAAAAATGAACAAAAAATATTTGCCATGGTAGAAATCTAAAAAAATGAAAAATAAGTGGAAAAGCTAGTAGTTGTCATGTAAGGGGAATATGAGTTGCCATGTGGCATAGTTAGCAGTTGCCATGCAAATCCAACAATAGTTGCCATGTTAGCCAACTTGAAGAATGATAAAAATGACTGATCTGGCAGGAATGCAATTTCAAAACTAGGTATGGGATGAGCACACAAGCCAATGGAAAAGATGGCAGTTGCCATTAGGTACACTAAGAGTTGCCATTTGGACTAGATGGCAGTTGCCATGTAAAAACAAGTAGGAGTTGCCATGCACTTAAAAAGGAAGGAAAAATCATTTGAAAAACAGCAGTTGCCATGTGGGGATGATGACAGAAGCCCATGTGACAAGCTGAACGGATGCATTGAAAATTCAAAAGATATAGCACTATGTCAATGAAAGCGCATGGAAAACCTACTTCTTGACTGGCTTTCTCAGGTCTGGCAACACGACAGGATCCCCGGTGTTGGACGTCGTCGTACGAGGAGATGACCTGGTGGAAGGGGTGTCACCAGCAATGGGGGCACCTTTGTTTAACCGAGCAGAGGCACGGGTTGGCGTTGGTGCCTGTTTCTTCGTAACTGCTCGTCCACCAGCTGTCGCCTCACTGCACGTATAAGATGAAGGAAAAAAGGTGGCAATTGTCAGACAGCAAACTCGTTGTCGTGCTTAGCAAAAACAAGTGCAAAAAGGGATCAGTCTGTTCCAAAAATATAGACAAAGCAAAAAACTAAAATTAAAGTCGAACCTCCTCCTGGCAGCTACGGGATCGGTCCTAGACCTCTTGCCAGGAGAACCCTGCCCAACATCCTCTGGAGCCCTCCCCCTCTTTGATGGCAACACCCCCTCGCCTCTCGCAGCCATATGTTCTTTGACTTTCTCCGGTGGGGGGACATCTGGTGCATCCTTGCCCTTGTTACCACCTGCACGAACTTCAGCATGTTCATCATCATCGGTGTCCTGTTGCACGTTCTCCATGTCATCGTCGTCATCCTTGCTGAGACCAGCATCTCCATCTAGTTCATCTTGTGTGTCAGCAAGCTCTTGGGAACTGTTGTAGTCATACCGGCCACGGCAACCAGTTGGCCAATGTGTCCGGTCTGGGACAAATGTAGTGAACTACCTCGCAACCGCGTCGCTGTCAGAGCCACTAAGGGACGTCCACCCCTCAACCAACTTCCCGAGCAAGCCGGGCATTCCGGATGCAAACTGCCCAATTAGATGCTCAACAGGTGCCCTCGCCTGTGCACGAAACAAGAAGCAGCAATAACCACCCATATTACAGTCACTTGCGCGACATCAAAAATAATCCAAGGCAACCATAGATGTAGATCTTTTGATTACCTCAATAGGGCAAGACGGAGCTGAGTGCACGTCCATCCACTTTCCAAAGTTTTGAGGCCCCCCAAACACGCTGTAGTCTATAGCATGCTTGGCCATCAGCTGGAAAAAACAAAAAAAATAGCTAGGATGTAAGATAGAGAATGATGAACACTGACTAGCAGTTCATGTGTTGCAAACACAACAAAAAAAGAAGACGCGAATATAAGTTTCAGCACGAATGAGAGAGTTGCCATGTGGAGTGAGACATGGATACAATACGCAGACAGCCATGGCTAACAAAGGTAGTCATCTCTTGTGAACCACAGACGGTTGCCGCATGACGATTTTTTTCGTATGTTATGCTGCAAAAATTTGTAAGCATGCCGTGTAGAGAAAGAAACCAGAACTAACCTGCAGTTTTTCATATTTGGTATCAGTTACCCTGTCTGTAGAAAGCACAGCCTTGACAGCATCGATAGTCCACGCAGAAACAGCAAACTTGTGCATAGGCGGCGGGCCTCCTATCCTAGTGAAATCCACGGTGGACAGATCAAGACAGTCGACGTACATGAGCTGATGTACAACAATTTTAAAAAGAAAGAAATATCAGTTGCCATCATGGTACTTTGCGAAAAAACAGGATAATCTATGTTCCCATGATAATCAAGTTGAAGTGCATGAAAAAGAGAAAAAGAAGAAGTTGCCATTTGTATGTGCTAGTTGCCATCATAGTGTGATGGCAGTTGCCATATTGTCATGATGGCAGTTGCCATCATAGTATGATGACAGTTGCCATCATAATATGATGGCAGTTGCCATATTGTTATTATGGCAGTTGCCATCTTGTTATGATCAGGTTGCCATGCATGAATAACAGGTGTTAAAAAGAGTGTTCATAGAAAGGACTGGTAAAAGAATACCATTAAATGCAGTCGACAACCCTTTTGGTACATCTTGCTTGAGAATGCATCGTGTAGGAAGTCGGCAATAAACTTACACCAATTCATGTTCTTCACATCTTTCAGTTTCGCCTGCACCGCACAAAATTTCAGGACAACGAGTTGCCGCATCAGAAATCAAATGGAAAAAAACATCAAAAAACACTGGCAGTGACTAGCTTTACACATGACATCAGAGCCAAAAGATTGAAGGAAAATAAAGTAGTAAAGATGGATCATTCACCAGGATGGGGAAGCATTTGTTGCTTGGGCGAAGAGAAGTGGTCGGCGTGAAAACAGCTAAGATGAGGTACATGAGTAGCTTCATCTTAAAAACATCTCCATGGGTTGTCATGGCCTGCAGCGAATCTGCCAGTACAGACGTGTTCGGCATGGATTCCAACCCAGGAAACAAATAGGGGAACATCGCTTCCTCGATCTTGTTATTGACCTTGTACGGGACTTTGATCTGTCCACGAGGCACACCCAAAGTGCAGAACACGGATTCCTCGTTCAACGGTAGTCTTCCACGTCCCAGAATCAAAAAATTCCCTGGAGGCGGGGTCGTAAATCTCAGCAAGCCAGTCGCATACAGGGTTGACAAGATTCATGCACCGGACATTCATCAGAGCCTGCATACCCATCTCAGCAGCAGCTCCCTTTTGATCGTCGGTAAATCTGTCAGTCAATGTAGTCAGTCGTTCTTGGGAGGCCCTGTTGCGAATACGTTTCTTCTTCTGCAAAAAACAGACAAAAAGTGATCAATTGTTGCCATGTTTTACACTGTCATGAAATTTTAGTTCATGACAGACGACTGCAAAGCTCGAGGTGGCAACCAATAACATATGTAGGAGGAGGAGGGGTGTGTGGACAGTTACCTCATCGCCCTCTTTTCTCCGTCCAGTTGCCCGATTCTGCTGTGTTGGATCCATGAAATCATCATCATCGTTTTGATGATCCCCGCGAGCCATTCTGCTGAGGTAGGAACAGACCAAATTGTCACGGTGGAAAATGAAAATGCAGGAAGTAAGCAGTTGCCACATAACATAAAATGTCAACTAGTGAATGCAAAATATCACATGAACACGCACACACACCCCTATGATTGTTGAAAACATAAATGTGGCAATTAAGCACATTGGTTACATTTGAAACAAAGTGTACAAATCGTAAATTCAATTGAAAACAAAATGTTGAAGTTGCCATGTTAGCACAAGATAGTACGATAGAAAGTCACAAAACCTAAGATGTGGCAGCTCACACCCTGTCCTAAATACACCAATGAATTGCCATGTGTTCAACGGCAAAAATGTGCTAGGTTGAAATTGCCATGTTAAAATGCAACACATGATACAGAAAAGCGATGAAAAACATCTAATGAAACTGAAAATTGCCACAGTGTGTTCACATATCACAAGTCATCATGGCAAAACACGATTGCGTCTGCTGTACAATGAATTTGCCACATTATACTGACTGTAACATGGCAACAGACATGCTGTGGTCAGACAAAATACTTGCCACATGGAAAGCATATGTATGGCATCTGACACAATTGATGTGCAAATTAGTTGCCATGTTATGCAGCCAATTTGCCACATTATCCTGTCTACAATATGGCAACAGCCACAATGTGTTCACATTCTATTTGCCACAAGAATATACTATCCATGTGGCAACAGTCACAGTTGATGTGCAGATTAGTTGCCATCCAGTGCAGTTGGTTGCTGAAACTGCAGTGACTATCGATTTACTACACTTTACCATTCATACAGTATGGCAACTATCATAATCATTCAGGAAAATTAGTTGCCACAATGAAAAGCATGTTTATGGCTACTATCACAGTAATTCAGGAAATTAGTTGCCACATGGAAAAGCATATTTGTGGCAACTATCACAGTCATTCAATAAATTAGTTGCCGCATGAGAAAACATGTTTGTGGCAACTATCACAGTCATTGAATAAATTAGTTGCCGCATGGGAAAGCATGTTTGTGGCAACTATCACACTCATTCAGGAAGTTAGTTGCTATACAGTCATGATAGTTACTCAAACTACCACGTTTGCCTTCATACTGCAGTTTCAAAAACAACTAAACTAGATCTAGGGTTCAATGGCAACTATAATGACTTAAAATTCAACCTCAAAATTCTCCCTGAACTGATCACAAATACCAATTCGAACCATTGCGCAACTAACAGACCGGAAAACAACGGCCCAATCGCAAGGCACAACCAGTGTGTGTCTCCGAACAGGCAGAACCACACCGGAGAGACCGCCGCCGCGGCGGCGACGAAACTGCCCAGTGCCACCGAAAACGGCAAGCACAGGACTCCGCCGCCGGCGGAAACACCGACGCACCGCCAAATCGCCTGAATCTCTATGAATCTCGACCGAAGCATCGAACAGGGAGGGAAGGGGGAAAAATGTAGGCAAGGATTGTGAGAGTGGGCGCGAGCATTACCTTCAATCTGCAGGCGCTCCAGCGAAGCCGCTCCGGTCCGGCGAGCACCACCGACGGCCGCGAACACCGTCGACTCTTCCGTATCCGCCGTCGCCTTCTCCCCTCGTCTTCTCCTCCAATGGTTTGAAATGCGAAGTGAGTTGTGCGAGTAACTGCGGGGATGAGTAAATGGAACCGTGAGGGGAGGGGGCCGAAGTGCGCGACGTGTTTGACGTCAACCACGGTCGGCGCGTGGCGTGCAAGCGCATAGCAGTTCCACCGCACGCCCCCGAGTGGCAACCGCTGACCGCGGGAGGGCAACCAACGTGCGGGCGAACTGTGTGACAGACCACACACGCGCCTTGTCCTACGTGGCACAGAAAATCGACCAGATTGTGCCAAGATTCGTGCATAAAGTACTGGACGATGATGGATGCGTATGGTCGAGATGGTGAATGCCCACACGTGTGGGCGTGTGGAGCGCGAAGAGTAGCCAGTTGCGGCTGGTGGCCTCTCGCTCGATTCGGTCGGCGCGAACCTGGAGCGTGGCAGCCTGGTCCTCGACCATCAATGATGTGCGCTTGGAGGGAGGCGGAGGGAGCTGCTTCTAGAAAGGCAGCCTCCACCACAACTCTTTGTCGTCCTCGTCTTCACCGTAGCCTCCTCCATCATCCTTCTCCCTCGTCGCCCCTAACACCGGTCACGACATCGGATCGCCTTGCCCACCAACACAGCCTCCTCTCTTCCCAATCCTTCTCATCTGGAAATCGTCAAAAATACACATGATTCGTCAGACGCGAGCCGCCGCACCTTGCCAACTCCCCCGCTCTCTTCCGCATCAGATAGAGAAGAGGAAGGGACCGGAGCACGCACCTGAGAGAAAAATAATAACAGGATTGAGGTGGGATGCAGTGGGTGGTTCAGGCGTGGAACACCTTAGGTGAGAGCCAGCGAGTATGGAGTGAAAAGTTAGACATCGAACTGTCTCAAAATGTGACGTTGCTACCTCTCCTGGTCAATATTCATGCGAACAATCCAACGGTTATTACAGCATTCGTCCCGAAATACTTAAAATCTGACGTTAGATTTTTCTCGATTACGAAAATACATACATAAATACGAGTTCTAATACTTTTAATTGATTTTTGAATTGTAATTTGGTCTCCACGCCGGCCAGCAGCTGTATCTCTTCGTCGGTATCGACGCCGTAGGGTGCACGTCTCTGCAGTCCACACCTCACATACTTTGACGAGCTCGTCGTCCCGCTCGCTCGCTCGCGGACAGTCGTCAGCCGCGACAAGGACGCCAACCCACCCTGCCATCCGTCATCCACTCCGCCCGTCCCTCCCACCCCCACCAACCAAAACCCACAACCGCCGAGGTCGTTGCGCCTCCCCTCCCCCCCGAGCGCCTCCGTCCCCGTCCCCGCCTGCCTCCCTCCCCCTCGCCACCTGACGACGCGGCGACGGAGAGCCCGATGTCGTTCCACTACCCGGACCACGGGCTCGCGATGGATGCGGCGGCGGCCGCCGCGGCCGCTGCCTCGTCGCCAAACCCTAGCTTCTCCCCCGGCGGCGGCGGCGGCGGGGAGAGGGAGAAGGCGGCCATCGCGGCCCACCCGCTGTACGAGCGGCTCCTGGAGGCCCACGTCGCCTGCCTCCGCGTCGCCACCCCCGTCGACCAGCTCCCCCGCATCGACGCGCAGATCGCGGCCCGCCCGCCCCCCCTCGCCGCCGCCGCTGCCGCCGCGGGCGGGCCCTCCGGAGGCGAGGAGCTCGACCTCTTCATGGTACCTATGGCTTTCGCGCCCCCGCCAATTTTTTTCCTGCGTTGCCGCTGGGTGCCGTACATGTCTTCTATATATGCTTCGTGTGAACAATTGGAATTCGGAATAGGGAAAAATCGGGATAAAATTTGCATAGGTTTTGATTAGGGCCAGTGATGGATTTCTGATGTGCTCCTTATGGTGAATTGGAGGGTCGATCTGACTAGTGGCTGCTGGTTATTGTAACAACGCTGCTGCAATAGCCTTATCAATTTGTTTGTATGAATGAGAAATGAAACCAAAGCAGATACAGTATATATCCTACGCTAAGGTTCATCCATATAGTGGCACCATACTTGTTGAAGTACTCCCTCCGTTCCTAAATATAAGTCTTTCTATTTCAATATGAACTACATATGGATGTATATAGATATATTTTGGAGTGTAGATTCACTCATTTTGCTCCGTACGTAGTTCATGTTGGAATCTCTAAAAAAACTTATATTTAGGAATAGGGGGAGTAGTATAGATACGCCATGGGTCATTGGCGGGCCTTTTTGTGGTATTAACAGCTTATTTGTTAGACCTGAAATGTCATACTAGTATACCTGCTCGCCTGTATGAATTGCCCGTTTCTGTCTTTACTTCAATCTTATTTAGTAGTGCCCTTACGGCTACTGATCATCTAAAATGCTTTTATGTCGCATGACTAGAATTTCCTTTACTTTTCTGAAACTTGTATATCTTCTAAGAAATGAATATGTTGCTTACATCTAGCACAATATTCTTTTTCTGTGTACAATCCTTCTTATGGGTTCTAATTATCCTTCATTGGCTTGCAGACACATTATGTATTGCTTCTCTGTTCATTTAAAGAACAACTCCAGCAGCATGTGCGTGTTCATGCAATGGAAGCAGTGATGGGTTGTTGGGAGCTTGAACAATCCTTACAAAGTCTAACAGGTAAATGAAAGCTTTTATCTGTGTATATTGCTCGAGCAGAGTGGCAAGTATATAGTATGTAGTTATTTATAATGTGGAAATCAAAAAGGGTGGTAGCTGAAATGAAAAATGAAAGAAAAATGGATATCAGGCGGATAACATAATTAAATATTTTAATAGGTTTCACACTGTGTAAACTTCGAGCGATAGGATTAACTGATTTAAGAAATTTCCAACTATCATAGGCCTACCTTTAATGCTTATGAGCTTCCGTTATATGTTATTATACTTATATTCCATACGATCCAAGAAAGGACCGGGTTCCACTATTGTACCAATAACGGTGCAGAGATCCAGTGCAGAAACAGAAAACAAAAGCAGTTCAGCTACCACCCTAACACTAGCAGCACTAGAGGTTCGATCTAGATTTACAGCCAGAGAGGCATACAGTACCAAGGGCTGCAAAAGCTGCACTCCAGCCAACACTACGTACCAAAGATGCCTAACACCTAAGCCAACCAGCAACTTTTAGGATCACAAACAGCAAAGCGAGCATCCGTCAAAACACTCTCGGTCATCAAGTGCACCATGAGAAGGATCAACAGTTGGACCATCTCCTTCACCAGGCCCAGGATGAGTAATATGCAGGGTTTCACCTCCAGCTTCAGGTGCACCATCATCATGCAGGGCAGGCGCTGTAAGTTGCAGTGCCACTGCCCTCATTTCTAGGGCTGCTCGGTCATCGGCATTTTGAAGACCTGCCCAATACAACAGGAAATAGCACAACTGCACGAGTAGCAAATTATTTCTGCAGGTGATCTAATTAATTTATTTTATTTTAAAACAAGCTCTGTATCTAAGCTGCACATATCCCAGCATAATGCTGCAAGGCCAACAATCTGTATTTTCTGATTGTCAGGAAGATTTCTGGGTATCCACCAAAAATACTTGGAGAAACGCCAGGCCTGCCCCTAGCTCCCTACACCAATCCATCTGCTCCAAACAGCACATGTATTTAGCAGCAGGCCAACCAAAGTACAAGCGGTGAATGCTCTCATGTTGAGGACAAAAGCCACTCAGAGGCTCCCCTGCCCATGGCCTTTTTACCATGCTGTCCTTGGTTGCTATGGGATTATGCCAAATCAGCCAGAACCGAATTTTCATCTTTTCTGGAGTTTTGGCTTTTCAAAGATGCTTAAAGGATCAATCAGGACCATAATCTGATACGTGCGTATAGACAGTGAACTTGCCAAGCTTGGCCCTAGGGATGCAAGTGGACGGCGTCCGCATGTCCGTTACCGTCCGCGAACAGAAAGTTTACACTAACACGGTTATTAAAGTAATGAAGATTAGTGCAATTTTTGCTCCGCGGACGGTCGTGGACATGCAGACACCATCCGCTTGCATCCATGTCCAGCAGGGTACAGCTGCGTTTTTGTTCAGAGCCACCCTGAGCTCAGTTCGTAGTACTGCAGCCTGTTCTTGCAAATCTGCCCCCAACCATCTCCTAATGTTACATTGCCACCCTCTATCTGCCCTTTGCCTGAAACTGCACCCAAGATCACTACTGATTGCAAACAGGTCAGGATTGTTTTGGTTCAGAAGCCTGGAGCTGCACCAAGTATATCTTCCCAGAAGCCAGTCTGCCTTCCATTTCCTATTTTCATAACTCCGCTAAGCAGATACCAAGATATGACGTTTACCAAATCAGCCCAACTTGCTGTATCAGCAGCACTTCGAGCAACCTGTCAAATCCTAGATTGTATTTTTTAATTCTTTCTCACAATCTCCTGCCACATCCCTTCACTTTTTGCTAAATTCCACCTCCACCTGCACAACAAGCTGATATTGATTTTCTCCAAGTCATGAATGCCCAGGCCAACTTTATTCTTGGGTCTACATATGACAGGCCACCTAACGATATGATATTCCTTTTGGTGCCACCACCCTGGCAGAAAAACTTCCTAATTGTTCTGTTCATATCATCAATATTTGTCTTTGGCTGCCTTTACATTGACATATGATAAATGAGGTTACTGGACACACTAGATTTAATCAAAGTTACTCTACCCCCATGGATAGAATTCCTCCCTTCCATCCATCTAGTCTGCTTGAGTTTTTCCTCAATGGCACCCACTCGGCCACATGCCCACAAGTAATCTGCTACTACACACTGGTACTCTCAGGTACTCCCTCCGTCCGAAAATACTTGTCATCAAAATGGATAAAAAAGGATGTATCTTGAACTAAAATACGTCTAGATACATCCTCTTTTGTTCATTTTGATGACAAGTATTTCCGGACGGAGGGAGTACTCAATATGACACTCTCCCTTATCATCATCATCATCACTTCACTTCACTTTTCTGAAAGTTCATTTTCAAACCATTTGTTCAAACATGTAAAGCAGCAGCTTCAAATTCCAGGCACCTCACAGCTTATCTTGCATGAGCAAGATGGTATCATTAGCATGCTGCAATGTTGCTATGCCATGATTCATCAGATGTGGGGTACTAGCCCAACAAATAAATCATTTTCCTGTGCCAGCTGAACTTCATGCAGACAACTTGCAGCAAAGTTAAAGAGAAAAGGAGACCCCCCCCCCCCCCCCCCCTCCTCGTCTCACCTCTTTACAACTGCCAAAATAACATTAAGTTTGGCACTCTTAAGTACTCCCTCCGTCCGGAAATACTTGTCGGAGAAATGGGTAAAAATGGATGTATCTAGAACTAAAACACGTCTAGATACATCCATTTCTCCGACGAGTATTTCCGGACGGAGGGAGTACCATTCATGACCACAGATCTGACCATATGTTATTATACTTACGCCCTGCATTTCAAATTATAAAACGCCTTGGAATTTGCAGAGGGAATTACTAGTGAATTGGCCCTTATAAGTAGGGAGAAGGAAAGTTTGATAAATGAGGAAACAACAAAAACATCGATAAATTAACATGCACGTCTTATTATTGTAAGAATAGGCAGGAAAAATGTTTGTCCTTACAATACGATATAAAGGCTTTGTCCTTACGATACAATATAAAGGGAGTATCTTCTTAGGTATACTAGCTAGTGCACATGTGGAAGCCACATTACTTTATCTACTGAAGTTATTTATGAAATCAAGACCCATTCATGAAATAGATATCAACAATTAGTCTCGATTTGTTTAACATGCATTAAGTATCGAGCATATTTGGGTGGGAATTTTTAATCTGTTGTGATGAATGAATGACTAGGATGCTCTGGTCTGCCTGCCAAAGTCTTCTCTCCCATATCTTAAATTTGACTTATGCTTGTACGTTTTCTGGTTTTCCGTTTTGTGTGCTTTTGTGAGCCACAGATGCCATAATTTTACGGTCATGTTCGAGGCTTCAGCAACAATTTTTATCAATCACAGCTTCAGTTACAGGGTAGAATATGTATAGGAATTCACTTTGCATACCTTAATTTTTCACTTTGGAACTTAATCTGCACATTTCTTAAGATGTTTTAGTCTTCAGATGTTTATATGTTTTACAATTACTCCCTCCGTTCCTAAATATTTGTCTTTCTAGACATTTCAAATGGACTACCACATACGGATGTATGTAGACATATTTTAGAGTGTAGATTCACTCATTTTGCTCCGTATGTAGTCGCTTGTTGAAATATCTAGAAAGACAAATATTTAGGAACGGAGGGAGTAGAACACATGTTTTTTGAGGATAACCTAAAGAAAGTGTTGATTATCATAAATAGAATAAATGGAAAACTGAGTTGTGCTTCTGTGGATTTATCCTGCAGGGGCATCTCCTGGTGAAGGCACTGGGGCGACTATGTCTGATGATGAAGATAACCAAGTGGATAGTGAGACCAACATGTTTGATGGAAACGATGGGTCAGATGGTATGGGCTTTGGTCCCCTGATATTGACCGAGGGTGAACGGTCTTTGATTGAACGTGTTCGGCATGAGCTGAAGAGTGAGCTTAAACAGGTAATAATAACATTGCAGCCTAAAAAGTGCTTCATTGTATCATTCATGACTGAAGAGTGACCAACATGTTTGACGACTAACAAAAACTTCCTACCTCTAGGGGTACAAAGAAAAGCTGGTTGATATCAGGGAGGAGATCATGCGCAAGAGGAGAGCTGGTAAACTTCCCGGGGATACTGCAGCTACATTGAAAGCCTGGTGGCAAGCTCATTCCAAGTGGCCGTACCCTACCGTACGTGATACTACCATTTCCAAGCTTCATCTTGCTATTAGTTTCTGTCCATGACGAACAATTCCTGCCTGACCCATCCAGGAAGACGACAAGGCTCGCCTGGTGCAGGAGACGGGGTTACAACTGAAGCAGATCAACAATTGGTTCATCAACCAACGCAAAAGGAACTGGCACAGCAGCAACACAGCTTCCTCTAGCGAAAAGACCAAGAAGAAAAGGTAGCACACGGGAAAAGCCATATTTTTCCTTCTACTTGACAACCTTGCACATTCTTGTTTATGGCCTCCTTTTATGCATGTAAAAAAAGAAACGTTACAGGTAATGACGGCACGGAGCAATCGTGGTAGACTGGGTCCCAGATGAAACAAACTAGATGTAAACTATACTTTTATCATGAAGATGCTGCAGTACATCCTCTCCCTCTCTCTCTTCTCTCTCTGGTGGGGCAACTAGATACGAAGACGACGTGTTCACAAGCAAGTTCAAGGAGGCAGTCATTGGCAAAGAAGTGATCCATAGTTGACCAAAAGTGGTAGTGACTCCGGACGTACAGTGTGAGTGTTTTGCTAATGTAATTTGTATAAGCCCGTGTTGTATAACCGATGAACGGAAGGGAGCATTGTGTTGGTGTATGTACTTGTATATTCGATTCATCTTGTAACATTATGTTAGACAAACACGGATTGGGTGTTCTGTGGGTGTGACATACGGTGTGGCACCGTCTGAAACGAAACCTTTCTGTTTAAGCTGTACTGGAAGGCTAAGTTATGTGTAGTACAGTATTTGTAAGCTCATCTACGGATGATCACTTGCATATTTACCTGTGAATGTGGTGGCTCTGCAGGGTGCTAGGTTCATCCGTTCTGCCTAGGTATTATACGTGTAAATAAGAGTCGTATATGTAGTTTTGTAGATCGAGTTGTCTTGTGTTGATTAACCAACTGAATATGTAACCAGTGGTTAAAACAATATAGGCGTGTGTTTGGATTGTCAAACGGAACTCTTTCCTGCGTTCTGGGAGGCAGCAGATACGGCCAGACAAGCTAATACTGCAATGGTGTGATGTGACGTTCACAATATGTCGCACATAATGAAAGATCAGTAGCTCAATGTTTACTCATTATACACGGATTTGGCAGACTGAACCAGGCGCCGATTGCACTTATACCCAAATCTCCGGAGGCTTGCAGGGTGAAGGACTTTAGGCCGATATGTCTGCTCCACAGCGCACCAAAAATTGCTTCTAAACTGTTGGCTTCGAGGTTGAGTAGACGGATGCCGGAACTGGTGAATATAAACCAGTCGGCCTTCATCAAAGGGCGAAGTATACATGATAACTTCCTGTTGGTTAGACAGATGGCAAGGAGGCTTCACAAGAGGAAGGTCAGAGGGGTGCTTCTCAAGCTCGACATCACTAGAGCGTTTGACTCGTTGTCTTGGCCCTTTCTCTTTGAAGTCTTGAGAGCTAAGGGGTTCTCGGAGAGGTGGAGATCTTGGGTGGCAACGATGCTATCTACGGCAACTTCCAGAGTGTTGGTGAACGGCTGTGCAGGGGAGAAGTTCACGCATGCGTGTGGGCTTAGGCAGGGGGACTCGCTCTCGCCGCTCCTTTTTGTGATTGCAATGGACGTGCTCACGACAATTATTTGCAAGGCGCACGAAGATCAGGTGCTGGCGAGGATTAATGGATGTGGCCCGACACAGCGGCTGTCGCTGTATGCCGAGTGCCGACGATGTGGTACTATTCATCAAGCCGACGAGATCGGACCTGGCTTTTGTTAAAGAGGTTCTCAACATCTTTGGGGCAGCGTCAGGACTGAGGGTGAACTTTGAGAAATCCTCAGCTATCTTGATCCGAGGGGAAGGAGTGGACGAGGAACGGCTGCGGGACACCTTGCCATGGCAGCTCGAGAAGTTCCCGTGCAAGTACTTGGGGCTTTAAAGGCTTAAAGAGATCGGACTGGCAACCAATCATAGATGCAACCCTTCGGATTCTGCCGGGTTGGCAAAGAGGTATGGTGACAAGGCCGGGAAGACTCATCCTTGTCAATCAGGTCATGCGAGCGCGACCAACACATCACCTGATTATTGCTGAAGCTCCAAAATGGGCGGTGGAGGAAGTGAACAAAGGATGCCGGGCCTTCTTTTGGGCCGGTTCCGATGAGATACATGGAGGGAAATGTGTTGTGGCATGGGATAGGGTGTGCAAACCGAAGAATCTTGGAGGGCTGGGAGTGACTGATCCGCACAAGCACGACATTGCTCTGAGATTGAGATGGGAATGGCTGAAGAGAACGGATCCGTCGTGGCCATGGCAGGGGCTGTGCAACATGGTCGACAAACAGGCCCAGGAGGCGTTCACGAGCTTGGTTAGCTGGCAGATTGGGGATGGATCGCAAACGCTATTTTGGAAGGATCGATGGCTACATGGCTACACGGTAAAGGAGATTGCACCATTACTTGCGGGGAAAGTTAGGACCCAAGTGGCCAACAGGAGGTTGGTGAGAGGGGGGCTCTTTATGCACGCGTGGACAAACGACATTGGAGGAGAGCTGGATACGGAAGGCCTGACCCAATTCATTAGGTTATGGGAGGCTTTGTTAGAAGTTCAGTTGACACAGGAGGTGGAGGATAGACCGGTTTGGGCATGGAGCACCACTGGAATATACACGGCGGCATCGGCTTATAAGATGATGTGCGAAGGGGGGATCAGTTTCCAGTCGGCAGCCGCAATATGGAAGTGCCGGACACCGCTAGGGTGCAAAATCTTCATGTGGCTCGCCATACTGCATAGGCTCTGGACATCGGACCGGCGCGTGCGTCATGGGTTGCAAGATGCGATATCGCCATGCTATCTTTGCGACCAGGAAGAGGACACAATCGAACACATTCTGATGCAATGTGTGTTCGCCAGGCAGGTGTGGCACCTTTGTTTCGTGGAGACGGAGGCTAATTTGTCGCTCATGCCTACGGGACAAGAATCGCTCCAGGACTGATGGAACTCGGCTCGGAAGCAGATCACAAAAGCGCAGCGCAAGGACTTTGATGCTATGGTGATGCTCGTGTGTTGGTCCATCTGAAAGCAAAGGAATGAGAGAGTGTTCGGAAGAAATGATAATTGTAATGAACGAGGCACGTTTCAGGCCATCATGAGAGAGCGACACCTTTGGGCGATCGCAAGAAGGGGTGGAGTCCAATCGAGTCGTGAGTAGTCAGGTAGGTGGTGTGGAGTAGGGGTGGGTAGGTTCGCCGTGTGTGAGGCCTGCGTATGTAAAAACTCTTGTAATTATCTCTCTTCCTTCTATAAAATTAAGATACACCTTTAACGTACTCTTGAAAAAAAACTCATTATACACAGAAACTACCTTGAAGAAGAAGACATCCTCCATTCCTGTCTAGGAAAACCAATGCCACTGCTTCGACCACTATCCTACCGACTAAATCACAAGCTTCATGTCGACCCTGCCCTGATGGTCGCCAAAATAGAATCGTCCGGTGCCTCACTGTGTATTATCTTAGATAATAGATACACGCAATACGGCAATAGTGACAAATTTCATTGAAGTAACCATCTACTGTCATGAAAGCAAATTTCATTGAAGAAACCATCTACTACCATGAAAACAGAGGCTAAAATACCTTTTTTTAGAAAAAGAGGATGACCCCCGCCTCTGCATCTGAAAGATGCATGCGGTCACTTTATTGATTATTCTCGATGACCTTATAAAGTATTACAATAATATGCCTGAATCCGCCATCTTGACAACATATGCCACTACTCCTATCCAAATGATGAACGCTGCTTGGGTGCCGTAACTGCACCTGCAGTTGGGTCAATGGCATGTGGGCCAGCCGTCTGTTAGGCCCACATGTCATTGGCCCAACTGCAGGTGCAGTTACGGCACTGACGTTCAGTCCCCAAATGATGAAGGCTTGCTAGCTGGGCCACTACCCAGACCACTCATCTAAGCCTAACATTTAAATAATGAAGGGTTGCTAGCTGGGCCACTACCCAGATCACTCACCTAACCCTAACATCAAAAGCCGGAAGCCCCAGCCGAGCCACATACGGGGTCTGGGGTACAAACCGGTTCGATGCACTCATGTGTCGTCGCCGCCATCTTTCACAGGTCCGTCTTCAGAGCAAATATTGAGGCTTCTACCTTGTCTGGCCACTCAGCCATCGACGTCACTATGACACCAGACAGCTTCGTCCTCCTGCGCGAGTCCATCGCCACACATCGGAGGCCGAATCTCCGCTGCGCCACGCCGCCGAGATACGCCGCCATCAATGAGTAGGATGGAGCATAAAATACCTAAGCTCATAATCTTGTTGAGTTTGTTTTTTCTCTTGAACCTAGTCGGTACGCGTCGACTTTTAGAGCCACCCCCCCCCCCCCCCGGGTACACACATTGTCCCTTTTTACTCATTGAAGCTTAATAAAGTTTGTGTTGGCCTAAGGAAAAAAAGCTAAACCTCTCTATTCATTAGAACCCGTAAGTAACAGCATTCTTCGGTCTAACCTAAGAAACATGATTTGAAAAAGAAAATTGTATGCCGTTATAAAACAGACAGAAGTATCACGACGTTTACAGCCAAGCACATATTTCAAACATTATACTCATGAAAAAACAAAGGGCGCTGATAGGCGCCGGTGCGCCGGCCGAAAGTTTCGGCCGCTCTAGCCCAGGCCATTGAATGCGAGCCGCGCGGGTCGTTGGATCCAGGTAAAAAAAAAATGAATCGCCCCCGGCTTCTTCTTCCTCGAGCACTCGGGCTGGATCCGCATGCCTCGCTCAAGGAGCGCGGCGCCGCGCCTCTTGTCTCCTCCGGTGGCCGTCCTCGTCGCCGGCCCCCGTCGGTCTTCCTCATCACCGGTCCCCATCCCTTTCCAACCCCCTCGTCGCCGGTCCCCATCCTCGCCGGTCGTCCTCGCCGTCCCCTAGACCCATGCAACAGCCACACCTGCTGTTGCAGCTCTCGACGGCGCCGGTTGTTGCTCCGGGTTGTAGCTCCGTCACCGCCGCTCGCCATTGATGCTCGCTGCAAGGAATTGCGTCGACGACAGCTGCCAGTCAATCAACGCCGTTTGAATGGATGTAGCAAAAACTTCACTGGTAGTAGCAAAATTAAACTACGGTTGCAGCAAAAATCTTCTCGCCTTCGTCGCGAGGTTGCAGCTCCGCCTAGATGGACGTAGCAAAACCTTCGGCGGTAGTAGCAAAATCCTACTATGGTTGCAGCAAAATCGTCATCGCCGTCACGAGGTCGCAGCTCCCGCCTTGATGGATGTAGCAAAAAACTTTGCTGGTGGTAGCAAAAATCAACTACGGTTGAATCTTTATTATCTACGGTTGAAGCTTTTTGCGACACCTTGAAGCTTTTCCCTGTTGGCAGTAGCCAGCACCTAGCATCGGCATTCAATGTTTGAAGCTTTTTCCAACGCCGGTTGAAGCTTTATGCGATACCGGATGTAGCCTTTTGTTGTGGCAATGGTTGGTTCCAGCATCTGTCGCCACTGGCTGAAGCTTTTCGCCGCATCGGTTGTAGCTTTCCAGAATGCCGGTCAAAACATCAAGGGTGTCCCCATTGTGCTCTCAGCTCGACGTCCACCTCGAGCTCGTGTGCCATGGCCGCCCTGCCTGTGAGCTCGCAGGTGATGCCTCCCCTGTCGTAGTTGCGCCGGTGCTTGGCCCCCGACGAGCGTGGCCATGGCTTACGAGATGCAGTTGAGAGAGGGGAGGACACTAGCTCGGGGGCGGAGGAGGGGGGGGGGGGGGGGGAGGGGTGGGGGTCGGCTTCGGGGGTGCTCGCCGGAGAAGAAAGGGGGCTCGCTGGAGGAGATCGCAGGTTTGGACTTCCATGGTAGCCGGGGGAGATGGGGAAAAAAGTACTAGGAAAGGGAAGGAGAAGAAGGTGGGGATGGGGGGGAAGGATAACGTGGTGGGCCTAGCGCTGCGTGTGTGGACGAGACCGGCCGAAGCGTTCGGCGGGTGCGCCGTCTCCAAACGATTCCCAAAAACAAAAGTACTAACATTATTCATACTATTTTTTTATTCATAAAAACACACACACACACACAACACATCACGCACGACCACACATCACCACACGGATACGCCAACACTCCGACCGAGACGAGCTGCGTCGTACGAACGGCACCACGGCGAAGCGAATCCACCGTACGCCCCGACATTCACAGCGGCCGCCCTCCCGGCGAACCAGCGCGTATCGGCACGGCGCGGCGCCCTGCTCGCCGCCGGGGACCAGTTCGCGTCGTCGATCTGCACGCCGTGCCTGCTCCTCATCAGGCGGATCAGCGCGTCGGCGGCGCCCTCCTCCGCGGCGCACACGTCGCGGGCCACGTCCCCCGCCACCCGCAGCACGGTCCTGCACCAAGGGTGGCACCGCAGGGGGACCGTGGTCTGCACGGTGGCCAGGTACCCGTCCGACAGCCACCGCGTCGCGTACGCCGCCGGCGAGCCGCCGACCTGCCGGAGGACCTCGGCCAGCATGAGGCGGCGCGGGATCCGGACCACGACGCCTGCTTGCCCTGCACATTGAACCGGTCGGCTACTCGTCAAACAAATTAATACTCCATGCCATAATATTGGACACAGCTTCGGTGTCTTAAAGGTACATGCCTTTGGGTCACTGACATGTGGGCCATCCACCTGTTGGACCCACATGTCATAGACATAAAGGTAGGTGCCTTAAGGCATCGAAGCATTGTCCCATAATATTATAAACTACTCCTACATAGTACGAAATGCAAGCATACTGTCTGCGACCTGGGCTCGCTAGGCCCATATCCACCATCCAGCCCATGAAGGATACGAGACTACATATACAGAGGAGGCTGCTTCGTGCAACTCGGCTTGGATCAGAGGGCGGCTTCGGCCGAGGCTAGGATAGTTCGTGCTCTTCCCCTTCCTCCTTCCTAGCTTCCTGATCTTCTTCTTCCTTCAGATCTCCTCCTGTAATCTGAGGTTGTACTCTGAATTCATGGTGATTGAGTGAATCTCTAGTTGGACCCTAACGGTATTCAGAGCCATAGATCCTACCCCCAAATCCACACCAATTTTTTCCTTCCTCGTTCCCGAGCGTCCCCAGGCGCGCTTCCGCAACGGCGGCGTCGGCGTCACCAGCGACGACCGCGTCTACACGCAGCGCCGTCTCCGCCAACAGTTGGGCTGCGGCCTCCGTGTGGGTGCGGCGATGGCCACGGACATCTCTACGCCGACCACGACCTCCGCTCATCATGCATCAGCGACGAGGTTAGTTGCGTCTCAGTGTGCTCCGCACAGCACCTTCCCCACAACCAGTTCGAGCGCAGCCTCCGCGCGCCCGACGACACTCCCTGCGATGCATGCCGACCTCAACCTCAAGCGCAACACCACCGAGGACGACTTCACTCTGTCGGCGCCCACCACGTGCTCGACAGATTTCCAGAGAGGCTATACAGGCATGGTTTTGTCCATGCCGACCAAGGTGTTGTCTACCACCGATTCGGTTGTGTGCGAGGTGCATGAGGGCGCTGACGGCTTCACCTCCGCGGCAATCTCCCTGAGCTTCACCAATGAATTCCATGAGGTGACTGACGCGCATGTTTCTGAAGCTGCTCCAACCACCGACCCACCCGCACACCACCTGTTCGGCCAAATTCCAAATCGGCAGGATCCTGCTGAAGATCGTGTTCTTAGCATCACCATTTCCCTGGTGCATCACCCTATCTCTGAAGACATCCTACAAGACATTTTTAAGCCATATGGAGTGGAACAGATCATAGTCTATCCAAGGGCCACAACTCTCCGGGGATCAGTTTATGTGCCAACCGAGGTCAAGTTCAAATCAGGGCTTGCTGCATCGAAGGCTCATACTGATTGGCATTGCCAGTACATCTACAAGGGGTCTTGTTTCCTCCGTGTCAACCAGGCTTTTCCTGATTTTTCCCATGTGATCAAGGAGAAGAAAGGGTTGCAGCTGGCAGCATGTCTTGCCCAGTTCAAGCCTAATTTGGAAGGGGGCTCCACTGATCTGTTGGCAGCCATGAATGAGACAGAATCAACGGCCTCACTGAAGCTCGTGCCCGCTTTGGAGCATCCTTGCAACACGAGCGTAGTGTCAACCCCGATAACTACCTCGGCGACGATGGTGTCACATCCCTCTACACCGACCTCAGCAGCGGCCGCGACCGTGTCGGCTGTGTGTGCAGTGAATCAGGATGAAAGTGTGCCAACCTCTGAGGTGTCCATCAGTCGTTCAGCAGTGGCTTCCATGGCGAGGGACATCGCCGCTCCTAGCTGGTCTCCGGTGTGCCTTATTGCCACCAATGCCGCGCTAGCCCCTGCAGTGCCATCCAGATGCGATCATGCACTACAGGACGCTACGGCGGTTTTCGTCCAGGCCGCGCCGACATCATGTGGCGTCGACATCACCCTGGCAGTGCCTACTAGGAGATTGGTGTTGGCCCCCAACACTGGCACCAACTCATGTGGCCTTGGAAATGAAGAGCGCCCGGCTTGGCCGCCTCCGGAACTGCAGATTTTGCACGCAACTGGTATTCAACATCTGCAGCTGTGTTCTCCTTGCTTAATTTCAACACAATTGCAAGCTATTCATGATCATGTTTATAAGTGGCTGAAGGTTGGGAGTGGAAATGTCAAGAAAAAGGTGCAGGTGCTACGACCCATGCCATGGCCATCGTTCAAGTATATTTCCGAGGTAGACTATCACTGGTATGTTGCACGGTTGCTACTGGAACTCTCCTGTGTACATTCAGTTATCCCTATCAGCACTGCACATGTTGGTTGGATGCATAAGATGCTGCTCAATAGTTTGGGTACTTGGTTTGGCTGCAACATCCCTGGAACTATTTCCATGAGCAAATCATTTGCACTAATTCCAGGAGAGGATGCAAGTCTCCATCAGCAGGAAGTAACTTCTTATAAGGTCTCCAGTTTTGCTTGTATGAGCTATGATCCTGGCATTATTTCATTTGACTTGACAATTGCTTGTATGAGCTATGAATGGGTGCAGGAACTTCATCATGAGTCTCCAGTTGATCACCCAGTAGAATCCGAACCTGAGCCCTCATGGCAGTCACGTAAATCAATTTCAACTGTTGATATATCAGTCTGCACTACCTTTGAAGTCCATGGGAAGTTGATGCATGTGGTGGTACATCAAATCAAGTCAACAAGCAGGAACAGGATAATGAGAACAGCTAGTTATCTGATGTGCTGGCATCCAAGGGTTCCTATGGTGCATTCGTTTGGTTCAGAATTTTTTCAGTGGGAGATTGCATGGGCACTCGATTGGGGGTGTTCAGATGGTGGCAATGAACCCAAGCATTTATTCACTAACAAGCCTCAAATTTGTTTTTGCAATGTGATTATCTATTGGCCTGATCGCTATCCTATGCTATCTAGTTTTGAACTGCAGCAATGGAGGATAGCCTGGTTCTTAAGTCCTATGCTATTGCAATCTGACCTTCAGTTTGGCAGTCTTGCATATGATTTGATAATAGGCTCTGGCAATATTTCCTTTGACCTGATATTTGCTAGTACGAGGTATGCATGTGTGAAAGAATTTCATCCTGAATCTCCAATTACTAAGGCAAATGGTATGTTCCTTGCTAAAGTAATTGCAGCTGTCGCTCACATTGCATCGTTGCCCAAGCTGACATCTTCTGATGGAAGCCCAGTATACATGCAAGTCCGTATTCATGAGCTGGTGATTGGTGGTTTCTTGCAAGACAGGGTTAGCTCATGTCTCGGTTTACCGGGCTCTGAAAATTTTGAATGGACAGTTGCATGGTCAGTTAATTCGACGTGTTCTGAAACTGCTAGCTGTTGGGTTGATCATGTTGCTGTTTGCCAACCAATCGCACATCAGTTCATGAAACTTAACACGGGCAGCAAACAAGACAAAGGTCTCTTCTTGGTTGTTTGTTTCGGTTTGGTGCTACAAATGCCTTGGGATCTTGATGGTTTTAATCGAAATCGGCTGGAGATCAAGCAAAAAATCATGGAAATTGCTCCGTGGGCACGAGGATGGCAGATTTTTATGGCGCTGATGTACTATTGTGACCACTTCTTCGACGGTTTGGCTACGTGTTCTACTTCGACCAAGTCCGTGCCGACCAAGACTAATACCTCAACACCTTTCTCAATTGGGACCCCATCCGCCACGACGACGACTACATCAACCTCGTTGAAGGTATTGCAAGTACAATGGGACCCCGGAGGTTGGCATGGTATCGGCTTGAGGGCAAGCCGATTCTTATGGAGGGGGGATTGTCAGTGACCTGGGCTCGCTGGGCCCATATCCACCATCCAGCCCATGAAGGATACGAGACTACATATACAGAGGAGGCTGCTTCGTGCAACTCGGCTTGGATCAGACGGCGGCTTCGGCCGAGGCTAGGATAGTTCGTGCTCTTCCCCTTCCTCCTTCCTAGCTTCCTGATCTTCTTCTTCCTTCAGATCTCCTCCTGTAATCTGAGGTTGTACTCTGAATTCATGGTGATTGAGTGAATCTCTAGTTGGACCCTAACACATACATTCTCTGTTGCAGAGCACACTGCATGTACACACCGATGCACGGCGGGGGCTAGATGAGGTACCGATTTTCGCACGAGAATCCATCGATGACGACGCACAAAACCTCGCAGATCACCTACGACGAGGAGCCCACGGGTGTACCCGACGCGTCCTACGGCTTCACTCGCGCGCAAGCTGAGGAGTCCACGCAGAGTACCAAGTTACTTTATACATATGGATCGGACCGACGTATGAGTTTTTTCTTTTTTGAGAACACGAACCGACATATGAGTGGAGCGGACAAATGGTAACCATTAGCACACATGGACAACACGTATCATCACGCAGCTTCGCCCGGCTGCCTGCAAACGACACGCAGTAGGCAAACGTGTAGGCTTCCGACTGAACCGCAGGGCGGAATCGCCAGTTCGCCACGGCAACCAGAGCCGGATACATGTTCCAGGAGTGACACGCAGCCGGGAAAGAAATTTTCTACCACATCGCCGATCATATATTGAAACTAGAAGAACGCCCGTGCGTTGCAACGGGACCACATTAACTTTAAGAGTTCAATATTACGACATTGGCGATCTTTTTTACCATCAAATCCTCACACACACAGACACACACTCTCCCTCCCTCTTCCTCACTCTCTATCCCCCTCTTCCTCTCTCTCTAACACACACATATATCCATCTTATTGGGTACGGGACCATAATCCATCTATTTCACACATACACGCTAGTGCATAACAATATGGATTATGTGTATTATATTTGCCACCAGAACTGAGGGAATTAATTTCATGTAAATCGACCAGCCATAGCTCCAAGAATACGCGGACGAGGTGGCTCGGGTCGGCGTTGGCGCCGTCCAGCACGGGCCACGGGCCCGCTTTCAAGTGCACGTGCAATGCACGTCTTTACAAATATTATAACCAGATGTGAGAAATCACATGCATAGAAAAGACATTTTGATAGCAATCCAGATACCATACTCAATTGAATACCTAACCTGGACAATACTCTTATTTCTATGCGCCAGAAAAAATGGAATAACAAAGCTAAGTATGCCTACATACGCTCAGATTATATATAAGAATCTTGGGTGAACAATTGCAACAAAGCACTAAGCAGCGATAAATTTAAATAAAAAATTCATTAACTATGCAGGCAGCAGGCTTGTTACAACATAGAGAGATAGGAAAATGTCACCTCCAGTAATGTAGCGCAAAGGAGTGGAACGAAGCATGAATGAGAGGTTGTCTGTTCTTCTCCATGTACATGGATCAGCAGTAGAGGCCAAGTATATAAGTACTTGACTGAACTCCACTCTTCATGTACGGAGAGCCATGTCACCTTCTCGCCGCTGCAGCATGGGAGGACGGCTGGTTCACGTGACCCTCCAGCTGGGGGATCCATGGTGGCTGACCGTCGAGCTTGAGGCAGAGAAGTTGAGGGCAGCAGTGGCGAGATCCATGCCGGCCAACCGGGCGAAGAGGAGGTCGTCGGGGAGGGACACATCTTAAAGATCCGGTCACCACGCGACCTGAAGAGCAATAGTGATCTCCACAAGCTGTAGGCCGACGGCGTGCTCCATCCCCTGCGATGGGGTGACCATGGCGGTGGCCACAGCTCCTCATGCTCGCCTCGATCTCGGCGACACACCCTGAGTGTAGGAGGCAGCAACGACCTCGACGAAATCATGGCCTCCATCCCAGAACGCATGAAGGACCTCGGCCCCGTCGCTACTCCTCCCGCCGTAGTCGCACGCGGCAGCGAACCGTGGGTAGGAGGGCAGGCGGCATCGCCTCGGCTGACGGCAGGGAGCAGCATTGATTTCGGGTAGGTGGCATCGCGAGGACGGCCGCGGCCGCGGGGAAGCACCCCGATCATGCTGCCAGGCGAATCCTTCTCCTCCGATCCCCTATCCCCGAAGATTGCGTCGCCGCCCCGGTCGTGTTGTTTCCATATATTATGCCATTTTTTCCTGTACCTAAACAAACGCGGGCGAGCGGATGGCAGAGTTTTGGTCCGCCCTCTAAAATTGCTAAACGCACTTTTGGTGAGGATTATTGTTAATAAATGAATTCAATCATGTCGCTCTAAATAAATGGATTCAATCATGTGACTCTAATTACTTCGGATTGTTATGTGCACACTAAGCGGGGTGCAGTTAGGAAAGAAAATGTTTTCTAATTAAAGTGATTGAGTGATTTAAGATAAGGTTAATTAATTTAGATTTGATTTTTAGTGATTGTTAGTAAAGTACGATGCGTCTTTAAAATATTTTATTTGTTTCCTTAAAATCTATTATTTGTTTCCTAAAGAAATTTGCAATAATGGAAGGTATCGGTTGATTTGGATAAGTTAGTAAATTTAGATCCGTGATTGCGTGCATGTTTGAAAAGTGCTGATTTGCAAGAAAAGAACTGAGGGGTAAATAAACCGGTGAATAAGAAACCAGCATCGAAAAAAATCTACAACGGTTAACCTACGAAGAAAACGGACGAAAGTGGTGGGACGAAAAAAACCTGGAAGCGAGACTACCAACTACTTCATTAGGAGTAGAGACAATAGGCCCACATATAGCTCACCAAGCCCAAATAAACGGAGAAATAAAACGACAGAAATGAACGGGCATTTCCTTCAAGCAGCAGTGGTACCCTCTATTCTTTAGTTTTTGGGTTGCTGGTACCTTCTACTCTTAGACCAACTCCAACACAGACCCATTTCGTTTGGCCGCGTCCAATTTTTTTTTTTGGGAAAAGAACTTTCATTAATCAGCCATGATGATTACATTCAGAATCAACAATGCTAGCTATCTCCATAGGGCCGCGTTCAAATTTGAATGCAAGCGAACTGAAAACACCGCACCCACGCAAATAGTTGGTTGTCCGTTTGAACCCATTTTCAGTCCAAATTTGGATCGGGTTTGCGTCCTGGCGGACACACTGCGGACGCCCACATCGTCCTCCTCTTGTCCTCCCCGGCCCGCCCGCTTGTAGCACACAGGTCAACCCCCCTCCCAACCAGCACCATGCCCTCTTTACCCAATCCCTGCCGTCGTCCACTTTCGACCTTTGAGCCATCGCCCTACCCATCACCGTCGCAACCACCGATGGCCCCACCTTTTGCCGCATCCATCAGCGCCCACTTTTGTCATCATCATCGCCGCCGCTTCCTGGCCCTGCTTAGTCCCCGGCCACCGCTGGCAGCCCACCGCTACCCTCAGGATCACCATCGGATGATGCAGGATTTGACATACCTGCCACTTCTGTCTCCATGGACAGGCCAAGGAGGATTCCATTCACCGGCTGCGACTCATCACCGCCCCAACCCCGTCATCACCGGCAATGTGTTTGGCAGTTTGCCCGACTCACCCGAGGTATGGTTTCATCATGGTGGACAGCTCAGATTAGTTTTTTTACAACAACTTCATGTGTTCATCATATGAAGAATCATCCGACGACGACGATGATGTTGTGATAGACTTTGGCGTCAATGAGCACATTGCTAGGCAGCAACCAAGGTTAAGGGGATCGATCCCAGGCCATGCTCCGGGGTTGAATAGTAGGAGAAAGAGAGAGAGAGAGAGAGAGAGAGAGAGAGAGAGAGAGGCCATTGCCTATGTACAACGATTATTTCAAGTACAAAGACTCACTATTCCCTCCCAAGCTTTCTGGCGACGCTTTTGGATGGGCCATGTGTTCAACTGTATTTGGGAGGGCGTGACGGTGTATGATGATTACTTCAAATAGAAGAATGATGTCCTTGGAAATGTTGGCTTCTCCTCTTATCAAAAATGTATTGCAGTTGTTGGAATGCTTGCATACGCAATTCCCGGTGACTGTGTGGATGATTATGTGCGCATAGGTGAGTTCAAATGCCTTGCACCATTGTACATGTTCTGCAAAGTTGTAGTTGTAGTGTTTGGTCCGGAGTACTTTAAAGAACCAAATGCTCAAGATACTACTTGGTTGTTAGTGACCAATGGATCAAGAGGCTTCCCGAAAATGCTTGGAAGCATATATTTTATGCACTGAAAGTGAAAGAACTGTCCATTTGCTTGGCAAGGGCAATACAAGTGACATGTTAAATCTTGCATGGTCATACTTGAAGCTATGACTGTTGGAAAATATGCCCTAGAGGCAATAATATTGTATTATTATATTTTCATTATTCATAATTAAGAGTTTATATTTCATGCCATAACTGCTATGATCCTGAAATATGCGATTCAATGGAAAACTCATATGCACGTGTGAAATAATAAACAGTGACAATAGGTTCCCGGTCTCGCCTCTAAGACCGGGTCAATGTTTTTGGTGATCATGTTTTCCGAATATCGTTAAGTGTAACGTGAAGGAAATATGCCCTAGAGGCAATAATAAAGTTATTATTTATTTCCTCATATCATGATAAATGTTTATTATTCATGCTAGAATTGTATTACCCGGAAACATAATACATGTGTGAATACATAGACAAACATAGTGTCACTAATATGCCTCTACTTGACTAGCTTGTAAATCAAAGATGGTTAAGTTTGCTAACCATAGACATGAGTTGTCATTTGATTAACGGGATCACATCATTAGGAGAATGATGTGATTGACTTGACCCATTCCGTTAGCTTAGCACTTGATCATTTAGTATGTTGCTATTGCTTTCTTCATGACTTATACATGTTCCTATGACTATGAGATTATGTAACTCCCATTTACCGGAGGAACACTTTGTGTGCTACTAGACGTCACAACGTAACTGGGTGATTATAAATGTGTTCTACAGGTGTCTCCAAAGGTACTTGTTGAGTTGACATATTTCGAGATTAGGATTTGTCACTCCGATTGTCGGAGAGGTATCTCTGGGCCCTCTCGGTAATGCACATCACTATAAGCCTTGCAAGCAATATAGCTAATGAGTTAGTTACGAGATGATGCATTACGTAACGAGTAAAGAGACTTGCAGGTAACGAGATTGAACTAGGTATTGGATACCGACGATCGAATCTCGGGCAAGTAACATACCGATGACAAAGGGAACAACGTATGTTGTTATGCGGTTTGACCGATAAAGATCTTTGTAGAATATGTAGGAACCAATACGAGCATCCAGGTTCCGCTATTGGTTATTGACTGAAAATGAGTCTCGGTCATGTCTACATAGTTCTCGAACCCGCAGGGTCCACACGCTTAAAGTTTTGTTGACAGTTTTATTATGAGTTTATAAGTTTTGATGTACCTAAGGTTGTTCGGAGTCCCGGATATGATCACGGACTTGACGAGGAGTCTCGAAATGGTCGAGACATAAAGATCGATATATTGGACGACTATATTTGGACACAGGAAGGGTTTCGGGTGAGATTGGGACAATACCGGAGCTCCGGGAGGTTATCGGAACCCCCTGGAGGTATATGGGCCTTATTGGGCCTTAGTGTAAAGGAGGGAGAAAGAGCAAAGGAGGGGGCGCCCCCCCAAGCCCAATCCGAATTGGGAGGGGGGCCGGCCCCCCCTTTCCTTCTTCCCTCCCACCTCTTTCTTCCCTCTCCCTCTCCTAATAGGAAAGGGGGAGTCCTACTCCTGGTTGGGGTTGGACTCCCACCCTAGAGTGCGCCACCCCCCTTGGCCGGCCCCCTCCTCCACTCCTTTATATACGGGGGAGGGGGGCACCCCATAGACACAACAATTGATCATTGATCTCTTAGCTGTGTGCGGTGCCCCCCTCCACCATAGTTCTCCTCGATAATATTGTAGCGGTGCTTAGGCGAAGCCCTGCGACGGTAGAACATCAATATCGTCACCACGCCGTCGTGCTGACGAAACTCTTCCCCGACATTCTGCTGGATCGGAGTACGGGGAACGTCATCGAGCTGAACGTGTGCAAGAACTCGGAGGTGCCGTAGTTTCGGTGCTTGATCGGTCGGGCCGTGAAGACGTACGACTACATCAACCGCGTCCTTCCGCTTTCGGTCTACGAGGGTACGTGGACACACTCTCCCCTCTCGTTTCTATGCATCACCATGATCTTGTGTGTGCGTAGGATTTTTTTTGAAATTACTACGTTCCCCAACAGTGGCATCCGTGCCAGGTTTTATGCGTTGATGTTATATGCATGAGTAGAACAAAGTGAGTTGTGAGCGATACAAGTCATACTGCTTACCAGCATGTCATACTTTGATTCAGCGATATTGTTGGATGAAGCGGCCCGGACCGACATTACGCGTACGCTTATGCAAGACTGGTTTTATCGCCGTGCTTTGCACACAGGTGACTAGCGGGTGTCTGTTTCTCCAACTTTAGTTGAACCGAGTGTGGCTATGCCCGGTCCTTGCGAAGGTTAAAACAACACTAACTTGATGAACTATCGTTGTGGTTTTGATGCGTAGGTAAGAACAGTTCTTGCTAAGCCCATAGCAGCCACGTAAAACTTGCAACAACAAAGTAGAGAACGTCTAACTTGTTTTTGCAGGGCATGTTGTGATGTGATATGGTCAAGACGTGATGCTATATTTTATTGTATGAGATGGTCATGTCTTGTAACCGAAGTTATCGGCAACTGGCAGGAGCCATATGGTTGTCGCTTTATTGTATGAAATGCAATCGCCCTGTAATTGCTTTACTTTATCACTAAGCGGTAGCGATAGTCGTAGAAGCAATAGTTGGCGAGACGACATCAATGCTATGATGGAGATCAAGGTGTCGCCCCGGTGACGATGGTGATCATGACGGTGCTTCAGAGATGGAGATCACAAGCACAAGATGATGATGGCCATATCATATCACTTATATTGACTGCATGTGATGTTTATCTTTTATGCATCTTATCTTGCTTTGATTGACGGTAGCATTATAAGATGATCTCTCACTATTCAAGATAAAAGTGTTCTCCCTGAGTATGCACCGTTGGCAAAGTTCATCGTGCCCAGACACCACGTGATGATCGGGTGTGATAAGCTCTACGTCCATCTACAACAGGTGCAAGCCAGTTTTGCACACGCAGAATACTCAGGTTAAACTTGACGAGCCTAGCATATGCAGATATGGCCTCAGAACACCGAGACCGAAAGGTCGAGCGTGAATCATATAGTAGATATGATCAACATAGTGATGTTCACCATTGAAAGCTACTCCATTTCACGTGATGATCGGTTATGGTTTAGTTGATTTGGTCACGTGATCACTTAGATGATTAGAGAGATGTCTATCTAAGTGGGAGTTCTTAAATAATATGATTAATTGAACTTAAATTTATCATGAACTTAGTACCTGATAGTATTTTGCTTGTCTATGTTTGTTGTAGATAGATGGCTCGTGCTGTTGTTCCGTTGAATTTTAATGCGTTCCTTGAGAAAGCAAAGTTGAAAGATGATGGTAGCAATTACACGGACTGGGTCAGTAACTTGAGGATTATCCTCATTGCTGCACAGAAGAATTATGTCGTGGAAGCACCGCTGGGTGACAAACCTACTGCAGGAGCAACACCAGATGTTGTGAACGTCTGGCAAAGCAAAGCTGATGACTACTCGATAGTTCAGTGTGCCATGCTTTATGGCTTAGAACCGAGACTTCAACGACGTTTTGAACGTCATGGAGCATATGAGATGTTCCAGGAGTTGAAGTTAATATTTCAAGCAAATGCCCGAATTGAGAGATATGAAGTCTCCAATAAGTTCTATAGCTGCAAGATGGAGGAGAATAGTTCTATCAGTGAGCATATACTCAGAATGTCTGGGTATAACAATCACTTGATTCAACTGGGAGTTAATCTTCTGGATGATAGCGTCATTGACAGAATTCTTCAATCACTGCCACCAAGCTACAAGAGCTTCGTAATGAACTATAATATGCAAGGGATGGAAAAGACAATTCCCGAGCTCTTCGCAATGCTAAAAGCTGCGGAGGTAGAAATCAAGAAGGAGCATCAAGTGTTGATGGTCAATAAGACCACCAGTTTCAAGAAAAAAGGCAAATGGAAAAAGAAGGGGAACTTCAAGAAGAACAACATACAAGTTGCTGCTCAAGAGAAGAAACCCAAGTCTAGACCTAAGCCTGAGACTGAGTGCTTCTACTGCAAGCAGACTGGTCACTGGGAGCGGAACTGCCCCAAGTATTTGGCGGATAAGAAGGATGGCAAGGTGAACACAGGTATATGTGATATACATGTTATTGATGTGTACCTTACCAGAGCTCGCAGTAGCACCTGGGTATTTGATACTGGTTCTGTTGCTAATATTTGCAACTCGAAACAGGGACTACAGATTAAGCGGACACTGGCTAAGGACGAGGTGACGATGCGCGTGGGAAATGGTTCCAAAGTCATTGTGATCGCCGTCGGCACGCTACCTCTACATCTACCTTCGGGATTAGTTTTAGATCTAAATAATTGTTATTTGGTGCCAGCGTTGAGCATGAACATTATATCTGGATCTTGTTTGATGCGAGATGATTATTCATTTAAATCTGAGAATAATGGTTGTTCTATTTATATGAGTAATATATTTGATGGTCATGCACCTTTAAAGAGTGGTCTATTTTTGATGAATCTCGATAGTAGTGATACACATATTCATAATGTTGAAGCCAAAAGATGCAGAGTTGATAATGATAGTGCAACTTATTTGTGGAACTGCCGTTTAGGTCATATTGGTGTAAAGCGCATGAATAAACTCCATACTGATGGACTTTTGGAATCACTTGATTATGAATCACTTGGTACTTGCGAACCATGCCTCATGGGCAAGATTACTAAAACGCCGTTCTCCGGTACTATGGAGAGAGCAACTGGTTTGTTGGAAATCATACATACTGATGTATGTGGTCCAATGAATGTTGAGGCTCGTGGCAGATATCGTTATTTTCTCACCTTCACAGATGATTTGAGCAGATATGGGTATATCTACTTAATGCAACATAAGTCTGAAACATTTGAAAAGTTCAAAGAATTTTAGAGTGAAGTTGAAAATCATCATAACAAGAAAATAAAGTTTCTACGATCTGATCGTGGAGGAGAATATTTGAGTTATGAGTTTGGTTTACATTTGAAGCAATGCGGAATAGTTTCGCAACTCACGCCACCTGGAACACCACAGCGTAATGGTGTGTCCGAACGTCGTAATCGTACTTTACTAGATATGGTGCGATCTATGATGTCTCTTACTGATTTACCGCTATCGTTTTGGGGTTATGCTTTAGAGACGGCCGCATTCACGTTAAATAGGGCACCATCAAAATCCATTGAGACGACGCCTTATGAACTGTGGTTTGGCAAGAAACCAAAGTTGTTGTTTCTTAAAGTTTGGGGCTGCGATACTTATGTGAAAAAGCTTCAACCTGATAAGCTCGAACCCAAATCGGAGAAATGTGTCTTCATAGGATACCCAAAGGAAACTATTGGGTACACCTTCTATCACAGATCCGAAGGCAAGACATTTGTTGCAAAGAATGGATCCTTTCTAGAGAAGGAGTTTCTCTCGAAAGAAGTGAGTGGGAGGAAAGTAGAACTTGATGAGGTAACTGTACCTGCTCCTTTATTGGAAAATAGTTCATCACAGAAACCGGTTCCTGTGATGACTACACCAATAAGTGAGGAAGGTAATGATGATGATCATGAAACTTCAGAACAAGTTACTACAGAACCTCGTAGGTCAACCAGAGTAAGATCCGCACCAGAGTGGTACGGTAATCCTATTTTGGAGGTCATGTTACTTGACCATGGCGAACCTACGAACTATGAGGAAGCGATGATGAGCCCAGATTCCGCAAAATGGCTTGAAGCCATGAAATCTGAGATGGGATCCATGTATGAGAACAAAGTGTGGACTTTGGTTGACTTGCCCGATGATCGGCAAGCCATAGAGAATAAATGGATTTTTAAGAAGAAGACTGACGCTGATGGTAATGTTACTGTCTACAAAGCTTGACTTGTTGCAAAAGGTTTTCGACAAGTTCAAGGGGTTGACTACGATGAGACTTTCTCACCCGTAGCGATGCTTAAGTCTGTCCGAATCATGTTAGCAATTGCCGCATTTTATGATTATGAAATTTGGCAAATGGATGTCAAAACTGCTTTCCTGAATGGATTTCTGGAAGAAGAGTTGCATATGATGCAACCAGAAGGTTTTGTCAATCCAAAGGATGCTAAAAAAGTGTGCAAGCTCCAGCAATCCATTTATGGACTGGTGCAAGCCTCTCGGAGTTGGAATAAACGCTTTGATAGTGTGATCAAAGCATATGGTTTTATACAGACTTTTGGAGAAGCCTATATTTACAAGAAAGTGAGTGGGAGCTCTGTAGCATTTCTAATATTATATGTGGACGACATATTATTGATTGGAAATGATATAGAATTTCTGGATAACATAAAAGGATACTTGAATAAAAGTTTTTCAGTGAAAGACCTCAGTGAAGCTGCTTACATATTAGGCATCAAGATCTATAGAGATAGATCGAGACGCTTAATTGGACTTTCACAAAGCACATACCTTGATAAAGTTTTGAAAAAGTTCAAAATGGATCAAGCAAAGAAAGGGTTCTTGCCTGTAATACAAGGTGTGAAATTGAGTCAGACTCAATGCCCGACCACTGCAGAAGATAGAGAAAAAATGAAAGAAGTTCCCTATGCTTCAGCCATAGGCTCTATCATGTATGCAATGCTGTGTACCAGACCTGATGTGTGCCTTGCTATTAGTTTAGCAAGGAGGTACCAAATTAATCCAGGAGTAGATCACTGGACAACGGTCAAGAACATCCTGAAATACCTGAAAAGGACTAAGGATATGTTTCTCGTTTATGGAGGTGACAAAGAGCTAGTCGTAAATGGTTACGTCGATGCAAGCTTTGACACTGATCCGGACGATTCTAAATCGCAAACCGGATACGTGTTTATATTAAACAGTGGAGCTGTCAGTTGATGCAGTTCTAAACAAAGCGTCGTAGCGGGATCTACATGTGAAGCGGAGTACATAGCTGCTTCGGAAGCAGCAAATGAAGGAGTCTGGATGAAGGAGTTCATATCCGATCTAGGTGTCGTACCTAGTGCACCGGGTCCAATGAAAATCTTTTGTGACAATACTGGTGCAATTTCCTTGGCAAAGGAATCCAGATTTCACAAGAGAACCAAGCATATCAAGAGACGCTTCAATTCGATCCGGGACCAAGTCCAGGTGGGAGACATAGAGATTTGCAAGATACATATGGATCTGAATGTAGCAGACCCGTTGACTAAGCCTCTTCCACGAGCAAAACATGATCAACACCAAGACTCCATGGGTGTTAGAATCAATACTGCGTAATCTAGATTATTGACTCTAGTGCAAGTGGGAGACTGAAGGAAATATGCCCTAGAGGCAATAATAAAGTTATTATTTATTTTCTCATATCATGATAAATGTTTATTATTCATGCTAGAATTGTATTACTCGAAAACATAATACATGTGTGATACATAGACAAACATAGTGTCACTAGTATGCCTCTACTTGACTAGCTCGTAAATCAAAGATGGTTAAGTTTCCTAACCATAGACATGAGTTGTCATTTGATTAACGGGATCACATCATTAGGAGAATGATGTGATTGACTTGACCCATTCCGTTAGCTTAGCACTTGATCGTTTAGTATGTTGCTATTGCTTTCTTCATGACTTATACATGTTCCTATGACTATGAGATTATGTAACTCCCGTTTACCGGAGGAACACTTTGTGTGCTACCAAACGTCACAACGTAACTGGGTGATTATAAAGGTGCTCTACAGGTGTCTCCAAAGGTACTTGTTGAGTTGACATATTTCGAGATTAGGATTTGTCACTCCGATTGTCGGAGAGGTATCTCTGGGCCCTCTCGGTAATGCACATCACTATAAGCCTTGCAAGCAATGTAGCTAATGAGTTAGTTACGAGATGATGCATTACGTAACGAGTAAAGAGACTTGCCGGTAACGAGATTGAACTAGGTATTGGATACCGACGATAGAATCTCGAGCAAGTAACATACCGATGACAAAGGGAACAACGTATGTTGTTATGCGGTTTGACCGATAAAGATCTTCGTAGAATATGTAGGAACCAATATGAGCATCCAGGTTCCGCTATTGGTTATTGACCGGAAACGAGTCTCGGTCATGTCTACATAGTTCTCGAACCCGTAGGGTCCGCACGCTTAAAGTTTCGTTGAGAGTTTTATTATGAGTTTATAAGTTTTGATGTACCGAAGGTTGTTCGGAGTCCCGGATATGATCACGGGCTTGACGAGGAGTCTCGAAATGGTCGAGACATAAAGATCGATATATTGGACGACTATATTTGGACACCGGAAAGGTTCCGGGTGAGATTGGGACAATACCGGAGCTCCGAGAGGTTATCGGAACCCCCCGGGAGGTATATGGGCCTTATTGGGCCTTAGTGGAAAGGAGGGGGCGCGCCCCCCCAAGCCCAATCCGAATTGGGAGGGGGGCCGGCCCCCCTTTCCTTCTTCCCCCTAATAGGAAAGGGGGGGAGTCCTACTCCCGGTTGGGGTTGGACTCCCACCCTAGGGCGCGCCACCCCCCTTGGCCGGCCCCCTCCTCCACTCCTTTATATAGGGGGAAGGGGGGCACCCCATAGACACAACAATTGATCACTGATCTCTTAGCCGTGTGCGGTGCCCCCCTCCACCATAGTTCTCCTCGATAATATTGTAGCGTTGCTTAGGTGAAGCCCTGCGACGGTAGAACATGAATATCGTCACGACGCCGTCGTGCTGACGAAACTCTTCCCCGACATTCTACTGGATCGGAGTACGGGGAACGTCATCGAGCTGAACGTGTGCAAGAACTCGGAGGTGCCATAGTTTCGGTGCTTGATCGGTCGGGCCATGAAGACGTACAACTACATCAACCGCGTTGTGCTAACGCTTCCGCTTTCGGTCTACGAGGGTACGTGGACACACTCTCCCCTCTCGTTGCTATGCATCACCATGATCTTGTGTGTGTGTAGGATTTTTTTTGAAATTACTACGTTCCCCAACATAATGATAGTCCTAGAAACAACATTGAGGTGTTATGTTAGAAGAACGATAATATTGAATCGACCCAACACTTGTTTGTTATACTATGTGATTATATCGTCTGAAATCATCTGTTATAACACAGAATGTTAGTATGTGTTTTAGATCCTCAAAACATGAGAGTGTCTTGGTCACTTCCTACTAGACGATGGTCTTTGGGGTTGCTCAAACGTCATCTTATCAAGGTGATCATAACGACAACTTTCAGGTTCACCTAAAAGTTTGACAAGTAACCAGATAGCTCAAGAGTGGGATTTTCTCCTCCGATGATGGAGAGATATTCTTAGGTACCTCTCAGTGTGAAGGCATCCATCATTGTCTGGCCAGACATAGGTGACTACGTCACGGGGATGCCGGAACACTTCAACGAGAAAGAAGAACAAAACTGGTAACGGAAGCAACGGTATAGTGAGCATGGTGATGACTCAAGAGGATACTGATGTACACCGGGTTTTGTAAAGTATTGCGAAGAAAAGGGAACATCACATGATAACCAAAGGTTCGCTCTCATATCATTCGTGTAATCATAGGGACCGATATGGATATCCACGGTTCCGCTATCAGTTATTGAACGAAGGGGTTTCGTTCATGTCTATGGTTTACCGAACCTACGGGGTCACAAGCTTAATGTAATCATGATCTGCTGAGTGTTAGTGTGACAGGAGTGATGAGAATATATTTGTGGAATTGTTTCATTAATATCCAGAATAGTTCTGATAGGTTCTGGAAGCATTTCGGGGTCATCGGAAGGGTTTCAGTGAATATCGGGTAATAAGGGGTATTACCAATTAATTATATATATAGGTGGAAAATGTTTCTGGGGATGTTAAATTATATATATAATGGTCTGAAAATATCAAGAATATTTTATATTTAATTAAACTATCAACGGGCATAAAATGGCCAAGAAGTGGAAGGCAACTTGGGCCACAAAGGCCCAAGTGGAGTTGGCGCCCTCTTTCCTTGGGGTGGGGGGGGGGGGGGAGCGAATTGGACTAGGGAAGGGAGTGGGACTCCTCCCCTAGGCCGGTGCACCAAGGGGGCTCTTTCCCCCCTTGGTGGCTGCCCTCTCCCTCCCCTCTAACCTATATATACTAGAGGATTTCTACCCTATGGACAAGTTATGGTGCCTCCTCTAGTTGATCTAGTGCATGTTTTAGTTGGTCCTAGTTGACTAATTAGAGCGAGCCCTAGCCACCTCTAATCCTCATAATTAGAAGCCCTATGTGTTTCTAAACTTCTTCCTCTAATTCTCCAACAACGATTAGCTCTGGACGGCAAAGCGCTGCCGAATCGTGAAAACCGTACGCTTACAACCAAGTAGAGAGGCCGTACTTTCGGTCTTCTGTTTGAGGGATCGTTCGAGGGTGGTTCGCGGGATCGTCATCAACGTTCGTGGCACTCAAAGTACGATCTACACGGACTCGTCTACTTCCGCTGCACTCCCGGAGTCGGTAACGATCATTGATCACAACCCGTTATGCATCTTCATATTGTTCCTGGGTGATCGTAGGGCGATTTTTTTGTTTTCTACTATGTTTCCCAATAGTGACATCACAAGATCTTGGCACTCCTTTTTGGCATGGCTAGTTCTCACAATGACATCAACGTGCTTCAGCGCTCTCCGGTGTTTGCAAGGCTTTCGGAAGGCAACTCCCCAGAGGTCACTTTGAGATCAATGGCCATCAATACAACAAGGGATACTACCCAACTTATGGTATCTATCGTCAATGGTCTACGATTGTCAATACAATCATCAATCTTGTGGGAGAGAAAAAGGCTATTTTGTGAGAATAGCCTTCACCCTTACATTAACTCTTTTGCAGCCTCTGTCTAATCATCTCATCTACTATTTGTATCTCTAGACTTGTAGCTTCTCCCTAAACCCTCCCTCTCTCCCTCTCCAAATGTACATATGTAACTTTTTGGACTATCTTTTAATTTAAAGTCAGTGGGAGCCTCTCCCACTGTCCCAAGCTTTAAGGAAAACTATTTTGCCAAAAAACAATAGAGTGCTAGGAAGGATGTGGAGCGTGCTTTTTGTATGCTCCAATCTCTATGGGCTATTGTTTGACACCCTGCTAGAACATGGAGCCGACAAAGGATGTGGGAGGTGATGATTGCTTTTGCTTGTGTGATCATGCACAACATCATCATAGAGGACGAGCGTGATGACATCCTCTTTGACCAGGAGTGGGAATTCCAGGGTGAAAATGTTGAGCCTGAGTATGGAGCAGCAACGTTTGCACAATTCACCCAATTTCATCAAAAAACGCGTGATTGGAAAACTCACATGCAACTTTTAAATGATTTGGTTGAGCATATGTGAATTGACATAGGGAACCAATAGATGTATTTGCTCTTTTTTCAATGTATTTGGTACAATTTTAAATTCGTTTGGTTGTATTAAATTATGAGATTTTTATTTATTGCGGTGCAAAAATATGTGACTTATTTGTTTAATCATGTGCATTTTTTATTTTTATTTGTTTGTTTTCAAAAACAAAAACAAAATCAAACACAAGAACTGCCATGGTGCAGAAAAGAAAATACTTCCATGCCATAAAAAAATCTCATCATCTTAATAATAAGAATGCCATGTTATTGACTATTAAAATTCCATGCTCTGCATAATGAAAATTCCATCCTCTTAAAAATAAAAATGCCATGTCATTGACTATTAAAATGCCATGCTATAAAAAATGCCATCCTCTTATTAAAAATTAGATAACACCTTGCTTGTTGCTGCTTAAATTTTTAGCAATGAACTTAGCGAAAATAAATTATATATAAAACAGTATCACATCACATTCAAGGGTGGAAGCATGTTATATTGTTTTGTGATATTCAAGTTTAATTGTTTATTGTTGGACTGTGGAGGGTTTTCATGTTCTTTGATAATGTGGAGGGCTTGCATGTGGTATAAAGTGAAAAGTGGAAAGTTGTTGGTTGCATGGGCGCCTGATGATTTGGAGTGCATGTGGTAGAAAGTTGATTGACCACACGCGCTTGTGATGTGGATGACTTGCATGTGTATTTAAATGGAAAATGGCATGTGTGGGAATATGTGATAAGGTGAATAGACTGCATGTTCAAATAAATGAGAATAAACTTGTTAGGTATATAAGATGTGATGTTATTAATTATTAAAATGTCATACTCTTAATAATAAAACTACCATCCTTTTATTTATAAAATGCCATGCTCTTAATACTAAAAATGCCATGTGAGAAAGTAAAAATCCCATGTTTTGGAAGGCAAAAAATGCCATTATTTTTAATAGAAAAGAAATTGGCATGCTATATATAAGAAAATGCACATGACAAGTTTAGAAGAAAAAAACCCTTCTAAAAATAGGGATTTTTGAAAATATTTTCAGATAAAAACGAGTTAAAATAACCCTTCAAAGTATATGTGACAAACTTTACTGCATTTTATGACAAAAGACAACTCTTTAGTGGTAACTAAACACCCACGTCACTCCAAAATAAGGAGGTCGTGGGTTTTGTTAGGAAATATTAGAAGTTAGCAAGTAGCGTCAGTTTTAGGCTACAATAGTAGTTAGGATTTCCTAAACTAACTTCCTGTAAGTTAGCGTTGCCCAAACGCTATCGATGCCTAAGGGACATCGTGCCCCGTTAGAAGAGATGCGATCATTGTAACAGACGCTTGTACATGTCTGTTGGGGACATATAAATATCCAACTCAACATCAATGAAAACACACTTTTCACTTCAATATGTTTCTTTCTTCTCACGTTATCAGCACGCATGCTCTGAAACAGAGCGAATAGGCACAGGAGAAGTACAGAGAAAAGAGGTGAGAAAAGACGGCAACTTTGCGGACTAGCATTTGGCTTTGCAAGGCTTGTCGCAAGACGCCATCGCCCCAGGTTTGCTAGCCGGAACTTCGGCATTGCTGCTTACCGTCGCCAGGCGTTTGGCACTCGCCCTCATGCTCATGGTCGCCCGGACAGGAACGGTGGTCTTCGCCGCTGGGTGCCCCGACGCCCCTACGGCCCTGGTGGTGGCCTCCGCCGCCGCAATCGCTGGGTGCAGCGCCACCACTCCAATGGAGCACCAGGACGGTTGTGCCCAGGGAAGTGACGCCGGTCATACCACAAGAGGCCGTTGCCGAACCAATGGTTGTTGACGAACAAGTGGCTGTTGTGCCGGAGATCGCAGCCGAAGAAGTTGTTGCCGTGCAGGGGATGTTCGTCGTCGAGGACGAATACGAAGAGGCCTCTGCCTCCACCGTCGGCGTTCGCGGTTCCGGCCATGGCGTGGCTGCTGGGCGGACCAAGCGTCGATTGGCTCGCCGACGACCCCGAGCACGAATTCAGCAACTACTACGTACCTGCGCCACGGCTTCGGACAGTGTCTCCCGTCCCCGACACCCTCCAACGAGGATCCCGAGCACTTCGCTCCGCTGAGCTATGGCCCCGTGTCGGAGTTCGCCTCGCCGTCGGCTGCGGCTCTCGTGGATGCTCACCCGCCAGTGGTGAAGACGAACGAAGTCTGACGTCGCGCCCCCCGCACGCGCCCCTCGGGCTCTCCCCGACCTCAATCTCCCAACGCCGGAGAATGATGACTCGCCCTCCCGACGCCCTCGCCGGAAACACGCCGCCTCGCGTCAACCATGGCGGCCCGTCCCGCTGAAATCCGCGCCGGGACGTGGTTCCCGGTGTTCGTCGGCCTCATCAACCGCTTGGGAGGGCTCCGCCTCGACGACCCTTCCAAGGGGACGCGCCGGCGCTGAAGTCACCGGCCACGACGACGACGTGCAGCAGGGCGCGGCCATGGGTGTATCGGGTGAGGATGAGTTTGATTTGTGGACGTACACATCAAATCCTCCCCGTTCCCCCTTTTGACCAGCTGGTCCAACGCTCCAAGCGGTGCCGACACAGGAAATGGGCCAAAAGGCCTAACAGGCCACGTCCTAGACTTGCTCATATTTATTTACAAACAAAAAAAGAAGAAGCTGATTTACTATTTAGGCGCTCTTGCAGATTATATTTCCTGGCTGCAGTTCTGCCCCTTTAGCAGTATTAAATGTACTGTAAATTTATATTTAGGACCCTGAGTTTGTCCTTTTAATCAGCTTAACCATGTACTCCCTCCGTCCCAAAATAACTGTCTCAAGCTTTGTACAACTTTGTACTAGAGCTAGTACAAAGTTGAGACACTTATTTTGGGACGGAGGGTTAGTGTTGTAAATATATATTCTAGACCTTATGTCTGTTAGAATTTCAAAATTTGTAAAATGACATGTTACATTTGCCTTTAGCATATTATAACATGTTATTTGGTACAACAATTTTATTTTGCATCTGAAATATAATATTTTTTGCAAAATTCTCTTATTAATATGAGATAAAAGGCCAGATAAATATGTGACTATCCTGAATCATATTTGTGCAATCACAAGTAAATGGCATCTACTGTATATACAGTTTGTCCATTACTCCAAGGCATATATATACCTCCTTAAGTGCTCTTCCAAATATATCAAAAATTCGGTGATCTTCACATATATGGCTTAAAAATTACAACGGTTCCTCTAGAACATATTTGTTGTTTACCAAAATAATTTTACTATCAAGTAAACTTAATAAAATGCATGATCATACATGCAGGAAAAATGGCTGATATCAATAAGAAAGAATTCCAAGAACTACAAGTTTATGGAAGTAACTATCTATCATGGGCCATGGATATGAAGATAAATTCGACTGGACGTAACCTTGGCCCTTGCATCATCCCCCCCCCCCCCCCCCAAATGCCCCAGAAATAACACAAGCGGTAAAGTATGCGGCATTACATTTCATAAGGCATCACCTCCATCCTGATCTAAAAACTGAATATCTAATGGAGGAGGACCCGCTAGCTTTATAGAACTCCCTAAAGGAGAGATATGACCAACAAAGAGCAATAATGTTGCCGGAAGCCCAGAGAGAATGGTCTCTCATAAGGTTCCAAGACTTTAAGTCTGTGGCTGCATAAAATTCTGCACTGCATAAGATTAACTCTAAACTAAAATTTTGCAATCAACAAGTTTCAGATGCGGACTTAATAGAGAAAACTTTATGCACTTTCCACCCCTCGATGTGGATATTGCAACAGTAGTATCGTCAACAGAAATACACAAAATACTCTGAGCTTATATACACATTACTTCAGGCCAAGAAGCATGATGAACTTCTGATGATGAATCATAATGCTCGCCCAACGGGTGCCATGCCTATCCCTGAAGCACATGCTAATGCTCATTTTACTAGTAAAATTGGAAACCGTGAACGGAACTTCCGAAAATTCAAGGGAAAATTGGAAACAAAACAATGGTCCGAAGACCAACGGTCAAACTAAGGGGAAAGGTCATTTCAAGAAACATGATCAAAATGACAGCTCTCAAACTTGTCAAAGGTGTGGATGCATGAATCATCGTACTAATCAATGCCGAAATCCCAAGCACCTTGTGGATCTATACATGAAGTATGGAGAAAAAGGCAAACAAGTTCATGGAAAGAAAATTGAAGCTCACTTCAACGCCATTCAAGATAACCCTCAAGCCGGTCCTTCTCAAAGCGCTATTGAAGTATTCAAGCCGAAGGACGATATCATCCTCGATGAAGACATGCTTGTGGATTACACCCAAGATGTTTTTGGAGATCTCAGTTCATCTCCATAAACAAGTTGATGTCACTTAGCTATTTAAATACTACAAAATGTTATATACAATATAACAATAAGTAGAATAAAGTCTTTCAGACTATGCATATTATATTGTGTGAATCAGACATAATATTGTAATGTATTTATATTTGAATTTTTAATATAAATACCTTGTATGTAATTTGATGAATATATGAATAAAATAATATTTATTCTAAAATATTCTCTTCTATTCATAGAACTTTACGGGAAATAATCCGATGGAGGAAGAATTATGTTTAGTGGATAGTGCTACCACTAACACAATTTTAAGGGAAGCAAATTTTTTCCAAACTCTTTCTAAGAGAAATAAAAAATGTTATGACCATACGGAAAGTAACAAAGCAATTATTGCTTCAGGAAGAGCCACATTCACACTTCCTATGGGTACTGCTATCGTAGTTCAGAATGCACTCCTGTATGATGAATCTATACGTACTCTTATATGTTTCAAAGATATCCGAACTAACAGTTTCCATCTAAAAATAGTAGAGGTGGATAACAAACAATATTTGTTTTTCAACAAAAAGCAACGGATATGAGAAACAAACCCTTGAAAAAAAATTCCTTCATTCTCATCTGGATTATACTTTACATACATCAAACCCGTACTTTATGTTGCGTACAAACTATTTTTCGAATATTTATAACTTAAGATATTTGGCATGAATGCCTAAGTCACCCCAAAATAGGGATGATACGAAAAAATTATTGACAATTCTTTTGGTCACAACATAAAAGCTGCAAAATTCTCTAGTCATCAAATTTTATGTGCACCACCACATGTGCCATGATTTTTTTAAGGACTCTCTCACCTTAAAATTCATAAAATAGTCACTTAAATTTCTTGAACACATCCAAGAAGATATATGTGGACTATTCAACTATTTTTGGGGCATATATTCATGGCATCCATAACATCTAATAGATGATTTTATGTGGATCTCTAATCTCCACAAATTTATGATTTTACTAAATCAGTTGCTCAAATTATCAAATTATGAGCAAATTATCCTAACATATGGGTTAAACCCATTTGAATGCCATTTTATGAGTATTTATGATTTTACTAAGTACCTCATGTACATACCCAAAATGGTGCAGCTAAATTCTTTATCAAAAGAATCAAACTAATCAAATGACCACTTCTAAGAATTTTAGTTTAGCAACATCTCGTTGTAGACATGCGGTCTTACACACCGCAGATCTATTCTAGATCATTCCAACTGCATATCATAATGCTTCCCCTTGCAGTAAGTACGTTGAAATCAACAAGTATTTCCCATCTGCGAGAATTCGGTTATATACCGATATCACCACTCCAGCGTACATTAACGGACCCTCACATTAAATTTGGGATCCATGTGAGTTATAACTATTTATTTATCAGTCAATCATAAATATCTCAAGCTCCTATCAGGGGAATTGGTTATAGCCTGTACGCTGATTACATTGACATAATGACATTTTCGGCATTAGGGGGAGACTCGTACCACAATGAATGCCGATAAATTAGAAATGTCATGGACTTTCAGTCATCATATTCACGTACTTCAAAAATCTGAACATGAAGTTCAATCATATATTTGCAACACATTGCAAATCTGCCACATACATTTACTTATGACAAAGACATCATGAAATCACATTATGCATGCAAGCAATGTGACATACAAAGTGGAAGTACCTCATACAGCCACTATTCTCCCTAAATGGGAGCAAAAGGGGGAGAAACATGGTCACATGAGAAATGAGTTCTCATATGCATCCGCGGAAATAAAAGAAATTATATCCTCAGCTCGTAAATGTAGTTCATCCTCAAGTTGAATAACACATAACGGATGCTCATCATCCAGACCCAACATAAACGTGCACAAAATTTAAAGTGTTGGGCATCGAAACACCTTGACTCCATTGTTATGGGAAATCATGAGGAGTGAAAAGACGTAATATTATTTCCACACATTCCATTGATTCAACAGAATCATATAACATAAAGACTACAATTGTCGACAAATATTTATTCTTGAATTGCTAAAACCTTTAGGGCCCTGAACCAAAGTCCATGGCAGAGTGCCTCATGCACTCATATATTGGTTCAACTAGAAGGAGGCAATTAAGAATAGCACTCGTTCAACAAAAGAGAGGTATTTACCACAGTAATACATTCTCCTCATAAGTATTTTTCCTGCTGGAAGAAAAATGATTTTTCGTTCATAACGAAAACAGTGAGATGGTGAAAAAGCGAGGCTTGTAGCACAAGGGTTCACGCAGAGACCCAACATTAATTATGATGTAGAAATACCCTCTTGGTATAAGTGGAATTAAGTTTAGATATTAATATTATTGGCAATTACAAATAAACTATCCCTGCAGTTGATAGACACGGTGATTACATATGGATCACTCAATTCGGATATATAAATAAATGTCCTTAAAAGACATAAAATCTGAATCCAAAAACCAATCGCAACATATATTGTGTAAAACGTCAAGTCACTTCATGACTTAAAAGAGTCGAAAATTGTGTGGTACAATCGACTATGAGAGTTCCTTATTCAAAAGGATACTCGGATAAAGATTGCTTACATGTAGTTATTAACAAAATCCCTCCATGGATTCTACATGACCTATGTATATGCCGATGATTTTATCATAGAAGTCTATACAACACATGAAAATTGCTCACAATCATATCAAGACGGATATTATGTAGTTAAGATTCAACAGAATCATCTTCCATTATCTTTCAAGATAATACCACTTGTATTGCTCAAATGCATACAATTTATATACATAACAATATTGGAAATTGAAATTTTTCAGGAGGAGAAAACTCCTAGAACTAAACTTACTAATTATCATCCGATAATAATATAATGTACTCTTTCCTTATGAGTTTTCCAATATTGGTTTCTCATATGGGTTCTATTGAGTCAGTTACTATACCTACGGTATATCAAATTCCTATATTTGCTCCTTATATTTTTCACAGGATCGTCGGTGGATATCAGTTATACAAGATCAAGATTAAGGATTATGAAGATCATTCAAGAATTTTTTAGCACTCAAGGATATGTGAAGAATTTCAAGATGATGAAGTATTAAAAGGACCGCGTTTGTCCAAGGGGGAGTGTTAGGAAATATTAGAAGTTAGCAAGTAGCGTCAGTTTTAGGCTACAATAGTAGTTAGGATTTCCTAAACTAACTTCCTGTAAGTTAGCGTTGCCCAAACGCTATCGGTGCCTAAGGGACATCGTGCCCGTTAGAAGAGATGCGATCATTGTAACAGACGCTTGTACATGTCTGTTGGGGACATATAAATACCCAACTCAACATCAATGAAAACACACTTTTCACTTCAATCTGTTTCTTTCTTCTCAGGTTTGATCCCCACCCCGGCACCCCTTGGTTTCCTTTTTCGTTTGGGAGGAAAAAAGGGCGTTCGCCAGGGAGCCGTTCGCACCGAACTAGTGGAAAAACTGACGTGGCACCGTCGTTGCGCCCTGATTCGTGACAGAAAATCGAAAGGCAGCTGATGCGTTCGTTCGGAAATGCTAAACTAAATAACATTTTCCACAAAAATATACGTATTTCCTAGGGAACAAACACGTCCTTGCACACCAGTTGTATAGTCCAAAATGAATCAGTAGAACATATAGTCCAATTACGTGGCGCCACCCTTGCTGCCCCGCTCTGTCTCTCCGCCCTAGCCCTACAATACAAGTGACGACATATATTTCCCCACCCGCTGCTTTCATGGAGTGATCGTCGAATACCCTTGTTTTTCTTGCTAGCCTTCCACGCCCTCTCCGTCAGAATGAAAGCGCTCTTCGACACTCTAATTGATCGTCGAATCCATTAGCCAATTCACGTGATCGACCATGTACTCATGGAGAAACAATAACTGGTCTCCCGATGCGAGGCCCGAGTCCTCCAAATTCGATATCAATAGCACACGCGAAACGTGATCAACATCTTTTAGCTAGTTATACACGCAGCGAACATGGAAATGAAACGGAGACACACCGAACACGGCATACGCATAAGACCAAGCTAGCAAAAGATCTACGCGGCCGCGACGGCCGGCCGCGGCGGCGGTATCGACGACGTCCGCGCCCGGGCCGGCTGAGGCGGCGGCGGCGGCGGCGGCGAGGGGAAGCTACGGTAGAGGAGGCCGCCGTCGCTGAAGTCGTCGTAGTCGAGGTCGTCGTCGCTGTCGTCGGGGCCCTCGTCGAAGTTGAGCGCGTAGCTGAGCGGGTCGTACCTGCCGACGCCGCGGCTGTCCCGTCCGCCCCACTGCGCCCGGCCGCCGTAGCCGAAGCAGCAGCACACCGTGGCCCGCAGTCTGCGCCGCAGCGAGCTCGGCGGCGGCGGCGAGGCCTCCATCTCCATGGCGTAGATATTTCGAGGGCGCCGTGACACGGTCAGAGATCAAAACTGCTGGCCGCGTGTTTAGCCAGGTGGTGTTTGGTTAAGGCGGATATTACGAGTGGATTAGGAGCGGGGGTGGCGTGTGGACGTGGGGTGGTTAAGTAGGAGCAAGTGTGTGGGAATGACGGAGAAGGACACGCCGGCTGGTGGTGGCGACGGCGTGAAGGGGAAGTTGCCTCGGCGGGCACGGGTTCTCCACCTGGTACCATTATTAACATAACCGTACTTAAGCTGAACACACCATACTTTAAATATAAACATCACTGTAGTTAGTCACCGTGGTCATCTTGCTAGGACATTCACCTACCATTGAAATGATATTTCTAAATGAAAATTTGCGTTTGTACCTATCAATGGACATTCGGCTACCACCACATTTCACCTTTGTTCTTTGTGGCGGAAAACTTACCCAAATGATAAGTGTTACACGTGTAGCATGAAGCACTCCGGTCCTGACGTCTTTTATAACTAGAGTTGCCATCCGAAAAGAAAAAAACAAAGCCAAAAAGAAAACTGAAACTTGCCATTCGAAAAGAAAGTTGTCATGCTTGACACTAAACTTGCCATAAAAAACATTTGAAGTTGCCATGTGTTCATACCACACGTGTGGCACTTATTAGGATTGACCTGGGGGTTTCCGTTTACGAATAAAATATCCCCTGGGAACGTTCAATTTTGGCAAATGAAAACATTCACTAGAGGAAGTCCCTTGCTGGAATTTGATCTAGTTTTAGGCCAGCCCGATAGCATTTTCAGAATTTCTAATAAAATTCTAGAGATCAACTTAGCTCATTCATGCAAGGCAAGAGGTGGGACTAAAGTTCAGTCCCATATTTCTAGTTTAGTAGGAGTAGGACCTCCCTATAAGGGAGATAATTTTTCCACACGTATGAAGATGAGAACAAGAGAGACATTCACACGCGCTCCGCCTCACCTCGACGTGCTGGCCCACACCGCGGTCGCGGGTATAAGTTGAGCCGTTGTCTAAATTTTTGCCACACATGACTGGTATACGAAAGGTCACACGGGACCTGGAGCTGAAAAGTCTTTGCTGTAGTGGAGATGAGGCTTTGATTTTTTTTAAAGATCTATAAAGCTGAGGCGGAAAATCAACTTGATCCAAAGATCAAGAGGCTTGGGTTCGATCACGGTGGAGAGTATTTTTCCAATAAATTTGATTCTTTTGTGCGGAACATGATATAATCCATGAGAGGACGCCTCCCTATTCACCTCAGTCAAATGCGGTAGCCGAAAGAAAGAACCATACTCTAACTGATTTGGTTAAGGCCATATTAGACACATCGGGTCTCCCCAAGGCATGGTAGGGGGAGGCGATATTAACTCCATTTGAGGATTGGAGAAAAAAGGTTAAAAATCTCTTACTTACGAACCTAGGGTTGTTTGGCGAAAGTCAATGTGCCAATTCCAAAGAAGCGCAAGGTTGGACCAAAAACTGTGGATTGTGTTTTCCTGGGCTATGCATTTCATAGCATTAGTTATAGATTCTTGATTGTAAAATCTAAGGTATCTCTAACAAACATGGAAAACAAACCTATCCATGGTTCTGGATTTCGTTTTGCTTCTCCCGGTCGATCGACTCGACTCGAGGCGCTGTCTGCGACTCTGCATGGGAGAAGAGGGCTGAACCAGAGGAAGTGTCCCGACAGAACAAACTTTTTTTGTATTGTGTCAGATCAGATAATGGTGAGCCATCAATAGGATGGAGTTTAATGTAAAGCTCGAAATAGTGATAGCAACACTTCCAAGAAATGCTGGGATAAGTTGGGAAGAAGGCCTTCAGTAGCCAATCCTTTTACGATGCAGTTTGGGTTCAATGGAGGGCAAGGAGTAGTTAAGTTTTAGCGCGCCAAAAAACAAAATCCAGAAAAAACTCCGCAACTTACGCTCTCATTGCAACGACACCTGTCAAAGTGGCGAAGTGGAGATGATATCGTCGTGTCATTGTTCATGACCCCCTAACAATAAGATAAGAATTCTTAGGAGCAAGGGGAGCCCGTGCCTGTGTTCTCCACCGCTCAGGACGTCACACCTTGGTAATCAATCTCCGCGTGGTGGAGCGCTTGTTGGAGAAGGGTAAGCGCATGCGAAACTTCATCCAAATCCACTCACATGCATGTTGGTACAATCATGGAGTCGAATGATGCGCCTTTCTTTGAAGATATCTTTCCCATGAAGGGTTTGGCTAACTCATCAAATCAAGAGATGCCTAGTTCATCAAGTTAGGATTTAGTTACAAACTAGCACAGTTGCTTGCCTGATGTGCAGGCCAGCATTTCAGTACTTGACTTGTCACACCCTGTATTTTTATCGAAATAATTTGCATTACTTGCGAAAGTGTTGTTCTGATCCGATCTCATGTGAGTTTGGGTGAACAGTAAAATAAAGAATCAATTGTACCATCTACTTTTAACTAGTTGTTTTTAGCATCGCTTTTTTTGCCACGTCTTCCACCAATATCATTTCATGATGAAACTTATGTCGACCTTTGAAAAGGCGGGGACATGAGCGTCTCATTCCATCCACGCTGGAAGTCCCATGAGTCCGATCGACCTGTACTCACCAATTTGTCTGCACATGTCCAGTCTATCTTGCATAACTCAACCTTTTCCTCATGTACCATGAACATGACTATGCTGGAGGTCATCAACAACGATGATCAGCAGCGTTGGTTCAGATAGGTAATGACCATGGATATGGTGCCCCACTGCCCGCAAAGTTTCCTGACAGCACAAATGCGTGTATGTAATCTAGTGTGAGGGCGCCAGGCAATGAATTAAGTCAAGCTAATGTTTCACCAAACGAGCAATCAGAAACTATAACTATTCATCAAAGAGTAGCAACCATAATAGTGTTTACAAAGACATATAATAACAAGGCAAAGCACGAATATTTTGATACTCTGATCTCTTTTACATTTCCTGCTTGCTTAAAAGGAGAAAATGTAACCCAATATGTTTAATTGGTAACTGAAAGAAGGCTAGATTAATTGACAACATAGATGTCGGTGTCCAAACCGGTAGACCTTGGGCGGGGGGGGGGGGGGGGGGGGGGGGGGGGGGAGCTGTGAGATCAGATCGATGGGTAATAGGAGATAGAGGACACATTGCTTTTACCCAGGTTTGGGCCCTCTCTAAGGAGGTAAAATCATACTTCCTGCTCTTGCTTATATTATGAGAGTATAAAAGTATAGAGTTGATCTACCTCGAGATCGTGAGTTGTGGTCTAAACCCTAAGGGTACGACAATGATGATGAATGTATGAATGATCCTCTCTATGGACTAAACCCTCCGACTTATATAGGCACCAAGGGTATCTAGGATTACACATGGTCAGTTGCCATCTATGGATTACATGTCGAATCTAGTAGACCTACTTGGAGTACACACCAATTCCTCAGTGAAGCTTGATACACATCGGTCAGAGGCCTCCGAAGTAATACCTCACTAACGCATCAGTGCGGTCAATGGACTAGGCCAGCTGGGCTGGGACCCCCTAGTCCAGGATACCATCAATAGGTTCATGCACAGTCAAACATAATTTCAGCAAATAAACATGATGTCACAATTTGTATTGGAAATAGACTTAAATATGTACCTTGTAACATTCGCCATCAAAACAATGGGCATGGCTCTAAGAAGAATATGCTCAAAACTTATGATTGCCTTGGCCAAAATAAACAAAGTGCATAGATACATACCAATGATTTTTTTACAATCAGTACCTAGCTACATGCACTCTATGCAATGAGAGAGACAGAATAGTGCAGTACTACATATGTAGAGAAGTGTGGAAGAAACCGAGCATCTGATTCTAAATCAAACTTGCATCTCATTCTCCGCTGCAAAAATCACCAAAAGCACACCAGATGAAATAGCTGGCATCAATGTTTTGCCAATTAGACTACACAGACTCCATGAACATCTAACTCAATTGGGGTTTCAGGGGCTGCATGGAGTATCCTCGGACGTTCTTGAAGCAGATCCTGGAGGAGAAGTTTGTGGAAGCACGAATGGTGATCTAGAAGGTTCAGCTCTGCCAAGTGCTCAAGAAGAAAAATCTAGAACTTGGAGAACACCAAGAGTTGAAGCATTGCAAGCCCATATTTTCACCTAGAATTAATGTCAGAAGGAATTGGTGTTTTTTGGTCTTAGGTGCACTTGTAATGGATGTACTGCAGAACTGAAATAGATCAAGCCTGCCTTTATGTGCCGGCTAGTGCCCTACTTGTTATGTATCTTACCTTGTCCTATGACTCATAAATGCAGATCTAGTTAAAATTCAAAGTCCCAGGCAGAAAAGATGCAGAAATTATGACATGTGATTGATACACCATGCATTAGACTGGATACTGCTATTTGACCCCAAACATGATCGAGTACTTCAATTCACAAAAATCTCTTGTGCCAGGCTAAGAGATTTACCAATTGGGATGGGATGGCAACGGGTGCACAATTAATGGAACCGAGGACTCATGTGGGAGGAGAGACCAGTTGCAAACAACATAGAGGTCCCAGGGTAGCAGCACGTACTCAAAGGGGATGGCCATGGAGTGCGTCTGCCAGGAGGGAGTATTAGGCATGAGAGGCTTTGCAAACTCGGCGGACGGATGGCGCCAGTGGCGTACTTGCCAATTTTAGCATCGTATGAGATGGGGTAGAGGGAGGAGGAGACGACAGGGAGGAGGGGAGGTGGAGGTGGGTGTGGCTGTGGCGGTGGGCGGCAAGGAAGCTGCCGTGGAGAGGAGTTGGGAGTGGATGGCCCCGATCACGTGTAGAGCGGCAACGACCACTGCCACTTTAGTTCCATGTCTTTCCAGAAGGATCTATTGCTCAGATGAGTGGATAAGGTGGGACTGGATGGAGATGGACCAAGACAATGGGGGGATTTATTTGCAAATGTGAAGTGGGGTTGCGTCCTATGCATCGGATGCAGATCATACGGTAAGAAATGATGGATGGACGACACATCATCATCACCAACTGTGGTTTTTGTAGGAGTAGAGATTTCTGAACCTACCATTCCAATGGAACACTTTGAAAATCCCATGGAGTACAATAATGAAATTCCTACAAGGAGCCAAAGACAAAGAACTGCAAAGTCCTTTGGTGATGATGTCCTTGTGTATCTCATAGATGACACTCCAAGTTTTATTTCAGAGGCCTATGCATCTGAAGATGCTGACTACTAGAAGGAAGCAGTTTGTAGTGAGATGGATTCCATCTTGACCAATGGAACTTGGTAGACACAGATCATCCTTATGGGTGCAAACCTATAGGGTGCAAATGGGTATTCAAGAAGAAGCTTAGGACTAATGGTACTGTCGAGAAGTACAAGGCAAGACTTGTGGCCAAGGGTTATACCCAAAAGGAAGATGAAGATTTCTTTGATATTTACTCACCTAAGGCTCGACTGACGACAATTCGAGTTACGGAATTCACTACACTCGGTACCCAAAGGTGCTTGAAGGGTAGAGTCACTCAAATTGGATCTTTGATGCTCATGAGATAAAGGACACGAGCGGATATGTATTCACTCACGGAGGTGGCACTGCTTCTTGGAAGTCTTGCAAGCAGACCATCTTAATGAGGTCAACAATGGAAGCAGAACTCAAAGCACTAGATACGGCTATGGTCGAAGCAGATTGGCTTTGTTGGCTCTTGAATGACTTGTCGGTTGTTGAGAAATCTATATCGGGTGAACTGCGGCAATCAAACTATGATTGCCATAGTGAGTAGTTCAAAGGATGACATGAAGTCATCAAGACATGTAAAAAGAAGATTAAAGTTTGTCAGAAAAATGAGAAACTCCAGAGCTATTGCGTTGGATCATACCCAAACGTCTAAAAATATGGTAGGTCTTTTTACTAAGGGTATATCATGTAATGTAACAGATAATGCATCGAAGGAGATGTCTATAAGACCCACAATATGAGTTGTTCATAGTGGTAACCTATTATATGTGATTGGATATCCCGTGAATTGGAATAGGAAGACAAGTTGTTGGTCAATTAAGAGGAGAGTATTCTTATTATTAATAATACCACTCCATAAAGATGCAATATTGTCCTTGTGTGCATGGTAGGTTGATGTATATCTTAATGTGTTCTAAATGGCTTATTTAAGCAAGATGTTGTCCTAGAGAACATGTTTTGAAGAGCACACCTATATGAGTCTAATTGTTAAAATTTGCAATATATGAGAGTAGGTGCTTTCTAGTAAACTCATGAAAGGCCTTGGAGTATGATGCATAAGCTTCACCCATGGGGAAGTGATACGTCTATAATGTATCTATAATTTTTAATTGTTCCATGCTATTATATTATCCATCTTGGATGTTTTATATGCATTATTATGCTATTTTATATCATTTTTGGGACTAATCTATTAACCTAGCGCCAAGTGACAGTTGTTGTTTTTTCCTTGTTTTTGTCTTTTACAAAAAATCAATACCAAACAGAATGAAACTTTCTGACGATATTTCTTGGACAAGAAGACACCCATGAAGCTCCGAGAGGAGGCCATAAGAGGCAGGAGAGTGCCACAAGCTCAGGAGGCACGCCCTAGGGGGGCGCCCCCAAGCTTGTGGGCCTGTCGCAGCTCCTCCAACCCTAATCTCAGCTCCATAAATACCCAAGTATTCCCCGTATAACAAAGGGAACACAAAAAATACTTTTCCGCCACCGCAAGTTTCTGTCCTCGTGAGAACCCATCTGGAGACATCTTTCGTACTTTGCCGGAGGGGGATTCGATCATTGAGGTCCTCTACATCAACCTTGCTGCCCTTCCGATGATGTGTGAGTAGTTTACCACAAATATATGGGTCCATAACTAGTAGCTAGATGGATTCTTTTCTCTCTTTGATCTTCAATACAATGTTCTCCTTGATGTTCTTGGAGTTCTATTCGATGTAATATAAGTTTGCGGTGCGTTTGTTGAGATTCGATGAATTCTGGATTTATGATTAGATTATCTATGAATGTTATTTGAGTCTTCTCTGAACTCTTTTATGCATGATTAAGATAGCTTTCTATTTCTCTCCGATCTATTGATTTGGTTTGACCAACTATATAGTTTTTTCTTGCATGGGAGAGGTGCTTTGTTTTGGGTTCAATCTTTCGGTGTCCTCACCCAGTGACAAAAGGGGTAGCGAGGCACGTATTTGTATTGTCGCCATTAAGGATAAAAAGATGAGGTTTATACCATATTAATTGGATCTATCCCGCTACATCATGTCATCTTGCTTAAGGCGTTACTTCGTTCTTGTTAACTTAATACACTAGATGCATGCTTGATAGCGGTTGATGTGTGGAGTAATAGTAGTAGATCCAGGCAGGAGTCGGTCTACTTGTCACAGACGTGATGCCTATATTTATGATCATTGACTTAGATATCATCATAACTTTGCGCTTTTCTATCAATTGCTCAATAGTACTTTGTTTACCCATCATATGTGTTCTTTCAAGAGAGAAGCCTCTAGCGAAAACTGTGGCCCCGGGTCTATTTCTATCATATTATTTTCAGATCTATAAAACCAAAAACCCAAAAATACCTTGCTACAATTTATTTACCTTTACTTTATTTTGCACTTTTATTTATATTTTATACCTATCTCTATCATATCTCATCCTTGCAAGTAACCGTGATGGGATTGACAACCCCTTTATCGTGTTGGGTGCAAGTATATGTTTGTTTGTGTAGGTGCAACCATTGGTGACTTGTGTGTTCCTCCTACTGGATTGATACCTTGGTTATCAAACTAAGGGAAATACTTATCTCTACTTTGCTGCATCACCCTTTCCTCTTCAAGGAAAAAACCAACGCAAGCTCAAGAAGTAGCAGGAAGAATTTCTGGCGCCGTTGCCGTGGAGGATCTATATCAAGCCTACCAAGTACCCATCATAAACTCTCATCTCTTGCATTTATATTATTCGCCATTTGCCTCTCGTTTTCCTCTCCTCAGTTCTGAAACATTTTCAGAAAAACAAAAAGATATTTGCCTTTTTATCTGCCTTTTTTTCGTTTTCCTTTATGTCTTACTTGGTTTGTTTGCTTGGTATAATTGCATGTTTATTGCAAATCAGAAAGCAAACGGTTTATGGATCCTCATCCACTTGCTAATCTTTTTAAAAGATCCCATTATGATGAACCAATTTCAAGTGAGTTGTGTGCACTAGATTATCTTTATGAAGTTTTGTTTGAAATTCATGAATCTGAAAATTGTGATGAATTGCTAAAAGAAGAAATTTATGAAGTGATTCATGATAGCTCCTTTAAAGAAAAGCAGGATCGCGATGATGTTATTATAAATTCTATTAATGTTAATTGTTCTAATAATATGCAAAACCCTAAGCTTGGGGATGCTAATTTTGCTATGTTCACTACTTGTTGCAATGATCATGATTGAGGGTGATTCCTCTTATGATATTGGAAATTTATTTATGCCTCATGATGAATATGTTTGTGATATTGAAGGTGGGTCTGTAAGGGTGTCAAATGTAGGTAATAATGACCCCACTACTTTGGAGAATGATCAATCCTATGAATTTTTGATAAAGGTGGGCTTGGAGAGGTCATGACTTTATTTGATGATAATCCCACTATATTGGAAGAGTGTCAACTTTGCATGCATGTGGATCATGTAGAGAATATGTTATGTGATAGTTGTATTGTTGAATTTGAATATGGTCCCACATGTAATTATTATGTGCGAGGAAAATATGGTTGTAGAAATTTTCATATTACTAAATTACCTCTCGTTATGTTGAGATAGTTATTGCTTCTTTCTTCTTCCTTGCATATGCTAGTTTTTGCTTGCTTGATAATTTGTTTACTTATAAAATGCCTACACATAGGAAGTATGTTAGACTTAAATATGTTTGTCATATGTTTTATGATGCTTTCTTTGTGTTTCAATTATTATGTTTCACGTGAGCATCATCGAAATCTCAATGCCTAGCTAAAAGGCTTTAAAGAAAAATGCTTGTTAGGAGACAACTCAATAGTTTTCCTTTCTATTTTTATGATTTTACACAATTATACCTCTGTTATGATTGTGGTTTAATGTTTTAGTTATACCTTTGGATGATTTGGAAGATCGTTGATTTAATTTTGCTCAAAAACAGAAACTTTTGCGTCCAACAGCAGAATTGTTACAATTTGCTGGAACATGAATTTTTTGAATTTTTTACACAAGATTGATATACAGATTGTCTATGCTGTCCTAGTTTTCAGAAAAATTGGAGTTACATAAGTATGATCATTATTTCGGTCATTATAGACTGTTCTATTTTTGACAAATTCTGTTTTTGTTGTGTTGTTTGCTTATTTTGATGAATCTATGGGTTGTATCGGGGGAGGGGGGGTATGTGATGGAAATATGCCCTAGAGGCAATAATAAAATGGTTATTATTATATTTCCTTAATCATGATAAAGGTTTATTATTCATGCTAGAATTGTATTGACCGAAAACTTAAATACATGTGTGGATACGTAAACAAATACAGTGTCCCTAGTAAGCCTCTACTAGACTAGCTTGTTGATCAAAGATGGTCAGGGTTTCCTAACCATAGACATTTGTTCTCACTTGATAACAGGATCACATCATTAGGAGAATGATGTGATGGACAAGACCCATCCGTTAGCTTAGCATATGATCGTTCAATTTATTGCTATTGTTTTCTTAATGTCAAATACATATTACTTCGACTATGAGATCATAACTCCCGGATAGCGGAGGAATACCTTGTGTGCTATCAAACGTCACAATGTAACTGGGTGATCGTAAAGATGCTCTACAGGTATCTCCGAAGGTGTCTGTTGAGTTGGCATGAATCGAGATTGGGATTTGTCACTCTGTATGACAGAGAGGTATCTCTGGGCCCTCTCGGTAATACAGCATCATAGGAAGCTTGCAAGCAAAGTGACTAAGGAGTTAGTTACGAGATGATGTATTACGGAACGAGTAAAGACACATTCCGGTAATGAGATTGAACTAGGTATGAAGATACCAACGATCAAATCTCAGGTAAGTAACATACTGACAGATAAAGGGAACTACGTATGTTGTCATAAAGGTTCGATCGATAAAGATCTTGGTAGAATATGTAGGAACCAATATGGGCATCCAGGTCCCGCTATTGGATACTGACCGGAGAAGCGTCTCGGTCATGTCTACATCATTCTTGAACCCATAGGGTCCACATGCTTAACGTTTGTTGACGATATAGTATTATATGAGTTATGTATGTTGGTGCGGAATGTTGTTCGCGGTCCCATATGAGATCGTGAACATGATGAGCAGCTCCGGAATGGCCCGGAGGTAAAGATTGATATATAGGATGATATGGTTAGGCCAAGGGGTAAGGCCCATGGGGCTTTAGGTTGGTGAAAAAGGAAGTTTTGCGGAGGTCAGGGACCAAATGCCGGACACCCTGGCGTCTGGCTCAGGGCCAGACGCCGAGGCCCATGGCGTGTGGGCCAGATGCCGAGGATTGTGGTGTCTGGTCCTGGAAGTTCGAGAAGGACTCTTGCTTGCGGGCTAAACCGACTTTGAGGAGGCTTTTACTCCAAGTTTCGACCCCAGGGCTCAATATTTAACTAGAGGGGTAGGTCTATGACCCAAGACACATCAAGATTCACCAAGCCGTGTGCCAGCAACCCCGTCCCCTCTAGTTTATCCTCCGTCACAGTTTCCGTTGTGCTTGGCGAAGCCCTGCGGAGATTGTTCTTCACCACCACCGTCATCACGCCATCGTGCTGCCAGGACTCATCTACTCTTCGCCTCTCTTGCTAGGCCGAGAAGGCGAGGATGTCATCGAGCTGAATGTGTGTTGAACGCAGAGGTGCCGTATGTTTGGTACTTGATTGGGACGGATTTTGAAGGTGTACGACTACATGAACCACATTGATAAACGCTTCCGCCTAGTGATCTTCAAGGGTATGAAGATGCCCTCCCCGTCTCGTAGGTATGCTTCTCCATGGATAGATCTTGCGTGTGCGTAGATTTTTTTGTTTTCCATCAACATTCCCCAACAGTGGTATCAGAGCTAGGTCTATGCATAGATGATATGCATGAGTAGAACACAAAGGAGTTGTGGGCGGTGATGGTCATACTGCTTACCACCAGCGTCTTATTTTGATTCGACGGCTATGGGATGAAGCGGCCCGGACCAACCTTACATGTCCACATACATGAGACCAGTTCCACCAACAGACATGCAACTTGTTTTGCATAAAGGTGGCTGGTGGGTGTCTGTTTCTCCTACTTTAGTTGAATCTAATTTGACAATGGTCGGTCCTTGATTAAGGTTAAAACAACAAACTTGATAATCATCATTGTGGTTTTTGCGTAGGTAAGAACAGTTCTTACTAGTTGCCCGTAGCAGCCATGTAAAACTTGCAACAACAAAGTAGAGGATGTCTAACTTGTTTCTAAAGGGCATGTTGTGATGTGATATGGTCAAGATGTGATGTGATATACGTTGTTGTATGAGATGATCATGTTTTGTAATATCGACAACCGGCAGGAGTGAGGGAGTCCCGGATTAGGGGGTGTCCGGATAGCCGAACTATCACCTTTGGCCGGACTTCTGGACTATGAAGATACAAGATTGAAGACTTCGTCCCGTGTCCGGATGGGACTTTCCTTGGCTTGAAAGGCAAGCTTGGCTATACGGATATGCAGATCTCCTACCATTGTAACCGACTCTGTGTAACCCTAACCCTCTTCGGTGCCTATATAAACCGGTGGGTTTTAGTCCGTAGGACGAACAACAATCATACCATAGGCTAGCTTCTAGGGTTTAGCCTCTCTGGTCTCGTGGTAGATCTACTCTTGTACTACCCATATCATCAATATTAATCAAGCAGGAGTAGGGTTTTACCTCCATCGAGAGGGCCCGAACCTGGGTAAAAACATCGTGTCCCTTGTCTCCTATTACCATCCGCCTAGACGCACAGTTCGGGACCCCCTACCCGAGATCCGCCGGTTTTGACACCGACATTGGTGCTTTCATTGAGAGTTCCTTTGTGCCATCGCCATCAGGAAGGATGCCTCATCCCGTCATCAAAAGATAGCGTACGCGGTGTTTATGGCATCCCGGAAGCTGCGACACTACTTTCAAGAGTGTTCGATAACAGTAGCCTCCGAAGTACCTCTTAACGACATTATAAACAATCGCGACGCGATGGGCTGGATTGCCAAATGGGCCATTGAGCTCCTCCCGTTTGACATAACCTATAAGCCACGGCGAGCTATTAAGTCGCAAGTTTTGGCTGACTTCGTCGCCGCATGGACTGAAGCCGAACTCCCTAAAGAGTACGTCGCATATTCCTACTGGATCATGCACTTCGACGGCTCCAAAATGTTGGCTGGTCTGGGGGTTGGCGTCGTTCTGACGTCCCCAACCGGAGATATAGTTCAATACGTACTGCAGATAATGTATACGGACTCTAACAACACAGCGGAATATGAGGCCCTTCTACATGGTCTCCGGATGGTAGTCTCCATGGGCATTCAACGCCTAGAGGTGCACGGGGATTCGAACCTCGCGATATCCCAAATAAATGGAGACTTCGATGCCAAGGATCCGAAAATGGCAGCCTATCGCAACGCCGTCCTAAAAATGTCAGCTCGGTTCAAGGGGCTTGAATTTCACCATATAGCCCGAGATAACAACCAGGCAGCAGACGTATTGGCACGCATTGCCGCAAAGCGCGATGCCATCCCTCCCAACATCTTCCTAGAGAGGCTGTTTAAGCCATCCGTACTATGGGAGGGGGAGTCCGGAAATAACAATCCGGACCTAACCCCACTGCCTGACACCGAACATTCTGACACAATTGGTGGTTCTGCCAACGAAGTAACACCCTCAGCCCACGTAATAATGGCAGTCATTGCCCCGTGGACGGAACCATTCCTAGCCTACCTAACCAGGCAGGAACTTCCCGAGGACCAAAATGAGGCCCGCTGCATAGTGCGGCAATCTAAAGCCTACAAGGTCCACGAGGGAGAGATTTATAAGAAAAGCACAACCGAAGTCCTTCAAAGGTGTATCTCCGAAGAGGAAGGGCGGAATCTTCTGGCCGAAATTCCCGGACTCGGCGGGCACCACGCCGCAGCCTGGGCCCTTGTAGGCAAGGCATTCCGTACAGGATTTTATTGGCCGACGGCCCGGGCAGACGCTCAGGACTTAGTCCAACGATGCGTCGGTTGCCAGCTCTTTGCTAATCAAAGCCACATGCCACCCACCGCCCTCAAAACTATACCCAGCACCTGGCCCTTCGCGGTCTGGGGGCTTGACATGGTTGGACCCCTTAAAGGAGGAACCCACAAGCAAAAATACCTACTGGTCATGGTGGATAAATTCACTAAATGGATAGAGGCCAAACCTGTTAAGACGGCCGAATCCGGACCAGTGATAGACTTCATATCAGGGGTCGTACACCGTTACGGCGTCCCCCACAGCATCATCACTGATAACGGCACGAACTTCACAGCCGATGAGGTCAAACTATGGTGCAAAAACATGGGCATCAAGCACGACTATGCTTCAGTCTATCACCCTCAAACTAACGGTCAAGTCGAGCGAGCAAATGGTCTAATCATGAGCAGCATCAAACCCAGACTAGTGCGGTCCCTCAGGGAATCTAACACGCACTGGGTAGAGGAGCTCGACTCCATACTTTGGGGGTTGCGGACCACGCTGAATCGCACTACCGGATTCACACCATTCTTTATGGTATACGGCGCAGAGGCAGTTTTGCCCTGCGATATAATTCATGACTCACCTCGCGTGCGCATGTACGAAGAAAGAGAAGCTGAGCTCGATCGCCAGGACAGTTTGGACGCCTTGGAGGAGGAGCGTGATGTGGCAAAAGCCCGTTCCGCATTCTATCAACAGCAGGCTCAAAGATACCAAAGCAGAGAAGTACGGGCCAAAACTTACAATGTTGGCGAGTTAGTTATACACCTGCCGGACAAGAAAAAGGACAAACTCAAGCCCAAATGGGAAGGTCCCTTCATCATCGACCAAGTCCTGACCGGCGGAGCGTACCGTCTGTGAAATGCATCGGATAACCGACTCGTGCCGAACTCATGGAACGCAGCCCGTCTCCGAAGATTCTACGCCTAGCACCGGATTCTGAGTTCGTCTCCTTCCTCCGTCTATATTTTATACAGTAGCTGTCTTATATTTCTCCCCTTCTCCCTCCTTTTCTCTTACAACCTTTGAAGGCTCGTTCGCGCTTTGTTCGCACACACTTGACGTGCTATCCACGCTCATTATACCTGGGGGCTTCTTTAACAGAAGCTTATTTATACGGTCTTCATGCCCAACACATGTGTCACACTTCCGCATGTACCTTTTATTCACCATTATATGCATCGATATGAGTTAAGTTTTGGCCAAGCTGGGTTGCCTGGCTCCTGTGCTTACCCCTACATTCCCGATTGTTTGGCTAGGTGGTAAAGGGAGCACCTCTGCGATTGTTACTGCTGGGTCAGCCGGATGTGTACCTCAGACTGGGTGAAGCCGAAAGCTAGCGTTCTTAAGGGAATATTCGGTCGGTGAACTAAAAGACGATTTCTTACTTATTTATTTATCTGTCCCCAGATGTTTTTCTGCTTTTTTCGTAGTCCGGACATGCACTTTAGGGCATGCCTCCCAGGGAAAGGAACCCCTAATGGAACTATTCTCCCTGGAAGATGTTTCTTACTAACCATGTAATATAACATAACTAGTTGGGCACTTGTCTGATAAAGCACTAATGACCCCTAAGCCTGGTCTCCACGCATGCCCCGGTTCTTATATAATCGCGAGGGTATTCGGACACACTCCGGACTATTGGGTCCCGAGGTTGAAGCGAAAAGGTCCGCTATGACAAACGATCTACAATCCGGCTAGAAGGCATTTTACATGTCATCTTAAATTGCATAGTCAATTCGACTGATTGTATTCCTCTTCAATGCCATCTAATAGGATGTCTAGTTTACAGTCCTGCTGGGAATACTTTGCGGCCAACTCTACTTGGCCGTACACTAAGCTCACAGGGATCTCCTTCCCATCAGGCCCCACAGGTCCGACCTCGGCCATGTGGTTTGGATCAGCCTTCATGTACCGCGTCTTCACCATGGCCCAGGCCTCCCTGGCGCCTTGACGGCAGGCCGATATCTTCCATAATCGAAAGCGCCACCGCGCTCCCTAAATCCTCTTTGCAAGCTCTCCAAGGCCTCCGGGCAGGGAGACAGATGGCCACAAGGCCTGGGCGATGCCTTTCATCACATGCCGAACTCACTCGTGCAGTTGTAAGAGCTCGGGAAGAAGGTCACCCGTAGAACCGGGCATTTCCTCTGCAGGACGACCTGTGAGCATACCTACAGACATAACTCTGTTAGTCGACTTCCTCGCCGAACTCTTTTTTTCAAAGTTCGTTCAAGCACTTACTAAACATGCCGTGTCGAAGCCGCTGATTCTCCTTAACGGAGTCAGACAGCTGGGCACGAACATCCTTTAGTTCCTCACCCAGCTGGGTGTTGGCATCTTGGAGATTATTTTTCTCCTGCCTCACCCTCGTAAGCACGTTCTCGCCGGCCTTTAACCGGCGCAAGAGCTGTTTCTTGTCCGGATCTACCCCGGCGCCATCTGCAATGTTATTATCAGACTTATACACATGCCGCACTTCACAAACTACTTATCTTTTGAAGCATAAATTACCAGAGGGGGTCTCTTTGGCTTCCCCCGCCGCGGCTAGTGCAGCCTCAAGTTTGGCTTTGCACTCATCCAGCTCCTGGGACAGTTGGGTATTCTTTTCTGTAAGATCTTGCATAATAAATGATCCTTAAATCAGTTATTCTAACTATTTCAAGTCTCGGGGGCTACTGGCATATATAACTGTCAAATTTTCTCACCCGTATGTCTTTTACATACTGCTCCGTGGCTCTGGCTAGACCATTTTGAGCGGCACGGAGGTGCGCATCTCCTGAATTGAAGGCATCCAAAGCCTCTAGGGAGAAACATGCGTCACAAAGAACTGTCCGGCGACGCCTATGACCGCACTCCTTTTAAGCCTGCTGGGCCTTGATGTCCCTTGTTGACTAGCCGCCGCAGGCTCAGCCTTCCGCCTCAAGGACTTCCCCTACGAAACACCATTGGTATACGGTGATTAAAAATAAGCACGGATGGTTCATTTTCAAAGTATTGGGACTTCGGTCTCAGTTACCTGTGAGGCTGGAAGTATTCCGGGGTAATCGGCCGTAATGGCGACCAAGGCATTATCGACGCTTAGTTGGTGAAATACCCCATCAATCAGCTCCACCGATATGTCCGGATCCTCTTGGGAGGTCGGATCGAGGAACCGTTCCGAATCCTCGGGTTGTGGAGGCGGGCTGTTTATATCCCTTACGGCCTGGCGCAGTTCCTGCGTCGAATTCGCAAAATGAGATACTTGACTATAGGAATATGGATCGGATGGGCAAAAAGAAATGTCCGCTTACCCAGCTTGGAGGATTGTACATAGAAAATCCGTCCTGCGGATTGACGCGGAGAAATTCCTCCTCTTCTCCCTTGTACAATGCGGACAAGATCTTCATCAGATCGGCGACCGATCCCGGCTCCTTACGGCTGTAGCGGGTGGCATCATCCTCCCCGTTGAAATCCCACATGGGGTGGCCTCTATACTGGAGCGGCTGCACCCCCCGCATAATGCATGTGGCCATGACCCCAACCATGGTCAGTCCGGAATGAGCTAACAACCTAATTCGGCTCATCAGGTAAAGGACGTCCCTGTCATTTTCCTTTCTAGGGCTCCGTGGACGCCAGCTTAGGCGTTTCTTCAAAGGAGCATCATTGAATTCTGGGAGGCCGATCCGAACAGGGTCCGGCAGGGGGACATCTTCTATATAAAATCATTCCGAAGGCCAGTCTTTGGACGCCTTCTTCGGGGTTCCGAATAGATATCCGGTCCCAGCGATGCGCCATAGTTCGGCTCCGCCCACTTGATATATTGACCCCTCTTGAGAACAGGGCACAAGGCAGAACAGCTTCTTCCATAGCGCAAAATGAGCCTCGATGCCCAAAAATAGCTTGCAAAGGGCCACGAAGCCCGCAATATGCAAAATGGAGGCAGGCGTAAGGTTGTGCAACTGGAGGCCGTAGAACTCCAGGAGCCCCCCAGAGAAACGGATGAATTGGAAATCCAAGCCCTCTTATCAAATAAGGGACAAGGCATACCCGCTCTCCTTTGGAGGGGCTGGGGACGCTCTCCGCTTGCTTTCCGCCCTTATAGGTGGCGAGTCCGGCTCGAACCGGAACCATGAAGGCTGGGGGAAGGAATCCCTTGGTTTGGAGCGTCACTAACTTGCTGTGCGGGAAGGAGCATCTCTCCCAATCTCCAGGCTGAGGGCTGGGAGGGCGAGAGGAGGAGCCGCGTCGACTGTCCATGATGGAATGGATTTCTGTCAGATGCGCTCTGATGAATGCTCGCGAAGGGAGGATGGTGTGATTCGGATCTAGATCCTCGTCTCCTTTATAGGCAGCTCATTTGCGCAGCTAGGGGGGTAAATGTAAAAATACCCTGGCTTTTCGCATTCGTTCAACACGTGGAAGATGGCCATTATTGGGTGTGGAAGCCAAGGAGCGCAATATTTATGAGAAGCCGGACGCTATTCAATAGGTACACAGGATTTGGAGAAGAACCCGCCTTGCAATGCCGAAGACAATCTACGCGTCGGACTCATCGCCATTGAAGCCTGGTTCGGGGGCTACTGAGGGAGTCCCGGATTAGGGGGTGTCCGGATAGCCGAACTATCACCTTTGGCCGGACTCCTGGACTATGAAGATACAAGATTGAAGACTTCGTCCCGTGTCCGGATGGGACTTTCCTTGGCGTGGAAGGCAAGCTTGGCGATACGGATATGCAAATCTCCTACCATTGTAACCGACTCTGTGTAACCCTAACCCTCTTCGGTGCCTATATAAACCGGAGGGTTTTAGTCCGTAGGACAAACAACAATCATACCATAGGCTAGGTTCTAGGGTTTAGCCTCTCTGATCTCGTGGTAGATCTACTCTTGTACTACCCATATCATCAATATTAATCAAGCAGGAGTAGGGTTTTACCTCCATCGAGAGGGCCCGAACCTGGGTAAAAACATCGTGTCCCTTGTCTCCTGTTACCATCCGCCTAGACGCACAGTTCGGGACCCCCTACCCGAGATCCGACAGTTTTGCACATGCGCTTCGGGTAACTCTTGGTTGGGCGTTTGAGGCCGTATTCCTCGGATGCCAGGACATCAGTCAATCTGTCATTGAGCAGATCCTGATCAGCTTGAAGCTGTTGCTGGTTCTTTTTCAGGCTTCTTGCAGTGGCTATTAGCCGGCGCTTAAAGCGCTCTTGTTCGAAGGGTTCCTCTGGCATGATGAATTCTTCGTCGCTGAGGCTCTCGTCCTCTTCGGAGATCAGTACGTAGTTACTATCCTCTGAGCCCTCGTCCTCAATGGGGTCGTCAGAGTTTACTTGCCCTTCCTCCCAATCATCATGCTCAGATGTTGGTTCGATGGGGGCTTCTTGATCTTCGGCGTTATTCAGAGTATTGTTGTCTCCGGTGCCGGTATTGCTGGCTTTTTCGTGCCCTGATTTAGAGCGGCGCTGCTGACGTTGATGCTTTGGTGGTGCCATGGGAGGCTTGTATTCGAGTGAATCCTTTCCCCCCTTCACCGTCATCCTCTTTGGGGGTGTCCACCATGTACACGTCATATGTGGAAGTAGCCGTCCAGCGTCCGGTATGCGGCGGGTTCTGGCTTTGCTCTTCTCCGGAATCGTTGTCCATGCTGTCGATGTCTTCAGAAGAGTAATCAAGCATGTCGGTTAAGTCCTCGATAGTGGCTATGAAGTGGGTGGTGGGTGGGTCGTAAAATTCCCTGCTCTCAGCCCCTAGTGTGGGCTGGGCATAGTTCGGCAGCGATCCCTCTGTAATGGCGAGAGATCGCATTAAGTCCAGAGCCTCGTTTAAGGGTGAGGTATGGACAGGGAAGCAAGAATCCGTGGAGCAGGGTGGGACAAGAGTTCCCTGGCCGAGCTCGTATAACACAGACCTCGAGAGTTCGGAGCTGGTGTACGGAGGTGAGTCCGGCTCGATGAGGATAGAGGGAGCCTGGAGTTAATCCGGGCCGGCCGGTGAAACAATCCCCTCGGCATCTTCGGTGTTGAACTCTATGGTTGTGGAGAGTCCGGCGGGCTCTAAACTCCCATCTTCGGTGTCGGCGAGGAGTTCTAGATCTGAGGCCGGAGCTGCGGTTGAGGCCGCGAACCCTTGGAAGATCAAGTCTCCTCAGATATCAGCGACGTAGTTTAGGTTTCCGAAACTGATCCAATGACCAGGGGCGTAGCTATCGATCTGCTCTAGATGGCCAATTGAGTTGGCACGCAGTGCGAAGCCGCCGAATACGAAGAGCAGGGAATACCCTACTTCCTGCTTGATTGACTTTGATGAATATAGGGGTTACAAGAGTTGATCTACCTCGAGAACGTAATGGCTAAACCCTAGATGTCTAGTTTGTATGATTGTGTTCCCCCCTAAGGACTAAACCCTCCGATTTATATAGGCTCCGGAGGGGACTAGGGTTGTACATAGTCGGTTACAGAGAAAGGAAGGTACATGATCCGTTCGCCAAGGTTGCATCCACGCAAAGGAGAGTCCTATCCTAACACGAGGGAGGTCCTTCTACCTTGTATCTTCACGGCCCATCAGTCCGGCCCATGTCACATAGGCTGGTTCCCCGAGGACCCCATAGTCCAGGACTCCCTCAGTAACCCCTGAACCGGGCTTCAATGATGATGTGTTCGGCGCGCAGATTGTCTTCGACATTGCAAGGCAGGTTACTTCTTCGAATACTCCAACACAGTCCTCCACGCAAACAGCTCTATTTGGCTTTATTAATGAAATTACAGCCTTAAGCTGTAAGGGCAAAAAATATTCGAAACGAAATAAGTCATGTCCATAGGCAATTTTTCCGGCGAGGCGTTATGTCCTAGCCTTATTAGCATTCTGAACCGTTTTACAGCCCCGTTTCGCATTTCGAGGCACAAGTGTTGACACGTCCTGTCGAAGTAGAGATCATGTCCCCTTATCATGGGATTCCCATAAACAGGGGTTTGGTAATCCAACTGTGACGTTCACATGTTCCCTTGGGAGTAGGCGAGATTTAAGGCTCCAAAGGGGACGCTCAATATCCACTGCCTTTATAAGAAGACAAAGATCCATCTTTTTACCTCACGGCTTCTTCCTCCCCTGCCTATCTGCCATTCAAGCTCCAGCGCCCAAGTCCCAATCCTTTGCACCGCCACCAGACACTCCTAGCCATGTCCGGATCTGGAGCGCAGGGCAAGTGGATGGCTTCCTCTATTACCGAGGGAAACATAAAGGAGCTCCACGAAGCTAGGTACTTAGCCACAGACATAATCCACCGGCTCTCTACCAAAAAGCAAATCGTTCCCACTCTGAAGCCTAATGAAAGGGTAGTGTTCATCCCCCATTTCCTTCGCGGACTAGGGTTTCCCCTTCATCCTTTCGTCCGTGGTCTCATGTTCTACTACGGGCTAGATTTTCATGAACTAGCCCCAAATTCCTTCCTCAACCTTTCGGAGTTTATCGTCGTGTGCGAGGCATTCCTCCGCGTCCCTTCCCACTTCGGCCTATGGTTCAAGATCTTCAATGTGAAGCCAAAGGTGGTCGAGGGCCAACACATGGAGTGCGGCGATGCCATGGTGAGCAAACTCCCCAACGTCACCTGGCCAAAGGGGACCTTTGTGGAGAGCGTCAAAGGATGGTAGCAGGGGTGGTTCTATACCACGGAACACCGCGATGCCACATGGGCCGTCGCTCCTGAGTTCAAATCTGGGCCCCTGATGCGGCTTACATCCTGACTCTAGATTGGGAATCGCCTGACGAGGTGACGACGCTGGAGAGCCGCGTCAAGGGCATGATAAACAAGAACACCAGCCTCGCCAGCGTGATCCAAGTGATGCTTTTTCACTGGATTCTCCCTTGTAAATGCCGGACTCAATACATGTGGGAATTCAAGCCGACCGGTCTTTGGACCCTGCAGTGGTTCTTTGGCACGATGCACGAAGACATATGGAAGCTGCTCTTCAAGACTCAGAAGTCGTGGCCGGAGACAACCGAAGATCGCGGCCTTGACTGCGCACGTCCAGCCACTCCTATAAGTTTTATGATACTTTTATTTGCAAATACAATTAGTATATTGAATTTTCTGACTCCCACAGGGCTGGACAAATAAGGCGGAGTAGATCAAATGTCCGGCTCCGCTGCCCGAGGACCAGGCCACCCCTTAGCTGACATAGATGCTGGTTTTGGCGCCGTATCAGGCACCGGAGAAGAAGGCCAAGAAGAAGGGCAAGGAGATCAGAGGTGGCCTCTGTTGTAAGGGTGCTTCGGATGCCGTGTCCTAAGACTCCGAGACCTCCTCCTCCCATGATAAAGACGTAGAGGAGGAAGAGAGTAACTCTCCCCCTAAGGGGGTGGGAAGAAGAAAAGGGCGACTTCTGTGGATCTAGAGGCGGAGGCGACCAAGAAGGGAAAACCCTCCCTTTCGGACGATTCCGAAGCGGATGCCGATGCCATCCCAGAGCGGCACCCTAGGCTGAAGCCCTTGGCTGAATCATAAGTATCCGAAGACACCGTACACATATCTGATTTTATGCCTTATTATTTTAACATACTGAATTGCACATTATAGCCCGGCTCACGATCTCCCCCAACAATCATCGTCATCTGGGAACTCGCTAGGGCCGAACGCGATGGAGAGCGAGTTGCCTCCGCATATCTCTCCATCCACTGCCACGGATAACACCGAAGTGTTGTCCCAAAGAACCTCTCTAGGTCATGGGGATGTACAGGAGGCCGTGAAGGTGGCGGCGGAGGGTAATACCTCTATTGTCGGAGAGAGGAGGAAATCAACCCCCATGGAGACCGGCGATGGGGGCAACGCTCAATTTTCCCACCAACCGAATATTATTCGGGAGACCCATACGGCTCCGGAATCGGACCGTCAACCTTCTTCGAGGGAAGGGGGCACGCCTTCTCTGTCGGCGTCCTCTATCAATCCGAAGGCGCCGGACACTCTGGTGGAAGCGCTTCAGGGTGCTTCCATCATGGAGGAACACCATACCCTTATGGGTACGGTGGTTGAAAAGGTTTGGTCCGCTAAGAGCGGATTGAACCAAGCCTATACCAGCCTTCTAATAGGCTTTGAGGTATGTGACGTAATATTTTTTGGCTATTTGCAAAAAGAATACCTGTATATAGATAGTAGCCCCTGAGACTATGTCCGGCTTTCGCGAAGAAAGGCCAAACAGAGGATTGAATAATATTCCGCAGGAGCTAACACACATGTTTCTTTGGATGAACAGGTTGCGAAGCTAGCAGCAACCTTGCATGCTGCCGAAGTCTCCGAACTAAAGCGGAGGTTGGAGGGAAAACAAGGTATACGATACTGAAGAACATCTAGAATGATATGAGTTTCAATTTGTTATCTAAATGAGCTTTATGATTGCGCTCATAGGTGACACATCTGAGGTCGAGGCCCTCAAGAGTGCTCTGGCCGAAGCCCAGAAGGAGGTGAACGAGGAACGAACTACCCTCCAAAAGCATGAAGCAAGGTTGGAGAAAGTCCAACAAGAGCTCACTGATGCTATAAACAAATGTGAGTCCTTGGAGCGCAAGGTGTCGGATCGAGACTCCGAACTTGTTGTGGCGCTCCAAAGTGTGAAGGAGGCCCGAGTTGAAGCCCAAGGTGCCTGTCAGGAGATCCGAGAAGCCAAGAAGATCGCGGTGGGTAAGGCCTTTAATATGCAGAGCAAATATGTAAGGAGAAAGTATACCCTACTAACATGCGTTTGGAGTTCTCCAGCAGCGTTTTCGGATCTGCTCCGAAGTGTTGCAGATGCTGCAGATTTCTTCCGGGCCGAAGAGGGGAGCTCAATAGAGAAGCTGTTCTGGTCACAGTACCTTGCGCTAGAGCATCCTGTGCCCCTCAATGATCAGCTGAAACAACTAACCGAGCTACATAGGGTGGCCGGACTAGCCATGAAGGATGTCATAGTCCGACTTTGGCCAGCCGAACCCATACCTAGTAGCTACTTTGAGCTTGTGAAGCGGCTAGTCGATGCCTGCCCATGACTTGATGCTCTAAAGCGGTCAGTCTATATCGAAGGTGCCCGAATGTCCTTTGCCCGTGTCAAGGTGCAGTGGCCGAAGATGAATGCCACTAGTCTTGCAACCGAGGTACCGCCCGAAGGGAAGGAGCATCGTACGCCGGAGAAAGATTTCAACGATGTCCTTGAAGGATCCCGCATTATAGAGGGCCTGTGTTTGAAGGACATTATTTTTGAATGAATGTATCCGTGCTGCCCAAACTTTGTATAATAAAAAACAAGGTGTTTGTGTAATTTTAGTCTTGTTTCATCTAAAATTATTTATCCTCCATTGCGGCCGTTTATTAGATCTGAGAGTTGGCCAGTCGTCGGCTTCATCCCCTCGCATAGAAACTATGGGGATGTTCGAAACAACACAAAAACACACTTATCCAAACGACTTGGTCCTTGAAGGAGGTGCTAGTGCGGTGAACCAGGCAATCAGACTATGCGGCTTTATCACTCTCACTTAGCCATAGGAGTTTGACAATAAGATTGTAGGTGCAGCCCCTAGTATTGTTCGGTGATCCGAACTCAGGTGTTGTAGACATCTGACCAGGTAAAAACCAGTCCTTCATGTGACACGAAAAAAATCACGAGAGATTTATACTGAGTCACCGAATAGCTGACCAGCTCTCGCCGCATCATGACAGTCAGTTCTCGGCTTTCTCTACTGAGGTGTTTATCCGGCTAACCAGAAACACAATTGCAGTAGTTCTCCCTTTACTTCCTTAGATGAACAATCGGAACGTAAGCTTGTAACCGCAGGAGCCGGGCAACCCAACTATTGACCCAAGACATGATTCGGAGCCGATGCATATAATGCTAGATTCGGGACCCCAAATTGCACTGTGAAAGTGTTCAGACTTATATGAATTTTAAGAAATGTACGCGGCTGAATGGAGCCCCTGGCGATTTAGGTCGTGCCGAGGTGTACATGACAATCAGATGAAAAAGAAGAAGGAATACATGATAGGGGATAAGCCAGTACCGAATAGTTTGGGCAAAAAACTGTTTCCATTATAGTCTTATTGATACGTCAAAACGTATTTGTACCAATAATGCTATAAGCATCAAGGCTATTTTACATGCTGAGCGAAAGGGAAAGTTGTGTACAGATATTCGAAAAGGGGAGGAGGTGATCTTGAAAGATCCTTTAAGTACTCCACTGTACATCTGCGATGGTTTTCGCCATGGTGTGTGATCCTTTGAGAGGATTAATGAATAAGTTTTCATAAGGGGCCGGAAAAAGGGCCCTTGACACCATAAAATGGGTGATGTGGGTTGTAAAGAACCCGGAAAGAAAAAAATGGTGTTAAGAAAAAGATAGATGGGGGTCCAGGTATGGTTGAGCCGTATTGTGGACTTTATCCTCGATATGCCTCCATCGTCTCCCATGGTATTTTTAGTGCGTAGTTATGAGCACGCAGTACATACGCCGCTGCTTGGTTGGGGCGAAGATAGAGGCTAGATTGCTAATTGAGCTCCTGATGAGCTGGACTATCATTCTGCGGTGTAGTCCGGACTCATTTGACAAGGTCTGGTGGCTTGACTATGATGTGTAGTTCGGCTTAATAAGGCCGACCTGCACTTCTGTTGTGAGGGCCGCGGTGTGTTCCTCGATACGGAGGGAGCGATCCATGTTTCCATGAACTGTTATAACACCGTGTGGTCCTGGCCTTTTGAGTTATAGGTAAGCATAGTGCGGGACCGCATTGAAGCGGGTAAACGCAGTTCGTCCGAACAGTGCATGATAGCCACTGCGGAAAGGGATGATGCCGAAGATCAAGTCTTCGCTTCGGAAGTTTTCCGACGAACTGAAATACGACCTCCAATGTGATTGAGCCCGTGCAGTGGGCCTCTACACCAGGTATTACTCCTTTAAAGGTAGTTTTGGTGGGTTTGAATCTTGACGAATCAATACCCATTTTTCGGATTGTGTCCTGATAGAGCAGGTTAAGACTGCTGCCGCCATCCATGAGGACTCTCGTGAGGTGGAATCCATCGATAATTGGGTCGAGGACCAATGCGACTAAACCTCCATGACGGATACTGGTCGGATGGTCCCTGCGATCGAAAGTGATCGGGCATGCTGACCATGGCTTGAATTTTGGGGCGACTGGCTCTATCGTGTAGATGTCCCTTAATGCGCGCTTGCGCTCCCTTTTGGGGATGTGAGTAGCATATATCATGTTCACCGTCTTGACCTCGGGGGGAAATTTCTTCTGTCCGCCTGTGTTTGGTCGGCGAGGCTCCTCATCGTCATCCTCGCTGGGCAATTCTTTCCCCATGTGCTTGGTGTTTAACTTGCCGGCATGTTTAAAGACCCAACAAGTTGTATTGGTATGGTTTGCAGGCTTGTCAGGGGTGCCATGAATCTGGCAAGGTCGACCGAGTATTCGGTCCAGGCTAGATGAACCATCTTTGTTTCTTTTGAATGGCCTCTTCCGTTGACCGGGCTTGGAGCCACTAAATCCGGCGTTGACCGCCTTGTCTTCGGCATTTTCCGTGTTGTTCTGACGCTTGTTTTTATTGCATCAGGGCCTGCCATTTCTGTTTCTCACTTCGGAAGTGCCAGGATCGCTGGTACTGTTGCTGCTATGGGCAAGCCAACTATCTTCACCTGCGCAAAAGTGGGTCATGAGTGATGTGAGGGCTGCCATGGACTCCATCTTTTCTTGGCTGAGGTGTCGGGCAAGCCATTCGTCGTGGATGCTGTGTTTGAAGGCTGCTAGAGCCTCGGCGTCCGGACAATCAACAATTTGGTTCTTTTTAATTAGGAACTGAGTCCAGGATTTTCTGGCTGACTCTCCGGGCTGCTGGACTATGTGACTGATGTCATTGGCGTCCGGAGGCCGGATATAAGTGCCCTGGAAGTTGTCTCTAAAGGCATCCTCCAGGTCTTCCCAGCTTCCAATAGAGTTTTCTGGGAGGCTGTTTAACCAGCGTTGAGTTGGTCCCTTAAGTTTGAGGGGGAGGTATTTGATGGCATGTAGATCGTCACCGCGAGCCATGTGAATGTGGAGAAGGAAATCTTCAATCCACACTGCGGGATCTGTTGTGCCATCGTATGACTCGATGTTCATGGGTTTAAACCCTTTTGGGAACTAGTGCTCCATTACCTCATCAGTGAAGCATAGGGGGTGTGCGGCACCTCTATATCGGGCCACATCATGACACAGTTCAGATGGAGTCCGTATGCGGTTTTCAGCCCGGGTGAAGTTATGCTTGTCGCACCAGGCTTGATGGCCGTCTTCTCGCGCTGGGGACCGCCCCCTTGATCCGTATATTGATCTGGTCTGACTGGCTCTATTATCCAGGTCCTGTCGTAGGTCATAAGTGTATCCTGCAGCTGCTGTCTCTCTACCTTTATGGCGGGGTGGTGCAGGTGGGTGTTCGGCTTGAGTTGTCGCTCTGTCCCGACCACGTGGTGGTCGGTCAAGTCCGTCGGCAGTGTTACGCGTGGGCGGTATAGGCTCTGGGGCCTCATCATAGAATTGGGGTAGCAGCTTGCATTTCGGGTAACTCTTGGTTGGGCGTTCGAGGCCGTATTCCTCGGCTGCTAGGACATCAGTCCATCTGTCATTGAGCAGATCCTGATCAGCTTGAAGCTGTTGCTGCTTCTTTTTCCGGCTTCTTGCAATGGCTATTAGCTGGCGCTTAAAGCGCTCTTGTTCGGAGGGATCCTCTAGCATGATGAATTCTTTGTCGCCAAGGCTCTCGTCCTCTTCGGAGATCGGTAGGTAGTTACTATCCTCCGAGCGCTCGTCCACAATGGGGTCGTCGGGGTTTACTTGCCCTTCCTCCCAATCATCATGCTCGAATGTTGGTTCGATGGGGGCTTCTTGATCTTTGGCATTATCCGGAGTATTGTTGTCTCCGGTGCCGGTATTGCTGTCTTTTTCGCACCGCAATTTAGAGCGGCGCCGCTAACGTCGACGCTTTGGTGGTGCCATGGGAGGCTTGTCTTCAAGTGAATCCTTTCCCCCTTCGCTGTCATCCTCTTTGGAGGTGTCCACCATGTACACGTCATATGTGGAAGTAGCCGTCCAGCGTCCGGTAAGCGGCGGGTTCTGGCTTTGCTCTTCTACGGCATCGTCGTCCATGTCGTCAATGTCTTCGGAAGCATAATCAAGCATGTCAGTTAAGTCCTCGACAGAGGCTATGAAGTGGGTGGTGGGTGGGACATAAAATTCCCTGCTCTCAGCCCCTAGTGTGGGTGGGCATAGTTCGGCAGCGATCCCTCTGTAATGGCGAGAGATCGCATTAAGTCCAGAGCCTTGTTTAAGGGTGAGGAATGGACAGGGAAGCGAGAATCCGTGGAGCGGGGCGGGACAAGAGTTCCCTGGCCGAGCTCATATAACACAGACCTCGAGAGTTCGGAGCTGGTGTACAGATGTGAGTCCGGCTCGATGAGGATAGAGGGAGCCTGGAGTGATTCCGGGCCGGCCGGTGAAGCGATCCCCTCCCCATCTCCGGTGTTGAGCTCTATGCCTATGGAGAGTCCGGCAGGCTCTAAACTCTCGTCTTCGGACTCCGTGAGGAGTTCTGGATCTAGGTCGGAGTTGCGGTTGAGGCCGCGAACCCTTGGAAGATCAAGTCTCCTTGGATATCAGCAACATAGTTTAGGTTTCCGAAACTAATCTGATGACCAGGGGCGTAGTGATCGATCTGCTCCAGATGGCCAACCGAGTTGGCACGCAGTGTGAAGCCGCTGAATACGAAGATTTGGCTGGGGAGAAAAGTCTCCCTCAGGGTGGTGTTGTTGTGGATGGTTGATGGCGCCATCGAGCCTTCTGGTGATGACACAGTGGAACTCTCAATGAAAGCACCAATGTTGGTGTCAAAACCGGCAGATCTCGGGTAGAGGGTCCTGAACTGTGCGTCTAAGGATCGAAGGTAACAAGGAGGTAGGGGACACAATGTTTACCCAGGTTCGGGCCCTATTCATGGAGGTAATACCCTACTTCCTGCTTGATTGACTTTGATGAATATAGGGGTTACAAGAGTTGATCTACCTCGAGATCGTAATGGCTAAACCCTAGATGTCTAGCCTGTATGATTGTGTTCCCCCCTAAGGACTAAACCCTCCGGTTTATATAGGCACCAGAGGGAACTAGGGTTGTATTGAGTTGGTTACAGAGAAAGGAAGGTAAATGATCCGAATGCCAAGCTTGCCATCCACACAAAGGAGAGTCCTATCCAAACACGGGGGAGGTACTTCTACCTTGTATCTTCATTGCCCATCAGTCTGGCCCATGTCACATAGGCCGGTTCCCCGAGGACCCCATAGTCTAGGACTCCCTCAGTACTACAATCGCTTGAATCAAGTGGGAGTTAATCTTCCAGATAAGATAGTGATTGAAAGAATTCTCCAGTCACTATCACCAAGCTACAACAACTTCGTGATGAACTATAATATGCAAGGGGTGACAAAAATGATTCCCGAGCTCTTTGTGATGCTGAAATCAGCGGAGGTAGAAATCAAGAAGGAGCATCAAGTGTTGATGGTTAATAAAACCACCACTCTCAAGAAAAAGGGCAAGGGAAAGAAAGGGAACGTCAAGAAGAATGGCAAGCAAGTTGTCGCTCCCGTGAAGAATCCCAAAGCTGGATCCAAGCTTGAAACTTAGTGCTTCTACTTCAAAGGAAATGGTCACTAGAAGCGGAATTGCCTCAAATATTTGGCAGATAAGAAGGATGGCAAAGTAAACAAAGGTATATTTAATATACATGTTATTTATGTGTACCTTACTGGTGCTCATAGTAGCCCCTGGGTATTTGATACCGGTTCAGTTGCTAAGATTGGTAACTCAAAATAGGAGTTGGAGAATAAACATAGACTAGTTAAGGGCGAGGTGACGGTGTGTGTTGGAAGTGTTTCCAAGATTGATATGATCACCATCGCACACTCCCTCTACCTTGGGGGTTAGTGTTGAGCCTAAATAAATATTATTTGGTATTTGCGTTGAGCATGAACAAGATTAGATCATGTTTATTACAAAACGACTATTCATTTAAGTCAGACAATAATTGTTGTTCAGTTTACATGAATACAACCTTCTATGGTCATACACCCAATGTGAATGGTTTATTGAATCTCGACCATAGTGATACATATATTCATAATATTGATGCCAAAAGATGCAAAGTTGATAATGATAGTGCAACATACTTGTGCCACTGCCATTTAGGTCATATTGGTGTAAAGCGCAGGAAGAAACTCCATGTGGATGGACTTTTGGAATCACTTGATTATAAATCATTTGATACTTGTGAACCATTCCTCATGGGCAAGATGACTAAAACTCCGTTCTCCGGAACAATGGAGCGAGCTAATGACTTATTGGAAATAATACATACCGATGTATGCGGTCCGATGAGTGAAGCACGCGGCGGGTATCATTATTTTCTAACCTTAATAGATGATTTGAGTAGTATGGGTATATTTACTTGATGAAACACAAGTCTAAAACATTTGAAAAGCTCAAACAATTTCAGAGTGAAGTGGAGAATCATCGTAACAAGAAAATAAAGTTTCTACGATCTGATCACAGAGGCGAATATTTGTGTTACGAGTTTGGCGTTCATTTTAAACAATGTGGGAATAGTTTCACAACTCATGCGTCCTGGAACACCATGGCATAATGGTGTGACCAAACGTCGTAATCGTACTTTATTAGATGTGGTGCGTTCTATGATGTCTCTTACTGATTTGCTAGTATCTATTTTTGGGTTATGCATTAGAGACAGCTGCATTCATGTTAAATAGGGCACCGTCTAAATCCATTGAGATGACACCATATGAACTATGGTTTGGAAAGAAACCTAAGCTGTAGTTTCTTGAAGTTTGGGGATGCGACACTTATGTCAAAAGGCTTCAGCCTAATAAGCTCAAATCCAAAGCGGAGAAGTGCGTCTTCATAGGATACCTGAAAGAAACTATTGGGTATATGTCGATGTCAAAACCGGCGAATCTCGGGTAGGGGGTCCCGAACTGTGCGTCTAGGCGGATGGTAACAGGAGACAAGGGACACGATGTTTTTACCCAGGTTCGGGCCCTCTCGATGGAGGTAAAACCCTACTCCTGCTTGATTGATATTGATGATATGGGTAGTACAAGAGTGGATCTACCACGAGATCAAGGAGGCTAAACCCTAGAAGCTAGCCTATGGTATGATTGTTGTTCGTCCTATGGAATAAAACCCTCTGGTTTATATAGACACCGGAGAGGGCTACGGTTACACAGAGTCGGTTACAATGGTAGGAGATCTACATATCCGTATTGCCCAGCTTGCCTTCCACGCCAAGGAAAGTCCCATTCGGACACGGGACGAAGTCTTCAATCTTGTATCTTCATAGTCTTGGAGTCCGGCCAATGATGATAGTTCGGCTATCTGCACACCCCCTAGTCCAGGACTCCCTCAGTAGCCCCTAAACCAGGCTTCAATGACGATGAGTCCGGCGCGCATATTGTCTTCGGCATTGCAAGGCGGGTTCCTCCTCCGAATAATTGGCAGAAGATTGTGAACGCCAGGATAGTGTCCGACTCTGCAAAATAAATTCCACATACCACCGTAGAGAGAATAATATTTACACAAGTTCAATCTGCTGACGTATTTTGTGGCGTGACGTCACACCACAACCAAGCCTTTACTCGAATCGTTTTTATTATTCCACCTCAGCGCGTTTAGCGAAGCGGTTTCCTTGGCATGTCTTGTCGAAGCAGAGATCGTGTCCCCTTATTCCGGGATTATCATCAATACGGACGTGGGTAACCCAACCGCGCCATTGATTGTGGCGCTTGGGAGATAAGCGAGTTTTACCAGGCTGGTGGGGACGCATAGTTTAATCCGCCCATATATAAGGGGATAAGGATCCACCTTTTTACCTTACGCCTTCTTCCTCCTTTGCTTATCCATCTCCGCGCACTCGAGCTCCAGCGCCCAAGTATGCACATCTCACCTCAACCTTCTCCAGCCATGTCCGGAGCGGGAGGCAAGTGGATGGCCTCCTCCGTTACGGAGGGGCACATCAAGAAGCTGCGCAGCGCCGGATATTTGTCCAGCGACATCGCGCACCGGCTCCCCGATGAGGGGCAGCTCATCCCCACCCCCGGGCCCCATGAGAGGGTGGTATTCCTTCCCCATTTCCTTCGCGGACTGGGCTTCCCACTCCACCCCTTTGTCCGGGGGCTCATGTTCTACTACGGCCTGGATTTCCACGACCTGGCCCCGAATTTCATCCTCAACATCTCGGCGTTTATCGTCGTGTGCGAGGCCTTCCTCTGCATCCAGCCCCACTTCGGCTTGTGGCTAAAGACCTTCAATGTCAAGCCGAAGGTTGTGAAGGGCAGCCAAGCGGAGTGCGGAGGCGCCATGGTGGGCAAGATGCCCAACGTCACTTGGCTCGAGGGCGCCTTTGTGGAAACCATCAAAGGGTGGCAATCGGGGTGGTTCTACATCACCGAGCCGCGTGACCCTAAATGGGCAGCGGTCCCCGAATTCAGATCTGGCATCCCCATGCGGCTCACTTCCTGGAAAGAGAAGGGCCTGCTGTGGGGTAGTTCGGATGAGCTGACCGGACTCCAATCTTGTCTCCAAACCCCGGTGAACAAGAAGCTCAAGCTTGTCAACGTGATCCAGGTCATGCTCATCCGCCGGATTCTCCCCTGCCAACAGCGGGACTTTAATTTGTGGGAGTTCGATCCGGCACAGCACCAAACCCTGAGCGGCCTCTTCGACACTACGTACGAAGACGCCTAGAGGGTGCTGTTCAAGGGCGCCGAGGCCCCCACATCCGCTACTGAAGATCGCGGATTCAGCTCGCAGCGTCCAGCTGGCGAGGTAAGCCATGTTATCCTTTATGGGACACTTGCTTTTCATAGTTTGACTCTATGCGGGATCTAAACTCCCAATACCTTTAACAGGCCTAGCAGAAGACGTCCGGACAGGTTAATTGTCCGGCTCCCCTTCCAGAAGACCCAGCGGATGCCCGTCTAACAGGGCTGCTGGTCTCGGCACTTTACGTGGTGCCGAAGAAGAAGGCCAAGAAGAAGGCCACGGGAACCCGGAGGAGTTCCCGGCGCCAGGTGTTATCGGATTCATCGTCCGATGACTCCGAGGCGGACTCCTCCCACGAGGACGAGGAGGAGAAGAAAGAGGCCTCTCCCCCAGCGGGGGGAGAGAAGAAGAGGAAGGCCTCCCCAACGGGGGAGGCCGAAGGGTCCAAGAAGGGAAGGACCCTTCCCCCGGACTGCTCCGCCAACACCGGCGACGGCAACGAGGAGTGGCCCTCAAGGGCCAAGCCCCTGGCGAGATCGTAAGTATCCGGACTCCTGAATGATTTATAATTTTTCTTTTTGCCGCATGGTGTCTTTCTAATGCCGCATACAACCCTGTAGTCCGCCTAAGGACGATCTTCCCGCTTCGTCGAGCGGGTCCTTGGGCACGTCGGATGTGGATTCTATTCCGACCGCCTCCACCCCCCACGATGCTGGCGACGCCGAGGTGGGATCCCAGGAAGGGACCCACCAGGAGGAGGAGGCCCCGGAGGTGCCGCAGGGCAACCTCCCGGACTTTGGACCGGACTCCGCACCGGAACCTGCAGTGGTTCCGGAGTCCGGCAGGCGGCCCCTTCGTAAGAAGGGCAAGACTATGACACCGGCGGCCTCCGTCCAACCGGAGGCGCCGGATAACTTGCTGGAGGCGCTCAATGGCGCTTCCATCGAGGAGGAACACCGCACTGTCATGAGTGTGGTGATTCAGAAGGTTCAACTCGCCAAGAGCGGGCTGACCGAAGCCTGCAGCAGCCTTTTAACAGGCTTTGAGGTAAGAATTTTAAGATATGTAAAATGGTACCACATAGACAGTAGCCCCTGATGCTCGGCTCGGTGTTCGGAAAGAAAAGCCGAACTGAGCATCTAAAAAGATATATGCAGGTGTCTAACAGAAATATGTCAATATGGGAATGCAGGCTGCGCTGCTGACCTCTGCCGCACTAACTGCGGAGGTCAATGCTTTGAAGCAGAGCCTCGAGCGGTCCGAGAACGAGCTCGGCCATGCCAAGAAGTAGCTCGAGGACAAGGAAGGTGAGTAACACCTTATTAAAGTTGTACCTTACAGAGAAGGGTTTGGTTGCAAGAGAAATAACGAGGATAACGTGGGTGCTCCAGGGGCTACGAACGAGGTGGCAACCCTGAAGGAGGCGGTGTCCGCGGCCGAACGCAATGCGGCCGCGCAACGAGCCGAGCGAGAGAAGCAGGAGGCGCGGGTGGCGGAGGTACAGCAAGAGCTCCAGGCACTCGTGGAAAAGCACGAGAGTTTGGAGCGTGACTCGAAGACTCGAGAATCCGAGCTTGCATCGGCTCTTGAGAGCGCCAAAGCCGCGAAGGCCGAAGCCCACAAGGCCCTCCAGGAAATCGAGGAATTGAAGAAGATAGCGGCGGGTAAGGCATTCTTCATGCAAAGCAAGCATGTAAAAGTGAATTACCTGTTACTTACCCGAATTCGGAGCTCTCCAGGAGCGTTCGCAGATCTGCCCTGCAGCGTGTCCGACGCTGTCGCTTTCTACAGGGCCGAGGAGGGGAGCTCGACGGAGAAGGTGTTCTGGTCTCAGTATGCTGAGGCCGGACATCCGGTGCCCCTGAGCGACCAGTTGAAGCAGCTGGTCGAGCTCCACAAGGTGGCCGAACAGGCCATGAAGGGCCATATAGTTCGGCTATGGCCCAAAGAGGCCATGCCTGGGAGCTACTTCAGCCTGGTGCGGCGGCTGGTGGATGCGTGTCCCTGGGTTGAAGTCATCAAGCACTCCGCCTGCATTGAAGGTGCCCGTCGGGCCCTTGCCTGTGCTAAAGTGCACTGGGGCAAGATGGATGCTGAGAAGCTTGTGACGGACGCGCCACCACCGGGCAAGGAGTATCGCACACCCGAGATGTATTATAAGGGTGTCCTGAAGGGTGCCCACATTATTGCGGGTGAGTGCTCCAAAGATGTAATATTTGAGTAGACTCGCATTTTGTTATCCTGTGCGCTGAAAACTTTGTTCATATGCGCTAAGCAACGCTTGTTAATTTAAAATATTACCTTCTGTGCGGCCGTTTATCAAATGTGAGAGATGGCAAGTCGTCAGCTTCAGCCCCCATGCCACGAGTGCTGGGGTGTTCGGGATAAACTTGAGCGCTCTTGTTCCCATTTTTGGGTCCATCTAGGGAGGCGCTCAACACAACGAACAAGGCAACCGGACTTATAGTGCTTGAACACTCTCACTTAGCCATAGAATTCTATAATTTTAAATTTCGGCGAAGCCCCTAGTGTTCGGAAGGCTGAATTCGGGGCGCTATCCACGCCTGGGCCGGACAAAGCCGGTTCCTCGCTCTAAGCGGCATAAGTCTTTAGGGACTCGAAAAAACCTCTCGAACAGCGACCGGCTCTCGCCTCATCATGACGGTCAGTTTTAGCTTTCTCCACTGAGGTGCTCGCCCAGCTCAACTGGGGCACAATCGCAGTGGTTCTCCCAGTGCTACCTTAGCCGATATAACGGAACGTAAGGTACCAAAACATGGGAGCCGGGCAAACCCAACTACTGACCCAAGACATGATTCGGAGCCGATGCATATAATGCTATAAGTTCGGGGTGCCGCACTTGTGAAAGTGTTCGGACTTATCACACCATGATGTGGGGAACTTAAGCCCCTGGTGTATTTAGCCGTACCAAAGTGTACGGATGCAATCATGTCATGAATGAACATATGTATATATATATAAAAAGGGGAATGCAATTATAAGCAAAAAGCGATGCATTGTTTATTCAAATAATACTGCTGTGAATGCAGAACGATACAAATAGTGCGGTAAGCAAGGGGTGGAACTATTTGGCATGTCCCCCTCCAGGGGTAGGCTGCGGAATGGTGTATAAAACAGGTATAATGCTCATAATGGAGACCACCTGGATACTCGTCGTAGCTTTTCTCCCTTCCTGGCTGTTGCATCGTGAGTTCGGCAGGTCTGCTGCCGGACAGGGCCTCTGGTAAATGGAGTCCTGAGGAAAAAAAAAGATGACACACTTGGGAGCCCCTGGTGTGCTTGAGCCGCACTCTGGGCCTGCCGTGGTCGTGCCCCTCCCCCTTTGCCCATGGTATTTCCAGAGCGTAGTGATGTACGGGGGTACTGGTTTTGCAATTTTGCAAGGGCTGGGGTTGGGGCCGCATTGCTACGCATGCTCGGAACGTGCCAGGTGGTCTTGTTGTAGGTTACTTCGGGCGCGCTTAGCAGTGTCCGATCGCTTAACGGCCGGACTCGTGAATTGCCTTAAGAGGCTGCTCTGCACTTCTGCCGCGAGAGCCGCTGTATGTTCCTCCGTTCGGAGGGAGCGTTCAGTGTTCTGTTGACCGTGATGACTCCTCGAGGGCCTGGCATCTTGAGCTTGAGGTGTGCGTAGTGCGGCACCGCATTGAACTTTGCAAACGCGGTCCGTACGAGCAGTGCATGATAGCCGCTGCGGAACGAAACTATGTCGAAGATTAACTCCTTGCTTCGGAGGTTATCTGGGGATCTGAAGACCACTTCCAGTGTAACTGAGCCTGTACAATTGGCCTCTACACCTGGTATGACGCCCTTGAAGGTCATCTTTGTGGGTTTAATCCTTGAGGGGTCTATGCCCATTTTGCACACTATATCCTGGTAAAGTAGGTTCAGGCTGCTGCCGCCGTCCATTAGGACTCTAGTGAGGTGAAACCCATCGACGATTGGGTCTAGAACCAATGCGGCGAACCCGCCATAGCGGACGCTTGTGGGGTGGTCCCTTTGATCAAAAGTGATCGGACAGGAGGACCATTGGTTGAACTTTGGGGCGACTGGCTCCATCGCGTATACGTCCCTGAGTGCACGCTTCCGCTCCCTTTTGGGTATGTGGGTTGCGTATATCATGTTCACCGTCCGCACTTGTGGGGGGAAACCCTTCTGTCCTCTATTGTTCGGTGGCCGGGTCTCTTCCTCGTCATCGCTATGCAGCCCCTTGTCATTGTTTTCGGTAATTAACTTGCCTGCCTGCTTGAATACCCAACAATCCTTGTTGGTGTGGTTAGCTGGCTTTTTGGGGGTGCCGTGTATCTGGCACGAGCGGTCGAGTATTCGGTCCAAATTGGACGGACCCGGAGTAGTTCTTTTGAACAGCTTTTTCCGCTGACCGGGTTTGGAGCCTCTAAATCCAGCGTTGACTGCCGTATCCTCAGTATTATCGCCGTTAGTGCGGCGTTTTTGCTTGTTGCGATGTGACCTGCCATTGCGGTCCTTGGTATCCGGACTGCCAAGATTTTTGTTGAGGTTGTTACTGCGGGCTAGCCAGCTGTCCTCTCCCGCGCAGAAACGGGTCATGAGTGATGTGTGGGCTGCCATGGATTTCGGCTTTTCCTGTCCTAGGTGCCGGGCAAGCCACTCGTCGCGGGTGTTGTGTTTGAAGGCTGCAAGGGCCTCTGCATCCGGACAGTCGACAATTTGATTTTTCTTGGTTAAGAACCATGTCCAGAATTGTCTGGCCGATTCGTCTGGCTGCTGAATTATGTGGCTTAGGTCATCAGCGTCTGGTGGTCGCACATATGTGCACTGGAAGTTATCAAGGAATGCGGCTTCCAGGTCCTCCCAACATCCAATTGATTCTGCTGGCAGGCTGTTAAGCCAATGCCGAGCTGGGCCTTTAAGCTTGAGTGGGAGGTATTTGATGGCGTGAAGATCGTCGCCGCGGGCCATGTGGATATGAAGGAGATAGTCTTCGATCCAAACCGCGGGGTCTGTTGTGCCATCGTAGGATTCAATGTTCACGGGTTTAAACCCTTCAGGGATTTGATGATCCATTACTTCGTCTGTGAAGCATAGTGGGTGTGCGGCGCCTCTATATTGGGCTATATCACGACGTAGCTCAAGCGAGCTTTGTCTACTGTGTTCGGCCCGGCCGGAATTACTATATCCGGTGCGACGATTGTCGTCGCGTGTCGTGGGGTGCTCATGTGATCCGTAGATCGATCTTGATTGTCTTGCCTTATCCTCCAATATGTCTCGCAAGTCCGGCACATTCCCCCATGGCTTTGTACTTTTCGAGCGATGTCGGGGTACGACTTTAGTGGAAGGCCTGGAGGCCTCTCTATCGCGGACACGAGGTGGCCGGTCGGTCGTATTGTGCGCTGGTGATGTAGGTTTATATGCTTCCTCCTCTAATTGGGGCAGCAGCTTGCGTTTGGGGTAGCTTTTGGAGGGGCGTTCGAGTTCATGCTCTTCGGCCGCAAGGACTTCGGTCCATCTGTCGGCTAGCAGATCTTGATCAGCTCTAAGCTATTGCTGCTTTTTCTTGAGGCTGCTCGCCGTGGCCATAAGCCTGCGTTTGAAACGCTCTTGTTCGACGGGATCCTCAGGCACGACGAATTCGTCGTCATCGAGGCTTGCCTCGTCTCCGGAGGGAGGCATGTAATTATCGTCCTCTGCCTCTTCGTCTGCCGCTCTCTCATGAGGGCTGGCTTCTCCGTCCTCCTGTGCTGAATCTTGCTGGAGGGGGTTGTCCTCGGCACTGTCCGGGTGTTATTGTCTCCGGTGCCGGAATCTCCATTCTTGCTGTGGCGGGATTTAGAGCGGCGCCGCTGACGCCGGCGCTTAGGCTGTTTCTTGGAGGGGTCTTCCTCCGCTGTTCCTTCGCCATTCCCATCCTTGGGATGTCCATCATGTATATGTCATATGAAGAGGTGGCTTTCTAGTGCCCCGTAGGCGCTGGTTCTTGGTCGTCTCCGGCATCGTTGTCCATACCGTCGATGTCTTCAGAGTCGAAGTCTAGCATGTCGGTTAGATCATCGACAGTGGCTACAAAGTGGGTGGTGGGTGGGCTTTGAATTTCTTCGTCGTCTGTATCCCAACCGTCCTGACCGCAGTCCGGCTAGGGCTCTCCTGATAATGAGAGATGGTTTAGTGAATTCAGGATTTCGTCGAAGGGCGAGTGCTGGAAGATGTCCACAGCTATGAACTCCATGATCAGCGCCCAATCGGATTCGATTGGCAGGGGCACGGGAGGTTCGGAGTCCGGCGAGGAGTCCGACACCTCGGAGTCACGAGCTTCACAAGGGACATGATCGGTGTTCGGCTCCATCGCCGTAGAGGTAGCAGCCCCCGAGGCGGTGTCCAGCCACCCGTTCTCGATCGGCGCAGTCGTCTCCAAGTTAAGGGTCGGAGTGGACTCTTGTGCGGCCTCCAGGGCACTGTCCGGCGGCAGAGCTAAATCATGCCCATCGAGACAGTGCGGCGCGCTCGGCTGTGGCTCGAATCCATCGAAGATCAAGTCTCCGCGGGTGTCGGCCGTGAAGTTCAAACTTCCAAATCCGACTTGATGGCCAGGGGCATAGCTTTCAATCTGCTCTAGATGGCCAAGCGAATTGGCCCACAGTGCAAAGCCGCCGAATACGAAGTTCTGTCCGAGGAGAAAAGTCTCACCCGGATCGCGTCGTTGTTGATGATTGAAGGAGCCATCGGGCCTATAGGTGATGACACAGAGGAACTCTCAATGAAAGCACCAATGTCGGTGTCAAAACCGGCGAATCTCGGGTAGGGGGTCCTGAACTGTGCGTCTAGGCGGATGGTAACAGGAGATAAGGGACACGATGTTTTTACCCAGGTTCGGGCCCTCTCGATGGAGGTAAAACCCTACTCCTGCTTGATTGATATTGATGATATGGGTAGTACAAGAGTGGATCTACCACGAGATCAAGGAGGCTAAACCCTAGAAGCTAGCCTATGGTATGATTGTTGTTTGTCCTATGGACTAAAACCCTCCGGTTTATATAGACACCGGAGAGGGCTAGGGTTACACAGAGTCGGTTACAATGGTTGGAGATCTACATATCTGTATTGCCAAGCTTGCCTTCCACGCCAAGGAAAGTCCCATCTGGACACGGGACGAAGTCTTCAATCTTGTATCTTCATAGTCTTGGAGTCCGGCCAATGATGATAGTTCGGCTATCCGGACACCCCCTAGTCCAGGACTCCCTGAGTATACCTTCTACCACAGATCCAAAGGCAAAATCTTTGTTGCTAAGAATGGGTCCTTTCTTCTCTCGAAAGAAGTGAATGAGAGGAAAGTTGAACTTGATGAGGTAGTTGTACCTTCTCTCGAATTGGAAAGTAGTACATCAGAGAAAACCGTTCCCATGATGCCTACACAAAATAGAGGGGAAGCAAATGATGATGATCATGAAACTTCAGATCAAGTAACTACTAAGCCTCGTAGGTCGACCAAAACATGTTACGCACCAGAGTGGTATGGTAATCCTGTCCTAGAAGTCATGCTATTGGACAACATCGAACCTACAAACTATGAAGAAGTTATCACTACTGTAGGATGCTGCCAACGCAACACTACAATCAGAGACCCTTCGACGAAACTGTGTGCGATGCAATAATCACAAACGGCGGTGTAAAAAACCGTCAAAAAGGTGCAAAACATTTGCAATGATGGATGCATCAAACACGGTTCAGATTTTAGTTGCTTGTGCAATGTAGGGCATACGGTTCAGTTCAATGAACTATTTTCCATGAGGAGGAACAAAAGAAACGGGCTGCCAGATGAAGGTGTGTGCGATATACATCATACGGTTCACTCGGATGAACTATTTGTGATTAGGCAACACAAAAGAAACGGTCAGCCAGATCAAGATGTGTGCGATATACAGCATGTGGTTCACTCGGATGAACTGTTTGCGTTGAGACAAGGGAACATAAACGGTTCAATATAACAAGATGTGTGCGATACGTAGCAAACATGTCTGTAATCAGAAATGTGTGCGAAGACCGATAATAACACAGACGATTGCTTGTAATAACACGTATGTGATATGCTCTGTCTACACAACATCTATTGGACATTGGGGGACGGGCGGTCATCCGGATACGCCATAAGGATGCAAAGAGGCATCTTATATCAGCAAGGGCTAGCCGTTCCACCAATAGCTCATCTAAGAGAACTCTCAAGTTAAGTGTGCTCAGGCTGGAGAGGCCACCAGATGGGTGACTGGATGGGAAGTGGTCTTGATATTAAATGAACTGATGGGATGGGTCATAGAAGTCAAATTAAATGACCTCTATGATCCATCCCATTAGTTAAATTAACCTCGAGGTCCTTGTTTTTGTACACATGTTAAAGAAGGTCTACCACATTACTTTTTGACAATCTTAACTGATGGAATGGGTCATAGAGGTCAAATTAAATGACCTTTATGATCCATCCCATTAGTTAAATTAACCTCGAGGTCCGTATTTTTTTATTTTTTTAACACATGTTAAAGAATGTCTACCGCATTACTTTTTGATAATGTGCGATATGTGGCATACAGATCCATCCGACCTGTTTGTGATGGAATAAGCCGTGTGTGTTGTGGGTAAACGCTTGCTAGTATACAACCGGTTGCGATTGATGAATTTATAACTGACGGGTTCCCTAGTGTGGTCCGTGTTCATTTGATTATCATCTACTTTTTGTGCTAGCTCGATGTTCCTTATATGCTAAGTTTCCATTAATTGATGGCGTTTTATGAACACGCCACCGTTTCCCGCCATTTCCTCACCTGTTTCCCGCCGCCCAGCGATATTGCGCATAAACCTAGGCGGTGCGCGACGCACGGAGGCAACAACCACAGCTTGTAGCACATCCACCTTTCCAAGCATGCGAACCCACCAAAGCACCGCCTCTGCCATGAACCTTGTCGACGAGGAAAACAAGAAGGAGCCACGGCCCGTTGAGGCCGAGGCGCTCCCCAGCAACGCGATGGACGATGCCGTGATGTGCGTCATCGCTAGGGTTGAGTAGACCCTTGGCGCATGGCGCTTGAGCACCACGGATCAAGATAGGCATATCAGCGCCACGGATCAAGATAGGCATGTCAGCGCCGAGAGGCTGCAGCTCGCCGCACAACATGATCGATGGCGCGCCGCAGAGCAAGCTAGGCGCGTCCGTGCCGATAGGCTGCGGCTCGCCGCTCGACGAGACCGTTGGAGCGCCATAGAGCGAGAGGCACGACGCACCGCACAGCAAGAGCAGAACCATCGGCGCTTGCCTGCTGTTGACGGTGCATCGTAGTTGGGTACATGTCCCGTCAGTACCCCCATTCCTTGCCAGGACTGGGCAGAGGCCGGTCGCGCCGTACTCTGACCGGACGCCAGCCGCGCCGTTCGCATGCACCACGCTGTTCGCCTTGTCCGCGGCCTGCTCGATGCCAACGCGCTGGTCGGTTGGCTCGACCGTCTCCTTGGCCTAGGTGTCCACCTGGGCGTAGTAGAGGAACATGGCCGTCGCATCCTCGAGCTGGTGATCTCCGATGAAATAGCCAACTTGGAGCTCGAGATCACGCTCCATATGTACCACGAGCGTGTCAACCGCTTGGACGAACACCTACACGAGTTCAGGCAGAGCCAAGAGCTACCGTAGGCAAGGGCTGTTGGTCATGGTCTCACGGACGAGTTTTATTTTGTTGAGTCATTTCGACATGGATAGCTATGTACTCACAACAATCATAGTATTGCTCTGTTTATTGCTCTATTTCAATGTGTGTATTCTGTTTTCCGTTCTCATATGTTCTATTTCAATGTGTGTATATACGCTTTTCATTCTATATATGTGGATGCTAATAGCTAGATTCAAATTAGTATACAAAAATAGATACAAAATGGAATTCATAATATATTTTATGATGAACTTCTGAAGACAAAGATTGTACTGGCCCCAAAACTAATCCAAAGTTGGGGGGTCTGGCGCAACCTCGTCCAGCGGCGCGTACGGGTCCTCCTTGCCGCTCTTAGAGTGAGCGTCCTCGGGGGGGGGGGGGGGGACTCCTCGTCGGCGTGTGGGCAGACCGGCGGCGCCATGGCAGAGATTTGAGAGAGAGAGAGAGAGAGGGCGAGCAAGGGGAGGATGTAGATGAGAATGTAGGCGGGACTACGTGAGCAAAGTAGTATTTATTGGCGACCAGAATCTAGGTCGGTGGGAATAGTACACATGCCGGTCACCGGAATTTACGAGTACTATAGTTTGAATTACACACGATTCCTGCAGCAAAATCCGTGTGTGAACATAATAGCTGATGGTTTCCAATACAAAACCGTGTCTGATTAATAACCCTCGCCACTCACCTTCCAAACCTCGAGGCGCGAAATAGAGTGTCAATCATGTGGGGGCCAGTTGTCTTGATCTTTATATTTTATTTTTTGAACACCAGATATTTACATCGTCTGATGAGTTTTTGACTCGCATACAAGTACACAAAAATATGATTTTTCAAACCGTTATGGTTAGCCGTTGCATGTAGATGCAGTTCAAATTTGAATTACGGTCATTAAATGGCTAGAAAATCACTTAATTGTCTTTAAAAGGACAAATGACCCCTAAAATTTTCCAAATTTTCACATGACAATTGTATTAGTGCATGTTAAACGTAGAAAACAATTTGAAGGTTGTAAGAGGAAGCTACCTCCCTTTCGTCATCAAACATGCATTGTTCCCTCTCGGAACCACGAGCCTTCTAGTGAGTTGCTCCGGTTTGTGAGGGGTGTCTGTCCAAACTTTCATCAAATAGGACAATTTATTACCGCATCATCTTGGTGGCATGGCATTACATCAAGCAAGGTTTCATGTTTTTCTGATCATTTTTTTATTTTTTTGGAACTAAAATTCGATGGCACTCCATGCATGTGTCCATGCCATCAGACCAATATGTTTGAAAATTCCTTCTAATTTACTGCACATAGAATTAACTCGCACACAAGTACACAAATATGATTTTTCAAACTGTTATGGTTAGCCGTTGCATGTACATGTTTTTCCAAATTTTCACATGACAGTTGTATTAGTGCACGTTAAGCATAGAAAAAAAATTGAAGGCCGTAAGAGGAAGCTATCTCCCGTTCGTCATCAAACATGCATTGTTCCCTCTCGGAACCACGAGCCTTCTAATGAGTTGCTCCGGTTTGTGAGGGCGTGTGTCCAAACTCTCGTCAAACATGTCAATTTTTTTACCTCATCATCTTGGTGCCATGACATGACATCAAGCAAGGTTTCATGTTTTTCTGATCATTTTTTAATTTTTTGGAATTAAAATGTCATGGCACTCCATGCATTTGTCCATGCCGTGAGACCAATATGTTTGAAAATTCCTTCTATTACTGCACATGGAATTAACTTGCACACAAGTACACAAATATTATTTTTCAAACTGTTATGGTTAGCCGTTGCATGTACATGTAGTTCAAATTTGAATTATGGTCATTAAATGGCTAGAAAATCACTTTTTAAAAGGTCAAATGACCCCTGAAATTTTCCAAATTTTCACATGACAGTTTTATTAGTCCACGTTAAACGAAGAAAAACTTTGAAGGCCATAAGAGGGAGTTATCTCCCGTTCGTCATCAAACATGCATTGTTCCCTCTCAGAACCACGAGCCTTCTAGTGAGTTGCTCCGGTTTGTGAGGGGTGTGTGTCCAAACTTTCGTCAAACAGGCCAATTTTTTTGCCACATCATCTTGGTGGCATGACATTACACCAAGCAAGGTTTCATGTTTTTCTGATCATTTTTTAATTTTTTTAATTAAAATGCCATGGCACTCCATGCATGTGTCCATGCCATGAAACCAATATGTTTGAAAATTCCTTCTAATTTACTGCACATGGAATTAACTCGCACACAAGTACACAAATATTATTTTTCAAACCGTTATGGTTAGCCGTTGCATGTACATGTAGTTCAAATTTGAATTACAGTCATTAAATGGCTAGAAAATCACTTAAATATCTTTAAACGGTCAAATGACCCCTGAAATTTTCCAAATTTTCACATGACAGTTGTATTAGTGCATGTTAAACCTAGAAAAAAAATTGAAGGTCGTAAGAGGAAGCTATCTCCCGTTCGTCATCAAACATGCATTGTTCCCTCTCAGAACCACGAGCCTTCTAGTGAGTTGCTCCGGTTTGTGAGAGTGTGTGTCCAAACTTTCGTCAAACATGCCAATTTTTTTACCTCATCATCTTGGTGCCATGACCAAACATCAAGCAAGGTTTCATGTTTTTCTGATCATTTTTTAATTTTTCGGAATTAAAATATGGCACTCCATGCATGTGTCCATGCCGTGAGACCGATATGTTTGAAAATTCCTTCTATTACTGCACATGGAATTAACTCGCACACAAGTACACAAATATTATTTTTCAAACCGTTATGGTTAGCCGTTGCATGTACATGTAGTTCAAATTTGAATTACGATCATTAAATGGCTAGAAAATCACTTCTTAAAAGGTTAAATGACCCCCAAAATTTTCCAAATTTTTGCATGACGATTGTATTAGTGCACGTTAAATGAAGAAAAACTTTGAAGGTCGTAAGAGGAAGTTATCTCCCGTTCGTCATCAAACATGCGTTGTTCCCTCTCGGAACCATGAGCCTTCTAGTGAGTTGCTCCGGTTTGTGAGGGGTGTGTGTCCAAACTTTCGTCGAACATGCCAATTTTTTTGCCACATCATCTTGGTGGCATGACATTACACCAAGCAAGGTTTCATGTTTTTATGATCATTTTTTAATTTTTTGGAATTAAAATGCCATGGCACTCCATGTATGTGTCCATGCCGTGAGACCAATATGTTTGAAAATTCCTTCTAATTTACTGCACATGGAATTAACTCACACACAAGTACACAAATATTATTTTTCAAACTGTTATGGTTAGCCGTTGCATGTACATGTAGTTCAAAATTGAATTACGGTCATTAAATGTCTAGAAAATCACTTAAATGTCTTTAAAAGGTCAAATGACCCCTGAAATTTTCCAAATTTTCACATGACATTTTTATTAGTGCACGTTAAACATAGAAAAAAAATTGAAGGCCGTAAGAGGAAGCTATCTCCCATTCGTCATCAAACATGCATTGTTCCCTCTCTGAACCACGAGCCTTCTAGTGAGTTGCTCCGGTTTGTGAGGGGTGTGTGTCCAAACTTTCGTCAAACAGGCCAATTTTTTATCACATCATCTTGGTGGCATGACATTACATCAAGCAAGGTTTCATGTTTTTCTGATCATTTTTTAATTTTTTGGAATTAAAATGCCATGGCACTCCATGCATGTGTCCATGCCGTGAGACCAATATGTTTGAAAATTCCTTCTATATTACTGCACATGGACTTAACTCGCACACAAGTACACAAATATGATTTTTCAAACCGTTATGGTTAGCCGTTGGATTTACATGTAGTTCAAATCTGAATTACAGTCATTAAATGGCTAGGAAATCACTTAAATGTCTTTAAAAGGTCAAATGTGTAGGGGAACGTAGTAATTCAAAAAAAATTCCTACGATCACGCAAGATCTATCTAGGAGATGCATAGCAACAAGACGTGAGAGTGTGTCCACGTACCCTCATAGACCAAAAGCGGAAGAGTTTAGTAACTTGGTTGATGTAGTCGAACGTCTTCACGATCCAACCAATCAAAGTACCGAACGTACGACACCTCGTGTTCAGCACACGCTCAGCACGATGATGTCCCTCATGCTCTTGATCCAGTTGAGGATGAGGGAGATTTCTTTCAGCATAACGGCGTGGCGACGGTGATGATGAAGTTACCGTGCAGGACTTCGCCTAAGCACTACGACGATATGACCAAGGTGTTAAACTGTGGAGGGGGCACCGCACACGGCTAAGAGATTGTCTATTGTTCTTTGGGGTGCCCCCTGGCCACGTATATAAAGGAGGGAGAGGAGGAGGCCAGAGGCCATGAGGGGCGCGCTATAGGGGGAGTCCAACTAGGATTCCTAATCCTAGTTGGACTCCCCTTCCTTTTCCAAGAGGGGGGAGAGGGAAGGAGGAGGAGAGGGAGAAGGAAAGAGGGGGGAGCCGTCCCCTCCCTAGTCCAATTCGGACTTGCCATGGGGAGTTGGGCTTGTGGCCCTCCTCTCCTTTCCACTAAGGCCCATGAAGGCCCACTACTTCCCGGGGGGGGGGGGGGGGGTCCGGTAACCTCCCGGTACTCCGAAAATTACCCGAATCACTCCGGAACTATTCTGGTGTCCGAATATAACCTTCCAATATATCAATCTTTACCTCTCGACCATTTCGAGACTCCTTGTCATGTCCGTGATCTCCTCCGGAACTCCGAACAAACTCCGGTCATCAAATCACATAACTCATAATACAAATCATCATCGAACGTTAAGCGTGCGGACCCTACGAGTTCAAGAACTATGTAAACATGACCGAGACACATCTCCGGTCAATAACCAATAGCGGAACCTGGATGCTCATATTGATTCCTACATATTCTACGAAGATCTTTATCGGTCAAACCGCATAACAACTTACGTCATTCCCTTTATCATCAGTATGTTACTTTCCCGAGATTCGATCGTCGGTATCATCATACCTAGTTCAATATCGTTACCGACTAGTCTATTTATTCGTTCCATAATGCTTCATCCTGCAACTAACTCATTAGTCACATTGCTTGCAAGGCTTATAGTGATGAGCATTACCAAGAGGGCCCAGAGATACCTCTCTGATACACTGAGTGACAAATCCTAATCTTGATCTATGCCAACCCAAAAAACACCTTCGGAGACACCTGTAGAGCATCTTTATAATCACCCAGTTACGTTGTGACGTTTGATAGCACACAAGGTGTTCCTCCGGTATTCGGGAGTTGGATAATCTCATAGTCAGAGGAACATGTATAAGTCATGAAGGAAGCAGTAGCAATAAAACTGTAACGATCATAATGCTAAGCTAATGGATGGGTCTTGTCCATCACATCATTCTCTAATGATGTGATCCCGTTTATCAAATGACAACACATGTCCATGGTTAGGAAACATAACCATCTTTGATTAATGAGCTAATCAAGTAGAGGCATACTAGGGACACTGTGTATTGTCTATGTATTCACACATGTACTAAGTTTCTGGTTAATACTATTCTAGCATGAATAATAAAAATTTATCATGATATAAGGAAATATAAATAACAACTTTATTATTGCTTCTAGGGCGTATTTCCTTTAGTCTCCCACTTGCACTAGAGTCAATAATCTAGTTTCACATCGCCATGTGATTTAACACCAATAGTTCACATTTGTATGTGATTAACACCCATAGTTCACATCACCATGTGACCAACAACCAAAGGGTTTACTAGAGTCAATAATCTAGTTCACATCGCTATGTGATTAACACCCAAAGAGCACTAAGGTGTGATCATGTTTTGCTTGTGAGAGGTTTTTAGTCAACGGGTCTGCTAAATTCAGAGCCGTATGTATTTTGCAAATTTTCTATGTCTACAATGCATGCATGGAGCTACTATAGCTAATTGCTCCCACTTTCAATATGTATCCTGTGGCAGCCTGGATTTGCCTTCTCTATTTTTCCGGACTTTCTTTTGCATTTGCTTTCGATTTGGAGTTTTGAATCAATTCATACGGACTTGAACACTTGGGCCTACCTTTTATTTTCACCCAAGTGACCCATCCATCCCTAGATCATCTTTCCGTCTCCGAAAAACTCCAAAAATAACCCAAGGAATATATTTCATAAAAGAAAAATATTCATTTTCTTCCCTGAAAATCACTTTAGAGAAGTATGCTCCAAAGCAACCCCTATTTTTATTGCTCCTAAAATCCTGAGTAAATTCACAAATATTATTTGAACCCTAGGGCACCTCCCTGAGAAAAAATATTGGATAACTTTTTGGAATATTTTTGCTACAGAAAATCATTTCTGTTCTGGACAGAATGACCACATTACATAGCAAGTATATTTTTCCTTGATCTTTTGCGGCATCTTTTCTGAGTTTCATGACCTTTCTAAGAGAATGCTAAACCCCAAAGCACAGCCCTTAATTCTTACTAGATGTTTCTCAGTAAACCCCACAAGTTTCTGTCCAGAAAGTTGCCAGGAAGAAACCCACTCGCACAGCTCACCTGTGACCCAACCAAACACACAGAACAACCAAAACCTCTAAGGACTACACACCAGACATGAAGTTTGTGCTTAGCTCAGCCTGATACTAGAGTTCACGCTGTGACCGCATTCGTCCACAGGGGTTGGCATGCGGCCGACGCGCTCTGCGACGCTCTAGCATCTATGTGGCGCGCGTGATTGCTGCCTCGGCTACCACACCTTGCCAAACTGCGCCCCCATCCTCATCTTCACCTCCTTAACTCCGCCTTGGCACTCGCCGCAGCGAGCATGGGCACGGCGCGGCCAAGCCAACAGTGCACCCGTGCCCCTGTGTTCGTCGCATACCTGGCTCCTGTGCTTGTCGCTGCTCGCCCATAGTTCCCGCTTGATCCCCGACATCTTCCCCCGCTCTCACTAACACCATTCGTTGCCGGGCGCCACTCCAGAGAGCTCCGGCGAGCTCTCTATCCCCGCCTCAGCCTCGCCTATATATAGATCCCTCAGATGCTCATTTCTCCTCACCAACGCACTCACATCTCCAACACGACACCGTAGGAAGCTGCAGCCCGACCGGGCAGGCCTCTGGCCGCCATCCCCAACGCCGAGCTTGCTGGCGATCCCCTTCCCCTGCCCCACCCTCTCCAGAGCTGCTCGAGCTCAACTGACTCCTCCGGTGTGTCTCTGGTGAACCACTGGAGCGTGTTGGTGCTATTGGAGTTGCTGGACCGGCCCTGCCTCACCGGAATCACCAACTCCGACGAGCTCCACCCGCTGCTGCCACTGGGGAGCTCCATTTCGACCCCGTCCGGCCACCCCTAGCCACGCTACAGGTACGGGCTGGTGCGCCTCGATCTCCTCTAGCTTCCTAACCTCTCAGATCTCATCGCCGCGCACTCGTCGCCGGAGAAAGCGCCGCCGACGCGCCGCCCGCCTCTACTTCTCTCCCCCTCCCCCTCCGAACAGACAGTGAGGGCCCACTGTCAGCCACTCAGCCGCGCCCGAAGCGGTATAGGTGGTGGCGCCCCGCGGATTTACGCCTTCGACGTCACCCCCGCTCCCCCAGTTTTTATTTTTCTTTTTAATTCTATTTCAGAATTTAACAGAAACTTTAAACTACTATAACTTTTAGTCTACAAGTCCAAATGAGTTGATTCTTTTTGCGTTGTGTTCTTACTAGAAAATCCTAGCAGCACACCCAAGATGAGATTTTTCTTTGCTGTCTAGAATTTCTGGTAATTTTTAGAAGTGTTCTTGATATTTTTCTTTTTGTCATTTGAATTGTTTTTAGAAGGAGAAGCTTGTCTTGAAGGCATCCAGGAGGAGTGTGAAGCTCCTCTGCACTAAGGCAAGCCACAACAACATTTTCGTGGTGGCTTTGCAATATTCATGATTTTCCAACTTGAATATATGATATTTCTTGCATATAGGTATTAAATGAAAAATAATTATGTTAGTTATTTTGTCATGAGCAAGATGCTTAGTTTACAGAAGTTAGTGCTTGAACTAAGTGAGTTATAGTAGTAGTAGGATGACTATGTGTTCTTGTTATGACTATGGTATGATGAGCATCGGTATTATTTTCACTTATGCATGCTGTGGTTTTTATGGCAAATAAGAAAGTAAAAATGATGAGTATAAATAACCAGTAAAAAAGACTCAGCAAGTTTAGTGATGATTTGTGCAAGTAGAACTTTTTGATGAGTTGATCTATTAGTCTCAAGTAGTATGAGATTCATGTCATATGGTTGCATGAGCATGGCATATGGTGACTTGAGCAGTTTATTTCAAGTTAAACCTGATGTTAATTGAACTTGAACATAAAGTTGATCGGGTCATGGTGCCACTGAATCGGGCTGACAAGTGCAACCAAATTTGCCTTGGTATGGGGAGGCCGTTAGTCGGCCCGTTGTCATGACTCTTGTCGGTGCCTCCAACAAGGAAAGGTTATGGGCATGCGTTACCCTGGCCCAGTAAGCAGACATAACCTTGTGTGCCCGTTGTTGTTATGGTACCTTGTCCCCGTCTGGGACCGTTCATTTGCCACGACGGTGGCTGTTTTGCCTTCGGTAGGCATGGGGCCACCCATGACTTAGCCTAGTGGGGAGTTGGTCGGAGTGGCCGAAGGAGTGTCATGGCAATGGGAGAGTTCTGTCGGAATGCTGTTGGTCCACCCGAGTGGGAGTGTGAGGCCATGGGTTCCGTGGTGTGGGTAAAGTGCGCTACCTCTGTAGAGTGTATTAAATCTATCGATAGCCGTGCCCACGGATAAGGGCCTAGTTCGTAAGTAAGTCACACCATGGATCAACTTTTATACATAAATCTTGCACACTAAGTTATTTGCATTGCACTGGTTGAATCATGATGATGTCAGTGAGACTGACTATTGTGGTATCGTTTGTGATCCTGAGTGATCACTGTTTGGTTGCGAGGCAATCCGTTGGTAAGAGAGTCCGAGAGACTCGGTGCACAAGCTTGGATGCATGGCATGAGAAGCATGTTGTTGTTTGCATTTAACTTGATTAAATGTCATGATATTGTTTGTCATTATGTTTATGCTCATTGTGAGCTTGCAAGTACATTCAATGTACTGACCTGGCGTGTTATGCCAGATTTCGGGAAAGTCTAACTGGATCAGAGTGCTGCCGAGTCTAGATCGTGTCCACATTGATGTCCCTGTATGGAGTCCCGCTACGTCGTTGTGCCGCTGTCGTGTAGATGTCGTGCTCGAGGCCCCTTTATGTTCACTAAATAATGTACTTACTGTTCAGCCGCACAAAGTGTGCCACTAGGCCTCGCTACTTGATGTAATATTGCACTATGCTTTTGCTAGTTTCAATAAGGCAGTTATTTTCTGTAGCAAGATGTTGTGTATTGCTAGAAGACATGATCTCTGGGTTGGCAATGCAAGGTAAACCGGTTGCTCTGAACCGGGGTGCCACAACGCTTGGTATGAGAGCAGCGCTGACTGTAGGACACGCTAGACCCTGACACGTGAAGTAAATGCCAGTTAGTTTGCTAATTGGGTGCCATTAGTGTTTGCATCTGGATGCTGCATTACATGCATTAAATTTATTGTTATTTCTAACCGGTTAATGGTTGTGAGTGTAGATGGCTCCGGTGCCGTATCCGTGTCAGTTGGAGCTGATGCCATACACTTCATCGCATCTCCTTCGTAACGTATGGCGTCGACTGTACCCTCATGGTGATGACCCAGCATATCAGGTGTACCGGGAGCGTCTAGCCGACTCCGTATATGAGTATCACGCCGTGGTTACTCTGCGCACCAATTCGTCAACAGGCTCTTACAATCATACCTCTTGGAGCGGTTATGCATCCACCGCCGCTCAGGCCATCCAGTTTGCTGCGTTCGAGATTCTTGTTGAGTTACGCTATACCGAGGTTCGAATGCAGAATCACCCAGGTTTTCGCTACTACCCATCTCTGCATGATGATGGTCGTGTTTGCTTTACTTCCATTGATCCGGCATCTGATAGTGACACTAGCCACCTTTCTCGATATATCACTGCTAGTTATCTTCTGATTCACAAGCTGGCTCGAGAGCTGAATCGTGCCCGTTCTGCTTTATCCATTGCTAGATCCTACCCTACTCCACCTTCTATGGGATTTACTCCACATAGTGTGCCTAGTTCTAGCTCGCCTATTTCCCCGGTTACTCCCCCGAGTAGCTCAGGCACCTCGACTATGAACCCACACAGTGCTCCTACTGAGTGGGCGTCTCTTCTTGCTACCCCCGCAGCTCCCAGGATCCCTTCACATCCCGCGCCTACCTCTGAGGGAGAGTCCTTGAGGCAGCGTCATCGTGTTACCTTTAACCCAGAGGTCTCGGTTAACATCGCCAGTTCAGGATCTGGGTCTGACTCAGGAGAGGATCCGGCAGCACCGGCAGAGTCCTAGAACATCTAGTATCCGCAGTGGTCATGTGATGTACGGATGTAGTTGTATGAGACATGATGTATAGTTGCATGTATGTGAGTAGTCGCACCAGTTATGATGTCTACCTTTCATGTGCGAGTCTATGTATAATTATGTTGGAGCTTTTTATTTGTTCGTCGTGTTTCTCGATTCTTTTGTTTTACTTGTTCGGGCTTGTCGCTGGCTTTTCTTCCCATGTTTGGATGTTGCTCATCGTGGTTGCTTTTATTGGAAAAAATAAACAGTAGGATGACGCGGGGAGGCAGCAGAACGCAGGCTTGTGAGGATGTCCCTGTTTGTCGCTCAGCAAGACAGGCAGGACACTCCCCCGAGCCATATCCGCAACCACCGCCTCCACCGCCAAATCCAACCTCCACTGAACAAATTATGCGCATGTTTGAACAAAGAAGGAACAATGATCTAATTGAGCTGTTAAAAGTGTGCAAGCTATGGTTGGGCAGAATGGGAATCAAAATGGCCATCACTCCCGGCTATTAGATTTTCAAAGGACTAAGCCTCCCAGTTTTAGTCAAGTGGTTGACCCTTTGGAAGCAGATGATTGGTTACGAACTATTGAGCAGAAGCTTGAAATTGCTTGTACTGACAAAGATGACAAGGTTCCGTTCGCTACCCACTATCTTGAAGGAGCCGCTGCTATATGGTGGGATAATGCTAAAGCTCTGTGGCCTGCGGGCAAAGAAATCACGTGGACTAATTTCAAGGATCATTTCCTCAAGTATCATATTCGAGCTGGTATCATGAAGGTCAAGAAACGTGAATTCCTTGGTCTCACTCAAGGAAGTTTGTCAATAAGTGAATATTTGCACAAGTTCAACCATCTGGCCTGTTATTCCCTCTACGATGCAGCCACGAAAGAAAGGAAGATCGACAGGTTCCTTAGAGGATTAAATCAACACCTCAGGAGTGCTCTCTGCATGCTCGACTTTCCATATTTCCAGTCTCTGGTAAACAAGGCCCTCATCGCGGAAAGGGGGTACAAGCCTGTGCATGACAACCGACCCGCGAATAATGACCGCAAGCGTAAATTCGAGCCGAAGAAGGACGGACAGCCCGTGCAGAAGGCCCATACCTGGCAGCAGACTGAAGTGGAGTACAAACCAAGTTGGCAGCAGAATGTGAACAAGACCACTACCCAAGTCAAGAATGTCGTGACCAGTCCAGTGCGCGAGGATTGTCAGCACAACAACTCCTACTTTAATTGTGGACAGATCGGACATTATGCCAGACAGTGTCCCAAGGAGTCAAATGCCCCGTTCCGGATGCAAGACAACCACATGGGGCCATATCCCGCCCAGAAGATTGTCCAAGGGCAAGTCCATCACCTCTCCATAGACGAAGCCCAGGAAAACCCCGAAGTCGCCATTGTATGTTTCCTGTTAACGACATACCCGCAATAATTTTATTTGACTCTAGGGCTTCCCACTCTTTTGTTTCTCGGAGTTTCGTTGCCTGAAACAAATTTCCTTGCTCACTTTTGGGAAAAACTATGATGGTTCAATCCCCTGGAACCGTGCTCAAAAGCAATCTGGTCTGTCAAAATTTGGAAATTGATATCAAGGGGGTCTGTTTTCCAACTGCTTTGATAGTCATCGAGTCTGCCAAGTTGGATGTTATTTTGGGAATGAATTGGTTGACCCAATATCAAGTATGCATCGATTGGGCGACCCGAGAAGTCACCTTGACAAATCAGGATGGGCAATCCATAAAATTCTATGCCCGCAAAAGTATACCCAAAAGAGAATTGGTCTTCACAGCTCTAGCCGAAGAATTGAATCTGATTCTTGTGGTCAGTGAATTTCCCGATGTATTCCTCGAGGAATTACTCGGAATGCCTCCAGACAAAGAGCTTGAGTTTGCAATTGATCTTGTGCCTGGAACCGAACCATTGTACAAAAAGTATTATCGAATGCCTTCGTCCGAACTCGTGGAATTAAAGAAACAGCTAGATGAGATGCTTCAGAAAGGATATATCTAGCCAAGCTCGTCACCATGGGGATCACCTGCAATATTCATGGATAAGAAAGACGACAGTCTCAGAATGTGCGTGGACTACTGTCGGTTGAACGATGTCACCATCAAGAACAAATACCAGCTACCAAGGATTGATGATTTGTTCGATCAACTCAGCGGGGCAAATGTATTTTCGAAGATTTATTTAAGGACCGGATACCATCAACTCAAGATCAAGAAGGAAGACATTCCTAAGACCGTGTTCACTACCCGCTACGGTCTCTATGAATATACGGTGATGTATTTCAGTCTCACAAATGCATGCCTTTTTGATGCATATGATGAATAAGGTGTTCATGGAATTCTTGGATAAGTTTGTGGTGGTTTTCATCGATGACATTCTCATATACTCTAAAAGTGATGAAGAGCACAAGGAACACCTCGGAGCAGTCTTACAGAGACTCCGTGACCATCCGCCATATGAAAAATTCAGCAAGTGTCAGTTTCGGCTAAAACAAGTCGGATTTCTGGGACATGTTCTATCAGCAGAAGGAAACGCAGTGTATCCCAGCAAAGCAAAAGATGTGCTTGATTGGGCAGCACCCACGACGGTATTGAAAATTTGGAGTTTTGTTGGATTAGCCGGATATTACCGCTGGTTCATCAGAGGATTTTCCAAGATTACCAAGCCAATGACAGAGCTCCTCAAGAGAGATAAGAAGTTTGAATGGACTGAGGACTGTGAGAAGAGCTTTAATGAGCTAAAAACCAGATTAACATCAGCACTAGTACTGACTCTCCCAGACATTTACCGTAGCTTTGATGTGTATTGCGACGCCTCCAGAAAAGGTATTGGGTGAATACTCATGCAAGATGGCAAGGTGATAGCCTACGCATCTCGCCAGCTACGACCCCACGAAGGAAATTTCCTTACACATGATTTGGAACTGGCCGCGGTTGTGCACTCTCTAAAGATTTGGAGACATTACCTCATTGGAAAAAGATGTCAAATATTTACCGACCACAAGAGTCTCAAATATATATTTACTCAGCCAGACTTAAACCTTCGACAATGAAGATGGCTTGAGTTGGTCAAGGACTACGATCTAGGAATTAATTACCATCCGGGAAAAGCTAACATAGTTGCTGATGCCCTCAGTCGCAAGCCTACCAGATTAAATGCCATGATGGAGTTCTTGCCCCTTGAACTCCAACAAGAGATTGCCCATCTAAACTTGGTAATTGTAAACGTCGGCCTTGCAAATATTTGGAAGTAACTTCTACTCTGGCGGATGAGATTCGCATGGCTCATGCTGACGACGAGATTCTACAAGGACATTTCCAACGTCTGCAAGAAGGCAAGACTCAGGATTTCTCTGAGGATGCACAGGGTACACCCAGGTTTCGAGGATGGATATGCGTACCCGAGAAAGAAGACTTGAGAAAGAAGATTTTGGCAGAAGCACACGAGTCCTCATATTCGATACACCCCGAAGGTACTAAAATGTATGAAGACCTTCTACAGATATTTTGGTGGGATGGAATGAAAAAGGACATCACATATTATGTCACTTGTTGTGACATATGCAACAAAGTAAAGGCGGAACACCAGAAACCCGCCGGACTTCTCCAACCTCTACCCGTCTCGCAATGGAAATGGTATGATGTCTGCATGGACTTTATCACCGGTCTACCCTGGACTCACCGATGCAATGATGTTGTATGGGTCATCGTGGATACACTCACTAAAGTGGCTCATTTTATTCCCATCCGCACCACATATCATGCTGATCAACTTGCACAATTATATGTGTCCCGGATTGTCAGTTTGCATGGAGTGCCAAAAACAACCACTTCAGACCGAGGTTCACTCTTTACCTCCACATTTTGGTCCCGACTCCATCAAGCTTTGGGGACCGCCCTCAAATACAGCACAACCTATCACCCACAGACAGACAGTCAGACTGAGCAGGTAAATCAAATCCTTGAAGACATGCTTCGAGCATGTAGCTTAGCTCATGGACCCAAATGGGAAGATTGTCTGCCATATGCGGAATTCTCATACAACAACAGTTTCCAAACTAGTCTGAAGATGTCACCATTTGAAGCTTTGTACGGCCGTAAGTGCCGCACTCCATTAAACTGGTCCCAAACAGGTAACAGCCATATTTTCAGAACTAATTTAATATTGGAGTCAGAGAAACTGCAGTTGGCTAAGTCACGACAGAAGAGTTATTATGATGCCAAACACCAGCAAGTCAGTTTTGAGCCTGGAGAACACGTGTACCTCCGACTCACACCCATGAAGGGAATCAAGTAATTTCAGACCCGAGATATATTGGCCTGTTCCCAGTCATGACCCGAGTTGGCACAATTGCTTATCAGTTGGCATTGCCACCGGAATTGTCGAAAGTACACAACATGTTCCACGTATCGCAGCTGAGATGGTGTATTTCACCACCCGAGAACAAGACTGATATGTCAGAAATTGAGCTTTCCAAGGATTTAATCTATGAGGAGAGACCGTTCAGAATATTGGATGAGGCAGAAAGGGTCACACGCAGAAAAGCGATCAAGTTTTATAAGGTCCAGTGGGAGCATCAACCGAGGAAGAAGCAACCTGGGAAAGAGAGGAATTTTTAAGGACAACCTACCCAGAATTGTTTTCCCAAGCAACCGAATCTCAAGGATGAGATACATCATAAGTGGGGGAGGTTTGTCATAGCCTGGATTTGCCTTCTCTCTTTTTCCAGACTTTCTTTTCCATTTGCTTTGGATTTGGATTTTGAATCAACTCATATGGACTTGAACACTTGGGCCTACCCTTGATTTTCACCCAAGTGACCCATCCATCCCTAGCTCATCTTTCCTTCTCTGAAAAACTCCAAAACTAACCCAAGGAATATTTTTCATAAAAGAAAAATATTCATTTTCTTCCTTGAAAAATCACTTCAGAGAAGTATGCTCCAAAGCAACCCCTATTTTTATTGCTCCTAAAATCCTGAGTAAATTCACAAATATTCTTTGAACCCTAGGACACCTCCCTAAGCAAAAATATTGCATAACTTTTTGGAATATTTTTTCTACAGAAAATAATTTCTGTTCTGGACCGAATGACCACATTACACAACAAGTATATTTTTCCTTGATCTTTTGGGGATGATCTTTTCTGAGCTTCATTACCTTCTAAGAGAATGCTAAACCCCAAAGCACAACCCTTAATTCTTACTAGATCTTTCTCAGTAAACCCCACAAGTTTCTGTCCAGAAACTTGCCAGGAAGAAACCCACTCGCATAGCTCACATGTGACCCAACCAAACACAAAGAACAACAAAAAACACTAAGGACTACACGCCAGACATGAAGTTTGTGCTTAGCTCCGCCATGCCAGAGTTGACGCGGTGACCACATCCGTCCAGAGGGGTTAGCATGCGGCTGACGCGCTTTGCGATGCGCCAGCATCTCTATGGCGCACGTGCTCGCTGCCCCCGCTGCCGCACCTTGCCAAACCACACCCCATCCTCGTGTTCACCTCCTTAACTTCGCCCAGGCTCTCTCCGATGCCGGAGCTCGCCAACAGTGCGCCCGTGCCCCTGTGCTCATCGCGTACCTGGCTCTTGTGCTCGTCGCTGCTTGCCCACAGTTCTCGCGTGATACCCGGCGTCTTCGCCCTCTCACTGATGCTGTCTGTCGCCGGGGCGCCACTCTAGAGAGCTCCGTCGAGCTCTCGATCCCCACCTCGGCCTCACCTATATATAGAGCCCTCCCGATGCTCATTTCTCTTCACCAACACACACACATCACCACGACGACGCCGTAGGAAGCCGCAGCCCTGCCGGGCGGCCTCTGGCCTCCGTCCCCGATGCCGATCTTGCTGGCAATCCCCTTCCCCTGCCCCACCCTCTCCAGAGCTGCTCGAGCTCAACTGACTCCTCCGGTGTGTCTCTGGTGAACCAGTGGAGCGTGCTGGTGCTGTTGGAGCTGCTGGACCGGCCTTGCCTCGCCGGAATCACCAACTCCGTCGAGCTCCACCCGCTGCTGTCGCTGGAGAGCTCTGTTCCGACCCCTTCCAGCCACCCCTAGCCATGCTACGGGTACGGGCAGGTGTGCCTCGATCTCCTCTAGCTTCCTATCCTCACAGATCTCGTCGTCTGGCACTCCTCGTCGGAGAAAGCGCCGCTGACGTGCCGCCCGCCTCTGCTTCTCCCCCTCCCCCTCCGAACTGACAACATGGGCCCACTATCAGCCACTCAACCGCGCCCGAAGCGATATAAGTGGTGGCGCCCCACGGGTTTATGCCTTCGACGTCACCCCCTCAGTTTTTGTTTTTCTTTTGAATTCTATTTCAGAATTTAACAGAAACTTTAAACTGCTATAACTTTTAATCTACAAGTCCAAATGAGTTGATTCTTTTTGCATTGTATTCTTACTGGAAAATCCTAGCAGCACACCCAAAATGAGATTTTTCTTTGCTGTCTAGAATTTCTGGTAATTTTCAGAAGTGTTCTCGATATTTTTCTTTTTGTCATTTGAATTCTTTTCAGAAGGAGAAGCTTGTCTTGAAGGCATCCAGGAGGAGTGCGAAGCTCCTCTACACTAAGGCAAGCCACAACAACTTTTTCATGGTGTCTTTGCAATATCCATGATTTTCCAACTTGAATATATGATATTTCTTGCGTATAGTTATTAAATGAAAAATACTTATGTTAGTTATTTTGTCATGAGCAAGATGCTTAGTTTACAGAAGTTAGTGATTGAACTAAGTGAGTTATAGTAGGAATAGGATGACTATGTGTTCTTGTTATGACTATGGTATGATGAGCATCGGTATTATTTTCACTTATGCATGATTAGTTCTTTATGGAAAATAAGAAACTAAAAATGATGAGTATAAATAACCAGTGAAAAAGACTCAACAAAGTTTAGTGATGATTTGTGCAAGTAGAACTTTTTGATGAGTTGAACTGTTAGTCTCAAGTTGTATGAGATGCATGTCATATGGTTGCATGAGCATGGCATATGGTGACTCGAGCATTTTATTTCAAGTTAAACCTGATGTTAATTGAACTTGAACATAAAGTTGATCGGGTCATGGTGCCACTGAATCAGGCTGACAAGTGGAACCACATTTGCCTTGGTATGGGGAGGCCATTAGTCGGGCCGTTGTCATGCCTCTTGTCGCTGCCTCCAACGAGGGAAGGTTATGGGCATGCGTTACCCTGGCCCGGTAAGCAGACATAACCGTGTGTGCCTGTTGTTGTTATGGTACCTTGTCCCCATTAGGGACCGTTCATTTGCCATGACGGTGGTTATTTTGCCTTTGGTAGGCACGGGGCCACCCATGACTTAGCCCAGTGGGGAGTTGGTCGGAGTGGACGAAGGAGTGTCATGGCAATGGGAGAGTTCTGTCAGAATGCCGTTGGCCCACCCGAATGGGAGTGCGAGGCCATAGGTTCCGTGGTGTGGGTAAAGTGCGCTACCTCTGCAGAGTGTATTAAATCTATCGATAGTCGCGCCCGCGGATAAGGGCCCAGTTCGTAAGTAAGTCACACCATGGATCAACTTTTATACAGAAATCTTGCACACTAAGTTATTTGCATTGCACTAGTTGAATCACGATGATGTCAGTGAGACTGATTGTTGTGGTATCGTTTGTGATCTGTGAGTGATCACCGTTTGGTTACAAGGTAACCCGTTGAACCGAGAATGGTTCCGTTTGTGATCCGTTATGATTACTGTTTGGTTGCGAGGCAACCCGTTGGTAAGAGAGTCTGAGAGACTCAGTGCACAAGCAATTGGATGCATGACATGAGAAGCATGTTGTTGTTTGCATTTAACTTGATTAAATGTCATGATATTGTTTGTCATTATGTTTATGCTCGTTGTGAGCTTGCAAGTACATTCAATGTACTGACCTGACGTGTTATGCAAGATTTCAGGAAAGTCTAACTAGATCGGAGTGCTGCCAAGTCTGGATCGTGTCCACATCGGTGTCCCTGTGCTATGGAGTCCCGCTACGTCATTGTACCGTTGCCGTGTAGATGTCGTGCTCGAGGCCCCTTTACGTTCACTAAATAATGTAAATATTGTTCAGCCGCACCGAGTGTGCTGCTTGGCCTCGCTACTTGATGTAATATCACACTATGCTTCCACTAGTTTGAATAAAGCGGTTATTTTCTGTAGCAAGATGTTGTGTATTGCCAGAAGACATGATCTCTGGGTTGGCAATGCAAGGTAAACCGGTTGCTCTGAGCCGGGGTGCCACATATCCAGATTGAGACTCGGAGTTATCTGGATTGGTGTAAAGCTTACATCAACATACCTCTTTACGATGAACTCTTTATCACCTCCATAACCGAGAAATACTTCCTTAGACCTCTTAGGTAACTAAGGATAACTTTGACCGCTAGACAGTAATCCACTCCTGGATCACTATCGTACCCCCTTGCCAAACTCATAGCAAGGCACACGACTAGTCTAGTACATAGCATGGCATACTTTATAGAACCTATGACTGAGGCATAGGGAATGACTTGCATTCTCTTTCTATCTTCTGCCATGGTTGGGCTTTGAGTCTTGCTCAACTTTACACCTTGTAATACAGGCAAGAACTCCTTCTTTGACTGATCCATTTTGAACTATTTCAAAATCTTGTCAAGGTATGTACTCATTGAAAAATCTTATCAAACGTCTTGATCTATCTCTATAGATTTTGATGCCCAATATGTAAGCAGCTTCACCGAGGTTTTTCTTTGAAATCTCCTTTCAAACTCTCCTTTATGCTTTCTAGAAAATTCTACATCATTTCCGATCAACAATATGTCATTCACATATACTTATCAGAAAGGTTATAGTGCTCCCACTCACTTTCTTGTAAATACAGGCTTCACCGCAAGTCTGTATAAAACTATATGCTTTGATCAACTCATCAAATCATGTATTCCAACTCCGATATGCTTGCACCAGTCCATAAAAGGATTGCTGGAGCTTGCACACTTTGTTTGCATCATATACAACTCTTCTTTAAGAAATCCATTAAGGAATGCAGTTTTGACATCCATTTGCAAAATTTCATAATCATAAAATGCGGCAATTTCTAACATGATTCAAATAGACTTAAGCATCGCTACGGGTGAGAAGGTCTCGTCGTAGTCAACTCCTTTAACTTGTTGAAAACCTTTTGCAACAAGTCGAGCTTTGTAGACAGTAACATTACTGTCAGTGTCAGTCTTCTTCTTGAAGATCCATTTATTTTCTATGGCTTGCCGATCATCGGGCAAGTCCACCAAAGTTCACACTTTGTTCCCATACATGGATCCCATCTCAGATTTCATGGCCTCAAGCCATTTCGCTGAATCTGGGCTCATCATCACTTCCTCATAGTTCGTAGGTTCATCATGGTCTAGTAACATGACTTCTAGAACAGGATTACCGTACCACTCTGGTGCGGACCATATTCTGGATGACCTACGAGGTTCGGTAGTAACTTGATCTGAAGTTTTATGATCATCATCATTAGCTTCCTCACTAATTGGAGTAGGAATCACTTGAACTAATTTCTGTGATGAACTACTTTACAATTTGCGAGAAGGTACAATTCCTCATCAAGTTCAACTTTCCTCCCACTCACTTCTTTCGAGAGAATCTCCTTCTCTAGAAATGATCTATTCTTAGCAACGAATATCTTGCCTTCGGATATGTGATAGAAGGTGTACCCAATAGTTTCCTTTGGGTATCCTATGAAGACGCACTTCTCCGATTTGGGTTCAAGCTTATCAGGTTGAAGCTTTTTCACATAAGCACCACAGCCCCAAACTTTAAGAAACGACAACTTGGATTTCTTGCCAAACCACAGTTCATATGGTGTCGTCTCAACGGATTTCGATGGTGCCCTATTTAATGTGAATGCAGCCGTCTCTAAAGCATAACCCCAAGACGATAGCGGTAAATCAGTAAGAGACATCATAGATTGCACCATATCCAATAAAGTACGGTTATGACGTTCGGACACACCATTACGCTATGGTGTTCCAGGTGGCGTGAGTTGTGAAACTATTCCACATTGTTTTAAATCAAGGCCAAACTCGTAACTCAAACTTCACCTCCACGATCAGATCGTAAAAACTTTATTCTCTTGTTACAATGATTCTCCACTTCACTCTGAAATTCTTTGAACTTTTCAAATGTTTCAGACTTGTGTTTCATTAAGTAGATATACCCATATCTGCTCAAATCATCTATGAAGGTCAGAAAATAATGATACCTACCACGAGCCTCAACACTTATTGGACCGCATACATCGGTATGTATTATTTCCAATAAGTCGTTAGCTCATTCCATTGTTCTGGAGAATGGAGTTTTAGTCATCTTGCTCATAAGGCACGGTTCACAAGTATTAAATGATTCATAATCAAGTGATTCCAAAAGCCCATCAGCATGGAGTTTCTTCATGCGCTTTACACCAATATGACCTAAACGGCAGTGCCACATGTATGTTGCACTATCATTATCAATTTTGCATCTTTTGGCATCAATATTATGAATATGTGTATCACTACGATCGAGATTCAATAAACCATCACCATTGGGTTTATGACCATAGAAGGTTTGATTCATGTAAATAGAATAACAATTATTCTCTGTCTTAAATGAATAACTGTATTGCAATAAACATGATCTAATCATATTCATGCGTTAACACAAACACCAAATAACATTTATTTAGGCTCAACTCTAATCCTGAAAGTATAGGTGGTGTGCGATGATGATCATATCAATCTTGGAACCACTTCCAACATACATCATCACTTCACCCTCAACTAGTCTCTATTTATTCTGCAACTCCTGTTTCAAGTTATTAATCTTAGCAAATGAACAAGTATCAAATGCCCAGGGGTTACCATGAGCACTAGTAAGGTACACATCAATAACATGTATATCAAATATACCTTTGTTCACTTTACCATCCTTCTTATCCACCAAATATTTGGGGTAACTCTGCTTCCAGTGACAATTTCCTTTGCAGTAGAAGCACATAGTTTCAGGCTTAGGTCCAACTTTGGGCTTCTTCACGGGAGTGACAACTTGCTTGCCATTCTTCTAGAAGTTCCCTTTCTTTCCCTTTGCCTTTTTTCTTGAAACTAGTGGTCTTGTTTAATCATCAACACTTGATGCTTTTCCTTGATTTCTACCTTCGTTGCTTTCAGCATCATGAAGAGCTCGGGAATCACTTTTGTCATCCCTTGCATATTATAGTTCATCACGAAGTTCCAGTAACTTGGTGATGGTGACTAGAGAACTCTATCAATCGCTATCTTATCTGGAAGATTAATTCCCACTTGATTCAAGCGATTGTAGTACCCAGACATTCTAAGAACATGCTCACTAGCTGAGCTATTCTCCTCCATCCTTTTAGGCGAAGTACTTGTCAGAGGTCTCATACCTCTCGACACGGGCATGAGTCTGAAATACCAATTTCAGCTCTTGGAACATCTCATATGCTCCGTGGCGTTTCAAAACATTTTTGAAGTCCCGGTTCTAAGCCGTAAAGCATGGTGCACTAAACTATCAAGTAGTCATCATATTGAGCTAGCCAAACATTCATAACGTTTGCATCTGCTCCGGCAATAGGTCTGTCACCTAGTGGTGCATCAAGGACATAATTCTTCTGTGCATCAATGAGGATAAACCTCAGATCACGAACCCAATCCGCATCATTGCTACTATCATCTTTCAACTTAGTTTTCTCTAGGAACATATCAAAAACCATAGGGAAGCTACAACGCGAGCTATTGATCTACAATATAATTTGCAAATACTATCAAGACTAAGTTCATGATAAATTAAATTTCGATTAATCATATTACTAAAGAACTCCCACTTAGATAGACATCCCTCTAGTCATCTAAATAATCATGTGATCCATATCAACTAAACCTTGTCCGATCATCACGTGAGATGGAATGGTTTTCAATGGTGAATATCTCTATGTTGATCATATGTACTATATGATTCACGTTCGACCTTTCGGTCTCAGTGTTCTGAGGCCATATCTGCATATGCTAGGCTCGTCAAGTTTAACCCGAGTATTCTGCACATGCAAAACTGGCTTGCACCCATTGTATGTGAACGTAGAGCTTATTCGGCCCGATCATCACGTGGTGTCTCGGCACGACGAACTGTAGCAACAGTGCATACTTAGGGAGAACACTTATACCTTGAAATTTAGTGAGGGGTCATCTTATAATGCTACCGCCGTACTAAGAAAAATAAGATGCATTAAAGATAAACATCACATGTAATCAAAATATGTGACATGATATGGCCATCATCATCTTGTGCTCATGATCTCCATCACCGAAGCATCATCATGATCTCCATCGTCACCGGCTTGACACCTTGATCTCCATCATAGCATGTTGTTGTCTTGCCAACTATTTCTACTAAGACTATCGCTACTGCTTAGTGATAAAGTAAAGCAATTACATGGCAATTGCATTTCATACAATAAAGTGAAAACCATATGGCTCTTGCCAATTGCTGATAATTCTATGACAAAACATGATCATCTCATACAACAATTTATATCACATCATTTATTGACCATATCGCATCACGACAAGCCCTGCAAAAACAAGTTAGACGTCCTCTACTTTGTTGTTGCAAGTTTTACGTGGCTGCTACGGCCTTCTAGCAAGAATCGTTCTTACCTACGCATCAAAAACCACAACGATTTTTCATCAAGTGTGCTATGTTTACCTTCAACAACGACCGCCCGTGGTCAAACTGGATTCAACTAAAGTTTGAGAAACAGGCACCCGCAAGCCACCTGTGTGCAAAGCACGTTGGTAGAACCAGTCTCATGAACGCGATCAGGTAATGTCGGTCCGGACTGCTTCATCCAACAATACCGCCGAATCAAAGTAAGACGTTGGTGGTAAGCAGTATGAATATTATCGCCCACAACTCTTTGTGCTATACTCGTGCATATATCATCTAAGCATAAACTGGCTCGCATGCCACTGTTGGGGAACGTAGTAATTCAAAAAAAAATCTACGATCACGCAAGATCTATCTAGGAGATGCATAGCAACGAGTCGGGAGAGCGTGTCCATGTAACCTCGTAGACCGAAAGCGGAAGCGTTTAGTAACGTGGTTGATGTAGTCGAACGTCTTCACGATCCAACCAATCCAAGTACCGAACGTATGGCACCTCTGTGTTTAGCGCACATTCAGCACGATGACGCCCCTCGTGCTCTTGATCCAGTTGAGGACGAGGGAGATTTCCGTCAGCACGACGGCGTGGCGACAGTGATGATGAATTTACCGGTGCAGAACTTCGCCTAAGCACTACGACGATATGACCGAGGTGTTAAACTATGGAGGAGGGCACCACACACGGCTAAGAGAATGTCTGTTGTGCTTTGGGGTGCCCCTGGCCACGTATATAAAGGAGGGAGAGGAGGAGGCTGGCGGTCATGAGGGGCACGCTATAGGGGGAGTCGAACTAGGACTCCCAGTCCTAGTTGGACTCCCCTTCCTTTTCCAAGAGGGGGAGAGAGGGAAGGAGGAGGAGAGGGAGAAGGAAATAGGGGGGCGCTGATACGTCTCCAACGTATCTATAATTTATGAAGCATTCATGCTATTATATTATCTGTTTTGGATGTTTATGGGCTTTACTAAGTACTTTTATATTATTTTTGGGACTAACCTATTAACCAGAGGGCCAGCCCAAATTGTTGTTTTCTTGCCTATTTCAGTGTTTTGAAGAAAAGGAATATCAAACGGAGTCCAAACAGAATGAAACCTTCGGGAGAGTTATTTTTGGAATGGAAGCAATCCAGGAGACTTGGAGTGCACGTAAGGAAAGCAACGAGGAATCCACGAGGCAGGGAGGCGCGCCCTACTCCCCTAGGCGCGCCCCCACCCTCGTGGGCCCCTCGTGGCTCCCCTGACCAACTTCTTTCGCCTATATATGTCCATATACCCTAAAAACATCGAGGAGCACAATAGATCGGGAGTTCCGCCGCCGCAAGCCTCTGTAGCCACCAAAATCCTCTCGGGAGCCCGTTCCGGCACCCTGCCGGATGGGGGATCCCTCATCGGTGGCCATCTTCATCATCCTCGTGCTCTCCATGACGAGGAGGGTGTAGTTCACCCTCGGGGCTGAGGGTATGTACTAGTAGCTATGTGTTTGATCTCTCTCTCTCTCTCTCTCATGTTCTTCATTTGGCACGATCTTGATGTATCGCGAGCTTTGATATTATAGTTGGATCTTATGATGTTTCTCTCACTCTACTCTCTTGTGATGAATTGAGTTTTCCCCTTGAAGTTGTCTTGTCAGATTGAGTCTTTAAGGATTTGAGAACACTTGATGTATGTCTTGCCGTGCTTATCTGTGGTGACAATGGGATATTCACATGATCTACTTGATGTACATTTTGGTGATCAACTTGCGGGTTCAGTGACCTTGTGAACTTATGCATAGGGGTTGGCACACGTTTTCGTCTTGACTCTTCGGTAGAAACTTTGGGGGCACTCTTTGAATTATTTTGTGTTGGTTTGAATAGATGAATCTGAGATTGTGTGATGCATATCGTATAATCATACCCATGGATACTTGAGTTGACATTGGAGTATCTAGGTGACATTAGGGTTTTTGTTGATTTGTGTCTTAAGGTGTTATTCTAGTACGAACTCTATGATAGATCAAACGGAAAGAATAGCTTCTTGTTATTTTACTACAGACTCTTGGATAGATCGATCAGAAAGGATAACTTTGAGGTGGTTTCATACCCTACCATAATCTCTTCGTTTGTTCTCTGCTATTAGTGACTTTGTAGTGACTCTTTGTTGCATGTTGTGGGATAGTTATATGATCCAAATATGTTATTATTGTTGAGAGAACTTGCACTAGTGAAAGTATGAACCCTAGGCCTTGTTTCCTAGCATTGCAATACCATTTGTGCTCACTTTTATCATTAGTTACCTTGCTGTTTTTATAATTTCAGATTACAAAAACCTATATCTATCATCCATATTGCACTTGTATCACCATCTCTTCACCAAACTAGTGCACCTATACAATTTACCATTGTATTCCGTGTGTTGGGGACACAAGAGACTCTCTGTTATTTGGTTGCAGGGTTGTTTGAGAGAGACCATCTTCATCCTACGCCTCCCATGGATTGATAAACCTTAGGTCATCCACTTGAGGGAAATTTGCTACTGTCCTACAAACCTCTGCACTTGGAGGCCCAACAACGTCTACAAGAAGAAGGTTGTGTAGTAGACATCAGGCGCCGCCCCCTCCCTAGTCCAATTCGGACATGCCATGGGGGGGCACCCTTGTGTCCCTCCTCTCCTTTCCACTAAGGCCCATGAAGGCCCACTACTTCCCCCCCGGGGGGGGGGGGAGGGGTCCAGTAACCTCCCGGTACTCCGAAAAATACCTGAATCACTCCAGAACTATTATGGTGTCCGAATATAACCTTCCAATATATCAATCTTTACCTCTCGACCATTTCGAGACTCCTCGTCATGTCCGTGATCTCATCCGAGACTCTGAAAAAACTTCGGTCATCAAATCACATAACTCATAATACAAATCATCATCGAACGTTAAGCGTGCGGACCCTATGGGTTCGACAACTATGTAGACATGACCGAGACACACCTCCGGTCAATAACCAATAGCAGAACCTGGATGCTCATATTGCTTCCTACATATTCTATGAAGATCTTTATCGGTCAAACTGCATAACAACATACGTCATTCCCTTTGTCATAGGTATGTTACTTGCCCGATATTCGATCATCGGTATCATCATGCCTAGTTCAATCTCGTTACCGGCAAGTTTCTTTACTTGTTCTGTAATGCTTCATCCCGCAACTAACTCATTAGTCACATAGCTTGCAAGGCTTCTAGTGATGAGCATTACGGAGAGGGCCTAGAGATACCTCTCCGATATATGGAGTGACATATCCTAATCTTGATCTATGCCAACCCAACAAACACCTTTGGGGACACCTGTAAAGCATCTTTATAATCACCCAGTTACATTGTGACATTTGGTAGCACACAAGGTGTTCCTCCGGTATTCGGGAGTTGCATAATCTCATAGTCAGAGGAACATGTATAAGTCATGAAGAAAGCAGTAGCAATAAAACTGTAACGATAATAATGCTAAGCTAACGGATGGGTCTTGTCCATCACATCATTCTCTAATGATGTGATCCCGTTTATCAAATGACAACACATGTCCATGGTTAGGAAACATAACCATCTTTGATTAACGAGCTAGTCAAGTAGAGGCATACTAGGGACACTATGTATTGTCTATGTATTCACACATGTACTTAGTTTCCGGTTAATACAATTCTAGCATGAATAATAAACGTTTATCATGATATAAGGAAATATAAATAACAAGTTTATCATTGATTATAGGGCATATTTCCTTCAAAATGACTACTGAAATTTTACAATTTTTCACATGACAGTTGTATTAGTGCACGTTAAATGTAGACAAAATTTGAAGGCTGTAAGGGGAAGCCATCTCTTGTTCGTCATATAACATGCATTGTTCCCTTTTGGAACCACGAGCCTTCTAGTGAGTTGCTCCGGTTTGTGAGGGGGGTGTGTCCAAACTTTCGTCAAACATGCCAATTTTTTACCACATCATCTTGGTGGCATGACATTACATCAATCAAGGTTTCATGTTTTTCTAATCATTTTTTATTTTTTTGGAATTAAAATGCCATGGCACTCCATGCATGTGTCCATGCCGTGAAACCAATATGTTTGAAAATTCCTTCTAATTTACTGCACATGGAATTTACTCACACACAAGTACACAAATATGATTTTTCAAACCGTTATGGCTAGCCATTGCATGTACATGTAGTTCAAATTTGAATTACGGTCATTAAATGGCTAGAAAATCACTTAAATGTCTTTAAAAGGTCAAATGACTCCTGCAATTTTCCAAATGTTCACATGATAGTTGTATTAGTGCACGTTAAATGTAGAAAAAAATTGAAGGCCGTAAGGGGAAGCTATCTCCCGTTCATCATCAAACATGTATTGTTCCCTCTCGGAACCATGAGCCTTCTAGTGGGTTTCTTGGGTTTTGAGGGGTGTGTGTCCAAACTTTCGCTAAACATGCCAAATTTTTTACCACATCATCTTGGTGGCATGACGTTACATCAAGCAAGGTTTGATGTGTTTCTGATCTTTTTTTAATTTTTTGGAATTTAGATGCCATGACACTCCATGCTTAATTGTGTCATAGCCATTAGTCCAATATGTTTGAAAATTCCTTCCAATTTACTACACATGGAATTAAATCGCACACGAGTACACAAATATGACTTTTCAAACCGTAATGGTTAGCTGTTGCATGTACATGTAGTTCAAATTTGAATTACGGTCATTAAATGGCTAGAAAATCACTTAAATGTCTTAAAAGGTCAAATGACCCATGAAATTTTCCAAAATTTGACATGACAGTTGTATTACTACTACAAATTTTCTCATACATTTAAACCGCCACCCGTTGCCACTTTACTCCAAATTCGTCTTTCATAGCTAATAAAAAATATCCACAACATCACACATAGTTTTTTGTAGGAATCGTATGCGATGAAAATTTCTGGGTCTGTTTAAGTCTTCCTCCTTAAGCTTCGCTGGCTCGTCTGCTCCAGTGCCGGCAACCCCCGAATCCACAAATCCTAATCCCCATTCCCGCACCCCCTTCTTGCAAAGATGATGTTGTGGAAACGCTTCGTGAAGGCCCGTACGATGGTTGCGTCCTCCCCGAGCGCCGCCGCCTGTGCCGAGAGTGCGACCACCTACGCTGAGAGTGCCGCTGCATCCACATTGAGTGTGGCCGCATCTGCCGAGAGGGCATCTGCAGCAGCCGAGATGGCTGCAGCTGCTGCTGTGACGGTGGCCGCGAATGCCGAGAGCGCTCGAGCTGCCGTCCATGCCGCCGATGTTGCCCTGGCCCGGGTCGAGGCCATCCACGCAAAGATATTCTAGGCCACCTCGGAATCCAGCATGCAACCCACGTTTGAAAAGGTGGCAGTAGCCATGGAGCACCTTCTTCCTCATGAGATCTCCGAGTGGGAGCTGGAGATGCAGCAGGCGGCGGAGATCAAGGAGCACCAGGAGGACCAGTTGCTCGTGGCCGAGGTCGAGTTAGAGAAGAGTCTATCCGTCAAGGAATCAGCGGTGGAGTACCAACGCGAGCTCTGGCGCAGCCACTACTACGAGTACTACAACCTTGAGGGTGGCGCCAAGGACGAGGACGAGAACGCGGTCAACTTCAGTAGGGGGGATGCGGAGTCCACCAACGGCGGCATGTCGCCAGGACAATTCATCAACGTCTCATCTCACGCCGGCGATGCATAGGCCAACGCGGCGGTGGATTTGTTAAAATTATGCGTACTTAGGCTTTGTTTTTAATGCTGGTCTTTTGTTAGAGCACTGTTTAGGTCAACTGGCTCTGTTTAATTACTAAAATTGCTCAATTTAGTAAGTGTGGTCTGTGTGCTGTACGCTCTTTTGTGTGCCCAAATTAGCAAGCGATGTTAAATTATGCAATGACATACTCGGGGAAATTTCCACCAATATTTGAATTATCAAACTCATCCCATGCGCGTAAAGCACCAGAATCGTTTATGATGCACACAATCGTTCAAAGTGAATGGTGTCCGGCGGCACCGTGTGCAAAGTTTCCCTCCACATTTCGAAATTTTGGGCCTACCACCGAAATATCTACCCCACCCCCTTTTTTCTCCCCGACCACAACTCAAATTTCCCCTGTTTCCTCCTTCCTTCCTTCCTTCCTAAGCTATAGCCACTTCCTCGCTTGATTCCTCGCTCTCGCCATCTCGCATCCTGCCGCTGGGGCCGCCATGGTCTTCTTCAAAGACCTCTCCAACGGTTCCTCCTCCTCCGACAACTCCTTCACCACCTGGGTATGCCTCTCTTCTCTCTCTCGGTCTATGACTTGGAATGAAGGATTTTTACTCGGCGGTCGATTTGAGTCATTTCTTCCTCTGATAGTTCCCTAGGACCATCAATTGCAACGAATGGAGCGGGATGGCTGAAGATCCATCTGCTCGTTATCACCATCAATCTCCATGCGTGAAGATAGTTGAATTTGAATCTGTGGACAGTGGGAGGAAGTTTCTGGCATGTGCAGAGAAGGTTAGACCCTTTTTCGTTGTTACAAATCATTTGTTAGATTGATTCAGACACTTTCACGGTCCCAACCCATTCATACAACACCTTCAACCAAACACATCCTAAGACAATGTCACAATTTGTACCTAGTATCTAAAAATCTTGCCATCTCATCAGCGGTGCCACTAGAAAATTACTTGGCACCGCTTTAGCAGTTTGTGCAACCAACTTTGGTCCACACATCCGAGCAGCCAAGCAGTAAAATACTAAATCTTTATGGCATGAAGGAACTTGGCATCGGAGCAACTAGGTGCTTCGGAGTTTGGGTCCCTGATTTTTTTCGGCTGCATCGGCTCACCAGTGCAGGGCACCGGCACGAGATGTAGCAACAGTTGTCTTTACACCGGTTTTGGCATACATACTGGACGGTCTTAGTGCTACTAGTTCTATGTTACTAAATTTGTGCATGTACACACTTGTTAGTATCAATTTGCTGTCATCCAAACACTGTCGCTATGTTATTGCAGTTATATTTACCTTCCTCTTAAAATGTTCAATTTGTTATTTATAGTACATGAGTAAGAACTTGTACTGTTGTTGTAGTTAATTATAGCTTCTGATGTTTCAGAATTTGGTTGTTGTCCCAGTAGCAATTAATTCATTTGCGCATTGATCTTTTTGAGAAGATATGTCATAATTAACCTATTTCTTCAATTTTTCAAAATAAGTATTGGTGATTTTCTATGTTGCTATAAACCCATTTCCCCTACAATCGTTACTGATCTAGTTTTAAATATTATAGGATGAATGGAAGTGTTCTTACTTGGAGTGTGTGATCAAGATTGGCCACAGTCTTTGAAGATGTGCCTAGCAAAGCTCTATAGCATGAATGAGGAAGAGAACAGAGGTAGGCTTAGATAAAGTGTTGTCAACACTGAAGAATATTTGAAGATGCGGGATAAAAAGAGGAAGGTGGACAATGAGCTCAGATTTTTAAAATCAGACTTTGCTAAGATGGTGTTGGCGAAGGAGGAGGCACTTTCCCAGTTGGCCAGTGCAAAACAAGTTCTTACTGAACTAAAAGCAGAGGTGGATAAGACGAGCCTGGATGATCTCGATTAGGGAAATGAATATATTGTTATAATATTGTTCTTATGAAGTTGAACTAGCTATATGTTGTATTGTGTTGTTTTCAGGTAGCTATCATACTGTGATGTTAAAATATATCTATGTGCCTGATATGAAATTGGCAAACAGCTGTTCGATATGAAATGTGAATTTGCGTAATACTAGAGTTATTAGTTGTAAACTAATAAACCTGCTAAATGGGTCATGGAACTTTGCAAATGGTTCAATCAGTAAAAGTGCTTCTGATGGATAGCCCAATGCCACATAGTTTTCTTCATCAAATCGTGTGTGATGTAGTCAATAAAAGCAAATGTTAACCAAGGCAGAGCATGTGTGAAAGTTACACCTATCACACACGAGCCTATATGTAAACCTATGTGGGATCTACATACGAACGAAACATTTTCCCTGGATTGACTGTGTGGGATATACATACGAATGGAAACGTTGTCCCTGGATTAACTGTGTGGGATGTACATACGAACGGAAGCGTTCTCCATGGATTGACTGTGTGGGATGTACATAAGAACGGAAATGTATTCCTTGGATTGACTATGTGTGATATACATACGAATGGAAATGTTTTTCTGGGATTCACTGTGTGGGATGTACATATGAATGGAAACGATTGGGTTTCGATGCCTCGCCCAATCGCACACAAGCTCATTTTGCACCAGCCTATGTGCCAGGAGGGCCTATCCCCGACAGGTTCTGGGTCATGTGGGAAGGACCCCCCTATTGCCCACACTCACTTGGTGACGGTTCCAAATGCTATCGCAGAAAGGGGTTAAAAACTGTGTGTATAGCACCTCACTATACTAGTGTATGATGAGTCCAGATTCCGAAAAATGGCTTGATGCCATGAAATCTAAGATAGGATCCATGTATGACAACAAAGTGTGGACTTTGGTGGACTTGCCCAATGATCGGCAAGCCATTGAGAATAAATGGATCTTCAAGAGGAAGATAGACGCTGATGGTAATATCACTGCCTACAAAGCTAGACTTGTCACAAAAGGTTTTTGACGACTTCAAGGGGTTGACTGTGATGAGACTTTCTCACCCGTAGCGATGCTTAAGTCTGTCCGAATCATGTTAGCAATTGTCGCATTTTATGATTATGAAATCTGGCAAATGGACGTCAAAACTGCATTCCTTAACGGATTTCTTAAGGAAGAGTTGTATATGATGCAACCGGAATGTCGTGGGGAAACGAACACCTATGGGGCAGGGCCCCTTTCGGTCCGGCAAGGGAGCGGAGGGCGCATGAAGAGCAGATCGAGGCGAAGCACGCGAGGGATTTTACCCAGCTTCGGAGCTCTCTGGAGAGATAAAACTCCTACTGCTGCTTTGTGGTGGTATTATGTTCTTGCTCAAGAGCGTGAGCGTTCTGTGTTTTCGAAGGAGTCGAACCCCTTCTACGTTGCGCATGGGCCTCCTTTTATAGGCTAAAGGGGTCACCGACAGGTGGCAACGCAGAGAGAGGGGTATAAAAGTAAAAAGAGGGGTTGGTACGACCGCTATCTACAGTACCCCCTACCTAACTCTGACGGCAGGGGACAAGGGCATTTAATGCCCGTCCGGTCGCCCAAACAGTGCAGAGAAGCGACCGTTAGGGACACCACCGCCTGCCACGATGGCCTTCTCGTCATCTCTACTTGCCACCTCGCACCGCTTGGCTGCACAGCTCCCCGCCACGTGTGCCTGGAACGATCTTGTGGCGACACGTCGTCGGATGCGCTGGAGTGTGGGCGCAGAGTGGTGGCTTCGCCGCGGCAAGCGCCTTGCCACGGTCGTTGTCTTGTCGCACCCGAAAGCTTGTCGCTCGCTGGGTCTTGCCGGGACGTGTAGCGTGTCGCGGCAAGTTCCTTGGTTGGCTTTCTCGGCAATCTCCTCTTGCCGGGGCCTCGTCCTTCCCGGCAAGCTCCTCTTGCCGGGGCCTTGTCTTCTTAGTTAAAACACTTTGTTCTTGAATGGCACAAATACGAGCTACGGAGGATCTTGGCGGACGCCCGGCAAGCCCTGCCACTGGGAGCTACGACTGCCCGTGCACACGTTCGGGATACTAAGGTACCCCTACTTTAGTACACCGACAGGAGCCCCCGGGCCTGGGCCACACACGGTGCCGAGCGCTGTTGGGCCAGGCCCAAAACAGGGCACGGGCACTCGCGGCCTGGGTCCATACCAAATCTAACTCCGTATCCACCGTGCCCTCCCGTAACGGCACGCGTCAAACGCGGCGTCGGGAGAGATCGTGGGCAATTCTTTAATCAGGAAAGGCGTAACATTCGCCTCTCCTCTTTATAAGCAGGGGAAACAGGGGCCGTTCCCCCACCTTCGCCACTTGCGGTTCCTTCCTCAGAAAGCTCCGCCGAAAGAGAGCAGCGCTCCGCCCTCACCGCCGCCGTCGCCGCCGTCGCCGCCAACCTTCTCCACCGCTTTCGCCATGGCTCCGAAGACCGGGAAGAGCGTGAAGTCGGCCGAGGCGCTGCGGCTTGAGGCGCTGCGCAAGGAATGAGCGCTTTCCCCCCCCCCCCCCCCCGAGCTCACCCCGAAGGCGCTGCGGGAGGAGTTCTATCTCTTCTGGTCGACGGAGACGCGGGCGCATCCGTGCACGCAGGTACTCTCCGCCGAAGCTTCTACTTCGAAAAAGTGTCCCAGAGGATACTATTTCTTCCCTCTGTTCTTCTATTGCGGGCTTTGCCCACCTTTTTCCGATTTCTTCTGTGATATCATGAATACCTACGGGTTTCATCTTCTTGACTTCACCCCCAACGCCGTTCTGACAATGGCGGTTTTCGCACACCTCTGCGAGAACTTCGTTGGAATCCACCCAAATGTCGCCCTCTTTCGCCACTACTTCATACCCCGGGCCGAGAAGGGAGAGCCCTTAGCTGGCGGGATCACCTGGATCTCGAGGGTCGGCATGAAGGAGGTTTATCTGGAAGGCGAGCTCCGCAGCAAGTGGAATGAGTGGAGGGCGGAGTGGTGCTGGATTGTTGACGCAGATCCGCAGCCATTCACCAGCCTGCGTCAAGCCCGAGTGATGTGCGGCGGCGACTGGAGCGCCCTGGCGGCGGACGATGCCAGATTGAAGATTGCCACCATGCGGATTTTGCGGCTCAGGTTTGCCGGGCTTACTGTAGGGGCCGTTGGCGCGGACTTCCTTCGCCGCCGCATCGCCCCTCTGCAGGAGAGGAAGAGGCCCGCCTGGCTGTTCGGGGGCCCGGCAGATATCATGAGGCTGCGTCCAGGCCTCAATTTTAATTTCACAGTCTTGGAGTTGGATGGGATGCTCAAAGAGTTTTTCAAGCATGACGCCAACCATCCAGAGTGGTTCAGGCTGCTGCGGGGTGTCGTGCCGTTGTGCAATAACTCCCAGCTCGATCACATCCGCGCAATGATGCCGGAGTGCGACTCGCATGGGATTATCCCAACGTGGCAAGAGCCTGCCGACGACGTCGTGCAGAACTTCTTCGACAACTTGGTGGAGGTGGCGAACCGTGCCGACGAGCAGAGGCTCCTCACCCGCGACACCACTGATGACGAAATGCGGTACATCGCCACCAGGGCCGAAGAGGCGGCAGCAGCCGCCGCCGCGGGCGAGTTTGGGTTCACGTTGGAGGAGGCAGAGGCGGCCGAGGACGGCTAGCCTTGCCGACCGAGAGGACCTTGGCGGGGAGGTCGCTGGCGAGGGGGAGCCCGAGGCCGAGGCAAGCGAGCCTGCCGGGGGCGCAAGTGGCCAGCCATCTTCAAGCAGCTTGCCGCAGACGGGGACCTCGGTGCAGCCCCCAGCTCAACCAAGGAGGCGCCTCCGCAAGACTGGAGACACAGCGGGGCGGCGAGCAGGCCAACAGGCACAGCGCCGCGGGACACGCTCTACCGCGACAAGCACCGTTGCCGCGGGAGCGTCTCATGCCACGCCGGCAACTGGAGCGGGATCTTCTCGAGCCTCTACTCCTGATCCTGCCGCAGCTCCCGCCAAGCGTCCAAGGGAGCCTACTCCCCCGCCTCGTCACGCTGAGAGGGTGCCAGACTTCGACCTCTCCGCGCTGAGCTCCGACAAGGAAGAAGAAGAAGAGGAGGAGTAAGGCTTTCTTCTTGTTGTACTCATGTTTCTTCGATTTTCGCTGTTTCTTGTCTTTGTATCTGATCTGCTTCCCTCTGAACCTCGTTCCATTCCAGGACTCTGGCCGAGAGAGCGGCGAAGAGGGCCAAGGTGCCTGTGGTTGTCATCGAGGACGATCCTGCTGTGATGGCGGAGGACACGTCCGAGACTACCTTGACGGACCCGGCACCCTCTCCTCGAAGCAGCCCCCAGCGCAGCCCCCAGCGTAAGTATTTGTTCACTTCTTGTTGTGGGGCGCTCATGGGTGCTTTCTCCTTGCTGATATCTTGGTCGTTAACTTGCTTGTGCAGGAGCAGAACAGGCCCATCAGGAGCAACCAGAAGCTGCTCCGGAGGTGCAATCTGCTTCAACTACGCCGCCAAGGGGCGACTCTCCGACAAGGGAGCGCTCTCCAGCAAGGGAGAGGTCCCCGGCAAGGGGCAGTTCCCCGGCAAGGGACGGGACCAGCGAGCCTTCGGTGGTGGAACCCATGGTCACAGAGCCCAGCACAGGTAACCCTCCTTGTCAGAAATTTTCCCTTGGGTTCTTCTTCTTCTGGTCTTCTTTTTGGATATTTGCTTATCTTCTCCTCCCCCCTTTTCCTGCCTTCAGATCCTCTCTCTGCGGAGCCACTGGAGACCGAGGCCACCAGTGAGGAGAACTTGCGCGGCGATACTGGTGATGCCGCTGCTACTCAAGAGGAGGCCGGCGATGATGATCCCGCCGACGAAGAGGCCGCCAAGGCTGCCGGCGCTGGAGCTGGCGAGGGATCCGGCGATCGTATTGACGACCCGGGGGCCGCAGGAGCGCAGGGCGCTACACCGAACGCCGATCCCTCCGCCACTGACGCAGCGCCAGGCCCCGAAGAGCCCCAGCCCGGCGCCTACTTGAAGGCCGGCGAAGGTATCTTCATCAGGCTCCCCTGGGCGTCGAGTTCCAGGGCGCCGGTCGAGGGAGAGGCTTTCGACGGAGAAGTACTCGCCTCCGCTGGGCTGGCGGTGGTTGACGCGCCAAGCAGCAGCAGTGGCGAATCTGAAGAGGAGCAGCTGCTCCGGAAGTTGGTGTCGCTCTACCGCGCCCGACAAGCGAAGCTGGAGTCCCGGGAAGCGCTTGTCGCTCGGGCGGGAGTTGACATAGAGAAGCATGCGGAGGAGCTCCAGAGCCGCAACCAAGAGGCCCTCCGGTCCATCGCGGAGGAGAGGGCGCAGCTTGTCGAGGCGAAGAAGGCGTTCATCCTCGAGAAGGCTGAAGCCGAGGAGCAGCAGAGGCTTGCCACTGAAGAGCTGTCCACCCGGGAAGGTGATTTGTCACAGCGGAAAGTCAATCTGGACAGCTACGAGGAGGAGTTCGTCGCACGCAAGCAATCACTTGGCGGGGCACTCAAAGAAGCGAAGGACGCTGCCGCAGCTGCCGAGGCCGCCAAGAAGGAACTAGAGATGAAGATAACGCAGCTGGAGGCTGATCTGAAAGGGAAAGATGAGGAGCTTGCCGCGCTCCAGCGCAAACGCGAGAAGGATGCTCTTGCTCATGGTGATCTGCAAGTCCAACTCGCCGACAAGGGCAAGGAACTGAACACCGCCAAGGACTCAGATGCTGATCTGGAGCTGAAGCTGGCCACACTGACGGAGACGCTGGGCGGTGCCAAGAGGCGAGAGGAGGAATTGAAGAAAGAGGTCAAGGCCAACGAGGAGCTGCTAACGAGGGCCGCCGAGACTCAAAACACCTTCAAGGCTACGGTGGAGCTCTGGACGGAGGGCCTCGTCAATATCGCTGCAGTCATCGACGAAGAGCTGGCGGAACTGGACTTGGCGGGCTTCGGGTACTCCTCCGACGAGAATCTCCAGCCCAGCGCCAAGCTTACTCTTTTCTTCAAGGGTGTGGCGACGGCTCTCCAGCAGCTCCGGGAAAGGATCCCAAAGAAGCTGGCTGACGAGTCGCGCGCAATCTGCGCCAAGGTCTTGGAGAAGGTGTTGGTGAAGATACTCTTCCGCAATCCGGGCCTCGACCTCACCCGTGTCCTCAAGAAGCTGCCGGCGGGTGCTGATCTTGAAGAGCTCAAAGCCATTGTCCCACCCATTGTGGACAAGGTGAATGAAGTCAGGAGGATCGACGGCGAGCGCGTGGATTAGGCCACTCTTCTTCTCCTTTCCTTGTCGCTGTTATTTAAGTTATGAGAACAATTTAGTCAGTGCCGCAACAAGTTACTTTTGTAATATAACTTTATTCTAGGCAATGCTTGCTACGTTATCTCCTTTACTTGATTCCTTTCTTTGTATGTTTTTACCCTACGCTTTTAGGGAACTTGCCGGCGCAGGCACGCTTGCCGTGAGCGCTGAGTGCGAAACATCAGCAGCCCGCTGGCGGTGCCGGTTCCGGCAAGAAACCTTACCGCAACTAGTTGCAGCACACTTAAGTTGTTGAGCGGACTCGAAACAAAGTAAGGGCGCAACGAGCTATGAGGAGGTTCCTCCGCGCACAGGTTTTCCATACAAAGCACGGTCGTTCAAGGAAGATAACTTAAAATTTTAAAAACTGATCATGCTCAGACTCTGGCTACTTAGCTTTTTCTTTTTGTCGTCTGTGTCCCGGCAAGGCCAAACTTCTTTGAACGACGCCTAGCCCACACCATTATCTTCTTATCTTCTCCTCCCCCCGGTGAACTTGTGGGTGAAGGAACCTCTTCTTTGAGAAAAAGAAAGAAGAGAAAATAACGATATGGAGCCTTAAGGCTCGTTATTGCTTACCGGGGCGAGTGCTGCACAAAGTGTCAGATAAAGTATGCAAAAAGAAAGAATGCATGAAATTTGACAAGATGTGCGAAGCACATGAACTTTATTTATGCACGGGATCTGCGCCCGGCTTTGTACAAAGGGTTACATGCAACAGTGGCAAGGCTTGTACAAAAGGTGGTTGTCGGAACAGGTTCCGGCAACCGTGCCTTATGGGTAAAACTTACGAAGATGCTCTATGTTCCAGGAATTGCTCACCAGAAAGCCATCTTCGGTCTCAAGGCGGACAGCGTCGGGCCTAGTGACTCGCTTCACCCGATAAGGGCCTTCCCACTTCGGCGTCAACTTGTTGGAATTCTTGGCGGATTGAACGCGCCGAAGAACAAGGTCGCCTTCCTCCAAACTTCTGGCATTAACTTTGCGGCTATGGTAGCGACGCAAAGCTTGCTGGTATCGAGCAGCTCGCACAGCAGCCTGAAGACGATCTTCCTCGAGGAGCAGTGCGTCATCTTGCCGCAGCTGCTCTTGCTCAAGCTCATCATAAGCGAGCACTCGAGGCGATCCGTATACGAGTTCCATGGGGAGAACTGCTTCTGCTCCATAGACTAGAGCAAAAGGTGTCTGGCCAGTGGCTCGATTTGGTGTCGTCCTGATTGACCAAAGAACCACTGGCAGCTCCTCGATCCAATTTCTTCCGCACTTGTGCAGCCTGTCGAAAGTTCTGGTCTTGAGCCCGCGCAGCACTTCAGCGTTTGCCCTCTCCGCTTGACCGTTGCTTCTCGGGTGAGCAACAAAAGCGAAGCAGATCTTGGCGCCAAGATCTTGGACGTACTGCATGAAGGTGCGGCTCGTGAATTGTGTGCCGTTGTCGGTGATGATCCTGTTAGGGACTCCGAAACGGGAAACAATTGACCTGAAGAACTTGACTGCTGACTGTGCTGTCACCTTCCTCACTGCTTCCACCTCCGGCCACTTCGTGAACTTGTCGATTGCCACGTACAAGTACTCGAAGCCCCCGACAGCTCGGGGAAAGGGGCCAAGGATGTCGAGCCCCCAGACCGAAAATGGCCAGGACAAAGGGATTGTTTGGAGAGCTTGAGCTGGTTGATGTATCTGCTTGGAGTGGAACTGGCACGCTTCACACTTGGTTACTTGTGCAGTTGCATCCTGGAGGGCTGTTAGCCAGAAGAAACCTTGCCGGAAGGCTTTGCCGGCAAGTGCTCTTGCGCCAATGTGGTGACCACATATGCCTCCATGTATCTCCGCCAACAGCTCTTGTCCTTCTTCCCGGGAAATGCACTTCAATTTCACTCCGTTGAATCTTCTTCTGTACAGTATGTCATCGACAAACTGGTACATACTTGATTGCCGGGCTACTCTCTCGGCTTCTTCTTGCTCTTCAGGAAGTTCTCCTGTTTGAAGGAAACGGACAATCTGCTGTGCCCATGCCGGAGCCTGCGGCTCAACGACAAGGACTAAAGGCTCAAATGCTGCTGCGGGAACATCAGCTTCTACGGCAAGAACCTGAGGTTCAATGGGAGCTGGATGTTCCCCGGCAAGTTCGCCGAAGCAAAACTTGTCGGGAGCGTCTGCTTCAACGAAACAAACCCTAGAGCTTGTCGGAGCAGACTGCTCCTCAGCACTCTTGGTGTTGATCTTGGGGACTTTCTTGGCAGCGGCTTCGGGGAGCTCAGCCGGAAAGTAGTCACCAGAAATCAACTTCCTCTTCTTGCTCTGTCCAGTTGATGGTGTTACAGATGGTTGAGTTAACTTGAGCACAAAGATCCCTGGTTCCACAGGCAACTTGAGTGCGGCGCATTTTGACAGGCTATCTGCAATGTCATTCTGAGCTCTCGGAACATGTTCCATCTATAGGACGTCAAAATGCTCTTCTAGTTTTCTCACTTCATCAATGTAGGCTTCCATCAACGGACTCTGATAATCTTTGTTAACTTGGCGGACGACAAGCTGCGAGTCACCCCTAACAATAAGCTTCTTGATCCCAAGGTCTGCCGCGATCCTGAGTTCGGCAAGCAAGCCTTCATACTCTGCAGTATTGTTTGTTGCTTGCTCCTTGGGAAAGTGCATCTGGACCACGTACTTGAGGTGCTCTCCGGTGGGTGCGACAAGTAGCTCAAGTACTTGAGGTACTCCGGTGAGTGCATCTATCCTTGTCGGGACCAGAGCTTGTCGGGGAAGCCCCCTGCTTGTCGCTGGATGTGCTTGCCACGGCCGCTGGCTCATCATCTGCCTCCCTTTCCACTACCAACGCAGCTCTAACCACTTGATTGGTTGCCGCTAGGTATAGCAACAACTTCTCTTGTGGCTTAGGTGCGACAAGTATTGGAGTGGAGGACAAATATTTCTTCAAGTCTTGCAGCGCAGCCTCCGCTTCTGGAGTCCATTTCATTGGACCTGCCTTTTTCAAAATTTTGAAAAACGGCAGGGCGCGCTCAGCAGACTTATAAATGAACCTGCTGAGAGCAGCAACGCAGCCGGCAAGCCTTCATACATCCTTGACGCGCTTCAGTGCTTCGATCTGCTCAATGGCCTTGATCTTGTCGGAATTAGCTTCAATCCCCCTCTGGGATACAAAGAACCCGAGAAGCTTGCCGGAAGGGACTCCAAACACACACTTCTCGGGGTTCAACTTGAGATTGATCTTGCGCAGATTTGCAAAGGTCTCGTCCAAGTCTTGGATCAAAGTTTCTTTGTCCTTGCTCTTGACCACTATGTCATCCATGTAAGCTTCCACATTTCTGTGCAATTGTGGCTCAAAAGCATGGCTGACTACTCTTGCAAATGTTGAACTAGCATTCTTTAGTCCGAAAGGCATCCGTACAAAGCAGTACGTGCCACATGGAGTAATGAATGCGGTTTTCTCTTCATCCTCTTCTGCCATGAAGATCTGATGATATCCTGAGTATGCATCAAGAAATGAAAGCAAATCACATCCTGCCGTGGAGTCAACAATCTGGTCTATGCGCGGCAAGGGAAATGGATCCTTGGGACAAGCTTTATTAACATCAATGAAGTCAATACAAAGCCTCCATTTCCCATTCGCTTTGCGCACGACTACAGGATTGGCCAGCCACGTTGGATGGAGCACTCCTCCGACCAGGCCTGCTGCTTCCAACTTCTTGATTTCTTCAGCAATGAATTCTTGTCGCTCCACTGCTTGTTTCCTTACTCTCTGCTTGACGGGCCGCGCGTGAGGGCAGACGGCAAGGTGGTGCTCAATTACTTTCCTGGGAACACCGGGGATGTCAGATGGTTGCCATGCAAACACATCGACATTCGCCTGCAGGAAAGCAATGAGCGCGCTTTCCTATTTAGGGTCAAGCGTGGCACTGATGGTGAAGGTACCACCAATGCCGTCCTCCTTGGCGGCCACTTTCTTGGTCTCTGGTGAAGCTGTCTTTGCCTTCTTGCACTTGCCGGTGGAGCTCGATGGTGCTTCCTCGATGGTAGCGCAGCACTCCGAAGAGGTGCGCTTGCCGGAGTGGGCATCAGAGCTGTTCTTGCCAGACTTGGTCTTCTTCTTCCCCCCGGGAGCTTCAGCGGCAAGTGTCTTGCGATCCGATGCGGCTGCTGCTTCCCGGTAGATCTTGTCGGTACAGATAAGGGCATCCTTCTTGTCGCCAGGGACAGAAATGACACTTATCGGACCGGGCATCTTGAGCACGTTGTAAGCATAATGAGAGGCTGCCATGAACTTGGCGAGCGCTGGGCGGCCAAGTATCCCATTGTAGGGCAATGGGAAATCAGCAACGTCAAAGGTGACCTTCTCTGTCCTGAAGTTCAGCTCACTGCCAAATGTCACTGGCAGTGTAATCTTCCCCTTCGGCTTGCTCCTTCCCGAGTTGAGTCCTTGAAAGGTACCAGTCTCTTTGAGCTCGCTGTCGGGGATCTGGAGCTTCTTGAGCACTGCGGAGGAGATCAGATTCAAGCCGGCCCCGCCGTCAACCAGCATCTTTGTGACCTTGAGGTTGCGGATAGTTGGCGAAACCAACATCGGCAAGCACCCGACCGTAGTTATGCGATCAGGGTGATCCTCAATGTCAAAGATGATGGGCGTGCTGGACCACTTCAGAGGCTTGCGCGACTCAACTGACGGTTCTGCCGAACTGCCTTCACGCACCCACTGTTTGAGTTGGCGGTGCGAAGTATGCAGAGAAGCACCACCGTGGACGCACAAAACCTCTATTGCCTTCTGAAACTCCTGCTCGTCGGTCTCATCCTCATCCATCTCTTCATCTTCGTCTTCGTCTTCATCCTTGTCGCGGCCGCGGGGAGGCCTGTCTCCTTGCCGCTGCATGGCCTTGCCGCGGCGTCCTCCCCGGCCGGGACGCTTCTTGCCGGATCCTCCGCCACCTTCCTGGGCCTTCTCCTTGTCGCGGCGCTCGTATTCAGCTTTCTGTAGCTCAACAAGCTGCTCAACCTTTTTGCAAGTCTGGAGAACATGGCCCTTGGTGCGGTGGATCTTGCAGTACTGCTTGCCGGAGCCGTCCTGTTTGTCGGCGGCTACCACAGCCTTGCCGGAGTCACCAGCCTTGGCCTTCTCGGTGCCACCTCCGTTGCCGGACTGCTCGACAACTAGCACATCCTTAGCTTTCCTCTTCCTATTATTTCGCCTCCGGTTCTTCTTTGCCGGGGCGGCATCCTCACTGTCAGATCCTTCTGCTCCTGCGTTCTCTCCGGGGAGTTTCCTCCCCTCCTCAGCACGTGCACATTTGTCGGCTAGAGCGTATAGCTTGCTGACATCTCTGATTTTGCACATCGCCATCTCCTCCCTCATCCTGCGGTTACGCACGTTCTGATGGAACGCGCTGATAACCGCGGCAGGGTGGACGTCTGGGATGTTGCGCTGCACCTGGCTGAATCTTTGAATGTACTTGCGCAGGGGTTCTCCTTCTTTCTGTGCGAGCAGATGAAGATCGCTCTCCTGGCCATGGGGCTTGTGGCCGCCTGTGAAGGCGCCGACAAACTGATGGCACAGATCTGCCCATGAAGAGATGGAGTTGTCCGGCAAGTGCATGAGCCAAGATCTGACGTTGGTCTTGAGCACCAGCGGGAAGTAGTTGGCGAGGATCTTCTCGTCGCGCCCCCCGGCAGCCTGCACCGCGATGGTGTAGACGCTAAGGAACTCTAACGGATGTATCCTGCCATCGTACTTCTCGGGTACATCTGGCTTGAAGTTCTTGGTACTGGGCCACTGGACTTGCCGCAGCTCATGAGTGAACGCAGGGCAACCTACCGCGTACGGCAAGTCGCCTGGTTCCCCTGGCGCAAGCATATCAACAGCGGGCCCAGCGCGCTGGTCTAACTGACGCCGCGCTTCTCTTCGACGCTCGATGCGAGTACGAGCGTCTTCTTGTCGTCGTTCTTGGAGAACTTGGCGCTGGTCGCGACGAGCTCGCGGGTCCGACGACGCGGTGGAATCGGTGTCGAGGTTAGCCCGGCGAGTCGGCGGTCTTGGCCTTCGGGGTGGGGAGTGCACAGTGGTGGCACCCCCAGCGGTCTTGTCGGCGTCGGCTTGCGCCTGGGCGTCTTGCCGGGGCTTCGATGTGCTCGGTTGCCGGGGCTTGTCGCCGTTGGCGAAGCCGACGAGGCTCTGAATGGTGGCCCTCCAGTCGTCGATCTTGTCTGGCGCTGGAGGGTAATCTAGAAGCAGCTGGGCTCGGGCCAGCGCTTCCTCTGGAGTCTTGGGCGGTGACGGCGAACGACGCGAGGAGCGAGATATGCTCAGACTTCTAACAGTGTTAGAAGGAGCAACATCTTGTCCAGGCGACCGTACCGCGCTCGTGCCAACATGTTGACGCGCATGTTGGCCTTGAGCGTCCCGCGATCCACCAGCTCGGCCTTGCTCCAACGCGAGTACGGTGCTAGGAGCACCATGGCATTGTCGATCCTGCACCTCCTGGGAGGGGTGCGGTGTATGTACAGACGCCGAAGCTTGCGGGGCCTTGTCCTTGGACCTGGTGACGATGTGAGTCCCCCCGTCGGCGCCCGTTCCTCCGCCGGCGTCTACACCACCGCCCGTTTGCTCCGGTGGCAGTGGGATCGACGTGGACGGAGTGGCCACCTCCGAAGCCTTCTTCTTCGGTGGCATGTCGATGAAGATGTTGATGTAGCACGCACGAACACCGGATCAGGTTCGCACAACCTCGACGCCCCCCTACCTGGCGCGCCAAAGATGTCGTGGGGAAACGAACACCTATGGGGCAGGGCCCCTTTCGGTCCGGCAAGGGAGCGGAGGGCGCACGAAGAGCAGATCGAGGTGAAGCACGCGAGGGATTTTACCCAGCTTCGGAGCTCTCCGGAGAGATAAAACTCCTACTGCTGCTTTGTGGTGGTATTATGTTCTTGCTCAAGAGCGTGAGCGTTCTGTGTCTTTGAAGGAGTCGAACCCCTTCTACGTTGCGCATGGGCCTCCTTTTATAGGCTAAAGGGGTCACCGATAGGTGGCAACGCAGAGAGAGGGGTATAAAAGTAAAAAAAGGGGTTGGTACAACCGCTATCAACAGTACCCCCTACCTAACTCTGACGGCAGGGGACAAGGGCATTTAATGCCCGTCCGGTCGCCCAAACAGTGCAGAGAAGCGACCGTTAGGGACGCCACCGCCTGCCACGATGGCCTTCTCGTCATCTCTACTTGCCACCTCGCACCGCTTGGCTGCACAGCTCCCCGCCACGTGTGCCTGGAACGATCTTGCGGCGACACGTCGTCGGATGCGCTGGAGTGTGGGCGCAGAGTGGTGGCTTCGCCGCGGCAAGCGCCTTGCCACGGTCGTTGTCTTGTCACACCCGAAAGCTTGTCGCTCGCTGGGTCTTGCCGGGACGTGTAGTGTGTCGCGGCAAGTTCCTTGGCTGGCTTTCCCGGCAAGCTCCTCTTGCCGGGGCCTCGTCCTTCCCGGCAAGCTCCTCTTGCCAGGGACTTGTTTTCTTAGTTAAAACACTTTGTTCTTGAATGGCACAAATACGAGCTACAGAGGATCTTGGCGGACGCCCGGCAAGCCCTGCCACTGGGTGCTGCGACTGCCCGTGCACAAGTTCGGGATACTAAGGTACCCCTACTTTAGTACACCGACACGGAAGTTCTTTTGTCGATCCTAAAGGTGCTAACAAAGTGTGCAAGCTCCAGTGATCCATTTATGGACTGGTGCAAGCATCTCACAGTTGGAATATACGCTTTGATGAGGTGATCAAAGCGTTTGGTTTTATACAGACTTACGGTGAAGCATGTATTTACAAGAAAGTGAGTGGGAGCTCTGTAGCATTTCTGATATTATATGTGGATGACATATTGCTGACTGGAAATAATATAGAATTTCTGGATAGCATAAAAGGATACTCGAATAAGATTTTTTTTCCGATGAAAAACCTCGGTGAAACTACTTACATATTGGGCATCAAGATCTATACGGATAGATCGAGATGCTTAATAAGACTTTCACAAAGCACATACCTTGGCAAAAGTTTTGAAGAAGTTCAAAATGGATCAGTCAAACAAATGGTTCTTGTCTGTGTTGCAAGGTGTGAAGTTGAGCAAGACTCAAAGTCCAACCACGGCAGACGATAGAGAGAGTAAGAAAGTCATTCCCTATGCCTCAGCCATAGGTTATATAAAATATGCCATGCTATGTAACAGACCAGTTGTATGCCTTGCCATGAGTTTGGAAAGGGGGTACAATAGTTATCCACAAGTGGATCACTGGACAAATGTCAAAATTATCCTTAGGTACCTAAAGAGGACTAAGGAAATCTTTATCAGTTATGGAGGTAATAAAGGGTTCATCTTAAAGGGTTACGTCGATGCTGATAACCCACAAGTATAGGGGATCGCAACAGTTTTCGAGGATAGAGTATTCAACCCAAATTTATAGATTCGACACAAGAGGAGCCAAAGAATATTTGAAGGTATTAGCAGCTAAGTGGTCAATTCAACCACACCTGGAGATTAGTTATCTACAGCAAAAGTGATTAGTAGCACAGTAATATGATAGTTTGGTGATAGCAGCAGTAGCAATGGTAATGGTAACAGTGATAGCAGTGATTTTGTAGCAGTAACGATAGCAGTAGCAACAGTAGTAACTTAGCAAGAACAATATAAGGTAAATTCGTAGGCATTGGATCGGTGACTCGTTGGATGATATTCATCATGAGACAGTTATAACCTAGGGTGATACGGCACTAGCTCCAGTTCATAAATATAATATAGGCATGTATTTCGTAAACAGTCATACGTGTTTATGGAAAGAACTTGCATGACATATTTTCTCCTACCCTCCCGTGGCAGCGGGGTCCTATTGGAAACTTAGGGATATTAAGGTCTCCTTTTAATAGAGAACCGGAACAAAGCATTAACACATGGTGAATACATGAACTCCTCAAACTACGGTCATCACCGGGAGTGGTCCCGACTATTGTCACTCCGGGGTTGCCGCATCATAACACGCAGTAGGTGACTATAACTTGTAAGATCGGATCTCGAACATGGATATAGTGGTGATAACATAAACGGGTCAGATCTGAAATCATGGCACTCGGGCCCAAAGTGACAAGCATTAAGCATGGCAAAGTCATAGCAACGTCAATCTCAGAACATAGTGGATACTAGGGATCAGACCCTAACAAAACTAACTCGATTACATGATGAGTCTCATCCAACTCCTCACCGACCAGCGAGCCTACGAAGGAATTACTCACTCCCGGTGGGAAGCATCATGGAATTGGTGATGGAGATGTGTTCGTGATGATGAAGGTTGAAGATCCCCCTCTTCGGAGCCCCAAACGGACTCCAGATCTGGCCTCCCGATGAAGAACAGAAGACAGCGGCGGCTCCGTCTTGTGAAAAACGTGATAATTCTTTCTCCCTGATTTATTTCTGGAATAATGTGATTTTATACCGTCAGTTTCAGGGTCAGTGGGGCCACCAGGTCAGGACAACCCACCTGGGCGCGCCTAGGGGGGGGGGGGGGGGGGGGAAGGCGCGCCTTTGTGGGTTGTGCCCACCCATGTGCCCCCCTCAGGTATCTCTTGGCTCCAGAAATTCTCTTTATTGATATAAAAAATCCTCGCAAAGTTTCATTCTATTCTGAGAACTTTTATTTCTGCACAAAAACAACACCATGGTAGTTCTGCTGAAAACAACGCCAATCCAGGGTTAGTTTCATTCAATTCATGCAAATTAGAGTCCAAAACAAGAGGAAAAGCTTTAGGAAAAGTAGATATAGTGGAGACGTATCAACTCCCCCAAGCTTAAACCTTTGCTTGTCCTCAAGCAATTCGGTTGATAAACTCAAAGTGAAAAAGAAAAACTTTTATGAACTCTTTTGCTCTTGTTTCATAAGTAAGCTTAAACAACGCCCAGGTTTTCAGCAAAGATTATAACTAACCATGTCGACAATAACTCTTAAAAATTATATTAACTCATATCAATGACAAAATCAACTAGAGAGCAATAATAAGATATCTCAAATAGCAACACGTTGTCAAAATAACCATGATATAATATGACAATAGTGGTATCTCGCTAGCCCTTTCTGAGACAGTAAAACATAAATGCAGAGCACCCCGAAATTTCAAGAAGCGACTAAATATTGTAATTCATGGTAGAAAAGATCCAGTCATGATGCACCCAACATTAGCTACACACAATGCATCAGCATGATAGCAGTGCTCTCAGGTTCTGGCGCTTAGTTGAGAAGGTGATGACACAACATAAAAGTAAACAGACAGTCCCTTAGCAGAGGGAAGCAGTGATTTGCAGAGGTGCCAGAGCTCAAGTTTTTTAAACATAGATAAATGAAATTTTGAAACATGCACCCTTCTCATTTACTTCATGACCGTCGGTTATCAATATCTTCCATGCCAAACACGCTAGTGGCGGTTCCCAAGTGGAAATGTAAAGGTTATGACTCCATTGGGAGTTTTTGTTTGATTATTTGTAAGCTCTTTTCTTTTTGCAGTTTGGGACTGGACATCCCTATTACCGCCCTTTTCTCGTGTGATGGCGAGAGAATAAACACTCGACCTGAGAATAACCCACTTAGCATGGAAGATACCAATTACCTCCCGTCGTTCCATGAACGATCCAGGCACACAAAAAGGATATTTATTTGAAGTTTTTAGAGATGGCACATGCAAATTTACTTAGGACGGCAGGGTAATATCGCATATAGGTAGGTATGGTGGACTCATCTGGAATAACTTGGGTTTCAGGTTTTTGATGTACAAGCTGAGTTCCCACTTACTACAGGCGAAGGCTAGCAAATAGGTTGAGAAGCGGCCAGCTAGAGAGCAAGAACGGTCATGAACATGCATTATGCATAAGTAACATTAGATACTAGCATGAGTACGATATGAACACCATGAACATTAATATCATAGAGGCTATGTTGGTTTTGATTCAAGTACATGCATGAACATGTGCCAAGTCAAGCCACTCAAACATTCAGAGGAGGATACCATATCATCATACTACATCACAATCATTTTAACGCAATGTTGATATCTAAGATAAATCATTATTCACTCCTAGCTACTTATGCATGGCATGAGAAACTACAATCTCTAATTTTCATTGCAAACATGTTTGATCATAATAGGCCGAATCGTGGATACTAGGTTAAACATATTTACAAAAACTGAACAAGTCGAGTTCATACCCGTTTCTCTCTGCCATGGCCAGTTCATCTAATATCGTCATTATTGCCTTTCACTTGCACGACCAAACAATTTGAAAATAATAATAATGCAAGAGTGCTGTGGACTAAGCTGGAATCTGCAAACATTTTATTCAAGAGGAGAAGACAAGGTAATATGGACTCTATATTAGATCATCAGTAATGCAAATGAGAGCCACTCAACATTTTCATCGTGGTATTCTCCTTGGTATGAATCAATAAAAGAAAAAGAAATTCATAGAAACACACTGAAATATTTTTGGAGTTTTTGGTTTTTCGAAAGCAAGCAAACAAAAAAGGGAAAAGCAAAAACGAGAAAAACTATTTACACAGGAAAGCTCCCAACAAGTAAAAGATGAACAAGGAAATCTTTTTTGGGTTTTTTTTAGTACTACAACAATTTAAACTAGGAAGAAAAATCAAAAATAGGCAAGAGCATATTTTTGGATTTTCTCAAAGTTTTTTCAAACACACTAGAAGAAAGCGAGAAAATTAATTTAAACATGGATGATACAATGAAGAAGTGTGGACCAACAATTGGAAAGAAATGTGTGAACATGAATGTAATGTCGGTGGGAATACGTACTCCCCCAAGGTTAGGCTTTTGGCCTAACTTGGTCGTCGGTCAGTAGCCTGTGTAATGGTCCAAGTGGTAGCTCATGGAGGCTCTTGGTGCGAATGCTTCAGCCTGCCGTGCAACCACAACCGTTGCGTTATGAGCTCGGGCCTCACTCTCAAGAACATAATGTCTTCCCCTGTTATGAATATTAAAGAGAGCAGGAGCAGGCAAATATGTATCTACCATGGAGTTCTTGTTAAACGTCAAATTATAAGTGAAACTATGGAGATCACCCGTCAGAATCTTATGATGTTTCATAGCATCAAAGTCTAAGTACTTCATGGGTAAAATAGGATCATAGGGCAAAGGTGAAACATCCACCCCTCTTGCTAAGCATGTGGCATAAATTCCACCATAAAAATATCCATTGCTAGCGTTGTGATGTAACCTACATGCAACAATTGCTCTGAGATTATAACTTTTATCACCATAGAGAGCAGTGTGAAAGAGGCTCAGATCAGGAGCACAAAGTGTACTACAATCTTGTTTGCCTACAATACATTTTCCATTAAATAATGCGAAGTACTGAATTGCAGGAAAATGTATGCTCTTTATTCTACCTTGCGTCACACCCCTAGTTTCACCAAAGCAAAGACTAGTCAAGAATATTTCAAACTCAGACCTAGGTGGCTCATCGAGCGAACCCCGGAATGGGATTTTGCAGAGGTGAGCAAACCTCTCTAGAGAAATGGTAAATGGGTTTTCATACAGTTCAAATGACACCCTAGACTCACGGGGAAAGAATTTAAATCCTTTGACAAATGATTCGTTGAGGATGAGGTGTCGGTCGCACTTATGTGAAATGTAGGGACCAAGCTCGGCATTGTGAACATATTGCTCAAATTCCTCCTTAATACCCAATCCAACCATATAATCGTTGCATGTCCATAAGCATGTTTTGGTGGTGGCACTTCGAATGGAACTTTCACTTGGTTCAACATAAGACCGACGGACGGAGCTGCTGCGAGAAGATACCTTCGAGGATCTACTCCTCAAAGAACTCCTTCCAAAGAACTTTGTAATGTTCGTGTACAATTTTCTGAAAAAAAATTGTTACAAAAATTTATTAACAAAACTTCACAAAATTGATAGCAACTACTCATAGGGATGTATAGAGGCCATAGCAAGCATTCAAACTACTTAGAACTCTTAGAATTTAACATGCAAGTTCATCTACAGCAGCATCAAGAGTAGCTAATTATTCTAAATATAAACCACTAAAACAAAAACTAATTGGACACATGGAGGAGTCACATACCAAGCAACAAATCCCCGAAACAGTTTGGGAAACGGAGCTTCGAGCAAAGAGATCGAAATCCGCGGTTTCAGGAGCAAAAACATGAGAGAGAGAGAGAGAGTGATAGTGGTTTTTTTCTACGTGAATGGAGTGATGTGGGAAGAAGAAGTAAATGAGGGGGACCACAACCCACCAGGGCATGCCTGGGGGTGCTGGCACGCCCAGGTGGGTTGTGCCCACCTGGTGCACCTCCCTCTGATATTATTTGCACAAGAAATTCAGAAATATTCAAAAAAATTCACATCAAATTTTCAGAGCATTCTGAGAACTTTTATTTTTGGGTCATTTTTTATTGCACGAAAAACCCAGAAAATAGACAAAGCATGGCATTTTATTTTATTTAACTAATAAAACAGAAAAAATAAAAGGTAGGGACAGAAGGTAGTGCTTACTAAATTCATCAACTTCATACCTCTAAAAATGATCCATTAGTAAGGTTGATCAAGTCTTATTAACAACCACTTCCGATTAATAGGAAACCACCTCAATGGGGATATGAATGTCCCAAACAATAAGCATTTCATATTTCTTTTTAACAATAGGTAGAGGTAGTTGAAAACTTCCAATAGTGATTGTCGGAGATTTTTTAATAACATTAATACCATTCACTTGCAATTGTTTCTTCGGAAAGTGCATCGTGTGCTCATTACCATTCATATGAAAAGTGACCTTGCTTTTATTGCAATCAATAACAGCCCCTGCAGTATTCAAGAAGGGTCTACCAAGGATAATGACATGTTGTCATCCTCGGGCATCTCAAGTATAACAAAGTCAGTCAAAATAGTAACATTAGCAACAACAACGGGCACATCGTCACAAATACTGATAGGTATGGTAGTTGATTTGTCAGCCATTTGCAAATATATTTCAGTAGGTGTGAGTTTATTCAAATCAAGTATTTTATATAAAGAGAAAGGCATAACACTAACACCAGCTCCCAAATCACACAAAGCAGTTTTCACATAGTTTCTTTTGATGGAGCAAGGTATAGTTGGTATTCCTAGATCTCCATGTTTTTTAGGTACTCCATCTTTAAAAGTATAATTAGCAAGCATAGTGGAGATTTTATCTTCCGGTATTTTTCTCTTATTAGTTATGATGTCTTTCATATACTTTGCATAAGGAGGCATTTTAAGATATCAATCAAGCGAGTTCGCAGAAAGACTGGCCTGAGCATTTCAGCAAAGCGTTCAAATTCTTCATCATATTTCTTTTTAGTTGACTTAGGTGGAAATGGCATAGGCTTTTGAACCCATGGTTCTCTTTCCTTTCCATGTTTTCTAGCAACAAAAACTCTTTTATCATATCTTTTATTCTTAGGTTGTGGGTTATCAAGATCAACAGCTGGTTCTATCTCAACATCATTATCTGGTTCTTTATCATTTTGTTGAGTGTCTTCATGAACCTCATCATTATCTTTTTCATTATCAGAAGGTGAGCGTTCATTACCACATTGGGTTTCAGCATCAGAGATAGAAACTTCCTTATCATTATCGGGAGGTTTTTCTATTTCAGGTTCACTAGAGGCAGGCAAAGTCCAATTATTTTTCTTCTTCTTTTTATTTTTAGAAGGACTAGGTGCATCAGTGTTAATTCTTTGAGAGTCTTGTTCAGTTCTCTTTGGGTGTCCCTCAGGATAAAGTGGTTCCTGGGTCATCTTACCTCCTCTAGTAGCTACTCTAACAGCAAAGTCACTTATATTATTGTTCATTTCATCAAGTAACTCTCTTTGAGATTTAGCAACTTGTTCTAATTGATTTTGAACCATAGAGGCATGCTTTCCTACACATCTAACATCATTTGAGATTCTAAATAACAAGTCACTTAAACATGCAATCGCATCAGAGTTGTATTTCAATTGTTTCATAACATTTGCATTGAAGTGATCTTGCTTTCTAATGTAATTATCAAACTCATAAAGGCATTGACTAGGATGTTTATTACAAGGAATATCACTACCATTGAATTTCATTAAAGATTTTACCTCTACCCCCTTAGGTGGTGGTGGTGCTTCAATTCCATGTATTTCTTCAATATGTGGTAATTTTTTAACATCCTCGGCTTTAATACCTTTTTCCTTCATAGATTTCTTTGCCTCTTGCATATCTTCAGGACTGAGATATAAGATACCCCTCTTCTTCGGAGTGGGTTTAATATGTTTTTCAGGAGGAGTCCAATCATCATAATTTTTCAATAAGTTATTCAATAATTCTTCAGCTTTCCCAATTGTTTGTTCCCTGAAAACACAACCAGCACAACTATCTAGGAAATCCCTAGAAGCATCGGCTAGTCCATTATAGAAGATATCAAGTATTTCATTTTTCTGAAGAAGATGATCAGGCAAAGCATTAAGAAATTGGAGAAGCCTCCCCCAACCTTGTGGGACACTCTCTTCTTCAATTTGCACAAAGTTAAATATTTCCTGCAAGGCAGCCTGTTTCTTATGAGCAGCGAAATATTTTTCAGATAAGTAATAAATCATATCCTGGGGACTACGCACACAACCAGGAGCAAGGCTATTGTACTAAGCCTTAGCATCACCTTTTAATGAGAACAGAAATAACTTGAGAATATAATAGTAGCAAATCTTCTCATCTTGAGCAAAAAGGGTGGCTATATCATTCAACTTAGTAAGATGTGCCATAACAGTTTCAGTTTCATAACCATGGAAAGGATCAGATTCAACCAAAGTAATTAACTCTGGGTCAACAGAGAATTCATAATCTGTATCATCAATAAAAATAGGTGAAGTAGCAAAATCAGGATCACATTTCATTTTAGCGTTCAGAGATCTTTCTTTATAGTTGCATAATAATTTCTCTAGATCATCCCTATCCTTACAAGCAAGAATATCTCTAGTTGCCTCCTCACTCATAGTATAACCTTCCGGTACCTTTGGAAATTCATATCTAGGAGGACTAGTTCTAATAGTTGTTTCAAGATTTTTAGTTTCAAGTTCATCATCAGATTCAACAATATCATGTTGTCTTACTCTAGCAATTTGTTCATCAAGAAATTCACCTAGTGGCACATCATGAGTAGCATTCATAGCAGAAGTAGCATCATCAAGAACTTGCGACATATCAGAATTAATAGCATGTTGTGGTGTTGCAAGTTTACTTATAATAGAAGGTGAATCTAAAGGGAGTTGGATGGTAGTTCCTTACCTTCCCTAGTCTTTGAGGGAAAAATCTTAGTCTTAGCATCCTTTAGATTCTTCATAGTGACAATACGATGAAAATCCCAAGTGACTCAGCAAATATAGCTATGCTCCCCAGCAACGGCGCCAGAAAAAGGTCTTGATAGCCAACAAGTATAGGAGATCGCAACAGTTTTTGAGGGTAAAGTATTCAAACCAAATTTATAGATTCGACACACGGGGAGCCAAAGAATATTTGAAGGTATTAGAAGCTGAGTTGTCAATTCAACCACACCTGGAGATTAATTATCTAGAGCAAAAGTGATTAGTAGCATAGCAATATGATAGTTTGATGATAGCAGCAGTAGCAACAGTAACTGTAACAGTGATAGCAGTGATTTTGTAGCAGTAACGATAGCAGTAGCAACAGTAATAACTTAGCAAGAACAATATAAGGTAAATTCGTAGGCATTGGATCTATGACTCATTGGATGATATTTATCATGAGACAGTTATAATCTAGGGCGATACGGCACTAGCTCCAGTTCATAAATATAATGTAGGCATGTATTCCGTAAATAGTCATACGTGCTTATGGAAGGAACTCGCATGACATCTTTTGTCCTACCCTCCTGTGGAAGCGGGGTCCTATTGGAAACTAAGGGATATTAAGGCCTCCTTTTAATAGAGTACTAGAACAAAGCATTAGCACACGGTGAATACAGGAACTCCTCAAACTACGGTCATCGTCGTGAGTGGTCCCGAGTATTGTCACTTCGGGGTTGCCGGATCATAACACATAGTAGGTGACTATAACTTGCAAGATCGGATCTAGAACATGGATACAATGGTGATAACTAGAACAAAGCATTAGCACACGATGAATACATGAACTCCTCAAACTACGGTCATCGCCGGGAGTGGTCCCGACTATTGTCACTTCGGGGTTGCCGGATCATAACACATACTAGGTGACCATAACTTGCAAGATCGGATCTAGAACCTGGATATAATGGTGATAACTAGAACAAAGCATTAGCACACGGTGAATACATGAACTCCTCAAACTACGGTCATCGCCGGGAGTGGTCCCGACTATTGTCACTTCGGGGTTGCCGGATCATAACACATAGTAGGTGACTATAACTTGCAAGATCAGATCTAGAACATGGATATAATGGTGATAACATAAACGGTTTATGTTATCATCATTATATCTATTTTCTAGATCCGATCTTGCAAGTTATAGTCACCTACTACGTGTTATGATCCGGCAAACCCGGAGTGACAGAAGTCGGGACCACTCTTGATGATGACCGTAGTTTGAGGAGTTCATGTATTCACCGTGTGCTAATGCTTTGTTCCGGTTCTTTATTAAAAGGAGGCCTTAATATCCCTTAGTTTCCAATAGGACCCCGCTGCCATGGGAGTGTAGGACAAAAGATGTCATGCAAGTTCTTTCCATAAGCACATATGACTATTTATGGAATAGATGCCTACATTATATTTCTGAACTGGAGTTAGTGCCGTATCACCCTAGGTTATAACTGTCTCATGATGAATATCATCCAATGAGTCACCGATGCAATGCCTACGAATTTATCTTATATTGTTCTTGCTAAGTTACTACTGTTGCTACTGTTATCGTTACTGCTACAATATCACTCTTATCACTGTTACCGTTACTGTTGCTGCTGCTACTATCATCAAAACTATCATACTACTGTGCTACTAATCACTTTGTTGCAGATAATTAATCTCCAGGTGTGGCTGAATTGACAACTCAGCTGCTAATACCTTCAAATATTCTTTGGCTCCCCTTATGTCGAATCTATAAATTTGGGTTGAACACTCTACCCTCGAAAATTGTTCCGATCTCCTATACTTGTGGGTTATCAAGACCTTTTTCTGGCACCGTTGTCGGGGAGCATAGCTATATTTGTTGGGTCACTTGGGATTATTATCAGATTATCACTATGAAGAATCTGAAGGATGCTAAGACTAAGATTTTTCCCTCAAAGACGAGGGGAGGTAAGAAACTGCCATCCAGTTTTGCTTTAGATTCACCTTCTGTTATAAGTAAACTTGCAACTCCACAACATGCTATTAATTCGGATATGTCGCAAGTTATTGATGATGCTACTTCTGCTATGAATGTTACTCATGACGATCATGCTAGTACCTTGCTTGATGATAATGTGCCACTAGGTGAATTTCTTGATGAACAAATTGCTAGAGTAAGAAAACATGATATTGTTGAATTTGATGATGAACTTGAAGCTGAAACTACTGAAACACCTACTAGAACTAGCCCTCCTAGATATGAATTGCCAAAGGTACCGGAAGGTTACACTATGAGTGAGGAACAACTAGAGATATTCTTGCTTGTAAGGATAGAGATGATCTAGAGAAATTACTATGCAAGTATAAAGAAAGATCTCTGAATGCTAAAATCAAATGTGATCCTGAGTTTGCTACTTCACCTATTGTTATTGCTCATAAGACTATGAATTCTCTGTCAACCCAGAGTTAATCACTTTGGTTGAATCTGATCCTTTCCATGGTTATGAAACTGAAACTGTTGTGGCACATCTTACTAAGTTGAATGATATGGCTACCCTTTTTGCTCATGATGAGAAAATTCGCTATTACTATATTCTTATGTTATTTCCTTTCTCATTAAAGGGTGATGCTAAAGCTTGGTACAATACTCTTGCTCCTGGTTGTGTGTGTAGTCCCCAGGATATGATCTATTACTTTTCTAAAAAATATTTCCCTGCTCATAAGAAACAAGCTGCCTTGCAGGAAATATTTAACTTTGTGCAAATTGAAGAAGAGAGTCTCACACAAGCTTGGGGGAGGCTTCTCCAATTGCCGAATGCTTTGCCTGATCATCCTCTTAAGAAAAATGAGATACTTGATATCTTCTATAATGGACTAATCGATGCTTCTAGGGACTTCCTAGATAGTTGTGCTGGTTGTGTTTTCAGGGAACGAACTATTGAACAAGCTGAGGAATTATTGAATAACATATTGAAAAATTATGATGATTGGACTCCTCCTAAAGCACCTATTAAACCCACTCTGAATAAGAGGGGTATCTTATATCTCAGCCCTGAAGATATGCAAGAGGCAAAGAAATCTATGAAGGAAAAAGGTATTAAGGCCGAGGATGTTAAAATTTTACCACCTATCGAAGAAATACATGGGCTTGAAGCACCACCACCAACCAAGGTGGTAGAGGTAAAATCTTTAATGAAATTCAGTGATAGTGATGATCTTCGTAATAAACATCCTAGTCAATGGCTTTATGAGTTTGATAATTACATTAGAAAGCAATATCACTTCAATGCAAATGTTATGAAACAATTGAAATACAACTCTGATATGATTGCTCGCTTAAGTGACTTGTTATTTAGAATTTCAAATGATGTTAGAGGTGTAGGAAAACATGCCTCTATGGTTCAAATTCAATTAGAACTAGTTGCTAAATCCCAAAGAGAGTTACTTGATGAAATGAACAATAATATAAGTGACTTTGCTGTTAGACTAGCAACTAGAGGAGGTAAAATGACTCAGGAACCACTTTATCCTGAGGGACATCCAAAGAGAATTGAACAGGGTTCTCAAAGGAACAACACCACTAAACCTTGTCATTCTAAAAAGAGAGAGAAGAAGAAAAATGATAAGACTTTGCCTGCCTCTAGTGAACCTGAAATAGAAAACCTTTTGATAATGATAATGAAGTTTCTATCTGTGATGCTAATCCGATAATGAACACTCACCTTATGATAACAAAAAATATAATGATGAGTATCATGAAAACACTCAGCCTAATGATAAAAAACCAGATAATGATGTTGAGATAGAACTAGCTGTTGATCTTGATAACACACAACCTAAGAATAAAAGATATGATAAAAGAGACTTTGTTGCTAGAAAGCATGGAAAGGAAAGGGAACCATGGGTTCAAAATCCTACGCCCTTTCCACTTAAGTCAACTAAAAAGAAAGATGATGAAGAATTTGAGCACTTTGCTGAAATGATTAGGCATGTCCTTTGCGTACTCGCTTGACTGATATCTTGAAAATGCATCCTTATGCAAAGTATATGAAAGACATCATCACCAATAAGAGAAAAATACCGGAAGCTGAAATCTTCACTATGCTTGCTAATTACACTTCAAAGATGGAGTACCTAGAAAATTTGGAGATCCGGGAATACCAACTATACCTTGGTCCATTAAAAGAAACTATGTGAAAACTGCTTTATGTGATTTGGGAGCTGGTGTTAGTGTTATGCCTTTCTCTTTATATAAAAGACTTGATTTGAATAAGCTCACACCTACTGAAATATCATTGCAAATGGCTGATAAATCAACTGCCATACCTATCGGTATTTGTGAGGATGTGCCCGTTGTTGTTGCTAATGTTACTATTTTGACTGACTTTGTTATACTTGAGATGCCCGAGGATGAAGAGATGTCGATTATCCTTGGTAGACCCTTCTTGAATACCACAAGGGATGTTATTGATTGCAATAAAAGCAAGATCACTTTTCATATCAATGGTAATGAGCATAGGGTGCACTTTCCGAAGAAATAATTCCAAGTGAATGGTATTAATGTTATTGAAAAATCTTTGACAATCGCTATTGGAAGTTTTCAACTACCTCTACCTACTGTCAAAAAGAAATATGAAATACTTATTGTTACGGACATTCATATCCCCATTGAGGTAACTTAGTGATTTACGAAAGTTCTTCGGTTTCATGCTAATCGAAAGTGGTTGTTAATGAGACTTGATCAACCTTATTAATGGATAATTTTTGAGAGGTATGAAGTTGATGAATTTAGTAAGCACTACCTTCTGTCCCTACCTTTTGTTTTCTGTTTTTACTAGTTAAATAAAATAAAATGCCATGCTTTTTTCGTTTTCTGTTTTTTCCTTGTAATAAAAAATGACCCAAAAATAAAAGTTCTCAGAATGCTCTGAAAACCTGATACAAGTTTTTTCTGAATATTTATGAATTTTTGGTGCAAATAATATACGAGTGAGGTGCACCAGGTGGGCACAACCCACCTGGGCGCGCCAGCACCCCCAGGCGCGCCCTGGTGGGCCCCCTCACTTACTTCTTCCTCTCACACCACTCCATTCACCCAGAAAAAAATCAGTACCACTCTCTCTCTCTCTCTCTCTCTCTCTCTCTCTCTCTCTCTCTCTCTCTCTCTCTCTCTCTCTCGTTCTTGCTCCTGAGACCGCGGATTTCGATCTCTTTGCTCGAAGCTCCGTGTCCGAAACTGTTTTGGGGATTTGTTGCTTCGTATGTGACTCCTCCGTGTTTCCAATTAGTTTTTGTTTTAGTGGTTTGTATTAAGAATAATTAGCTACTCTTGGTGCTGCTATAGATGAGCTTGCATGTTGAATTCTTAGAGTTCTAAGTAGTTTGAATGCTTGCTATGGCCTCTATACATCCCTATGAGTAGTTGCTATCAATCTTGTGAAGTTTTGTTAATAAATTTTTCATGACCAAAAATTTTCAGAAAATTGTATGTGAACGAACTTCTTTGGAAGGAGTTCTTCGAGGAGGAGATCCTCGGATGCATCCTCTAGTAGCAGCTCCGCTCGCCGGTCCTATGCTGAACCAAGCGAAAAATCCATTCGAAATGCCACAACCAAAACATGCTTATGGCCATGTGATGATTACATGGCGAGAGTTGGTACTAAGGAAGAATTTGAGCAACTAGTTCACAATGCCGAACTCGGTCCCTACATTTCAGATAACTGCGACCAACGCCTCCTCCTCACTGAATCATTTGTCGAAGAATTTGAATTCTACCGCTGGGAGTCTAGGGTGCCTTTTAAACTTTATGATAATCCCTTTACCATTTCTCTAGAAAGGTTTTCTCACCTCTGCAAAATCCCATTCCGGGGTTTACTCGATGAGCCACCTAGGTCTGAGTTTGAGTCTTTCTTAACTAGTCTTTGCTTTGGTGAAACTAGGGGGGTGGCACAAGGTAGAATACAAAGCATACATTTTCCTGCAATTTAGTACTTCGCATTATTCAATGGAAAATGCATAGTAGGAAAGCAAGACTGTAGTACACTTTGTGCTCCAGACTTGAGTCTCATACGTGCCGCTCTCACCGGTGCAAAGGTTTATAATCTTTCCGTGATTGTTGCACGTACAACTCTAGTAGTGGCTATTTTTTATGGCGGAATTTATGCCACACGTTTAGCACGAGAGTTGGGTGTTTCACCTTTGCCCTTTGACCCTATCCTACCCACGAGTATTTAGATTTTGAGGATTTAAAAAGCCATAAGATCCTCAAGGGAAAAATTCATGACTTCACTTATAATTTGTTGTTTAACCAAACCTCTTTTGTGCACACATATTTGCCTGCGCCTGCTCTTTTTGACTATCACAACAAGGGAAGATATTATGTTCTGGAGAGCAACACTCGAGCTCACAATGTGGCAGTGGAGGCAGCACGGCGGGCTGAGGCATCGGCGCCAAGGGCCTCCATGAGCTACCACGCTAACTACCATCCAGGCTATTGACCGATTACCAAGCTAGGCCAAAAGCCTAAGCTTGGGGGAGTACGTATTCCCATCGACATTACATTCATGTTCACACATTTCATTCCAGTTGTCAGTGTCCACACTTTTTCATTGTATTATCCATGTGTAATTTATTTTCTTGCTTTCTTCTTGTGTGTTTGAAAAACTTTGAGAAAATCCAAAAATATGTTTCTTGCTTCTGATTTTTATTTCTAGTTTAAATTATTGTAGCAGTAAAAGAAAACCCAAAAAGATTTCATTGTTCTTCTTTTACTTGTTGCGAGCTTTCCCGTGTAAATAGTTTTTCTCGTTTTTACTTTTCCATTTTTTGTTTGCTTGCTTTCAAAAAACCAAAAACTCCAAAAACATTTCAGTGTGTTTCTTTGAATTTCTTTTTCTTTTATCAAGTGATACCGAGGAGAAGACCACGATGAAAATATTGAGTGGCTCTCATTTGCATTATGTTGATCTAACAAAGAGCCCACATTGCCTTGTCTTCTCTTGAATAAAATATTTGCAGCTTCCAGCTTAGTCCATGGAACTCTTGCACTATTATTATTTCAAATCGTTCGTTCATGCAAGTGAAAAGCAATAATGACGATACTAGATGAACTGGCCATGGCAGAGAGAAACGGGTATGAACTCGACTTGTTCTGTTTTTGTAAATATGTTTAACCTAGTATCCATGCTTCAGCCTATTATGATCAAACATGTTTGCATGACAATTAGAGATTATAGTTTCTCATGCCATGCATAAGTAGCTAGGAGTGAATAATGATTTATCTTGGGTATCAACATCGCGTTGAAATGACTGTGATGTAGTATGATGATATGGTATCCTCCTCTAAATGTTTGAGTGGCTTGACTTGGCACATGTTCATGCATGTAGTTAAATCAAAACCAACATAGCCTATATGATATTTATGTTCATGGTGTTCATATCCTACTCATGCTAGTATCCAATGTTACTTATGCATAATGCATGTTCATGACCAATGTTTCTCTCTACCTGGCCGCTTCTCAACCTAATTGCTAGCCTTCGCCTATACTAAGTGGGAACTCTGCTTGTACATCCAAAACCTGAAACCCAAGTTATTCCATATGAGTCCACCATACCTACCTATGTGTGGTATTACCTTGCCGTCCTAAGTAAATTTGCATGTGCCACCACTAAAAATTTCAAATAAATATCCTTTTTATGTGCTCGGATCGTTCATGGTACGACAGGAGGTAGTCAGTATCTTCCATGCTAAGCGGGTTATTCTCAGGTCGAGTGTTTATTCACTCGCCATCGCATGAGAAAAGGGTGGTAATAGGGATGCCCAGTCCCAAACTGCAAAAAGAAAAGAGCTCACTAATAATCAAACAAAAACTCTCAATGGAGTCATAACCTTTACCTTTCCGCTTGGGAACTGCCACTAGCGTGCTTAGCATGCAAGATATTGATAACTAATGGTCGCGAAGTGAATAAGAAGGGTGCATGTCTCAAAATATCATTTACCTCTGTTTTAAAAACTTGAGCTCTGGCACCTCTGTAAATCACCGCTTCCCTCTGCTAAGGGACTATCTATTTACTTTTATGTTGTGTCATCACCTTCTCAACTAAGCGCCAGCACCTGAGAGCACTGCTATCATGCTGATGCATTGTGTGTAGCTAATGTGGGGTGCATCATGACTGGATCTTTTCTACTATGAATTACAATATTTAGTCGCTGCTTGAACTTTGGGGGTGCTCTGCATTTATGTTTTATGGTCTCAGAAAGGGCTAGCGAGATACCACTATTGTCATATTATATTATGGTTGTTTTGACAACGTGTTGCTATTTGAGATATCTTATTATTGCTCTCTAGTTGATTATGTCATTGATATGAGTTAATATAATTTTTAAGAGTTATTGTTGACATGGTTAGTTATAATCTTTGCTAAAAACCTGGGTGCTGTTTAAGCTTATTTATGAAACAAGAGCAAAAGAGTTCATAAAAGATTTTCTTTTTCACGTTCAATTTATCAACTGAATTGCTTGAGGACAAGCAAAGGTTTAAGCTTGGGGGAGTTGATACGTCTCCATTGTATCTACTTTTCCTAACGCTTTTCCTCTTGTTTTGGACTCTAATTTGCATGAATTGAATGAAACTAACCCTGAACTGACGTTGTTTTTAGAAGAACTACCATGGTGTTGTTTTTGTGCAGAAATAGAAGTCCTCGGAATGGAACGAAACTTTGCTGGGATTTTTTATACAATAAAAGAGAATTCTGGAGCCAGGATGGACCTGAGGGGGGCACCTGGGTGGGCACAACCCAACAGGGCGCGCCAGCCCCCAGGCACGCCCAGGTGGGTGCTGCCCACCTGGTGGCCCCGCTGACCCTCAAGCCGACACTATAAAATCCCATATTTCCAGAAAAAATCAACAAGAAAGAATTTTCACGTTTCACGAGACGGAGCCGCCGCCAAGCCCTGTTCTTCCTCGGGAGGGAAGATCTGGAGTTTGTTTGGGGCTTCGGAGAGGGGGGATCTTTGATCTTCGTCATCACCAACACATCTCCATCGCCAATTCCATGATGCTCCCCACGGGGAGTTAGTAATTCCTTCGTAGGCTCGCTGGTTGGTGAGGTGTTGGATGAGATTCATCATGTAATCGAGTTAGTTTTGTTAGGACTTGGTCCCTAGTATCCACTATGTTTTGAGATTCATGTTGCTATGACTTTGCCATGCTTAATGCTTGTCACTTTGGGCCCAGGTGCCATGATTTCATATATGAACCATTTATGTTATCATCATTATATCCATGTTCTAGATCCGATCTTGCAAGTTATAGTCACCTACTATGTGTTAATGATCCGACAACCCCGGAGTGACAGAAGTCGGGACTACTCCCGGTGATGATCGTAGTTTGAGGAGTTCATGTATTCACCGTGTGCTAATGCTTTGTTCCGGTTCTCTAATAAAAGGAGGCCTTAATATCCCTTAGTTTCCAATAGGACCCCGCTGCCACAGGAGGGTAGGACAAAAGATGTCATGCAAGTTCTTTCCATAAGCACGTATGACTATTTATGGAATACATGCCTACATTATATTTATGAACTGGAGCTAGTGCCGTATCGCCCTAGGTTATAATTGTCTCATCATGAATATCATCCAATGAGTCACCGATCCAATGCCTACGAATTTATCTTATATTGTTCTTGCTAAGTTACTACTGTTGCTACTGCTATCGTTACTGGTACAATATCACTGCTATCACTGTTATCGTTACTGTTGCTGCTGGTACTATCATCAAAACTATCATACTACTGCGCTACTAATCACTTTGCTGTAGATAATTAATCTCCAGGTGTGGTTTAATTGACAACTCAGCGGCTAATATCTTCAAATATTTTTTGGCTCCCCTTGTGTCGAATCTATAGATTTGGGTTGAATACTCTGCCCTCAGAAACTATTTGCGATCCCCTATACTTGTGGGTTCTCACCTCCCAACAAGCGCTATTGTTTAACGCCCTTAGCTAGGCATCTAGCATAGATCTAGGTATTGTCATATTTGGTATGCAATACCTTTTTAATCAAATCTTCCATAAACTCTTCTTAACAAATCTTTCCTTCCTTTATTTCCCTTCTAGTAGGTGAACTTAATTCATGAAAAGGAAGTTGATTAGTGATTTTGACATTCATAAACCCGTAATCTGGATCATCACCATATATATCATCATTTAAAATGCGTATTTCATTTTTAATGGGTTCCCTAGTCATCTTTTCCAACTAATCATTATTAAATCCTACATAAATTCCTTGAGTTATCCAATCAAATTTATCATAATTCTCAAGGTACAAAGTTTGAATAATTTCTGAGTAGGGAACTCTCCTCCTAAGATTGTCACTATAAGATTGATAATCTCTAGATTCCAAACTATGCAAAGTTTCTTTATCATGGAGAATTTCTTCAATCGGAGGATGTTCAACATCTTTATTGTAGAAAGCAAAATTTTCTCTAGCCTCTTGCACTATAAAAATCAAATTCCCACATAAGGATGATAGTAGCAATCTTTTTAGCCTTAGGATGATTAATATTGGGGAGTTCATAAAACACTTTTTGCAAAGCGCGACGGATGTGACAATAGCATCCGCATAGCATTTTGTATCAAGAATAATAGATCTCTTATTAATAGGCATTGTTCCTGTACAATCAAAAAATTCCCGAATAACACTTTTCCCAATAATATTACCATCTCCAACATAAAAAGTTTTTGCTTTATAATTAGGTGGGGTTTTAGTTTGATGATCTAAAGAGCAAGATCCAAGTTTTTCCTCAAGATTTGTACTAGCACAACCCTCAAAAGTTTCAATGATAACCTCCCCAGATTAGACATGATAGCAACAAACCGATCTAGCAAACAACTAGACAAAAAAGAAAACGAAAAGACGAATGGAAGAAGGGCGAATAAAAAGGCAAATCTTTTTGTGTTTTTCTGAAAATGTTATAGAAGTGGGAGAGAGGAAAATGAGAGGCAAATGGCAAATAATGGAATGCAAGAGATGAGAGTTTATGATGGGTACTTGGTAGGCTTGACGTAGAACCTCCCCGGCAACGACGCCAGAAATACTTCCTGCTACTTCTTGAGCTTGCGTTGGTTTTTCCCTTGAAGAGGAAAGGGTGATGCAACAAAGTAGAGATAAGTATTTCCCTCAATTAGAAAACCAAGTTATCAATTCAGTAGGAGGCACAAGCAAGTCTCCAATCTATGCACCTGCACAACCAATCAAACACTTGCAGCCAACGCGATAAAGGGGTTGTCAATCCCTTCATGGTCAACTGCAATGGTGAGATTTGACAGAGATAGATATAAAAGATTACTAAAACGTAAAACAAAATAAAAGTAAATAAATTGCAGCGGGTATTTTTGGGTTTTTCGGTTTATAGATCTGAAAGTATATAATGGAAAATAGACCCGGGGGCCATAGGTTTCACTAGATGCTTCTCTCTTGAAGGAAAATAATACGGTGGGTGAACAAATTACTGTCGAGCAATTGATAGAAAAGCGCAAAGTTATGACGATATCCAAGGCAATGATTATGCATATAGGCATGACGTCTGTGTCAAGTAGATCGACTCCTACCTGCATCTACTATTATTACTCCACACATCGCCCGCTATCCAGCATGCATCTAGAGTATTAAGTTCATAAAGAACGGAGTAACGCCTTAAGTAAGATGGCATGATGTAGAGGGATAAACTCAAGCAATAAGATGAAAACCCATCTTGTTATCCTTGATGGCAACAATGCAATACGTGTCTCGCTACCCCTACTTTGTCACTGGGTGAAATGACACAAGATTGAACCCAAAACTGAGCACCTCTCCCATTGCAAGAAAAACCGATCTAGTTGGCCAAACCAAACCGATAATTCGAAGAGAAATACAAAGATATCAAATCATGCATATAAGAATTCAGAGAAGATTCAAATAATATTCATAGGTAAGCTGATCATAAATTCACAATTCATCAGATCTCGACAAACACGCCGCAAAAGAAGATTACATCGGATACATGTCCAAGAACATCGAGGAGAACATTGTATTGAAGATCAAAGAGAGAGAATAAGCCATCTATCTACTAGCTATGGACCCGTAGGTCTGAGGTAAACTACCCACGCTTCATCGGAAGGGCAATTGAGTTGATGTAGATGCCCTCCGTGACCGATTCCCCCTCCGGCAGATCACCGGAAAAGGCTCCAAGATGGGATCTCATGGGAACAGAGGCTTGTGGCGGCGAAAAAGTATTCTCGTGGATGCCTCTGATGGTTTGGGAATATTTTAGGATTTATAGAGCTGAGAGGGAGGTCGTTGGACTCCCGGGGGGCACAAGCCAGGGAGGCGCGGCCCCCTTAGGGCGCGCCCTGGCGGCTTGTCGCCTCCTCGGGACTCTTCTGACTTGGACTCCAAGTTCCGTGGGTGTCTTCTGGTCCAAGAAAAATCATCGCGAAAGTTTTATTCCGTTTGGACTCCATTTGATATTCCTTTTCTATAAAACTCTAGAACAAGGAAAAAACAGAAACTAGCACTGGTCTCTAGGTTAATAGGTTAGTCCCACAAAATAATATAAAATAGCATATTAATGCATAAAAAACATCCAAAACAGATAATATAATAGCATGGAACAATAAAAAATTATAGATACGTTGGAGACGTATCACACGCCGTCGTGCTGTCGAAACTTATCTACTATTTCGCCTCTATTGCTGGATCAAGAAGGTGAGGACGTCATCGAGCTAAATGTGTGCTGAACGCGGAGGTGCCGTACATATGGTACTTGATCGGGACGGATCGTGAAGGTGTACGACTACATCAACCGCATTGATAAACGCTTCCGCTTAGCAATCTTCAAGGGTATGAAGATGCTCTCCCCCTCTCGTAGCTTTGCATCTCCATGGATAGATATTGCGTGTGCGTAGATTTTTTTTTTGTTTTCCATGCAACGTTCCCCAATAATATGAACCATGGAGAAGTTAGAATACAATAGATATAATACAAATGTAAAATTGGAATTAGTTTACAATAGTACCTAAAAGTGGAGATTTGTTTTATCATAATAACGGATCTCGCGAGTTTTTTGTTGAGTTTTGTGTTGTGAAGTTTTCAAGTTTTGGGTGAAGTTTTGATGGACTAAGGAATAAGGAGTGGAAAGAGCCTAAGCTTGGGGATGCCCAAAGCACCCGAAGGTAATATTCAAGGACTACAAAGCATCTAAGCTTGGGGATGCCCAAGGCACCCCAAGGTAATATCCAAGGACTACAAAGCATCTAAGCTTGGGGATGCCCCGGATGGCATCCCCTCTTTTGTCTTCAATCCATCGGTAAATTACTTGAGGCTATATTTTTATTCGCTACATGATATATGTTTTGCTTGGAGCGTCTTGTATTATATGAGTATTTGCTTTTTAGTTTGCCACAATCATCCTTGTTGTAAACACCTTTTGAGCGGGACACACATTAATCGTGAATTTATTAGAATATTCTATGTTCTTCACTTATATTTTTTGAGCTAGGTAGTTGCTCTAGCGCTTCACTTATATCTTCTTAGAGCACGGCGGTGTTTTTATTTTGAAGAAATTGATGAACTCTCATGCTTCACTTATATTACTTTGGGAGTCTTATAAATAGTATGGCAATTTTCTTGGGTTATGAATTTAGTCCTAAGATGATAGGCATACAAGAAGGATATAATAAAAACTTTCATGAAGATCAATGAATATATGAGAAGTTTGATTCCTTGCATTTGTTTTGAGATAAAAAGGTGGTGATATTAGATTCATGCTAGTGAGTAATTTTGGATTAGAAATAATATTTATGTTAAGGTTTGTGATTCCCTAAGCATGCATGTATGGTCTCTCGTTATGCGATGAAGTTGGAGCATGATTTATTTTTGATTGTCTTCCTTATGAGTTGTGGTCGGGGATGAACGATGGTATTTCCCTCCCAATCTACCCCCGCCCCTCCCCCCTAGGAGCATGTGTAGTAGTACTTTGTTTCAAGGGCTAATAAACTTTTGCAATAAGTATGTGAGTTCTTTATGACTAATGTTGAGTCCATGGATTATACGCACTCTCACCATTCCACCATTGCTAGCCTCTTCTGTATCATGCATTGCCCTTTCTCACATTGAGAGTTGTGAAGGAAATATGCCCTAGAGGCAATAATAAAGTTATTATTTATTTCCTTATTTCATGATAAATGTTTATTATTCATGCTAGAATTGTATTAACCGAAAACATAATACATGTGTGAATACATAGACAAACATAGTGTCACTTGTATGCCTCTACTTGACTAGCTCGTTGATCAAAGATGGTTGAGTTTCCTAGCCATAGACATGAGTTGTTATTTGATTCACGGGATCACATCATTAGGAGAATGATGTGATTGACTTCACCCATTCCGTTAGCTTAGCACTTGATCGTTTAGTATGTTGCTATTGCTTTCTTCATGACTTATACATGTTCCTATGACTATGAGATTATGCAACTCCCGTTTACCGGAGGAACACTTTGTATGCTACCAAACGTCACAACATAACTGGGTGATTATAAAGGAGCTCTAGAGGTGTCTCCGAAGGTACATGTTGAGTTGGCGTATTTCGAGATTAGGATTTGTCACTCCGATTGTCGGAGAGGTATCTCTGGGCCCTCTCGGTAATGGACATCACTATAAGCCTTGCAAGCAATGTAACTAATGATTAGTTGTGGGATGATGCATTACATAACGAGTAAATAGACTTGCCGGTAACGAGATTGAACTAGGTATTGAGATACCGACGATCGAATCTTGGACAAGTAACATACCGATGACAAAGCGAACAACGTATGTACTTATGCGGTTTGACCGATAAAGATCTTCGTAGAATATGTAGGAGCCAATATGAGCATCCAGGTTCCGCTATTGGTTATTGATCAGAAACGTGTCTCGGTCATGTCTACATAGTTCTCGAACCCGTAGGGTCCGCACGCTTAAAGTTTGGTGACGATTTGTATTATGAGTTTATATGTATTGATGTACCGAAGGTAGTTCAGATTCTCGGATGAGATCAGGGACATGACGAGGAGTCTCGAAATGGTCGAGACGTAAAGATCGATATATTGGACGACTATATTCGGACATCGGAAAGGTTCCGAGTGATTCGGGTATTTATCGGAGTACCGAAGAGTTATGGGAATTCGCCGGGGAGTATATGGGCCTTATTGGGCCATATGGGAATAGAGGAGAGAGGCCAAAAGGAAGGAGGCGCGTGTCCCCCCTCTGGTCCGAATTGGACAAGGGGTGCAGCCCCCTTTTCCTTCTTCCTCTCCCCCTCTTTCCTTCTCTCCTACTCCAACAAGGAAAGGAGGAGTCCTACTCCCGGTGGCAGTAGGACTTCCCCCTTGGCGCGCCCTCCTCCTAGGCCGGCTGCCTCCCCCCTTGCTCCTTTATATACGGGGGCAGTGGGGCACCCCTAGACACAACAATTGATCATTGATCTCTTAGCCGTGTGTGGTTTCCCCCTCCACCATAGTCCTCCTCGATAATATCGTAGTGTTGCTTAGGCGAAGCCCTGCGGCGGTAGAACATCATCATCGTCACCACACCGTTGTGCTGACAGAACTCTCCCTTGACACTCGGCTGGATCGGAGTACGAGGGACGTCATCGAGCTGAACGTGTGCAAGAACTCAAAGGTGTCGTAGTTTCGGTGCTTGATCGGTTGGGCCGTGAAGACGTACGACTACATCAACCGTGTTGTGCTAACGCTTCTGCTTTCGGTCTACGAGGGTACGTGGACACACTCTCCCCTCTCATTGTTATGCATCACCATGATCTTGCATGTGCGTAGATTTTTTTTTTTGAAATTACTATGTTCCCCAACAGTGATATCAGAGCCTAGGTTTTATGCGTTGATGTTATATGCACGAGTAGAAAACAAGTGAGTTGTGGGCGATACAAGTCATATTGCTTACCAGCATGTCATACTTTGGTTCGGCGGTATTGTTGGATGAAGCGGCCCGGACTGACATTACGCGTACGCTTATGCGAGACTGGTTCTACTGACGTGCTTTGCACATAGGTGGCTGGTGGGTGTCAGTTTCTCCAACTTTAGTTGAACCGAGTATGGCTACGCCCGGTCCTTGAGAAGGTTAAAATAGCACTAACTTGACGAACTATCGTTGTGGTTTTGATGCGTAGGTAAGAACGGTTCTTGCTCAGCCCATAGCAGCCACGTAAAACTTGCAACAACAAAGTAGAGGACGTCTAACTTGTTTTTGCAGGGCATGTTGTGATGTGATATGGTCAAGACGTGATGCTATATTTTATTGTCTGAGAAGATCATGTTTTGTAAACCAAGTTATCGGCAACTGGCAGGAGCCATATGGTTGTCGCTTTATTGTATGCAATGCAATCGCCTTGTAATTGCTTTACTTTATCACTAAGCGGTAGCGATAGTCGTAGAAGCAATAGGTGGCGAAACGACAACGATATTACGATGGAGATCAAGGTGTCGCGCTGGTGACGATGGTGATCATGACGGTGCTTCGGAGATGGTGATCACAAGCACAAGATGATGATGGCCATATCATATCACTTATATTGATTGCATGTGATGTTTATCCTTTATGCATCTTATTTTGCTTTGATTGACAGTAGCATTATAAGATGATCTCTCAATAAATTTCAAGGTATAAGTGTTCTCCCTGAGTATGCACCGTTGCGAAAGTTCTTCGTGCTGAGACACCACGTGATGATCGGGTGTGATAGGCTCTACGTTCAAATACAACGGGTGCAAAACAGTTGCACACGCGGAATACTCAGGTTAAACTTGACCAGCCTAGCATATTGTCACGCCCAATATGCAACCCTATCCTAAAGGAACTCGAAGGTCCCACTAAGGATAGAAGCGCATATTGGAGACGCTTTTGCAAGGTGGGTATCATTACATCAACATTACATAATAGTTGGGGATACATACAAAAGGCATACAATGCCACATGAATACAACATCACAATACATAAGAGCAACATCCGACTACGGATGAAACACAAACAGAAATTCAAACGACATCCACCCTGCTAGCCCAGGCTGCCGACCTGGAACCTATCCCCTGATCGAAGAAGAAGCCGAAGAAGAACTCCAAAACAAGGAAACATCGTTCTCGCGTCATGATCATCACATAACCTGTACCTGCAACTGTTGTTGTAGTAATCTGTGAGCCACGAGGACTCAGCAATCCCATTACCATGGGTATCAAGACTAGCAAAGCTTAATGGGAAAGGAAGGGGTTAAGTGGTGAGGTTGCAACAGCGACTAAGCATATATGGTGGCTAACATACGCAAATGAGAGCGAGAAGAGAAACAAAGGAACGGTCGTGAAGCTAACAAGGAAAACACTGTTGGAAAGGAATGTTGAACAGATAGATGTTGCACCGGAACAATTGAAATATTTGAATGAGGTGACAACCTCGAATTAATTGGAACATAGACGAATCTCTTGAGAATGCTCCCGAACTCCGGAATGATTAAATGGCGAGAGGCGAACAAGCAAAGGGAACACTTGAGTCGAGGAAAAGAATATGATCGAACCGAGAAAATTGAGTTGAAATCCACTGAAAAGAAAAAGAGATGAAGAATGACAAACGAGGCGAGAATTCACCGGTTGAAATAATTGAGGGAAGACTGAAGAGACTCCGTACGAATGAAAATTGATGCTCGAAAGAGACTCAAGCTCCGGGAAGAAGAGGGTGGGAGGGCGGGAAAACAAAGGAAACTTGGAAGGGGAACCCGACGAATAACTTGAAGAGAAAAACACCGGTTGAAATCATTGAGGAAAGAAAGTAAAGACTTCGCACGAGTAGGATGGATACTCGATTACGGACTCTGGCTCCGAAATGAAAAAGGGGAGGGCGGGTGGGAAAAACAAGGACAACTTCGGACAGGGAAACAACACCGATCGAAAAGAGCCGAGGATTGATCTCCCAAAGACAAAGAGGTTCGAATCAGCTTGACGAGGAATGCGCCGGACAAAAGAGGATGGACAACGAACGAAAACTAACCGCGTGATCCTAAAGAAAAATTTGAATGGGAAGAGGAGTAATTCAAAACACCTACGTCAAGATTCCTCACCAGAGCGACGAAGGGGCTGAGGAGTAAAAAGAATTCCTACTCTCCGATATAACTAGACTCCGAAAACAGTTTTCTTCTAAACTCGGCAACGGCCAAACTACACGATCAATCAAGGGGGGCTCCTAGGGTCGGTCGAGGCTCTGATACCAACTTGTCACGCCCAATATGCGACCCTATCCTAAAGGAACTCGAAGGTCCCACTAAGGATAGAAGCGCATATTGGAGACGCTTTTGCAAGGTGGATATCATTACATCAACATTACATAATAGTTGGGGATACATACAAAAGGCATACAATGCCACATGAATACAACATTACAATACATAAGAGCAACATCCGACTACAGATGAAAGACAAACAGAAACTCAAACGACATCCACCCTGCTAGCCCAGGCTGCCGACCTGGAACCTATCCCCTGATCGAAGAAGAAGCCGAAGAAGAACTCCAAAACAAGGAAACATCGTTCTCGCGTCATGATCATCGCATAACCTGTACCTGCAACTGTTGTTGTAGTAATCTGTGAGCCACGAGGACTCAGCAATCCCATTACCATGGGTATCAAGACTAGCAAAGCTTAATGGGAAAGGAAGGGGTTAAGTGGTGAGGTTGCAACAGCGACTAAGCATATATGGTGGCTAACATACGCAAATGAGAGCGAGAAGAGAAACAAAGGAACGGTCGTGAAGCTAACAATGATCAAGAGGTGATCCTGAACACCTACTTACGTCAATCATAACACAGAAACCGTGTTCACTTCCCGGACTCCACCGAGAAGAGACCATCACAGCTACACACTCGGTTGATGCGTTTTAATTCGGATCTGGTGTCAAGTTATCTACAACCGGACATTAACAAATTCCCATCTGCCACATAACCGCGGGCACGACTCTCGAAAGTTTATACCCTGCAGGGGTGTCCCAACTTAGCCCATGATAAGCTCTCGCGATCAACGAAGGATATACCTTCTCCCAGGAAGACCCGATCAGTCTCGGAATCCCGGTTTACAAGACATTTCGACAATGGTAAAACAAGACCAGCAAGACCGCCCGATGTGCCAACATCCCGATAGGAGCTGCAGATATCTCGTTCTCAGGGCAACACCGGATGAGCACTCCGTACAACTAAAACTAGACCTCAAGTTTCCCTGAGGGGGCGTTGCAAAGGACTCTAGTTCGGACCAACACTTAGGCAAGCATTGGCCCGGGGGGGCTATAATAAAGATGACCCTTGGGTTAATTACTCCCAAGGGAAAAGTAGGTGGTGGTGAGTCAAATGGTAAAACCAAGGTTGCGCCTTGCTGGAGGAGTTTTATTCAAAGCGAACTGTCAGGGGGGTCCCATAAATCACCCGACCGCGTAAGGAACGCAAAATCCGGGAACATAACACCGGTATGATGGAAACTAGGGCGGCAAGAGTGGAACAAAACACCAGGCATAAGGCCGAGCCTTCCACCCTTTACCAAATATATAGATGCATTAATAATATAAGAGATATTGTGATATCCCAACATAATCCTGTCCACCATGGAGCAATCTTCAACTTCACCTGCAACTAGCAACGCTATAAGAGGGGCTGAGCAAAGCGGTAACATAGCCAAACAACGGTTTGCTAGGAAGGGTGTCAAAGGTTAGAGGTTCATGGCAATTTGGGAGGCTTGAAGAGCAAATGATAGGTAATGCAGCATAGCGATAGAACGAAGCAACTAGCATAGCAATGATAGTAGTGAGATCCAGGGTAGCGGTCATCTTGCCTGAAATCCCGCAAGGAAAAAGAACGAGTCCATGAAGAAGATGAAGCCACGAAGACGAACCAAGCGTAGACGAACGAATCCTCATGATCGCAACGAAATGGGAACTATCGAGAAGAAGCACACAATATAGTAAACACACCACACATGAACAAGACATGATGCACAACAAGCATGATGCATGACAAAGCTACATGAAGCTACTCATGGCAAGAGATGATGCAAACAAGAACAACACATCAAGGCAAGTTTAAATGAGGCCGAAAACAACATATAACAATTCCGGTAAGTCCTCATATGCATATTTCGAAATTGGTCCAGATCTGAACAAACATTAAGTTGAAGTTGTTTAACAGCAAGTTAAAGAGCAAGAGGATCTACACGAAATTCTAGTCAAGTTACATATAAAATTCATTTAATTCGGAGCTACGGCCTAGAAGATATGAGCGAAACAAGTTAAACATGGCATTGATGCAAAATGCACCCAAACATCAAGCAAACACACCAAAACAAGGATGCAACATGATAATATGAAACTACATGTAAAATCAAGCAAGTTTCATATAGAGCACACTCAAAACGGAGCAACGGTGCAACACATACACTCTATACAAGTCATAACAACAATCTGTCCATAACAGCAACTAGGCATCTTGCAAGCATCAAAACAACATGCTAAAGCATCTCAACATAATAACAAAAGGCATGGGCATGAAGTACAGGTAAAGCACAACAAAACATGAACACTGAGCTATCTCCAGAAATCACTAGAACAAGCTCAAACACACATGGTAAGATTGCAAATAATAACAGTTTCAGACTTTAGCAGAAATAACATCAGGTTGCAATGTCTAGAGCTATCAAACAACATGTCCTCTAAACTTATCATGGCAAATGAAGGCATGACATGAATCTATTAATTGCATAGATCAAAAGTCCCTTACTGACCATGAGCCAAAAAGGCACAGAAAATATGATGGCACCCATGTAAACATGGCAAGTTATATTACAGATTCATACATGGCAGGAACAACAATAAATAGGCATGTTGGTGAGCTTGAACCACTCACCACAGAGCAATACATGGCATGGCAAGGCAACCAACAGTAAGAAGACATGTTTATGAAGCTAAGCATGGCAAGAGCAAGTTCATAGGGTGCATGGATCACTAGAAAAGCATACGGCCAAAACTGAACTTCATGTTAACTGGTTGACAGCAACATTATTTAGCAAGTTTGGAGCAAGATAACAACATGATACAGCAGGCTATAAATGCAACCAGGGGCATGAATGGATAGAGCATGACATGTATAACAACTCATCCTTAGTGAGCATCTCCAGATTATGCACGAAATGACTTGTAGCAGCAGGTTTACATAGCAACAAAATATAACAGAATCTGTCAGGAAAACAGCAATAGCAAGTACCCTCCTTAACAAGCTCGATGCACTCACTACACAAGCCACAAAAATACATGGATAGCACCTCTGGAAAGATGGCATGACATAGATCAAAACACATGTAGACATCAACCTCATAGGATGCACACATCAAACATGGCAAAAATGACAAATGAGCATGTTATAACAGTTTCAGCAGATCAACATCAACATGCACTCTTCCAACAGAATTTCAGGCACCAAGATGACCTCAAATGAAAATGATGCAATGTAATGAAATGAAGTACTCGTTGAGGCGAACAATTTGACATATTACACGCACAAAACGGAGCTACATGCGCAGAGATATGATGCAACGAACATGACATGAAAATGACAGAAATCTGGGACTTAGTGAAAACGGGGGCAACCTCGGATTCGCACGGAAATCAATGCAGGACGGATCTCGCCGGAGGAACTCGCCGGAGAGCGGCCGGAGGTAAGGATGAGGCCGGAGGAGGACGGGGAGAGGGCCGGGGAGGCGCGGCGGAGGCGGATCCGGCCCTCTGGCCACCGGATCTGGCCGGAGCGAGACCGAACGGCGACGAGGGCGCGCCGGCGCGGCGGCGAGCTTGGACGGCCCCGGCGGACAGAGGGGAGCGGGGCGCGCGGGGGCGGCGAGCGGGGCGCTCGGGGCCGGCGGCGGGAGCCAGGCGGCGGGGCTAGGGTGCCGGGAGGCGACGCGCGGCGGCGCCGGGACGGAGCGGCGGCGGCGCGCCGGCGGGCGGGGACGCGGCGATCGTCGGCGGGAGGCGGCACGGCGGCGGGGCGCGGACTGGCGGCAGCGGCAGCCGGGCCGGGCGACGGCGGCGCGAGGGCCCACGCGGGCCCGCGATGCGCTCCGCAGGCCGGCGGCGGAGGGTGGCGGCGGCGCGCCACGTGGCAAGCTCGGATTGGCTACGGGCGGCGGCGCGGACATGTCCGGCGCGGGCGGACGCGTCCGGCTGCGGGAGGAGGAAGAAGCTAGGGTTAGGGGGGATTCATCCGCGAATTTTTGGGGGAGAGGGTGTTTATATAGGTAGAGGGAGCTAGGAGAGTCCAAATGAGGAGTGGTTTTCGGCCACGCGATCGTGATCGAATGACCGAGAGCATGGAGGGGAGTTTGCTGGGTTTTGGGCCACTTTGGAAGGGGTGTTGGGCTGCACACAAAAGAGGCCTTTGCAGTTACCCGGTTAACCGTTGGAGTATCAAACGAACTCCAAATGACACGAAACTTGACAGGTGGTCTACCGGTGATGTACCAAGGCCGCTTGGCAAATCTCGGGCCATTCCGAGAAAGTTTAATACCCGCACACAAAAGAGACAAAAGGGAGACGCCGGGGGAACATAGGAGTGCCGGATTGCAAAACGGACAACGGGGAAAATGCTCGGATGCATGAGACGAACACGTATGCAAAATGAAATGCACAAGATGACATGATATGAAATGCAGATGATGACATGGCAAAGTGCAACACGCAAGCACATGACATGGCAACGACGGCAAATAACTAGAAGACACCTGGCGCATCGAATCCGGGGCATTACAACACTCCTCCACTAACAAGAGATCTCGTCCCGAGAACTTAGGACCGAGACGGATGGGAAAAGGGATGAGGTGAAACAAGAACTCAAGAGAAGAAGCAAAGAATCGAGAGCACTGGAGAAGAAGAGAGGGACGACGAGAATGACGAGAATCGAAAGCTCACGGAATCGGATAGACTATGAAACGACTCGTTCTAACCGGGGTGGTTAGAATGAGAAAAGAAATGGATAAGACTGAAAGGATTTAGGCAGCACTCCGGCTGAACATGGAAAGAATAGAACATGAACTTGAGAGGATGGAATGATACTTGATGAAGTCATCACACAAAACCTCCGAAAAGAATTGAAAGAGTTGAATGAAAAGGACCGATAAGGATATGACAACTTGTGCCACGAATGAAATTGAAAGCATCTTTCAAAGGAAGGTTTAGACGGAGTTGTTGAGAAAATCAACAACGAAAAGAATAAGCTTGTTGTGGACTTATGGAAAAAACATCCCAAAATTATGAGGTGATAACCGAACACAAGCGGAAAAGATTGAATAGCCGAGACGAACGAAGAAATGCAAAACTCCACTTCAGAAGGATATGGAGAATTAATTGCACTTTGAGACGTGAGAAGAAAAGATACTAGAACTCCTTGAACAAGAATCTTGATGAACTCTTGAAAGACTGAATTATATCATGAAGAACCACCATGAAGAACTCCGGTGACAAAAGGATGATGAGATAGAATGAAGGATGAAAGAATAAGATGAGCCTTGCGATGATTTAGATGAAGGTTCCAACGAAATGGCCGAGGGAATTTGAACTCCGGAAAAGAAAAGATGAAAACACTTTGAAGTAGAATTTATTCCCCAAGAACAAACTCCGAAGAAAGGGATTAATCATTTGGATGAAATAAGAATAAGATTTATTGTATGCTTATATCCTTCATCAAATTAAATTGATGACAAGCAATGGATTTTGCATACTACTTATTCTTCTTGAAAAGGATTAATAAGTGGCATATCGTGAACTTGAGAAGGTATTGATGGAACCACCGGTAGGATTCGAAAGAACAAATGGATTAAAAATGATAATGAAGAAAAAAGAATCTTGAACGAACCACCGTTAGAATTCGGAAAAGACTGGTAAAGGAGAATGAATCACCGGGAAGAATTAGAAGAACCAATATGCTAGAGGGGATTTAGATGCCAAAGAACAGGAAGAACTCGAGCTGATTAAAGAACAGTTGAACGAAGCACCGGAATAATACTGAGATGAACGAAGGGGCACGGATATAGAATAATTGGAGAACGAATATGAAAACTTAGAATGAAGAAATCTTCCGAAAAGATTGCCTCCGGATGATCGAGAGAGAAAGCAACTCCTGAAATGCTCCGGATGGATGAAAAGAATTCGCATGACTTGAAATAGTTTGATAGGATAACACCGAGCTAGTACCATGAATCTCCGGGGAACGGACAAGATTAAAGAGAAATCTTCTTCTTCGGTCTTCAAATGGCGACGGAAAACAACACCAAAATTACTACGGTACTCCGGAAGAATGAAAAGCAAAGAGGTTGAGCCAAAAATGAAAATGATTTGAAATCGATCTCAGAAAAGCATCTGACTGATGAAATCATACTTACGTCAGACTTGAAAAGAAATAGGAATGGCTCCGGAATAATTAGAAGAGTCAGGTAAGATCCTGGGAAAAGACCTGTGGGTTAGGGCCCACTAAAGGAAAACACTGTTGGAAAGGAATGTTGAACAGATAGATGTTGCACCGGAACAATTGAAATATTTGAATGAGGTGACAACCTCGAATTAATTGGAACATAGACGAATCTCTTGAGAATGCTCCCGAACTCCGGAATGATTAAATGGCGAGAGGCGAACAAGCAAAGGGAACACTTGAGTCGAGGAAAAGAATATGATCGAACCGAGAAAATTGAGTTGAAATCCACTGAAAAGAAAAAGAGATGAAGAATGACGAACGAGGCGAGAATTCACCGGTTGAAATAATTGAGGGAAGACTGAAGAGACTCCGTACGAATGAAAATTGATGCTCGAAAGAGACTCAAGCTCCGGGAAGAAGAGGGTGGGAGGGCGGGAAAACAAAGGAAACTTGGAAGGGGAACCCGACGAATAACTTGAAGAGAAAAACACCGGTTGAAATCATTGAGGAAAGAAAGTAAAGACTTCGCACGAGTAGGATGGATACTCGATTACGGACTCCGGCTCCGAAATGAAAAAGGGGAGGGCGGGTGGTAAAAACAAGGACAACTTCGGACAGGGAAACAACACCGATCGAAAAGAGCCGAGGATTGATCTCCCAAAGACAAAGAGGTTCGAATCAGCTTGACGAGGAATGCGCCGGACAAAAGAGGATGGACAACGAACGAAAACTAACCGCGTGATCCTAAAGAAAAATTTGAATGGGAAGAGGAGTAATTCAAAACACCTACGTCAAGATTCCTCACCAGAGCGACGAAGGGGCTGAGGAGTAAAAAGAATTCCTACTCTCCGATATAACTAGACTCCGAAAACAGTTTTCTTCTAAACTCGGCAACGGCCAAACTACACGATCAATCAAGGGGGGCTCCTAGGGTCGGTCGAGGCTCTGATACCAACTTGTCACGCCCAATATGCGACCCTATCCTAAAGGAACTCGAAGGTCCCACTAAGGATAGAAGCGCATATTGGAGACGCTTTTGCAAGGTGGATATCATTACATCAACATTACATAATAGTTGGGGATACATACAAAAGGCATACAATGCCACATGAATACAACATTACAATACATAAGAGCAACATCCGACTACAGATGAAAGACAAACAGAAACTCAAACGACATCCACCCTGCTAGCCCAGGCTGCCGACCTGGAACCTATCCCCTGATCGAAGAAGAAGCCGAAAAAGAACTCCAAAACAAGGAAACATCATTCTCGCGTCATGATCATCGCATAACCTGTACCTGCAACTGTTGTTGTAGTAATCTGTGAGCCACGAGGACTCAGCAATCCCATTACCATGGGTATCAAGACTAGCAAAGCTTAATGGGAAAGGAAGGGGTTAAGTGGTGAGGTTGCAACAGCGACTAAGCATATATGGTGGCTAACATACGCAAATGAGAGCGAGAAGAGAAACAAAGGAACGGTCGTGAAGCTAACAATGATCAAGAGGTGATCCTGAACACCTACTTACGTCAATCATAACACAGAAACCGTGTTCACTTCCCGGACTCCACCGAGAAGAGACCATCACGGCTACACACTCGGTTGATGCGTTTTAATTCGGATCTGGTGTCAAGTTATCTACAACCGGACATTAACAAATTCCCATCTGCCACATAACCGCGGGCACGACTCTCGAAAGTTTATACCCTGCAGGGGTGTCCCAACTTAGCCCATGATAAGCTCTCGCGATCAACGAAGGATATACCTTCTCCCAGGAAGACCCGATCAGTCTCGGAATCCCGGTTTACAAGACATTTCGACAATGGTAAAACAAGACCAGCAAGACCGCCCGATGTGCCGACATCCCGATAGGAGCTGCACATATCTCGTTCTCAGGGCAACACCGGATGAGCACTCCGTACAACTAAAACTAGACCTCAAGTTTCCCTGAGGGGGCGTTGCAAAGGACTCTAGTTCGGACCAACACTTAGGCAAGCATTGGCCCGGGGGGGCTACAATAAAGATGACCCTTGGGTTAATTACTCCCAAGGGAAAAGTCGGTGGTGGTGAGTCAAATGGTAAAACCAAGGTTGCGCCTTGCTGGAGGAGTTTTATTCAAAGCGAACTGTCAGGGGGGTCCCATAAATCACCCGACCGCGTAAGGAACGCAAAATCCGGGAACATAACACCGGTATGATGGAAACTAGGGCGGCAAGAGTGGAACAAAACACCAGGCATAAGGCCGAGCCTTCCACCCTTTACCAAATATATAGATGCATTAATAATATAAGAGATATTGTGATATCCCAACATAATCCTGTCCACCATGGAGCAATCTTCAACTTCACCTGCAACTAGCAACGCTATAAGAGGGGCTGAGCAAAGCGGTAACATAGCCAAACAACGGTTTGCTAGGAAGGGTGTCAAAGGTTAGAGGTTCATGGCAATTTGGGAGGCTTGAAGAGCAAATGATAGGTAATGCAGCATAGCGATAGAACGAAGCAACTAGCATAGCAATGATAGTAGTGAGATCCAGGGTAGCGGTCATCTTGCCTGAAATCCCGCAAGGAAAAAGAACGAGTCCATGAAGAAGATGAAGCCACGAAGACGAACCAAGCGTAGACGAACGAATCCTCATGATCGCAACGAAATGGGAACTATCGAGAAGAAGCACACAATATAGTAAACACACCACACATGAACAAGACATGATGCACAACAAGCATGATGCATGACAAAGCTACATGAAGCTACTCATGGCAAGAGATGATGCAAACAAGAACAACACATCAAGGCAAGTTTAAATGAGGCCGAAAACAACATATAACAATTCCGGTAAGTCCTCATATGCATATTTCGAAATTGGTCCAGATCTGAACAAACATTAAGTTGAAGTTGTTTAACAGCAAGTTAAAGAGCAAGAGGATCTACACGAAATTCTAGTCAAGTTACATATAAAATTCATTTAATTCGGAGCTACGGCCTAGAAGATATGAGCGAAACAAGTTAAACATGGCATTGATGCAAAATGCACCCAAACATCAAGCAAACACACCAAAACAAGGATGCAACATGATAATATGAAACTACATGTAAAATCAAGCAAGTTTCATATAGAGCACACTCAAAACGGAGCAACGGTGCAACACATACACTCTATACAAGTCATAACAACAATCTGTCCATAACAGCAACTAGGCATCTTGCAAGCATCAAAACAACATGCTAAAGCATCTCAACATAATAACAAAAGGCATGGGCATGAAGTACAGGTAAAGCACAACAAAACATGAACACTGAGCTATCTCCAGAAATCACTAGAACAAGCTCAAACACACATGGTAAGATTGCAAATAATAACAGTTTCAGACTTTAGCAGAAATAACATCAGGTTGCAATGTCTAGAGCTATCAAACAACATGTCCTCTAAACTTATCATGGCAAATGAAGGCATGACATGAATCTATTAATTGCATAGATCAAAAGTCCCTTACTGACCATGAGCCAAAAAGGCACAGAAAATATGATGGCACCCATGTAAACATGGCAAGTTATATTACAGATTCATACATGGCAGGAACAACAATAAATAGGCATGTTGGTGAGCTTGAACCACTCACCACAGAGCAATACATGGCATGGCAAGGCAACCAACAGTAAGAAGACATGTTTATGAAGCTAAGCATGGCAAGAGCAAGTTCATAGGGTGCATGGATCACTAGAAAAGCATACGGCCAAAACTGAACTTCATGTTAACTGGTTGACAGCAACATTATTTAGCAAGTTTGGAGCAAGATAACAACATGATACAGCAGGCTATAAATGCAACCAGGGGCATGAATGGATAGAGCATGACATGTATAACAACTCATCCTTAGTGAGCATCTCCAGATTATGCACGAAATGACTTGTAGCAGCAGGTTTACATAGCAACAAAATATAACAGAATCTGTCAGGAAAACAGCAATAGCAAGTACCCTCCTTAACAAGCTCGATGCACTCACTACACAAGCCACAAAAATACATGGATAGCACCTCTGGAAAGATGGCATGACATAGATCAAAACACATGTAGACATCAACCTCATAGGATGCACACATCAAACATGGCAAAAATGACAAATGAGCATGTTATAACAGTTTCAGCAGATCAACATCAACATGCACTCTTCCAACAGAATTTCAGGCACCAAGATGACCTCAAATGAAAATGATGCAATGTAATGAAATGAAGTACTCGTTGAGGCGAACAATTTGACATATTACACGCACAAAACGGAGCTACATGCGCAGAGATATGATGCAACGAACATGACATGAAAATGACAGAAATCTGGGACTTAGTGAAAACGGGGGCAACCTCGGATTCGCACGGAAATCGATGCAGGATGGATCTCGCCGGAGGAACTCGCCGGAGAGCGGCCGGAGGCGAGAATGAGGCCCGAGGAGGACGGGGAAAGGGCCGGGGAGGCGCGGCGGAGGCGGATCCGGCCCTCTGGCCACCGGATCTGGCCGGAGCGAGACCGGACGGCGACGAGGGCGCGCCGGCGCGGCGGCGAGCTTGGACGGCGCCGGCGGACGAAGGGGAGCGGGGCGCGCGGGGGCGGCGAGCGGGGCGCTCGGGGCCGGCGGCGGGAGCCGGGCGGCTGGGCCGGGGCGCCGGGAGGTGATGCGCGGCGGCGCCGGGACAGAGCAGCGGTGGCGCGCCGGCGGGCGGGGACGCGGCGATCGTCGGTGCGAGGCGGCACGGCGGCGGGGCGCGGACTGGCGACGGCAGCAGCCGGTCCGGGCGACGGAGGCGCGAGGGCCCGCGCGGGCCCGCTATGGGCTCCGCGGACCGGCAGCGGAGGGTGGCGGCGGCGCGCCACGTGGCGAGCTCGGATTGGCTGCGGGCGGCGGCGCGGACATGTCCGGCGTGGGCGGACGCGTCCGGCTGTGAGAGGAGGAAGAAGCTAGGGTTAGGGGGGATTCATCCGCGAATTTTTGGGGGAGAGGGTGTTTATATAGGTAGAGGGAGCTAGGAGAGTCCAAATGAGGAGCGGTTTTCGGCCACGCGATCGTGATCGAACGACCGAGAGCATGGAGGGGAGTTTGCTGGGTTTTGGGCCACCTTGGAAGGGGTGTTGGGCTGCACACAAAAGAGGCCTTTGCGGTTACCCGGTTAACCGTTGGAGTATCAAACGAACTCCAAATGGCACGAAACTTGACAGGCGGTCTACCGGTGATGTACCAAGGCCGCTTGGCAAACCTCGGGCCATTTCGAGAAAGTTTAATACCCGCACACAAAAGAGACAAAAAGGAGACGCCGGGGGAACATAGGAGTGCCGGATTGCAAAATGGACAATGGGGAAAATGCTCGGATGCATGAGACGAACACGTATGCAAAATGAAATGCACAAGATGACATGATATGAAATGCAGATGATGACATGGCAAAGTGTAACACGCAAGCACATGACATGGCAACGACGGCGAATAATTGGAAGACACCTGGCGCATCGAATCCGGGGCGTTACACATATACAGATATTGCCTCAGAACACTGAGACCGAAAGGTCGAGCGTGAATCATATAGTAGATATGATCAACATAATGATGTTCACCATTGAAAACTACTCCATCTCACGTGATGATCGGACATGGTTTAGTTGATTTGGATCACGTGATCACTCAGATGATTAGAGGGATTTCTAAGTGGGAGTTCTTAAGTAATATGATTAATTGAACTTTAATTTATCATGAACTTAGTCCTGATAGTATTTTGCAAATTATGTTGTAGATCAATAGCTCGCGTTGTTGCTTCCCTATGTTTTATATGTGTTCCTGGAGAAAACTAAGTTGAAATATGATAGTAGCAATGATGCGGACTGGGTCCATGATCTGAGGTTTATCCTCATTGCTGCACAGAAGAATTATGTCCTTGATGAACCGCTAGGTGACAGACCTATTGCAGGAGCAAATGCATACGTTATGAACATTTGGCTAGCTCAATATGATGACTACTTGATAGTTTAGTGCATCATGCTTAACGACTTAGAATCGGGACTTCAAAGACGTTTTGAACGTCATGGACCATATGAGATGTTCCAGGAGTTGAAGTTAATATTTCAAGCAAATACCCGAGTTGAGAGATATGAATTCTCCAACAAGTTCTATAGCTAAAAGATGGAGGAGAATTGCTCAACTAGTGAGCATGTGCTCAGATTGTCTGGGTACTACAATTGCTTGAATCAAGTGGGAGTTAATCTTCCAGATAAGATAGTGATTGACAGAGTTCTCTAGTCACCATCACCAAGTTACGGGAACTTCGTGATGAACTATAGTATGCAAGGGATGACGAAAACAATTCCCGAGATCTTCGTGATGCTGAAATCAACGAAGGTAGAAATCAAGAAAGAGCATCAAGTGTTGATGATTGACAAGACCACTAGTTTTAAGAAAAGGGCAAAGAGAAAGAAAGGGAACTTCAAGTAGAATGGCAAGCAAGTTGTCACTCCCGCGAAGAAGCCCAAAGTTGGACCAAAGCCTGAAACTGAGTGCTTCTACTGCAAAGGAAAAGGTCACTGGAAGTGGAAATGCCCTAAATTTTTGGTAGATAAGAAGGATGGCAAAGTGAACAAGGGTATATTTGATATATAGGTTATTGATGTGTACCTTACTAGTGTTTATAGTAACCCCTGGGTATTTGATACTTACTCAGGTTGCTAAGATTAGCAACTCGAAACAGAAGTTACAGAATAAACAGAGACTAGTTGAGGGTGAAGTGACGATGTGTGTTGGAAGTAGTTCCAAGATTGATATGATCATCATCACACACTCCCTATACTTTCTGGATTAGTGTTAAACCTAACTAAATGTTATTTGGCGTTTGCGTTGAGCATGAATATGATTTGATCATGTTTATTGCAATACGGTTATTTATTTAAAATCAGAGAATAATTTTTGTTCTGTTTACATGAATAAAACCTTCCATGGTCATACACCCAATGAAAATACTTTGTTGGATCTCGATCGTAGTGATACACATATTCATAATATTGATGCCAAAAGATGCAAAGTTGATAATGATAGTGCAACTTATTTGTGGCACTGCCGTTTGGGTCATATCGGCGTAAAGCGCATGAAGAAACTCCATAAAGATGGATTTTTTGAATCACTTGGTTATGAATCATTTGATGCTTGCGAACCGTGCCTTTTGGGCAAGATGACTAAAACTCCGTTCTCCGGAACAATGGAACGAGCTACTGACTTGTTGGAAATAATACATATCGATGTATGCGGCTCAATGAGTGTTGATGCTCGTTGTAGGTATCGTTATTTTCTGTACTTCACAGATTATTTGAGCAGATATGAGTATATCTACTTAATGAAGCACAAGTCTAAAACATTTGTAAAGTTCAAAGAATTTCATAGTGAAGTGAAGAATCATCGTAACAAGAAAATAAAAGTTTCTACAATCTGATCGTAGAGGAAAATATTTGAGTTACGAGTTTGGCCCTCATATAAAACAATGTGGAATAGTTTCACAGCTCACGCCACATGGAACACCACAGCGTAATGGTGTGCCCGAATGTCGTAACCGCACTTTATTGGATATGGTGCGATCTATGATGTATATTACCTATTTACCACTATCATTTTTGGGTTATGCATTAGAGACAGCTGCATTCACTTTCAATAGGGCACCATCAAAAACCGTTGAGACGACACCTTATTAACTGTGGTTTGGCAAGAAACCAAAGTTGTCGTTTCTTAAAGTTTGGGGCTGCGATGCTTATGTGAAAAAGTTTCAACCTGATAAGCTCGAACCCAAATCGGAGAAGTGCGTCTTCATAGAGTACCCAAAGGAAACTGTTGGGTACACCTTCCATCACAGATCCGAAAGGCAAGATATTCGTTGCTAAAAATGGATCCTTTCTAGAGAAGGAGTTTCTCTCAAAAGAAGTGAGAGGGAGGAAAGTAGAGCTTGATAAGGTAATTGTACCTTCTCCCGAATTGGAAAGTAGTTCATCACAGAAATTAGTTCCGGTGATATATACACCAATTAGTGAGGAAGCTAATGATGATGATCATGAAACTTCAGATTAAGTTACTACAGAACCTCGTAGGTCTTCCAAAGTACAATCCGCACCAGAGTGGTACGGTAATCCTGTTATGGAAGTCATGTTACTAGACCATGATGAACCTACGAGCTATGAGGAAGCGATGATGAGCCCAGATTCCGCGAAATGGCTTGAAGGCCATGAAATCTGAGATGAGATCCATGTATGAGAACAAAGTGTGGACTTTGGTGGACTTGCCCGATGATCGGCAAGCCATAGAAAATAAATGGATCTTCAAGAGGAAGACAGACACTAATAGTAGTGTTACTATCTACAAAGCTCGACTTGTCGCAAAAAGTTTTTCGACAAGTTCAAGGTGTTGAATACGATGAGATTTTCTCACTCGTATCGATGCTTAAGTCTGTCCGAATCATGTTAGCAATTGCCACATTTTATGAAATCTGGCAAATGGATTTCAAAAACTGCATTCCTTAATGGATTTATTAAAGAATAGTTGTATATGATGCAACCAGAAGATTTTGTCAATCCTAAAGATGCTAACAAATTGTGCAAGCTCCAGCGATCCATCTATGGACTCGTGCAAGCATCTCAGAGTTGGAATATACGCTTTGATGAGTTGATCAAAGCATATGGTTTTATACAGACTTTTGGAGAAGCCTGTATTTATAAGAAAGTGAGTGGGAGCTCTGTAACATTTCTAAAACTATATGTAGATGACATATTGTTAATTGGAAATGACATAGAAATTCTGGATAGCATAAAAGGATACTTGAATAAGAGTTTTTTAAAGAAAGACCTCGGTGAAGCTGCTTATACATTGAGCATCAAGATCTATAGAGATAGATCAAGACGCTTGATAAGATTTTTCAATGAGTACATACCTTGATAAGATTTTGAAGTAGTTCAAAATGGAACAGTCAAAGAAGGAGTTCTTGCCTGTGTTGCAAGGTGTGAAATTGAGTAAGACTCAAAACCCGACCACGGTAGAAAATAGAACGAGAATGAAAAGTCATTCCCTATGCCTCAACCATAGGTTCTATAAAGTATGCCATGCTGTGTACCAGACCTATTGTATACCCTGCCCTGAGTTTGGAAAGGGAGTACAATAGTGATCTAGGAGTAGATCACTGGACGACGGTCAAAATTATCCTTAGTGGAATAAGGATATGTTTCTCGGTTATGGAGGTGACAAAAGGTTCATCGTAAAGGGTTACGATCGATGCAAGTTTTTTGACACCAATCTAGATGACTCTGAGTCTCAATCTGGATGCATATTGAAAGTGGAAGCATTTAGCTAGAGTAGCTCCATGTAGAGCATTGTAGACATAGAATATTTGCAATATACATACGGCTATGAATGTGGCAGACCCGTTGACTAAACTTCTCTCACAAGCAAAACATGATCACACCTTAGTACTCTATGGGTGTTGATCACATAGCGATGTGAACTAGATTATTAACCCTAGTAAACCCTTTGGGTATTGGTCACATGACGATGTGAACTATGGGTGTTAATCACATGATGATGTGAACTATTGGTGTTAAATCACATGGTGATGTGAACTAGATTATTGACTCTAGTGCAAGTGGGGGACTGAAGGAAATATGCCCTAGAGGCAATAATAAAGTTATTATTTATTTCCTTATTTCATGATAAATGTTTATTATTCATGCTAGAATTGTATTAACCGGAAACATAATACATGTGTGAATACATAGACAAACATAGTGTCACTAGTATGCCTCTACTTTACTAGCTCGTTGATCAAAGAAGGTTGAGTTTTCTAACCATAGACATGAGTTGTCATTTGATTAACGGGATCACATCATTAGGAGAATGATGTGATTGACTTGACCCATTCTGTTAGCTTAGCACTTGACCGTTTAGTATGTTGCTATTGCTTTCTTCATGACTTATACATGTTCCTATGACTATGAGATTATGCAACTCCCGTTTACCAGAGGAACACTTTGTATGCTACCAAACGTCACAGTGCAACTGGGTGATTACAAAGGATCTCTACAGGTGTCTCCGAAGGTACATGTTGAGTTGGCGTATTTCGAGATTAGGATTTGTCACTCCGATTGTCGGAGAGGTATCTCTGGGCGCTCTCAGTAATGGACATCACTATAAGCCTTGCAAGCAATGTAACCAATGAGTTAGTTGCGGGATGATGCATTACATAACGAGTAAAGAGACTTGCCGGTAACGAGATTGAACTAGGTATTGAGATACCGACGATCGAATCTCGGACAAGTAACATACCGATGACAAAGCGAACAACGTATGTAGTTATGCGGTTTGACCGATAAAGATCTTCGTAGAATATGTAGGAGCCAATATGAGCATCCAAGTTCCGCTATTGGTTATTTATCGGAAACGTGTCTCGGTCATGTCTACATAGTTCTCGAACCCGTAGGGTCCGCACGCTTAAAGTTCGGTGACGATTTGTATTATGAGTTTATATGTATTGATGTACCGAAGGAGTTCGGATTCTCGGATGAGATCAGGGACATGACGAGGAGTCTCGAAATGGTCGAGACGTAAATATCGATATATTGGACGACTATATTCGGACATCGGAAAGGTCCCGAGTGATTCGGGTATTTATCGGAGTACCAGAGAGTTACGGGAATTCGCCGGGGAGTATATGGGCCTTATTGGGCCATACGGGAATAGAGGAGAGAGGCCAAAAGGAAGGAGGCGTGCACCCCCCCCCCCCCTCTGGTCCGAATTGGACAAGGGGTGCAGCCCCCTTTTCCTTCTTCCTCTCCCCCTCTTTCCTTCTCTCCTACTCCAACAAGGAAAGGAGGAGTCCTACTCCCGGTGGGAGTAGGACTTCCCCCTTGGCGCGCCCTCCTCCTAGGCCGGCCGCCTCCCCCCTCGCTCCTTTATATACGGGGGCAGGGGGCACCTCTAGACACAACAATTGATCATTGATCTCTTAGCCGTGTGCGGTGCCCCTCTCCACCATAGTCCTCCTCGATAATATCGTAGCGGTGCTTAGGCGAAGCCCTGCGATGGTAGAACATCATCATCGTCACCACGCCGTCGTGCTGACGGAACTCTCCCTCGACAGTCGGCTGGATTGGAGTATGAGGGACGTCATCGAGCTGAACGTGTGCAAGAACTCGGAGGTGCCGTAGTTTCGGTGCTTGATCGGTTGGGCCGTGAAGACGTACGACTACATCAACAGCGTTGTGCTAACGCTTCCGCTTTCGGTCTACGAGGGTATGTGGACACACTCTCCCCTCTCATTGCTATGCATCACCATGATCTTGCGTGTGCGTAGGAAATTTTTTAAAATTACTACGTTCCCCAACAAGTTGGTGCAAACTTCGCTGGTGCATCCAAATCCCATGATATAATACGCTCTCTCACACATAAGACACCTTATATCTTTCTCAAAACAGCCACCATACCTACCTATTATGGCATTTCCATAGCCATTCCGAGATATATTGCCATGCAACTTCCACCGTTCCATTTTATTATGACACATACCATCATTGTCATATTGCTTTGCTTGATCATATAGTTGGCATAGTATTTGTGGCTTGGTCACCGTTCACATTTTTTATACATGTCATGCTAGATCATTGTACAACCCGGTACACCACCGGAGGCATTTATATAGAGTCATATTTTTGTTCTAGTATCGAATTGTAATTCTTGAGTTGTAAGTAAAAAAAGTGTGATGATCATCATTATTAGAGAATTGTCCCATGTGAGGAAAAGGATGATGGATACTATGATTTCCCCACAAATCGGGATGAGACTCTGGACTTAAAATAAAAAAGAGGCCAAAGAGCCCAAAAAATAGGCCAAAGAGCCGAAAAGAAAAAAAGGAAAAAGAAAAGAAAAAATGAGAGAAAAAGAGAGAAGGGACAATCTTACTATCCTTTTCCACACTTGTGCTTCAAATTAGCACCATGTTCTTCATGATGGAGAGTCTCCTATTTTGTCACTTTCATATATTATTTGTGGGAATTTTTCATTATAGAACTTGGCTTGTATATTCCAATGATGGGCTTCCCTAAATTGCCCTAGGTCTTCATGAGCAAGCGAGTTGGGTGCACACCTATTTAGTTTTCTTTTGAGCATTCATACACTTACAGCTCTAGTGCATCTGTTGCATGGCAATCCCTACTCCTTGCATTGACATCAATTGATGGGTATCTCCATAGCCTATTGATTAGCCTCATCAATGTGAGACTTTATCCTTTTTTGTCTTCTCCACACAACCTCCACCATCATATTCTATTCCATCTATAGTGATATATCCATGGCTCACGCTCATGTATTGCGTGAGAGTTCAAAAAGCTTGAGAACGTCAAAAGTATGAAACAATTGTTTGGCTTGTCATCGCGGTTGTGCATGATAAATACTTTCTGTGATGAAGATAGAGCATGACATGATTATATGATTTTGCAGGGATAACTTTCTTTAGCCATGATATTTTGAGAAGACATGATTTTTCTATTAGTATGCTTGAAGTATTATTGTTTTTATGTCAATAACTTTTGTTCTGGATCTTATGGATCTAAATATTCATACCACATAAAGAAAGATTATATTGATAAACATGTTAGGTAGCATTCCACATTGAAAATTACGTTTTTATCATTTACCTACTCAAGGACGAGCGGGAATTAAGCTTGGGGATGCTTCATACGTCTCCAATGTATCTATAATTTTTATTGTTCCATGTTATTATATTATCCACCTTGGATGTTTTATATGCATTATTATGCTATTTTATATCATATTTTGGGACTAATATATTAACCTAGTGCCAAGTGCCAGTTGTCGTTTTCCCTTGTTTTTGTCTTCTACAGAAAATCAATACCAAACAGATTTCAAACGGAATGAAACTTTTTGGCGATTTTTCTTGGATAAGGAGACACCCATGAAACTTTGGGAGGAGGCCAGAAGAGCCAGGAGAGGGCCATAAGCTCAGGAGCCGCGCCCTAGGGGGCCAAGCTTGTTTGCCCCTCGCGGCTCCTCCAACCCTACTCTCAGCTCCATAAATACCCAAATATTCCCTGTATACCAGAGGGCACACCAAAAATACTTTTCCGCCGCCGCAAGTTTCTGTCCTCCTGAGATCCCATCTAGATACCTGTTCTGATGCTCTGCGGAGGGGGATTCGATCATAGAGGGCCTCTACATCAACCTTGCTGCCCTTCCGATGATGTGTGAGTAGTTCACCACAGACCTACGAGTCCATAGCTAGTAGCTAGATGGCTTCTTCCCTCTCTTTGATCTTCAATACAATGTTCTTCTCGATGTTCTTGGAGTTCTGTGTGATGTAATCTTCTTTTGCGGTACGTTTGTTGAGATCCGATGAATTGTGGATTTATGATCGGATTAGCTATGAATATTATTTGAGTCTTCTCTGAACTCTTTTATGCATGATTAAGATAGCTTTCTATTTCTCTTCGATCTATTGATTTGGTTTGGCCAACTAGATTGATTTTTCTTGCAATGGGAGAGGTTCTTTGTTTTGGGTTCAATCTTGCGGTGTCCTTACCTAGTGACAGAAGGGGTAGCGAGGCACGCATTTGTGTTTTTTCCATTAAGGATAAAAATATGGGATTTATACCATATTGATTGGATCTATCCCTCTACATCATGTCATCTTCATTAAGGCGTTACTCCATTCTTGTTAACTTAATACATTAGATGCATGCTGGATAGCGGTCGATGTGTGGAGTAATAGTAGTAGATGCGGGCAGGAGTCGGTCTACTTGTCATGGATGTGATGCCTATATTCATGATCATTGCCTTAGATATCGTCATAATTTTGCATTTTTCTATCAATTGCTCAACAGTAATTTGATTACCTATCGTATGCGTTCTTTCAAGAGAGAAGCCTCTAGTGAAAACTATGGCCCCCGGGTCTATTTCTATCATATTATTTTCAGATCTATAAAACCAAAAACTCCAAAATACCTTGTTGCAATTTATTTACCTTTACTTTATTTTTCAGTTTTATTTATATTTTATACCTATCTCTATCAGATCTCACCCTTGCAAGTAATTGTGAAGGGATTGACAACCCCTTTATCGCATTGGGTGCAAGTACTTGTTTGTTTGTGTAGGTGCAACCATTAGTGACTTGTGTGTTCCTCCTACTGGATTGATACCTTGATTCTCAAACTGAGGGAAATACTTATCTTTACTTTGCTGCATCACCCTTTCATTTTCAAGGGAAATACTAATGCAAGCTCAAGAAGTAGTAGGAAGTCCCACGTTAGCCTAGTATCGGTGTGTGAAACTAGATTCGCAAAAGACTTGCATTTCAAGGCCTAGTCCATTGTTTAAGTTACTTACTAGTGTAACATAGAGTTCTACGTGGAAGTTCAACTTAACAGTCTCCACTACAATACCGGTATATAAACATAGTATTGGAATCAAAGGCAAATTCTGTATGCCTTTAAGATCTGGTGGGGGATTGCTTGGAATTTGATCTAGTTTTAGGCCAGTACAATAGTATTTTCAGAATTCCTAATAAAATCGTAGAGGCCCACTTAGGCGTTTGTGTAAGGCAAGAGGTGTGACTAAATTTTAGTCCCATGTTGCTAGTTTAGTAGGAGTTGGACCTAGCTATAAGGGAGGTTGTTTCCCCACATTTATAAAGATGAGAACAAGAGAGACATTCACACGCGCTCCTCTTCTGCCGCCTGCCTCGCCATAACTTGTCGCGGGTTGCAGGAATGAGCCGATGCGTTGTCTAAATTTTTGCCACGCATGACTGGTATATGAAAGGTCACATGGGAGTTGAAAAGTCTTTCTTGTGGTGGAGATTGAATACGAATATTGTTGCATGTTCGCTTCATCTCCTTCATTTTGTTTCACCTTCTATCATTGCATGTTCGCCTCCTCCTCTTGTGCCTACAAAAGAGAGGTGGCTCCTCTCCAGAGAGACACCCAGAACATCTTCTTCCTCACGTCACCGAGTTCCAACCTCTGGGTTGCTGCTAGGTTCTTCCCCATCCCGTCTTGCGGCGTGCACCGCAGGTCAGCACAATAGGCCTCCGAAACCCCGCAACTTCGAGTCCTGTACGGGAGAAGGGTGGTAAGATTTTTAGGGAGCGCTCTGCGCGACTACTGACCTCTTCATCATGGATGCCGATGACTACTTCCCCAATGACGACTTCTTCCCCAACATCGACAACCTCTTCAGCGACATGGGCGACAACCTCTTCAACGACATGGGCGACAACCTCTTCAACGAAAGGATGGCCGACGATTAGGGATGACAGCTTTGCCCATGGGTATGGGTACCCGCGGGTACCCTATCCGAAAACAATGGGCATGGGTGAGACTTTGCAACATTTGTACCCATGGGTAATGGGTATCCATACCCACAAAATATATGGGTAGGGTAAGGGTATGAAATTGCGCCCATGGGTAACCCAATGAATACCCAAAAGTATTAATAAATGAAAATAACTCCTATGACATGTGAAATCAACATCAACTCCTTTGGCCCAACCGTAAATACCTTATTCCCTAAACCAGTCATAGATCCATAGGCCTGCAATCACCATCTCACCACTCCTCATACGTCCTATATGACTCATCGAAACAATGAAATCATGACTCATCACCACAGGACTCTTGTACAACTCTCAATCATGTGAACCCTAGTTCTTATTCATGTCTCCCACTGTATCAGAATTCCATCAACTGTTGATCTTACTCCCTTCTTGCGTCCAAGAGGTCAGGTACTAGAGGAGGTTGCATCATTGCTAGACTGCTTGCCCAACATCATTTTAATTTTAGGCTCATTTCTCTACTTTTTTAAAATGTTGTTGCTATATATTGTACCCACGAAATACCCATTGTGTAAATGATACCCAATTGGTATGGGTATGGGTGTCAATTTATGTCCATGGATATTGAAACAGATGAGTATGCATGCATTATATGCATGGGTTTGGCCAGAAGAAGATTGTACCCACCCATCCATTGCCATCCCTACCGACGATCCAGGATGACACCCTTCAGTCCCGCCAAGGTTCAAGCGGGATTGACAGCAAGGCCGGCAGGCTAGCAACGAGAACAAGTAGCCCCAACGAAGGGAACTGCACGACATATTGGTTCGAGATTTTTTGTCCAAAAAACCCACTTGCCAAGACGAGTTGACAAAAAAGACTACATATAGATTAAATTGACAAAAAAGATCCCTCAGTCGTAGCGGCAGGCGCGGCAGCCGACGCGTGGCACCTGCTGCCAAACTGGCAGGCGGCCACCGGCGAGTAAGTGGAATTGGCAGGCGCAGCCATCCTGCGACGGAACTGTGCTGGAATTGTGGGCCATGTCGCCAACATATGAGGCGGCCTCTGCCGCTGCTGTTCCATGCACTAATTGCAATGTTTTTTGTCTTTTTAGATCGCACTAATTCCTACTCCCTCTGTTTCTAAATATAAGTTTTTATAGAGCTTTCACTAGATAGACTACATATGGAGCAAAATGAATGAATCTACACTTAAAAGGCATCTACCTACGTCCGTTTATGGTTGATAGAGAAATCTCTACAAAGACTTATATTTAGTAACGGAGGGAGTACACGACTACGATAACTGAAGCACTATTTGATTTTCATCTAAAGTTTCGTCTATCTGCACACTGATTGCAGTGTTTTGGATCACGTATATTTCCCGCCTAAAATTTCGTCTGTTCACAGTTATTTTTACGCCATTAGAGCAACTCCAACGCGCCGACCCAAACGAACGGCACTTTTTATCCGTCTTGTCGGCCGCCCGCTCGGCGCCCGTCCTCTTTAAGATTTGGGTCGGCAGTTTACCCAACTGCCGCGACCCATTTTCATGTCGGCAGGCAAATTTCGAAAAAGGCCCGCGGCCATAGATCATGCCAGTGGGCATGTCGTCGTCCGAAGTTCATGCTGGCATCATGCCAGCGGGCATGTCGTCGCCCGAAGTTCACGTCGACTGGCATGGGCCGCGCGCGCTTCCTCCCCTCTCCGGATGACGAGCCACCAGCCACCGGTGTGGCGTTGAGGTCGATGGGTGATGGCGCGGGCATGGAAGGTGTCACCACGCTCACCTTGAGCGAGCATTCCCCAGAGAGTCGAGAGCCTTGCGGGTAGACGTGGAAGCCGGGTATCGGCTGCATCACTGACGCGCGGGGCGACTCGGGCAACACCATCCGAGGAAAAGCACATGAGCCGATGCTAGCCGCGACGACGGTGGCATTGACGAGGCCATGCTGGCCAGGGTTTAACCCTAGAAACATCAGCGCCTTCCTCATTGCCGCCGCGACACGGGCTTGGTGGCCTTTCTGCTGCACGACGGCCGCCGTGATGGTTTCGTCCCTTGCGTCCGCTGCGTGCCACCGGCCGAGGCTTGCCAGGTGAAGTAGTTGGCGTGCGTCGCGCGCGTCCGCCCCATGTCCGCGCCGACGCAAATGAGGCTAAAAAATGGGTCGGGAATGGGTCGGCAGGCAGACGAAAAGCGGACGCGCGTCCGTTTGGGTCGGCGCGTTGAGCCGACTTTTCTATCCGTGCCGACCCAAACGGACGCACACGGACGAAATAGATCGCCGCGTTGGAGTTGCTCTTATATTTGTCATCGGAGCCTATAAATACACCAGTCTAAGAGCACCGTACATCGAAAAAGGGGTTTCCCTCGCTTTATATTATATAAAGCAACCAAAATCCGAGAGCACCGATACAAATACACGCCAACACCGCACTGAATACACACCCAAGAAAAGATACAAAGATGCCGGGCACCAACACACCACCCCAACGACTACTAAGCACACTACAAATGAGCAAAGAATAACCTCTTTGAGCCGACGGAGACCACCACAAGTGCGATCCGCTCGAGAAAGGTCAAACGGCCAATGTCAGACCGAGGACTCCAAAACGGTGCCTCCAAGAAGGGCACGACTACGGAAGCCGCGCCGCCACCAAGCTGCAGGGAGAGGTCGCGCCACCGCCGGACGACGCCACCATCCCCGCGCGTGCCCGCCGTCGCGCCGCTGAGCCCCGCCGTAGCCCAGTGCCTTCGGCGGCCAACCGTCCCGCACCGGCTGGGGGATCGCGAGGAGGGGAAAGAAGCGGCCCCGCCGCCGCCTACGGCGGTACAAACTAATAATACAAGTATATCTGAATTTTAGGCGGGAAATATACATGATCGAAAACACTGCGATCAGTGTGTAGACGGATGAAATTTTAGATGGAAATAAAATAGTGCTTCAACAATCATAGTCTTCGTAGCAATTAGTGTCATCTAAAAAAACGAAAGACATTGCAATCAGTGCATAGAATAACGACACGATGGAATAAACACAACGAAGCTATCTCCGCGTTGCAAAACAGCAGCGGCAGAGCCCGCCTCGATCGTTGGCGGCATGGCCCACAAAGCCAGCAACGCTCCGTCACGGGACGCCAGCACCTACCGATCCACTACCGATCCCTGTTACTGGCTGGTGGCCGCCTGCCAGTGTGGCGGGCGGTGCTGCCGCCTCTCCGCGTGGCGGCAGGTGCCACACGTCGGCCACCACGGCTGGGGGGTCCTTTTTGTCAAGTTGATTCACATGTATTTTTCTTTTGTCAATTCATCTCGGCAAGTGGTCTTTTTGAACAAAAAATCATTGTTTCGGCCCCTTCTTTCGCCATTTCTGCTTGAAATATTATTTCACTTTTGGGTGCATATATAGAATGCAGTACAAAATCACATCTACAGGTCATACATTAGAGAACCTTCCAGCAAAAAGGAAAAAAACACACACTAGAGAATCAACACAGGGCATACATAAGGGAAAGAAAAAACACTAGCGAATGGATACAAATTTGTCCTGTGAATTTTGGTCAAAAGAAAATCTTATTTTGCCAGTAGCTGAGACATGTGTCCCCTGGTCCATCTATTTGATTTAGAAATGTCCAACCATACGCTACCGACAATCAATTCGCACTGCGCGTACGCGTGCGTGCATACATCATTTGGCTTGTCGTGCATGTTCTTCCAAAATCACATCGAAAATATCGACTATGTAGCTTCGGAGGATCCTCCAGTACCTTTCGTCTTCATCACAACCTCAGTGAGACTTCCCACACAAATATCTTATCAACATCATGGACAATGAAAAAACCCATGTGCAAATGTCCAATCAAACGTCGGGTCCCCTCATCAGTGAGACTATTTCCACACCAAATGCCACCATGGGCAACGGGTAACTGTCAATTCATAAGTGCCCAATGGACATGGACTTGAGAACCAACAGCAGAGCAGCGAAGGGTGGAGATTTGGGATAAGAATGTACCCTATCAGTCTAAAGTCAATCATAAAAATCTACTCAGGGTAAGCAGATCTCAATTCCGCTTCCTGTCCTTTGTGGGGCGAACAGGGCTGCTGCTCGAGGATGGTGCAGACGGTCCAGGAAGAATTGTGCCCCCTTGTATATCACTTGAGACTGATCCGGGAGCTGCTGCGACAGCGTTTTGGCACTCGATATGGGCTATCAAATCTCTTAGCTGTCACAGGACAACGGGGAAGGGTTAGCTGTAGGCTAACAACTATGCATACTACTCTAAAAAACAGAAAGAAATGGTGTACCGTAAACAGCATAGTAATGTGTGTGTTCATCAAACCAAACATCGGCTGATAGATGCATTGATTGTATTGTCACATTTTGCAAGCCAATTCAGTTATTAAATTTTTGTTTAAAGATGACATACAGTATCGTAACATGATACAGGTTACTATTTGAACCAACACAGCAGTTACTTTAACATACTAACCTCCGTCTCCAGCTTCTCAATCTTCTCATCTTTCAATTTAAGTGCAGCTTGTTCCCTGAAAATAAAATCTAGCCACTTCAGATCAACAGTAAAATAGGAACTACAACTATGTTCTGAATCCTAATGATCTAGATATTTCAACAGCTAGGGCAATGGCCCAAGAAAATGCCACAAAAAGTGAAATAAAAAACAATTCATAGAATGAGTAGTTTTTTTTTAGTCACTCATGAGAATATATGAACAAAATTTTAAAAATTGTCATGTATAGCATGAAACTTTCACAGCTGCAATCCCATATTAATATCATGAGCATTAGCTTTAGCTCTATGGAAGGTACATCCATTTTTCTGGTGATAATTCTAAAAGCAATGAAGAAGATACCTTTCTTGAACTTTCCGAACCCTTTCTTTCCACATCTCCTGATTTTTCACAAGATTGGCATTGATCTGAAAAGGTTAATTATGAGTAATGCGACATCACTGATTTCTAAGTTCTAACATTTAGAACTAGCTTCAACAAAAAATATAGTGCTCACATCATCAAGAAAACTTTTCTCTTCAAGGCACTTATCAAGCTTTGCTTGTAACTTTTGGAGTTTCATCATGCTCACAGCTTTCGAAGTGGCTGCAGAAATTTCTTTCTCATTCTCCTCTTTGACTTCTGACAGAAGTGACTCATAGTACTACATTAGCACCAGAAAGAAAGTCAGAATTTACCTTACCCTCTCAAATACTATATGCCAACAATATGGCAAGTAGTAGTCTTATAAATATAAAGGAGCAGCCACAAAAACATACAAACTTACATTTCTTTGTTTGTCAAGCTGAGACGTGAGGAGATCATTGTACTCTTCAACAATCTAGAAGAAGAGAAGTGCAAAGTCATAAAAGAAGATATGCACAAACATACCAGGGTGGTATAGCTAATAATATCAAAGATTATTTACTTAGTACATTACAGCTTCAACTTTACTGTTTAGTAGAGCTTCATCCATTCCTGCATCACCACTGCATATTGAACAGATACCATCTGCTTCATGACCACCATAGCAATTGTACTCAACCAGTTTACCATCTGTTTTGGACTGAATCAAACGATGGACATAGTTGTCACCAGCATAATCCCAAACCTTCTGTGTTTCTAATTCAAGTGAATAGCAATGTTCAGTTTCTTTCCAGTGTTCAATAGCATGACCACCTTTGTACCTGTGACCGCACCAATCAAAGTTAATAAGTTAACTAGTAACATTTGCAACTTACAGAATGAACAGGAAATATTTTACCTTCCACAGCCAACATTACCACAGATTAGACAAATCCAAAGATTCTCCGAAGTTCCACAAACAGAACACATTGATTTCTCAGGTTGCTGCTGACAATACCTACAAACCTGTGTGATACTTTCAAACATAAGCAAAAGGGACTCTTTGCGTTGATAGGAAAAAACTTGCATGACTTCCCTAGACCAAGGGAAAACAAAACAGAGGAAGGCCAAATTCTACAGTGATGAACGAAACAGAGTGGCCGAGTGCTTTATTTCAAAACGCTGTCAACTTGGCAAAGCAAAGTTTCCATCAGTATTCAGGTGTTGATAGCACCGTTAGGTCTTTATAATTCCGTTGTTAATTTCAAGTACAGTAGTATAATATAAACATTATAATTCCAATTAGTAAACTAATATAAAATAGTAAGAGTCAAAAACTAAATATATCATATTAAGCTCTTACTGGGCACGAAGAGTCTGTCCATTTTGATATGCATGAACAGTGGAAAGAATGGTTGCATATTGTAGTAAGAATGCCTCCAGGATCTTGGTCAAGTCGCTCTGATTGAAAATAGAAACGAATAAACAACACAGTCAACATAAATTCAAAATCCTATTGCTTGGGCTTAGGTAAATAGTAAGAAAACATATGTTCTACGAAGCTAATAAATAGGCATGGAGCAATCTCAAGGGAGTAACACCTCTATATCATGAGTTGAACATAAAAGGTGTGGTGGATAGTTTACATGTAACAGTTGTAAAGATGCATATGACACCCATTGCCAAAGTGCTTAAAACTATATGGCAACAGGCCGACAGCATAGCATAGGCAAGAGATCATCTTGCCTTCTTAACCTCATATACTTGCATTTTAAATGTATATGCATGAGAATCACAAAATTGAACATCCGGGGTTAACAGCAGTTACAAGACACAAACAAGCTAAAATAATGCATATCAGCACAGATCAAATGGGGTTTAAATATTCAACAGCACTAGCATTAGGTGAAAACTTAACATGACTTAAGTTTATTATAGAGGAATAGAGATGGCAAAGATACATGCTTCAAAATCAGGCTTCACTTATGTGACATAGATTTATTATATGGTCCATGACGTGGTTTACATCCTAACATCAGCACACTGCAATCATGTCTCTTTCTCATATTAGGTGAATTATGACATAACTCAGAAACATGGTTAGGCAAACATTCTAATCATTTTAAAAGAATTAAAACTGCAAAAAGTTATTTCAGACAACAAACAAAATATGGTATTCTAATTTTCTAATACATAGCTAGATTAATTCAAAACATCTCCACATACCTAGACACACTGGGCAGGTAGGCTGCTCAGCTGAGCTCGTGATCGAGCTATGGGCATGCTCGATCAATTGAGTGTAGTGCACGTCTTCCACAAAACGTACACGAGAAACATCACCCTGCAAACACATCAATCTCCAATTAATCACGATGGCACACATTTAATCACAGCAGCAGAAAAAACAATTATATATTCAACAGAATGAAAAGAAACCAGCACCTCCAGTGATGAGAACTGCTTTCCATTGAAGTGCTTGTAGAAGCTATCAGTGGAGCTCAGAGTGTCAAACTTTATGAGAACGCTATACTGGTCCTCCGCTCCATCAATCCTACATTATGAGCTCCAATTAATACTCCAAATTGGCGCTTACATCAAAGTAGCTCAAGCCCCATCAGAGGCAATGTTGGCCAGTTTTGAGGGTACAAGTCTAATACAGCACAACAAGCAATGGGATCGAGGAAACTGAACCTATCAGAAGTTCAGAACCACTCGGATTGGACCAAGCTAGGCGATTGAGGCCTTGGGCCAACGCAACTGCGCGAAGCTAAGCGAAGGCAGGCACTGGTGAACAAGCGAGGTACCTGACGATGCGCATCTCGAGCATGTGGGGGACGAAGGAGCCGCAGAAGCGGCAGAAGTCCGCGTAGGTCATGTGGTTCGGCACCGCAGGCACGAACACCTGCGGCTTCCTCTCTGCCTACAAACACGCCGTGCGAGCGAGCGTTAGAGGTGACAACGCCCAATACACGAACAGCCAAAAATACAAAACCCTAGAACAGGGATGGCTTACCGGAAGATGAGATGACGAGGCGGCGGCGGCGGCGGCAGCGGCGGGTGGGTCGGGGTGGAGGAGGACGACGCCGCGGGTCTCCTCGATGCGGGGATTCCCGGAGGAGAAGGGGACCGACTCGAGCGCGCGGGTGGACGAGGAGGGAGAGGCGGAAGGGGGGAGGGAGGCGGGATCGCCGGCGTTCGCCATGGCCGGAGAGGATCAGAAGCCTAGGGCAACGACGAGGAAGAAGGGGTTATTCGGAAAAGTTCCTGGCTCAACTGCTCCCAAATCCTCCCCTTACTCGACCAGGTGGGGCCAACCTGGCAGTGAGATAAAGCGATGGCGTACATGATTTAGTTGATTACCAATCGCGCGAGAATTCTCAAAAAAAAAAATCGAAGTAGAACGGTGGAAAAGAAAATGTGGAGGACGGGGAGGCCGACCGAGCTGATGCGGGGGAGGGGAGGCAGCGCCGGGAGGGCCTCCGCTGGCCCGGCGGCGGACCTTGGCGTCGGGGGAGCGGCTAGAATCGACTTCTTTCCGGCTTCGGCTGTTGTCTCACCTATGTAAGTCAAAGCCGCAGAGAACAGGGCCAGTATTTTCCAAGTAGAAATGCACATCGCCTCTATAAAAAGAAGTTCATAATCCACTGCGCCTGGGGCTCGGGCCTCGCGTGCATCTTGCGGTTGCTTCGGGTTGTGGCGGAAAGGTTGGGAAGGTCGGCATTACGTTACTGACACTGGATAGTTGGTTGCCCGCCAAGTGGTCGACGTAATGCTGATCGCGTTACAGTGCAGCGCAGCGCAGCGCAGCTATCCAGGGTTTGGCGCCCATGCGATCAACAGATGGTGGAGTGCTCAGTGTTAAGGTTTGTTAGGTATGAGGTGCTGGACTCTGTTCATGAACTTATGATGCCTGTTAGTGTGGCCGATGAGTGAAATGTGTGTAGGCTCTCAGAATTCAGATGATGAGCCTAGTTCTGAGTTTACCCGGCCATAGCAATAAGGCATGGTGGAACCTTATGCTGGTTGCAGTGGATAAGAGTGAACCGATAGCATGTTGTTTTTAGGGGGTTGGGGTGCAAACGTGATTTCAGTTCACAGATCTCTGACCTACTACTCACTTGTCGTGTTTCCTGGAGAATTCACTTAGAGCGTACTCTGTCATCATCTTCTAATTTGTTTATTTTGTCATTGTCAGGATGTGGATTTGGACTCCGATACATACATCATTCCCCTTTCAGGCTTGCTTGGATACACCATAGTCCAATTTGACCTTTTGGATTGGAAGGGATTTTAGTTCAATTTCACTGTTCATTCGGTGGGATTGAGAGATACCAGTCAGCTTAGAGTGTACCCAAACAGACCACAGGATTCACAGTGCTGTTGTGCAACTTTACATGATGGCATAAAGATTGGAAGCCAAATCTTTGATGGAATCTATGGCTGGTTTGTCATGGGCAAGCTTTGGTTAGATCAGTTCCTTGTTCATTTGGCCTCATGTATCTTCCAGGCTAGCAACTCAGGCGTGAAATTCAGGCGTTCAGACCACAGTAAGTTTGTCCATGGGCAAAAGCATGTCTGTTCAAACATTATGGTACATGTAAATTTTGATTTTTTTTCCCTACCGTTTATATTCTGTGTCATACAGTTGAACTGATGTGGAGTTAAAGGATGTAGTCTTGGTTACTTTACCGAGCAAGGTACAGAGGCTTATCATGCTCTCAATATTGATGCATCAAAGCAATAGCAATAACTTTCATTGAGCTTACATGATCAACTTAAAGTCCTAATCTCTTCGAAGTGATTCGGAATGTTTGTGCATGATAATCGCATAAAAACATAGGCATATTTTCTGGGAACCTTCTTTATTAAAGGAAATGGTGATGCAAAATGGTAAATGAGACCCTATTCCAAAAAAAAAGTGAATGAGTATGGTCCATATTGTTCCTGGAAATAATGGTAGGACAAGTAATTGTGTTAGTTAAATATATGAACATGAACTGGCTAGTTATTAGGGGAAATGTAATCAACCAACCTTGTTTTACTATTTGTAAAACTATGGACCTATAATGTACCTACCAAGGTTGCAGTCAACATGCCTGGAGATCTTCACAAATCTGGTTTCAACTGATCCTCTGCTATTTGGTTATTATTAACAAATATGTTGACTGAGCATCCCCAGAAACAAAAAATTGTGTTATTTGTGAATCTAGTTGACTATTTGCGGTGATTAGCTCTGCTTTTAGTCAATGAGTTCGTGTGGTTGACTTACCAGATGTGAATTTTGGAGATGGCTTTTGCTAGGCATCTCGGTGTCCAGGTTGTTGGGCGTAAGGATGCAAGCGGGCATCCTGCGAAGCCCACATATAAGTATATCGAAAGCCATATAATTATATGTATTAATCTAAATAAAAATTACACTAGGTTGGCTTTTCAAACACCTATATGCTGATATATGTGGGCTCCGTAGTTGGGCAGTGATTATTGTGCTGTAGAACCTGTATGATGTCTGCTAGCCGGGGTAGGAAGAGAATGTGCATTCTTGGTATTCTGGCTGACCAAGTCGATGCCCTAATGTTCGACCTTCTTTTAATGCTAAGGTACATGAATGTTTAACATATTCTGGAGATATTATCAGTGCTCCCTGATGATCAGGAAGGAAGTTATTATAGAACACAATGATCGGTTTAGTCTTTAGGTTTCACAACCTCTATGCAAATTGCTCCAGTTGATGACTATTAACGTTTACGAATTTGAAGAGAGTCACATCACAATATTGTTTCTGCTATGTACTAGAGCTTAGGAGAGAGGTATGGGGAAGGGGATAGAAGAATGACTCTTCTGTTTCTTTATAGAGCCCTATCAGTCCAATCTAAAGTAATAAGCCATAAATCTTATCTCTGCCTTAAGGCCCAAACTAAAATCTGTCTTCCTAATTTAAATGATAAACTATGTAACTGATGGATGATCTTACCCTATAATTTGGAGTCATCTCCTTGCCATGGTGACGATATGTACTTCCGTACATAGCAGTTTCTGCCCACATGAATTCAGAGTGAAATTTGGGAACTGGAAGTTGTAGGGACAAGATGTGAACCATCGAATCAAATCTGGATGGATGAAGTGGCGTGGCACCAAGCTTCTGGCGTTCTCTATGACAAGAGAGTGCCACAAAAGCTAAAAGGCAGGTTCTATAGGACGGCGATTCGATCCACAATGTTGTATGGCGCTGAGTGTTGGCCGACTAGAAGGCGCCATGTTCAACAGTTAGGTATAGCGGATATGTGCATGTTTAGATGGATGTGTGGCCACACAAGGAAGGACCGGGTTCGGAATGATGATATACGGGGTAGAGTCGGGGCAGCACCGATTGCAGTGAAGCTTGTCCATTATCGTCTGAGATGGTTTGGGCATATTCGGCGCAGACCTCCAGAAGCTCCAGTGCATAGAGGATGGCTAAAGCGTGCTGATAATATCAAGAGAGGTCGGGGTAGACCGAACTTGACATGTGAGGAGTCGGTAAAGAGAGATCTGAAGGACTGGAGTATCACCAAAGAACTAGCCATGGACAGGGGTGCGTGGAAGCTTGCTATCCATGTGCCAGAACCATGAGTTGGTTGCGAGATCTTATGAATTTCAGCTCTAGGCTACCCCAACTTGTTTGGGACTAAAGGCTTTGTTGTTGTTGGAAGTTGTAGGGACAATACAAAAAGGATCTTATCTTGGAACAATGGAGGAAGTCAACAAGCATAGACCAGAAACTGTTGAGATTTTTAAAGAAATTAATTTTTGTGAGAGAATTCATCATTGCCCTCTATATGTTGAACCATTTGGTTGTGTAATGTCCGGCTGCATCCTAATATAGGAAATCTGAAGCATCAAATTGGTCGTCCAATGGCTCAGTTCAAGGCAGAGAGGGGAGAAATTTCTTTGCACCCAGAAAACAGAGAACACTTTTGAGCAAGCCCTGACTCTGAGCCCTTGGTTACTACTTTGGCCAGGCAGATTAAATTGCAACTCCACATCATCTTATATTAAGTTGAATTCACATCGGATCCATTACTTAGAATCATTTGCCAAGAGATGGTTTACATGTGTTTATGTATCATCCCTAGTTGGAAACATACTTTTATCAAATTAGTACTTACGTACTGCTGCGGCCTTTATGAAACTCTGGTGGTTAAAAGCCAAATACATTGAGTTTCATCTTTCGTTCTTGAAGGATTAAACCTTTGCACATGACTGTGTCTCTACCTCCAAATTTCTCAACGGTGTGGTGGTTCCGGTTTCTTTTTCCATCAACCTTTGTGTTTTTTCCATCATAAGAGTTTAATAACTGAATGGAACAACTACTGGTTTTGTGCATCAAATTACACATATATCGAGATCTGTGCTACTTTATTTGCTAATTGCGTTGGCATTATATTGTTTTTACCATTAAACTATTGTCTTGTTGAGTACATGTTTCGTTCTAACATGACTATTTAACTCAGTCATATGAAGCTAATCTAATAAGCAAGAGAATACGACCCATTTGATCTGATCAGAATGGTTGAAGAAACTTAAGCTAGCTTAGCGATCGGCTAGCTGACACTTATTTGCTTATTTGCTGCTCTTTTCCCATTAAATGCCAGTTCAAATCGTCTGGATCACCAGACATCTATAAGACAATGACCATTTAGCTGCCATTTGAATATTACTTCTGAACTTGTTCTTCTGTAACTTGCATGTTACCTCAGGCACTAAGTGTTACTAGTATGTACTTTGAACCTACCAATTTGCATGAATTTGAGATCTGCAACCAAACTTGATGGTTCATGTATCTGTATTGTGGCAAGACAACCCAATAGAGAGTACTAAGCAATTAGCGGTTATGACTTAAGCGCTTCCAGAAAATCCGAGGAAAATAATATGGTTGGCTCCAGTCAAAGTCAAGGAGAGAGAGTACCTGTAACTAGGGCAATCCCTTTCTTTTATAATTCATCATCATTGGAGGATGACAAAGATTTTACTGTTTAAGTGGACATTTGATTATCTTAGTATGCTTATAATATTTAGTAGATGACGCGCACGAGTGCACTTCCCGAGCTTTCCAGCTATATGCGCCGAATCATATCACGAGGTGCTTGGAAAAAATATTAATCTCGCGTTCTGATCTCGAGATGATCTGACTAGGCATTACTGAGGGCTTCAGTATTTAAACTGCAATTGCTCAACTTCCAATGGTTTAAATATTTTTTAACTTTTATTTCTTAACCCTTCCTTGCAAAGGAATATGTAAGCAAACAAGACGAACAAGTGTTTTTGTGCACCATTATGATTGATTGCATGAAACTACTACAATGTTGAGAAGTATGTTCCCTTTTTCTTCTGACGTTTCGCTGTAGGCATGAAATGGGCAATGGAAGGTAAACCATCACCCCATCAGTGCAAACTTGTGTTTGGTAGAAGAAACTTGCTCTTTCTGTCTCTTGATCTGTACAGGTGCGCCTTTTTTTTGCGATGACAGTTGCATCTCTTTTGTGTTTAACAGACCTACTGCCTATGAAAATATATACTCCCTCTGTCCAAAAAAGCTTGTCCCAAGCTTGTTCCTCAAATGGATGTATCTAGCACTAACTTGGTGCTAGATACATCCATTTGAGGGACAAGCTTTTTCGGACGGAGGGAGTATTAACTAGTCTTGCATTTTTTTTAGATTAAGAAAACGTTTGTGGGATGCCATTTTTAGCATCTACTCCCTCCATTCCTAAATATTTGTCTTTCTAGAGATTTCAACAAGTGACTACATACGGAGCAAAATGAGTGAATCTACACTCTAAAATATGTCTATATACATCCGTATGTGGTAGTCCATTTGAAATCTCTAAAAAGACAAATATTTAAGAACGGAGGGAGTATAATGCATGTTTGTTATGGATCCACATTGCTTCATTCACTTTCAGTTTAAAGAAGATAATAAATGAGTAGAGTACTTCATTTCTGAAATCAGGGTAGTTGAAGATAATCTCAAATTATTTTCCTATTATTTTATCCTTCGTCGCTGTTGTTTCATGGCTAATCATTTTACTAAATCTGCTATGCATAGCTCTGAATCTGTTTCCTAGTGTTTTTGTGTAATAATTGCTAGTGTTCAGAACAGGGCTTAGAATATTGTTGATTGACATCAGAGTATGAGAGTCAGTAGAAAAATCGTTGATCTTATATTGGTTATAAATAATACTCCTACAATATTTAACCACTATATGTTTTCCATTACATGAAATACTTTAGGTCAATTGCTATTTCGTTAAAGAAGAATTGCAACCGCCCATGATTCCACAGAAATCTACGGTAGATTCCTTGTGTGGTAGATATGATGATTACAGCAGAATGCTTCTTTTTGGCAGGTTATTACCTATTAAATTTAGCTATGGCTGCCAAAAAAGAGCCTTACATTTCTAAATAACCCCTCTGCTTTATCCAGATTGTGGAGGTAAGGCAATATTGTAAATTGTTTCCTTGATTAGCCAAAAATACACTCTTAGGACTAGTCTCTTGAATACTTAAACTCATGTATTGTTTTTTTTACCATGGTTCTAGGCGTGTCAAGAATTGAGAGTGATAACATGATCGCTAGCATAATTAGGTATAAATCTTAATTAATGACCTACACAAAAATTGTAAGTGCATTTGGTATTTGATCAATAACAAAATTTAGAAAAACTAATAGATAAAGGAATAATATGAACCATGTTAAGGCGTACATATATATGAACTGGTGCATCTACCTGAAGAATTTGGGTACAATTGCCTCTGGTGATGTACATTGAAATTACATGGTTCCATCAAGACAAAATTCTGTCAGTAGTGCACCAGCTTAGTCCAAGAGATAAAGAGCATCAAATAAGTAAAAAAAAGACTATTTAGTATTTTATTTTTATTAGCACAAAGGTGATCGTTGAGGCACCCCTTTCCTTCTGCTCATGTTTGTGGCCATGTCATCGTCAGAGACCCGGTTTGCAGATCGTGCACATATATATGGTCCGCTGCGCTTCTTCCGGACAAAATTTGTGTATGGTATGCTCAGATTATCGGAGTCTGATGATCCCATAGGCTCATCAACATCAACAAGTGTCGATTGGGTAGTCTCATCATCAGCGTCATGAGGAATGAAGAAGTCAGGACCAAGCTGCAAGGTCTTGCATGGACGCAAGTATGCTGACAAGTCTTTCTTCTTCCGTAATATGTACTCAACCTGAAAAGGATGCATATGAGTGAACTTGACAGGTAGTTTTCATATGTATGTCCAGAAATTGATAGTTCGCTTTAAATGCATTTAATGCCTATCTGAACATATTTTCTAAATTTGATTTTCATATATATTTTTACTTTATAGTGCTTCTGCCAGCTGATTCTCCAATCAGATTCTTCAGGTAGCTACATACTCTGATATGGGTATTGCATGGCAAATGAGGTCAGATGCTATTGTAGCTAAGTATTTTAGAATCAAGATCAAAATTGTGCTGTTTCTCTCATATAGTATGAATTATATTCTGTGATTCTATCAGCCATCGTAATTCAGTTGAATATAATTGTATTGTTTTGTTAGTCATCATAATTCAACTCAATATAACTACATTATTTCTCAGCCATCAGAATTAAACTGCATGTAATCATAGGGAATAACACTAGATCGCGAGTTCTACTAAATCACCTTGCAATCCAGAGAGCAGTAGAAATAGGGCTCTTGAAGGCTCCTGTCGCAGGAGGTGCAAATATTCCCTGACCCCTTAAATTGCCTATTCTGTGGTCTCTTCTTCAGGAAAACGACCTTAGAGCTGTTAATCGTGTATGACTGCACCATGTAGATACACAATTATGAGCATGCATGCATCTCAGACAACAATTATCAGTCACATGCATACTGTGTAGACTATGCATATTACCTGAACACCGGAACAGTCAATAAGCTTCTCAAGGTCCTCCAGCCGAACGACGTCGTGGTAGACATATCGCCGGACCTGCAGGAGCCGGTGTACCCGGTGTGTCGACACACAGTGTGGGCAGATGCTGGTGCAGCAGTCAAGGCAGCATATGTTCTTCTCATTCTTCTTGGCGTGCTCATGGAAGGAGCATGCCACAAAGAACTTCTCTGTGCTGAGGGCCTCTAACCATGCTGGCTTCCACATTGCCTGCTGATGCTGCAAAACTCCAAACGATCTTTGCATCACTAAAAGATGATGAACTTAAACGAGGAAGCATGAAGAAAGTGGGAATTCTCACCATGATTATGTATGTCGGTGTAAAGCCTTTGGTGTTCTATGTGTTCTTTGTTGGAAGAGGAGTGGGGAGCTTTGACGAAGAGAGTACGTGTAGCTTGTGAAGGATGAGAGATGGTGTGTTTAGTAGGCTAAGAAGGATTAGACCAGCCAGAAGAAGGGGGATTATATACTTGCATTGCTGGAGCTTTTGACATTTGACTCCTTAATATATGGAACTATCATGCGATGAGCCTTGCTTTATGAAGTAGTAGTGATAGGCATGTGTAGTTACTTTGTGCATCATATTAAGAACATGTTCCTGAATTGCCGTTGTAGCCTTGTAGGTGCCGGAATGTCATATTTCAAAAAGGAAAGTTGTTTCACAAAATATAATTACCCATTCGAAGGAGCTGCAAAATCATTTCGTATGGGTTGCCCAATGCACTCTTATTGGTAAAGTTGATCCTCCTAGAATTTCCAATTTATAGCATAAAGTGGCTTTTACTTCTCAGAGAAAAAGTCAACTAATTATGATAGTTTGTCAGGTTCGTCCCCAGATGAGTAATGCAGTTCCAATAGAATGTTATATTGCATGACATTGATTAGAGTTTTCTACAGGTAAAGTACCTGCGTGAACATAAGTTTTTGATCTATTTTGTAATTTCAGTGTCAGGTTGAATTACTGTATGCACTAATAAGTTACAATGGTGGCTCTTTTCCGGAGAAATGATGAAAATCTGAAAAAACCATGCAAAACAAAACAGATCATTACAGTTAGCTGGTAAGCCTGATTGATGCCGGTAAGTGTTTCTTGTAAAATTTCAGTCACTTGAATTTTCCTTGTAAACAAGAAATATTTATTTCTTCAAGAGTGAATCAAGATGTATTTCACAGATGCTCGCTCCGGACGGCATGCAAACGGCAAGGTCTGAAGTTTTAGCATTAAAATCTGCTGCATCTCTTGGAGATTGGGCTGATGTGCATGACATGTACTGATGTGCACAGGGAGCCAACAAAGCACACAAAAACAAATCTAAAGGAAAGAAAGGGAGGTGGGGAGGTGAGGAGAACGTGGATGCTGTTTCTAGTGTTTCCCAACCCTTGTGCCAACTTTTTAACTTATGACCAAAGCTCAAATCTCTAGCCTTGGCTATTGAGCTCGCCCCTCTAAACAAATGCAGTCCCCAAGGACGCGTTGATTCCTTGTTTGGAGCCTTATGTGGGGGGGAGGGGATGGCCTTTCTTGGGCAACCCATGCATACAATATAAATCTGCGGTCTCCACTAACAAATTACTGCCTTGGGCTTTGCCCCATCCATCGTGTTTGCCACAGGCTAGGTGTTGTTTTACCCGAGTATTATATCTCAAATGGTGAACTACGGTAGCACAAATCTGTTACGGAAGCGCACTCTATAACTTTTGGGGAATCTACATTCTGTTTTACTCTTCAACAGTTCTTGTTCCGAGCACAAATATGTGTGGTTTATATCTTTGTTAATTTTGAACGGGTATCCTAAGTGACAGGCTACAATTACTTTCTGTGGATCAAGAGTCTGTTGTTATGGAGTATGGACTACTATATACTTTGTGCTATGAAACCTCTTTCCTGGTAATTGTTGTGGCCTAGTTTCTGCTTTTTGCAGTTTGCACTGCGTTGGATAAGTTGTCTATGTTTAGTTTTCACATGCAAGGGTTACAGATTCCAATATCTAGCTTGGCTTGTTTCGGGCGTGGATTCAGCGAAGTGCGTAATGGCTTGTCCCAGGTGTGGATCCGATGAGGTTTTGCAAAGAATCAATTATATGTAGATGTATACAGTCCATTTAGAAGTTGAAGATGGTGCTCTTCTGGTTGATCTGAGTCGTTTGTATGATTTTTCTAATGATTCGTCGAAAAAGAACCTTACTTCCTTGCAGATATTGGTCCACTATCCCTGGAGAGGTGAGCTGATGGACAGCTCCACCTTAAAATGTCTGACTGACCTTTCAATTCTGGAAGTGAAACAAAATATTTGGTGATAGCTGGTTCTAAGAAAAGCAAGGTTTGCTCAGTTTCATCTCTGATACTTTTTGATATTGTCTATGATTGGTGCATTTGCAAGAGCCTTAAATTGTGTCATGGCCAATTGGCCATTATCGCTATTTCGCTATGTAACAACTGCTCCTTTTCAGTTCATGTAGGTTGTTTCAGTTAGCTGATTTCAGGGAAAAGACATTTTATTACCTTTTTGTGGTACTCGATGATGATGTTTAATGCCAGTTTATGCGTAATTAATCTGGGAAGCTATACTGCTACAGGGAGACTCTTTGCTTCCATACTATAATGGCTGACGCTTAGTTTCAGTGAGTTGTCCTTTTTAAATTAACTTTTGTTTCTTCAACCAAGTTTCCAGGAAACTTACATGCGAAGCAGCTGAACATTACGCTGATCAAGTTTAGAACCAGTAATCTGGCGACTTTGCCACTAGTGTCAAAACATCAGACTATCATCAAATGGCCCAAAATAGATTAATACATTTAACATCTTTTTATTTCTAATCTATGTATACTACTAGTTTCTGGTATCGGTTTCGAATTCTCATGCCAGCCTACTTTGATAAACTTCGGGTGCTAATATACTTCTTTTTCGGTGTCGGCTGCTGATATTCAAGTATCTTGATGTTTTTTAGTACTACTAATTTTATTTTTATTTTTGGGAATTAGTACTGCTAATTTTACTGGTAGTAACATTCAGATAGGGGAGAGTAGTAGCCGAAACACCGAAACTATTTTGAAGATTGTGCAGACGTACAAGAAAGAAGATGACAAGTAAAAGAGAACGCAGGCTAAATCCTTTTATACTAACTGTAGTTCTTGTCGATTCTTCCTAGCAGCATGCACCCCCTCAAAACCGAAGCCGCGTGCATGCGTGCAACGGCAAGGCTCCAAAGCCTACGCCCCTCAAACTCGCGTTCCTTCCGTCTCCTAGGATTTGACCTACGAAATGAACCAGGACTGCTAATTTGATTCGCCGGATGGGTGGTGCCTTTTTTTTTTTTTAAGGATTTGATTGAAGAGTGGTGTCTAAGCAACGGATGTTGTTTCTTGCTTGCGATTATAGCCATGTAATCATTAATCCAGCTTGGGTTGTCACAGGCTCGCTCACACGACCACAAACCCAAGTCGACCCACCCTCCCCCTGTATTTTTCTATTCTAACCGGCGATCTTTCACGGTTCTAAACACCGCTTTGTCGGTCCCTAAACCCCGGTCAAATTTGCTCCAGTGTACTACTGGAAAGCTATTCAAATTGTACGGACGCCGAATCCGAATTTTTTTACCTTCAGTCTGAACGCTTCACCCGTTGATCTCGGGCACTAGTCTATGACCCGCGGGCCACACGACTCGAATTGCCTACACGACCCAGTGAGCTCAGAGAGGCACGGTGGTAATGGAAAGACTGTGGAGTGGGTTAGCTTTAGCAAGTGATCCCAACCCCCGAGTTCCAACCCGGCCCCGAACTTTTTTTCTCTTTCTCCCCTTTATCTTTCGTCGCACGCACGCAGGCACATCCGCATGTGCAGCGCCGCACGTGTGCACGTACGCCCTTCCGCGTAGAGAATCCAGGGCGCGCACACGTGGCGGGATCCGAGGTGGCGGGCCAGGGGCCGGCCGGCTGGTGCCCTCCACGTGAGGGCGTCTGACACAAGGTTAATGCGTGGAGGCGCCTACACGTGACGTGCATCGGCCTCCGCGTTAGACCGGATGCGCTGCGGCGCCTTCCGCTGTGACCTCCTCTGTTTGTTGCTGCTGCTGTGGAAGTTTCGCGGGTGATGAGCTTAATTGCACAGTTGGCCGATCTTCTGGTTTCACCTCGCTTCTTGAGATCTGGTCTGCCTTTCTTGAAATCTGAAGCTGTGTTATGCGTACCGGCTTTGAGGGTGCTTGGATCCGAGGGACTATTTTTAGTCTGACTAAAAATAGTCTCTTTTAGAGGCTAAAGTTCCAAGCATCCCTGACTAAAGAGAGGCTAGGACTAGTTTTGAGGCTAAAATTTTTTAGTCATAGGAAACCTACTAAAATATGTATTAGCCCTCTCTCTCCTCATTTAATTCCTCTCCTTTAACACATGCAAGTTCTGGATTGGAGGGTTTGGAGGATAATAAATGCTCAATAACTTGATTTTAGTTTCTTTAGTATTTGGATCCAAGCATGGGTGAGGCTAGCAAGTTTTAGTCCCACTACTTTTAGTCATGGGACTAAAACGTATCCAAGCACCCTCTTATTTGACTTTTTTTTGGAAAAACTTTCGATCTATTGATTTTTAATCACGACAATACAAAAAACACCATATGTAATAAAAATTACAACCAGGTCCGTGAACCACTTAACGACGACTATAACCACTGGGGCGAGCCGAAGGCGCGTGCCGTCATCGCTCCTCTCTCGTTGGAGTCGGGCGAGCCTTATTGTAGTAGACAATTAGAAAATCGTCATGCTAAGACCCCATACGAACAGTATACCAGAGCAGCAACCATCATCGATGATGAAAGTCGTAGATCGAAATGATTAAACTTGTAAACACCCAAACGAAGACAAACAGAGACAAGACCTAAACAGATACAACGAAGACGACCGACCGAATCCCGCGAGATCCGGCGGAGACACACCTCCACACACACCCTCCGACGAAGTTAGACGCACCATCAGGATGTGGATAGAACGTACTTGTTAGTCTTGTAAAGAAACAAGTATTCCCTCCGTCCGGTGATGTAAGACTAGTGTCAAAAAGGTCCTACATTATAGGACGGAGAGAGTGGTTATACGGAAACTCGTCGTGAAAATGTATTTTATGAGTTTTCATAAAATAATGAAAAAAATCACATATGTGCATACTTCTACCGTCCACAAATAAGTGGACATATAGAAATTTAAAGATATATTATGGAATTGAGTAGAAAATACATTGAGAAGTTGCAAGCCATCATCTCTCCTCTTTAATTACCTATCTTCAATGAGCTAAGACTTAATAACATGCATCTCCAACGCTGACCCGCAAACTGGGCACCACGTCCGTCCACGGACCCGGGGGCCAGTCTGCGGACACTGATATGGGAGCCGGTTATCCAAAGCCAGCCGCATACATTCGACCCTATTTTTTATTTAAAGTCTGCATACATCTGCACACTCAAAACAGCCGCATATCTAGTTCCAATTCAGCTAAAAAATATTCAAATGTTTAAATGCAACAATAGTTATAATTTAAATACTACAATCCAACAATGTTGTCCCCTTTAACCGCCCACAGATGCTCAATCGGATCTTACTTCAGTTGCTCATGAGTTGATCTATGCCGAATTTGTTGATGCATTTAAACAAACTCATCAAATGTGACCGGATTCAGGTTTGGAAGTTCAATAGGATCACACATGTGTAGGATCGGAAGTATATCTAGAGGGGGGGGGGGTGATTAGACCACTTGACTAAATAAAAACTTGCCTTTTCCTAATTTTAGTTGTAGGCAAGTTTTAGCAATCCTACCAAGTCAAGCAACACCCTACACATACAAGTCTAAGAGTTTGACCAGCGCAAAGTAAAGAATCTTCATATGATCGGAGATATAAAACGCAATGAAGACACAGAGATTTTTGGCATTGTTATGATAGGTGGTGCTATCGTACATCCATATTGATGGAGACTTCAACCCATGAAGGATAACAGTTGCGCGAGTCTGCGGAGGACTCTACCCACGGAGGGTCTACGAAGAAGCAACCTTGTTTATTACACCATGGCTTACGTCCACGAAGGACTAGCCTCACTCAGGCAGATCTTTACGAAGTAGGTGATCTCTTTGCCCTTACAAACTCCTTAGTTCAACTCCACATGATCTTGGAGGTTCCCAAGTGACACGTAACAAATCCAGTAGACACCACTCTCCAAAAGGTAATAGATGTTGTTGTTGATGATGAACTCCTTGCTCTTGTGCTTTAAAATATAGTCTCCTCAACACTGAATCACTCTCTCATAGATTTGGCTTGGGTAGGAGAAGGATTGGAGTGGAAAGTGATATGTCTCCAACGTATTATAATTTATAAAGTATTCATGCCATGTTTGCAATAATTTTATATGCTTTTGGTGCACTTTTATATGATTTTCATGGACTAACATATTAATCTAGTGCCCAGTGCCAATTGTTGTTTTATGCTTGTTTTTGGTTTTCCAGGATATCCATACCAAACGAAGTCCAAACGCGACAAAAAAATTGACGATTTTTTTAGAACATAAGAGACCCACAAACCTTTCGTGGGAGGATCAGAAGACCCATGAGGAGGTGACAAGGCAACCCAACGCGCCCAGGGGTGGCCGCGCCGGGATACCTTGTGGGCCCCTCGTAACTCCATTTCGCGTGATTGCAACTCTGAAAATTCCTATAAATAGGGAAACCCTCATAAATAAACCTAGAACTTCAACTTCGCCGCCGCAAGCCTATGTTCTGAAGAGATCCCATCTGGAGGCCTTTTTCGACACCCTACCGGAGGGGGAAGGGATCACCGGTGGCCATCTTCATCATCCCGACGGTCTCCATGACAAGGAGGGAGTACTTTAGCCCCGGGGCTGAGGGTATGTACCCGTAGCTATGTGTTTGATCTCTCTCTCTCTCTCTCTCTCTCTCTCTCTCTCTCTCTCTCTCTCTCTCTCTCTCTCTCGTGTTCTTGATTTGGCATGATCTTGATGTACCGCGAGCTTTGTTAATATCGTTGGATCATATGGTGTTTCCCCCTCTCTATCTTGTTGTGATGAATTGAGTCTTTCCCTTTGAGGTTTCACTATTATCATATTGAATATTTTGGATTTGAGAACACTTCATGTATGTCTTGCATGTGGATACCCGTGGTGACAATGGGGGTGTTCTATTGATTTACTTGATATATGTTTTGGCAATCAACTTGCGGATTCCCGCGGTGACATTGGGTGTATCTAGGCTTAGAGGATGATGCATGTTTTCATCCTACTTTCTCCGGTAGAAACTTTGGGGCACTCTTTGAAGTTCTTTGTGTTGGATTGAATATTATGAATTTGATGCATATCGTATAATTAACTCATGGTTACTTGTGGTGACATTTGAGTATGTAGGTGACATTAGAGTTGATTGATGCGTATCATATGGTGTTATTTTAGTACGAACTCTAGGGCTATTTGTGACACTTACAGGAATAGCTCAATATATAGATTGATCGGAAAGGATAACTTTGAGGTGGTTTCTACCTACAACAATTTCTTCTTATGTTCTCCGCTTGATAAGAACTTTGGAGCGATTCTTTGTCGTACGTTGAGGGATTGTTATATGATTCAATTATGTTAGCAACGTTGAGGATATGAACCCTAGGCCTTGTTTCTAAGCATTGCAATACCGTTTGTGCTCACTTTTTGTCGGGGAAATGACACCTATGGGAACACGAGGATCCCTTCTACGGTTGGCGGGGAGAGAGTTGCACAAAGAGCAGGTCTGGTGATCAGCATGAGGGATTTTTACCCAGGTTCGGGCCGCTGAGGAGCGTAAAACCCTAGTCCTGCTTTGGGTGTATATTTAGTGTTCTTGAGTTCTTAGACTAGCTGCTATGCATGCCCAGTCCAAAAAGTATGAATCCTTCTCTGGTATGCCTCGGGCCTCCTTTTTATATGTCAAAGGGGTCGCCATGGTGGCACACAGGAGGTGTAAAGTAGCTACAGTGTACAAGCTTATCGCTGACATTGTAGGAAAAATGCATTAAATGCACTGCTTATGTGCCCTCCAACTTTATCGAGGACATTAACAGAGCTCGTCCCATCCGTCACCGCCTCATCCTGCCTTGACACGTGTCCAGGCTGACGAGGCATGTAGCGCCGGGCTGGCCGGCTAGCCGTTGTGCTGGCGCGATGGCAGGGCCTTCATGAAGATCTGCATGCTACCACACAGGTGCTTGCTTAGTTGGCAGGCTGGTCTCCGCGCTGGAACGGCTGTGAGTCGCGGAACCTTGTCGGGCGCGGGCCCAGCCGTGGCCTCATAATTGTCCCTGGCAAGGGTCTTGCCGCGGTCACACAATCGTCCCCAGCAAGGACCTTGCCGGGGGTCTTCGCCCTCTGGTCTCCACGTGGGCCTGCATGCCACCAGTCTTCACAAAGATTTGCATGCTACTACGCACGCGCCCCCGAGTCTTGGCCTTGACGTTGTCGGTTTCAGAGCTCTCTGCTTCAAGGGTGGTGGCCTTGCTGGTGCTTCGCAAGCCGGCCCGGCAAGGCTCTCGCCGGGGCTATGTAGGCCGCCCCAGCAAGGGTGTTGCGGGGGGAGGTCTAGCTTGTCTTTCTGCACTTTATTCATTGGCTTGAATGCTGTCTTGGTAGTCTTGTCCCTTACCTTTTACTGCCCCGCCAAGCCTTGCCGTAGGTATGGCTACGACTGCCCGTGCACAAGTAAGGGGTACAGAAGGGCCCATACTTATGTACACTGACAGGAGTCCTCGGGCCTGGGCCACACATAAGCGCGAGGCGTCGTTGGGCCAGGCCAAAACAGTGCACGGGCACGCGTGGCAGGGATTAACTGTTGCAATCTTTTCGCCAGTTGCGCTTCCCCACGGTCCGCATTGAGTGCGTGACGTGGGGGTCGTGCGTGGAATGGCTGTAGCATGCCTGCGACGTCTCACATCAAACAGTAAAGAGGTAGCCCGCGCCTTCCCCATAAAAAGAGGAATCCGCAGGGGCGCTGCTCATTTACCCTCCTTGACTTTCCCAATCTAGGAACCGCCGCTCCCTTCTTCTTCCTCGAGCCCAAACCAGAGCCCTTGCCTCCGCTCGCCACCGCTGTGCCCCCACTGCTCCTGATCCCTGCCCCCTCTCAGCCGCCATGGCGCCCAAGATGAGCAAGGGCAAGGGAGTGACCAAGGCAAGCAAGGGGAAGGAGGTGCTGGAGAGCGAACTGGTGAAGTTGCAAAAGAAGCACGCCGTCTTTGCCTCGACGATTGATGCGGTCACGCTCAGGGACCGATTCCGGTGCCTGTGGGGGAGAGAGACGTCGGGGTATCCCGCCACGCACATGATCCCCGCTCCCTTCGCCAAGCCTGGTCTAGATAAATATCCTTTCTTTGTTGATTACTTCTACTGCGGGCTCTGCCCCCTTTCTTAGATTTCTTCAACGACATCATGCACACCTTTGGCTTTCACCTCTTGGATTTCACGCCAAATGTTGTGGCATACATGGCCCTCTTCGCCCACCTCTGTGAGGGCTTCGCCGGGGTAGTCCCCAACATGGTGCTCTTCAGCCATTATTTCGTCCCCCGCCTCCAGCCAGGATATGCCATCTCCGGCTGCATCACTTGGATCCCAAGGGCTCTGAGCAAGATCACGTACCCGGAGGGGGCCCAGAAGGAGAAGTGGGATGAATGGCGGGGCAGGTGGTGCTGGATCATGGAGAAGGAGCCGTGGGAGTTCTGTCAGGTCCGTTAGAAGCCGCCGACCCGCGGCAAGCACTGAGGCGACTTCGACGTCAACGACAAGAAGCTTACAGTTGCCACCACCAGAATCCAACACCTCAAATAAGCCGGGCTCACGCTCCACGTGGTTGGGTCCGACTTCCTCCACCGCTGCACCGCTCCTCTGCACAACAAAGGGAGGCCGGCCTGGGACTTCAAGAACACGACGGACATCATGAGGCCTCGCCCCGACCTGAACTACAATTTCACGGTAATGCAGCATGCGTCCCTTTGCCAGAAGCTATTTCGGCTCAAGGTCAACAAGGCTAGCAAGGCTGAAAAGGCCGGCAAGGCCGACAAGACCAGCAAGGCCGACAACCCTTTCAGGTTGCCCGCGGGGGTGGTCCCCAGGAGCAACAATTCCCGCCTGACCTCCATCATCGCCATGATGTCGGCGTTCAACGCCCATGTCTTGGACCTGACTTGGGATGAGCCAGAAGCGGCGCTAGTGCAGGATTTCTTTGACAACTTGTTGGAGAAGTTCATCCATGACGAGCCGCTGCTCATCCGCCCCACCACTGAAGAGGAGGTGCGTACATCACCACCAGAGCGGATGAGGCAGCACTTGCCGAGAAGGCCGATAGCCTTTGCACCGTGGAGGACGAGGCCGATGAGGAAAAAGAGTTTTTCGGGTGGAAGGAGTCTGCCGGGGAGCACAGCGGCACCGGCGCCAGGGTTCCCCTTGCCGAAGAGGCGGTCGAGGAGTCGACCGAGGAGGTGACTGATGCGGACGACCCTTCGGCCCCAAAGAAGAACTGTGTCCTTCGACGGGTTGGCTCCTGCGAGCCAGTATGGCCTGGCAAGGTCACGCAGTGGCAAGAAGCCTAGGCGCAACCCATGCGTCAGACGAGGCGCGCGACCGCGGTAGCTGATACATCTCCAACGTATCTATAATTTTTGATTGTTCCATGCTATTATATTATCTATTTTGGATGTTTAATGGGCTTTATTATACACTTTTATATTATTTTTGGGACTAACCTATTAACTGGAGGCCCAGTCCAATTGCTGTTTTTTTTTTGCCTATTTCAGTGTTTCGCAGAAAAGGAATATCAAACGGAGTCCAAATGGAATAAAACCTTCAGGAGAATCGTTTTTGGAACAAACACAATCCAGGAGACTTGGAGTGGACGTCAAGGAAGCAACGAGGCGGCCACGAGGCAGGGAGGTGCGCCCAGGGGGTAAGGCGCGCCCCCACCCTTGTGGGCCCCTCGTGGCTCCCCTGACCGACTTCTTTCGCCTATATATACTCATATTCCCTGAAAACATCCAGGAGCACCATGAAACCCTATTTCCATCGCCGCAACCTTCTGTACCCATGAGATCCCATCTTGGGGCCTTTTCCGACGCTCCGCCGGAGGGGGAATCGATCACGGAGGGCTTCTACATCAACGCCATAGCCTCTCCGATGAAGTGTGAGTAGTTTACCTCAGACCTTCGGGTCCATAGTTATTAGCTAGATGGCTTCTTCTCTCTCTTTGGATCTCAATACAAAGTTCTCCTCGATCTTCTTGGAGATCTATTCGATGTAATTCTTTTTGCAGTGTGTTTGTCGAGATCTGATGAATTGTGGGTTTATGATCAAGATTATCTATGAACAATATTTGAATCTCCTCTGAATTCTTTTATGTATGATTTGTTATCTTTCCAAGTCTCTTCGAATTATCAGTTTGGTTTGGCCTACTAGATTGATCTTTCTTGCAATGGGAGAAGTGCTTAGCTTTGGGTTCAATCTTGCGGTGTCCTTTCCCAGTGACAGCAGGGGCAGCAAGGCACGTATTGTATTGTTGCCATCGAGGATAAAAAGATGGGGTTTATATCATATTGCTTGAGTTTATCCTCTACATCATGTCATCTTGCCTAATGCATTACTCTGTTCTTATGAACCTAATACTCTGGATGCATGCTGGATAGCGGTCGATGTGTGGAGTAATAGTAGTAGATGCAGAATCGTTTCAATCTACTTGTCGCGGACGTGATGCCTATATACATGATCATGCCTAGATATTCTCATAACTATGCACTTTTCTATCAATTGCTCGACAGTAATTTGTTCACCCACCGTAATACTTATACTATCTTGAGAGAAGCCACTAGTGAAACCTATGGCCCTCAGGTCTATTTTCCATCATATAAGTTTTCGATCTATTTTATTTTGCAATCTTTACTTTCCAATCTATATCATAAAAATACAAAAAATATTTATCTTATTATCTCTATCAGATCTCACTTTTTCAAGTGGTTGTGAAGGGATTGACAACCCCTTTATCGCGTTGGTTGCAAGGTTCTTATTTGTTTGTGCAGGTACGAGGGATTTGAGTGTAGCCTCCTACTGGATTGATACCTTGGTTCTCAAAAACTGAGGGAAATACTTACGCTACTTTGCTGCATCACCCTTTCCTCTTCAAGGGAAAACCAACGCATGCTTAAGAGGTAGCAAGAAGGATTTCTGGCGCCGTTGCCGGGGAGTCTATGCACAAGTCAAGACATACCAAGTGCCCATCACAAACTCTTATCCCTCGCATTACATTACTTGCCATTTGCCTCTCGTTTTCCTCTCCCTCACTTCACCCTTGCCGTTTTATTCGCCCTCTTTTTTCCGTTCGCCTCTTTTTCGCTTGCTTCTTGTGTCGTCGTTCATCGTCATGGCTAGTCCTTCTATTATTGTTAGTACTCCCGATCATGAAGTTCTTAATTTTAAACAAAGGGAGGGAGAAAATCTAAAATATGCTTGGCATAGAATTTGCAATGCTCAGAATAGATCTACTAGCAATCTACTTCCGTTCTTCTTCGCAATTTTTATGTAGGCATTACTCCTTGGAACAGATATATTCTTGATACCATTACCGGATGGAATTTCTTGGGTAGCCATACTTTTGATTCTTATAATGCTATGATAGATTTGTTTGGTCCACCACCTCTTTTAGCTAATGGATCTGTTTTAACTTTGGAACATGTGATGCAAAGGCTTGAAATTATTGAAAATAAAGTTGCCACTATAGAGTTAATTGAAAATTTGGATAAAAAGATCCACAACCAAATTACCCAATATGGATTTAAGGTTGGAGTTACTCTGAATTTTTTTAAAGAAAAGGAACCTATAGTTAACGAAAGAATGGATCAAGATTCCACAAGAATCGGTAAACTTGAGGATATTATTACCAACTTAGGGTATGTTTTTTCATCCATGAAAAATACTCCAAATCCTCCTACTACCAAAATTGCCAAATTAATGTATGTTCCTAAAAATAAAGGTGAATCTTCTAGTAAGGAAAATGCGGATCTGAAATCAATAAGCTTTCACCCCAGCTTTTTCACTATCATTAAGGAAACTTTTGCTACAAACGAATTTCTTGATTTCTTGCCTAGGAGTTTAATCATTAATAAAAATAAGGAAACTCCTAAGGGTTATAAGTGTTCTATTGAAGAATTGAATACCAAAGACGGCAATACTTAGATCTATTCTCGCTTTTATGCCTAGCTAGGGGCGTTAAACGATAGCGCTTGTTGGGAGGCAACCCAATTTTATTTTTGTTCTTTGCTTTTTGTTACTGTTTAGTAATAAATAATTCATCTAGACTTTGGCTAGATGTGGTTTTGTGTTTTGTTAGTGTTTGTGCCAAGTAAAACCTTTAGGATAACCTACGGTGCTAGTTAATTTGATCTTGCTGAAAAACAGAAACTTTTGCATGCACGATAATAATTTTCATAAATCACAGAAACGTTCTTTTCAGTTGATTCTTTTTGCATAAGATTAATATAAAAATTACCTAGGACTTACTAATTTGGTAGAATTTTGGGGGTTCCAGAAGTATTCGATAGTTACATATCGCTACAGACTGTTCTGTTTTTGACAGATTCTGTTTTTTGTGAGTTGTTTGCTTACTTTGATGAATCTATGGCTAGTATCGGTGGGTATGAACCATAGAGAAGTTGGAATACAGTAGGTTTAACACAAATATAAATAAAGAATGAGTTCATTATAGTATCTTAAAGTGGTGGTTTGTTTTCTTGCACTAACGGAGCTCATGAGATTTTCTGTTGAGTTTTGTGTTGTGAAGTTTTCAAGTTTTGGGTAAAGATTTGATGGATTATGGAATAAGGAGTGGCAAGAGCCTAAGCTTGGGGATGCCCAAGGCACCCCAAGGTAAAATTCAAGGACAACCAAAAGCCTAAGCTTGGGGATGCCCCGGAAGGCATCCCCTCTTTCGTCCTCGTCTATCGGTAACTTTACTCGAGGCTATATTTTTATTCACCACATTATATGTGTTTTTCTTGGAGCGTCTTGTATGATTTGAGTCTTTGATTTTTAGTTTATCACAATCATCCTTGCTGTACACACCTTTTGGAGAGACACACATGAATTGGAATTGATTAGAATACTCTATGTGCTTCACTTATATCTTTTGAGCTAGATAATTTTGCTCTAGAACTTCACTTAGATCTTTTTATAGCACAATGGTGGTTTTATTTTGTAGAAATTATTGATATTGAAAGTGCTAGTATCGACTAGAGGGGGGGTGAATAGGCGATTTTTAGGAAAGTCTTCAAAACATGATAGTTTCGAAGATAAACAGTAGAAATGACCTAATTGATATGCAGCAGAAGATAAACTACAATAAGCAAACCATAGTCAAGTATGCAATGGTGTGAAAGTACAGGACTAATAGCAGCTAAGTAGTAAGGATCAGGATGGAAGATAATACGAAGCCAATCAACAGTAGTAGTCAAGCAATGAAGTCAAACAGATACAACAGATAGACAATGACTTCATGAAGACAAACTTAAGTAAAGAAAGGGAGAGGATAGAACCAGTCACTTGTTGAAGACACAGGATTTGTTGGACCAAATCCAGTTGCTGTGAAAACTATACGTCTAGTTAGGGAGGCTGAGATTTAACTCAGAAGACCGTGTCTTCATCTTATTCCCCTTGAGCTAAGGACACACAGTCCTCGCCCAATCACTCTGGTAAGTCTTCAAGGTAGACTTCTGAACCTTCACAGACTTCGTTCACCGGCAATCCACAATGACTCTTGGATGCTCAGAACGTGACGCCTAACCGGTTGGAGGATTCATAGTCCTCAAGTGTAATAAGTCTTCAGGTCACACAGACAGAAAGACTTCAGTGATGCCTAACACTCTTTGGCTCTGGGTGTTTGGGCTTGGTCCTCGCAAGGATTTCTCTCTCTCAAAGGCTTGGAGGTGGGTTGCTCTCAAACGACAAAAGCCGTGCACTAACTCTGAGCAGCCACCAATTTATGGTGTAGGGGGTGGGCTATTTATAGCCACTAGGCAACCCGACCTGATATGTCCGAAATGACCCTGGGTTACTAAGGAACTGACACGTGTTCCAACAGTCAGATTTCAAACACACACGGCAACTTTACTTGGGCTACAAGCAAAGCTGACTCATCCAGCTCCGGATAAGATTTGCTCTCATTGTCTTCGCTCGAAGACATAGGATTTGGGTTGAGCATCACTTCAGTCATTCTGACTTAGTTCACTTGGACCCCACTTAACAGTACGGTGGTTCCTATGACTCAACAAAGAAGAAAAGGAAACAGCGAAACAACACAGTCTTCGCGCTCCATAGTCTTCACTCAATGTCTTCTCATGTCATAGTCTTCAATATGAATATCTTCACATACCACCATTGTCTTCAATGTCTTCATACATTTTTAGGGTTCATCTCTGGTAGGTAAACCGAATCAATGAGGGACACTACCTGCGTTATCCTACAATTCTCACAAACGCATTAGTCCCTCAACCAACTTTGTCGTCAATACTCCAAAACCAACTAGGGGTGGCACTAGATGCACTTACAATCTCCCCCTTTTTGGTGATTGATGACAAACTGGTTGAAGTTTTCAACGGGGATAAAGTATGTGAAATTGTAAAGGATAGCGTATTGTCTTCATAAGTAGCAAGGGCTCCCCCTGAAGATGTGCATATAAGTAATTTGCTTTTGGAATGCAAATGCACATGGTAGGTTGTACTTGTGGAGATCCACTTCAACTTATGAAGATAATTCATCATGCATGAAATGATATAGCAAATAGAATGACATGCATAATGGAAAATGGACGTCTGCAGAATGATCTAAGTGCGGAAGTTATCACCGCACATGCGGAAGTTATCATCGCATCACAGTAAAGCAAATAAGTAGCAGACGACCATCGAGTTTAAGTGTTACAACTCAAAGAACCAAATGTTTCAAAAGCGAGAGTTGTAAACACGAGGCAAAATATAAAGCAACCGCCCATATGAACCCGCTTGAAGACTATCAAACTCATATGCTTCTCCCCCTTTTGTCAGTAAGGACCAAAAAGGTTTGAAGACATAGAGCATCTACTCGTCCTCATGAGCAGGTGAAGCAGCAGGGTTGTCGTTGTTGCTTGGCGGTGCAGACGTACTTGGTGCAGTGTCGATGCGTGCAGAAGTAGGAGGCGGTGAAGTAGCATCATCTTCATCATCGATCACTTTGGCATTCACAGTTGCCGCGGAGGAAGAATAGTCAGAGTCTTCAAGGGATGGAGTTCGACGTAGGACAACAGTCCGTGGAGGAGTGGAGTCAAACTTGAATCTTTCAGTGTAGCCATCGTCTTGAAGATCTGCTTCAGCACTAAGCAGCGTCAAACTCTTCCATGATCACCGGCAAGTCTCGTGAGCAACAAATGCACTCTTGGTGGCAAGATTTCAAATGCGATTGACGTCCACCAAGAGGCTTTGCATCTGTCTCTTGAGCCAATAGTGATGCTTATCTTGTTTTTGATGAAGTGCCACAAGAAGTTCTCGGTCATTTAGAACACGAGCGCGCTTCTTAGGCCTTTGGGCAATGGTGCTTTCAATGGCTTCAGTTTGCGCATGATGAGGCAGACGAGTATTTCCAGCCATTGGATAGATACGTGTTACTGCTTGGACGCCCTCGATGGGTTGAGTGAAGCTTTGTTGCTCGACATTCTAAAGACAAAGAGGCTTCTTGGCAGGGTCAGAGTATATGGCTTCAACTGACATATCAACCTCTGGTAAAAAGATCAGATGATTGCGAGCAGAGGGCTGATAGTTGACAGAGGAGTGTCGCTTGATGAGGCGCATGACCCATGGAGCATAGAACTTCAGACCAAAAAGATCAGATCCAGACGCAGCAAGTTGCCTGATGAAGAATTCTTGGGAATTGAAGCTGATGCCATTGAGGATGTAAAAGACCAAAGTCTTCATGGCTCCTTCAAGCTTGGCCGCTGATGAATGTCCTTTGATAGGCCATAGAGTTCGCCTGATGATATGATATATTGTGCGCGGCAGATACTCAAGGTCGTCCACAAAGAACTCTGTCGGATATTCAGCGTCAGATGGCAAAGGCTTCATCATGCTCAACATCTGGCTCATGTTGGGTTCAGGCTTATGGAAGATGCTCTCCAGTGCATTGCGGTGAAGTTGACAATCAAGTTCATATAGCTCTCCGGGAGTGGGTAGGCCAGTAAGCTCGATGACATCAAGAGCTTTGCCTTCATGATTAACATTTCCGGTCATCCACTCAAGAACCCATGTCTTGATATCCCTGTTGTAGCCGCGAATGTGGAGGGCAGCATAGAATTGAAGCAAAAGTTCTTCATTCCAGTGTTCTTTGTCTGTCACAAAGTTGAGCAGACCTGCATCACGAAAGCAGTCAAGTGCTTCTTCTAAGCATGACATTCCAGCAATGGCTTCAGTGTCGAGGCGCATATGATGGAAAATGCGTCCTTGATCATACAAAACGCAGGAGTAATAGCTTCGCTGTTGATAGCTCCAGAAACGATCAGATGATATCCTTGGCTTTGAGTAGGGGTTCTTGGCGCTGTCAAAGAAGGTATTGTGGCTTTTGAAGCCATTTGCATTGAAGGACCCTGTAGAATTAGCAGTGCCTGGGAACCTTGGCAGTCTTGGCTTTGGTTTCTGGACCTGAGGTCTATGCTCAACATGATAATCAAACTGAGGTCCAGAGGCAGTAGGCGGAGGGACCAGAATGGGCCATCGGACAGTGGTTAGCTGACCATGATTGTATGCTTGCTCAATAGTATAGGGCCTTGGTGGCGGAACAGGAGCAGTGGCAGCAACTGAGGCTTCAGGCTGCACCACAGGTGCTTCGGGAGCAGTTGCCTCATTGGCTTCAGGCACACTGGTTGGTGCAAGCTCCACATTAGCTTCAGCCATGACTACGTCATTGGCTTCACTTGCATTGGTGGTGGCAGCTTCAGGATTTTCAACCTCCACTTGACGAGCTAGAGGGTCGGGCACTGGCACGTTCACATTAGGAACAACTTCTTCAATAACTGGGGGAGTAGGGACACGTACGTCTTCTTATCTTTCATCGGCTGATGCAGCCGGATTGTCTTCAGCAGCTTGGGCTTCAGAAACAGAGACATTCACAGTTGGAGTGGCTTCAGGAAACACTTGACATGCAACAGGTTGGTGATGCACTTCTCCTTCTGGAACGCTCGCAAGAGGGACTTGAGGCCTTTGTCCTTTGCGAAGCCTGCGAAATGCTAGCAACGCCTTTGGATATGGAGTTGGCTGGGCCTCAAAGTCTTCTTATTCTTCTTGCACGGGTGGTGTAACTTGTTGTTGTTGTTGGGGAGTACTTGGGGAGTCTTGTTGCTGTGGGTGATCAGCCCACAATGCATCCTGAGCAATTGGCCTCAGAGGACGACCAATGCTGATGAGTTTGCTGTTCGTGAGAACAGGCGATGATACCACGTTGTGTTCGATCTGAGGAAGAACTTCATCATCTTCAACATTGTCATCTTGACCAATGTCTTCAGCAGCGGTGGGTTCAGCTGCTGGAATATCTTCAGCTTCATGAGCCTCTGTGGAAGCAGGCTCATGAACTATCATCCATCTTTCTTGATGTTCAGACGCAGGGCGAACCACTAAGATAGGTTCAACAACCAAGGGCTCTGTGGGAGCAGCCCTATTCTTCTTGGTTTTGTGCTTCTTCTTGGAGGGAGCAGCATCAGAGGCTTCAGTATTTTTCCTCTTTCTGGCTTCAGCCTCGGCAGCCCTCATCTTCTTCTGTTCTGAAGCGGTTGGCGTGACCTTTGGCTTTGAGCCAGTCATGCTGCTTGGGAAGATAATGCGAGGTGCTTCCTGCCCTGAAGGTGCAGGTAGAGTGGTTGATGGCTTCTTCTTCTTTGCAGCCATCCTAGGGTCAATGCCAGGATGGCCAAGAGACTTGCGCTTCTCAGCCTCATTGTAGGCCAGCACACACTTATCAGCCAAACTCTTCATACGCTCACGAGAGCCCTGAGCTTCTTCACGCTTCTTGAGAAAAGCTTCTTTAAGCTCGTGCAGCATGACCTTGAAGTTTCTGACATCTTGCACGCTGAGCTTCGCCACATGCTTCTTGAACTGAGCCTTCTCATAATCAATTTTGTTCTTCAGCTCAACGATGCGCTGAGCGAGAGCTAGCTCAAAAGCAATGGCGCCATTGAAAGAGACACTGAGGCCAATGGGAAGCTACAGATCTTCAAAGCTAAGATTTGGGGTGTCAAACCACTCATCAATGAAGTTATGGATGATTGCCACATCGAAGAGAGGCAAGTTGTTGAAGATCTCTGCTTCTTCCTTGCTCTTGATCAGTTGTTCAAGGGCATCATCTGCAAGATCTTCATCGCTGGACAGATCAATGGGTTCTTCACACAGAATGGTAGCAGGAGTCAAGGTTTGATCAGTATGCCTGATGATTTGCTTTTTCTTCTCCGTCTTCTTGGAGATACGTGATTGATCTTCAGACTGCACACTGTCTTCAGGAGGTGCAGTGGCCAGTGGCTTCGCACGTGAAGATTTTGGAGGTGCAGCTGATCTTGAAGCCTTTGGCTTCTTTTTCTTCTGCGGCTTTGGAGGAGGAGCTGAGGCTTCATCAGTGTCAGCATCATTATCAGAATGATCTACTCTGGCACCCTGGACCAAGATGTAGGTGATGAGGCCGTCAAGGTTGGAGAAGGGGCCGATGATATTTGGTTCTGCATCACATGAGTCGTCAGCACGGGGAGCAGAGGGACCAGGGTTGAAGTCTAATCCCAATGACTTCTTATTTTCCTTGGCCGAAGCCTTTGCGTGCTGGAAGTTGCGCTTGAAGAGAGTATCATCACGACACCAGAGTAATGATGAGGGACTGGCATTCTCAGGCTGAGGTCCTCGGACCATGTAGGGATAGAAACCCTGTGCAATAGCTTCAGCTCTGTTCTTGGGTTGAAGGCCTCGATAGAGAATATCACCCCAAAGACTTTTGATAGCATTCTTCTCTGCATATTCCTTGGTCACGAACTTGTACTTGAACCATTCTTCAGCCCAATAGCGTCGAATCCATTGGATTCGTGTCTTGCGCTGATGATAATTCTCTTCAGGACCAGTCTTGTAAAGTTCTGCGAGGTCATCAGGCAGATCTTTTGATGTTCCCCCTCTATGCTGTCTGCCACCCTTCCTTACTGATTTCTCTGCAGCCATGAACTTCAAACTGAATGGCTTCAATACATTCAAAGGCTTCAGAGACTTACGCTTGCTGGTCAAGTAGGAACTGGCTTCGGGAGAATTAATGTGATGCTGTAAGTATTCTGCAAACGAATGCAGACTATGAGAACCAAGGGATTCTCCCACGGACATGTACCTATGACAGCATTAGAGATGCAAGGGAAGGGGAAGAGGTCATATGCATTCTCAGAAGATTTTGAAGATAAATCAGCTTGAAGACATTGACCTCATGATGCGAAGACATTCACTTATATGTTGTGAGTTGGTTCCAAATTTGTACGAATCCGTGAATAAGTACAAGTGAGGAATCAAACTAGATATGAAATTTAAGTGAATTGACTAGGAAGTATGAGATGCAGACATAATAGATCTAACACTGTGTAGGCAGAAACCACTTTTAGTAAATAGGATGAATCATGAAGATCAAAAAGGTGGTAAAAATAGAGTTATAATTACCGCACGAAGAACTGCTAGATGAGATGAATAGGAGACCGAGCAGTTCAGTCCACCGTGCCCTAACTTGGCGACGGAGGACACCTACGGTGACGACGGAGAGGACGATGTCCGCGGCCGGCGTGAGGACGGTGTTGGAGAAGTCGCGGCAGCTAAGCGCTTCGTCGCCGGCGTCGTCGAGAGCTAGCGGTGGCGCTAGGGTTTTGACGAGGTGGAGAGGTGGAAGAAGGATTTCTTTACAGCAGGGGACAAGTATTTATAAGTAGGTGTGCGGCAGCTGGTGCCCCTAGCGGTTCACTTCTGAGGGGCACGTGGCAAGCATGCAACATACTCAGAGTTGTCCCACGTTCCCACGCCCGCCAGGCATGTGGGATGGTTGTTCCAGCTTCTCCGGATTTCAACAATAAAGATGAGTTATTTAAAACAGACTTAATGTTTGTCTCTGTGCCTTCTGCTGACTAGGACGCAGAGAAGACATTCGACAGTTTCAATATAATGCATATGATTTGGACAGATAGAGTTTGAGATTGAAAGCATAGAGAGGTTAGGGTCCGATCACATTCACTTAGATCAAAAGATTCAACTAGAAGACATAGCTATAAGTGAATGCTGTAGAGGACAGAACACTAGTATATATATTTATCAGAAGGCAATCAAATCATCATAGTGAAGAAAATCATGAAGATAAATTGAAACTGAAAACAAACCAAATGCGAAGTCATTGCCAAAATAACGCCATGAGTGAAACACTTCAAACAGAGAAATTTGGTGGTGGCGTTACCCACCGTATAGGAAGTATTAGACCCAGACACGGCGCACAATTATCGTGGCGCTCCAAAGTCAAATTCCATGTTAATGTCAGAGTGTAAGTCTTCATTGATTGAAGATATACATTACTTCGTGTGTTGCACATCTAAGTCATCAACATGCATAAGTGTTAGGATGTGTGCCTGATCACAGGACATTAGAGGATTCCAAGATATTTAGCTCACACCGTAACTTGCAAAACCTTTTCTCATCCAAGGGCTTTGTGAAGATATCTGCCAGTTGCTCTTCAGTGTTGACATGAATGATGTCGATATCTTTCTTCATGACATGATCTCTGAGAAAGTGATGACGAATTTCAATGTGCTTTGTCTTCGAGTGCTGGACTGGATTGTTGGCTATCTTGATGGCACTTTCGTTGTCATAGAAGAGAGGTACTTGTTTCAGATTGATGCCATAGTCCTTGAGAGTTTGCTTCATCCATAGAAGCTGAGCACAACAAGATCCAGCAGCAATGTATTCAGATTCAGCAGTTGAGAGTGATACACAGTTCTGCTTCTTTGAAGACCTACAGACAAGTGATCGACCTAAAAAGTGACATGTGCCTGATGTAGACTTGTGATCCACCTTGTCACCAGCATAATCAGCATCCGAGAATCCAACCAAATCAAATTTTGAGCCCTTTGGATACCATAATCCGAGTGTTGGGGTGTAAGCCAAATATCAAAGAATTCGCTTCACAGCTAAGTGATGCGATTCCTTTGGTGCCGCTTGGAATTGAGCACACATGCAAACACTAAGCATAATATCCGGCCTAGATGCACATAGATAAAGTAAAGAACCAATCATGAAGCAGTATACCTTTTGATCGAACTCTTTACCATTGTCGTCGGGACCAAGATGGTGTTTGGCTGGCATTGGCGTCGTGTAACCTTTGCAGTCTTCCATTCCAAACTTCTTCAGACAATCTTTGAGGTATTTTTCTTGAGATATGAAGATGTCATTCCTTTGCTGACGAATTTGAAGACCAAGGAAGAACTTCAGCTCACCCATCATGGACATCTGATATTGCTCTTGCATCATGTATCCAAACTCATCACTATACTTCTGGTTGGTGCAGCCGAAGATAATGTCATCCACATATATTTGGCACACAAACAGTTCACCATCATATGTCTTCGTGAAGAGTGCGGGATCAAGGGATCCAGGTTTGAAGCCTTTGCTCTTCAGGAAGTCTTTGATCGTATCATACCATGCGCGAGGAGCTTGTTTGAGGCCATACAGTGCTTTGTTTAGCTTGTACACCATATCAGGATGTTTTGGATCTTCAAAGCCAGGTGGTTGAGAGACATACACTTCTTCTTCAATCTTGCCGTTGAGAAATGAACTCTTCACATCCATTTGATATAGCAAGATGTTGTGATGGTTAGCGTAGGCCAGCAGTATGCGAATAGCTTCAAGCCTAGCCACAGGAGCAAATGTTTCATCGAAGTCAATTCCTTCTACTTGAGTATATCCTTGAGCCACAAGACGTGCTTTGTTTCTGACGACTTGACCATGCTCATCTTGCTTGTTTCGATATATCCATTTTGTGCCAATAATGTTATGCTTGCGAGGGTCAGGTCACTTGACAAGTTCCCAAACATTGTTCAGCTTGAACTGTTGAAGTTCTTCTTGCATAGCTTGAATCCATTCAGGTTCCATAAAGGCTTCAACAACTTTCTTGGGTTCTGATATTGACAAAAATGAAACGTGCCCACAAAAGTTTGCTAACTGTGTTGCTCTTGAGCGAGTAAGTGGACCAAGTGCATTGATGCTGTCAATTATCTTCTCAATTTGTACTTCATTTGCAACATGAGGATGAACAGGACGAAGACTTTGCTCTTGCTGATCATTGTCATCATTGGGAGGATTGTCTTCTGTCTGAGCATAGTCTTCAGGTTGGTTAGGTGCAGAAAGGATAAGTTCCTCTTCAGGCTGTGCTTCAGAAGGCATGATTTCACCAGTTCCCATCAGCTTGATAGATTCGCTGGGAGGAGCTTCATCTAGTGTACTTGGCAGGAGTTCTCTTTGTGAACCATTTGTTTCATCAAATCGCACATCCACAGTTTTGACGATTTTGTAGAGATAGAGGTTGAAGACTCTGTAGGAGTGCGAGTCCTTTCCATAGCCAAGCATGAAGCCTTCGTGAGCTTTAGGTGCAAATTTTGACTTGTGATGGGGATCCTTGATCCAGCACCTAGCTCCAAATACTCTGAAGTAACTGACATTTGGCTTCTTGCCCATTAGGAGCTCATAGGATGTTTTGTTCAGAAGCTTATGGATGTAAACATGGTTGATGATGTGACATGCTGTATCAATAGCTTCAGGCCAGAACTTTCTTGGTGTCTTGTACTCATCGAGCATTGTTCGAGCCATCTCAATGAGAGTTCTGTTCTTGCGCTCAACGATGCCATTTTGCTGAGGTGTGTATGGAGCAGAGAACTCATGAGTGATTCCCATTGTATCCAGATAAAGATCAAGTCTGGTGTTCTTGAATTCAGTGCCATTGTCACTTCTGATATGCTTGATCTTCATGCCATAATTGTTCATTGCTCGATTGGTGAAGCGTCTGAAGACATCTTGCACTTTAGTCTTGTAGAGAATTATATGCACCCATGTGTATCTTGAGTAGTCATCAACAATGATGAAGCCATAGAGACAAGCAGTTGTTGTGAGGGTGGAGTAGTGAGTAGGTCCAAATAAGTCCATGTGTAGCAGCTCAAAGGGTTGAGATGTTGTCATGATTGTCTTCGAGGGATGCTTTGCCCTAGTCATCTTTCCAGCTTCGCAGGCACCACATAAATGATCCTTCTTGAACTTGACATCCTCGATGCCTATGACATGCTTCTTCTTGACGAGTGAGTGTAAGTTTCTCATGCCAGCATGCCCCAGTCTTCGATGCCAGAGCCAGCATTCTGAAGCTTTTGTGAGAAGACATACGGCAAGCTGTGGACCTGCTGAGAAATCTACCATGTATAGATCATCTTTTCGATACCCTTCAAAGACTAGAGACTTGTCAGATTCCATTAGTACAAGGCAGCGATATTTTCCGAATAGCACAATCATGTTCAAGTCACAAAGCATTGAGACAGACATTAAGTTGAAACCAAGGGATTCAACAAGCATCACTTTATCCATTTGTTGATCCTTTGAGATTGCAACTCTACCTAGACCCAATACCTTGCTTTTACCAGTGTCAGCAAATGTGATGTGACTCTTGTCGGATGGACGTAAGGTTGAGTCCATGAGAAGACTTCGATCACCAGTCATATGATTTCAGCATCCACTGTCCATAATCCATTCTGAAGCTTTTGGTGACATGCCCTACAGTGCAGTTAGGAGGATAGGCTTCACAAAAAGTGTTGTGAAGCATAGGCATTTGACACATACAAGGATTGTCACAGCTTAGATCAAAGTTAGGACACATAGTATGATTGGTAAGCGATTCAGATGTGAAGTATATAAAAAGACATTTTATCATGCGTCCTTAATGTGTTTTAGGTCCCCAGCAATAGCATCGGACGCCATTGATTTCAGGCTGGAGACCTTTCTCTGCAAAAGAAAGTTAATTCTTCTTCGCCACCCACATTTTCAGGGGTGGCTTAGAAGCAATGAGTCTAAGTGCAGCATCTGAGAACTTCGGCTTTGGAGCCCTAGCAAATAGCCTTGCAGGAGATGAATGATACTCATATGAATAAGCAGAAAAGTTCTTAGTTCTATGAACATAGCGGTTTGAAGACACATGCTCATATTCATGAGTCTGAGTATGATTTCCCTGCAAAACATTGGCGTTAGGGTGACTCAGGTGAGTCCTGTATCTGTATGAAGCCTTTGGGCCATATGAAGCCATAGGTCTGGGGTTTGTCTTCTTCCTTGGTGGTGTCATGACGACATTCACAGGAAAATTCTCAATGTACTGCTTAGGTACCCATATCTTCTTCATAGGTGGTCCATTCCTGCAGTTAGTACCAAATACCTGGCAAACACTTCACCATTCTGATTCTTGAACAGCTTATAGTTTGCATCAAAGGATTCATCAATGATAATAGGATTTGCACAGGTAAAGCCCAATAAAGTGGATGGATCTACTGAAGGTTCCTTTGCAGCAACCCATGTGGTTTTGGGGTACTGCTCAGGCTTCCAGTACGAGCCATCAAAATTCATTTTCCTCCCGAACCCAGCACCCTCTTTCCTAGGGTTTTGGTTCAGAATCTGCTTTTTGAGGACATCGCAAAGTGTCTGATGCCCTTTCAGACTTTTATACATCCCTGTTTCAAGCAACATCTTCAACCTAGCATTTTCATCAGCAATAGTAGTGGTATCCTCCGCAGAGGGGTTAGTAACCACATCAGTGGGTGAAGACAATGAAACAGTAGCAGCAGTGGAACATTCAGCAACAGATGTAGCGTTATCACGCTCAATGCATTTTAGACATGGTGGTTCAAATCCATCCTGAGCGGGACTGATCTGTTGAGCGCGAAGTGACTCATTCTCTTTTTGAAGGTCTTCATGAGCCGCTCTCAATTTCTCAAGCTCTTGCTTCCTCTAAAGATAATCATAGGAGAGCTTTTCATAAGTGGTTGAGAGCGTTTCATGACGACTTTCAAGCTCTTGGTACTTAGCATGAAGATTTTTTATATCTTCAACTAAGGACTGTGAATGTGTCATTTCCGCGTCCAACAGGTCATCGCTTTTGTCTAACAGTTTTTGAGTATGTTCCGTAGGCTTTTGTTGTTCAGTTGCAATTTTAGCAAGTGTTTTGTAGCTAGGTTTGGATTCACAATCAGAGTCATCTTCAGTTGATCTTTGAAAGTAAGCATCACGTGATTTTACCTTGGCACCACGTGCCATGAAGCAGTAGGTGGGAGTAGGATCGTCTTCATCATCAGCTTCAGCATTGGTGTGGAAGTCATTGTCTTCAGTGTTGAAGATGGACTTGGCCAACATAGGCTGTGGCTAGAGCCAGACTTGCAACACCAGGGTCTGACTCCTCTCCAGACTCCACCTCCACCTCCTCAGAAGCATACTCCTCTTCAGAATCCATTTCCTTGCCAACAAAAGCACGAGCCTTGCCTGATGAGCTCTTCTTATCAGATGAAGACCTTGATGAGGATTTGGAAGAAGACTTTGAAGATTTCTTTTTCTTCTTGTCATCTGAATCATATTCCTTGCTCTTCTTCTTCTTCTTCTTCTTCTTCTTCTCATTGTCCCACTGTGGACACTCAGAGATATAGTGTCCGGGTTTCTTACACTTGTGACATGTTCTCTTCTTGTGGTCATGAGTGGAAGCTTCATCATTTCTTGAGCTGGATCATGAAGACTTTCTGAAGCCTTTCTTCTTGGTGAACTTCTGGAACTTTTTCACAAGCATAGCAAGTTCCTTTCCAATATCTTCAGGATCATCAGAACTGCAGTCAGATTCTTCTTCAGATGAGGAAATAACTTTTGCCTTCAAAGCGCGAGTTCGGCCATAGTTTGGACCATAGATATCTCTTTTCTCAGAAAGCTGGAACTCATGTGTGTTGAGCCTCTCAAGTATATCAGAGGGATCGAGTGTCCTGAAGTCAGGACGTTCTTGTATCATGAGAGCAAGGGTGTCAAAGGAGCTGTCAAGTGATCTCAGTAGTGTCTTGACGATTTCATGCTTGGTAATCTTAGTTGCGCCAAGAGCTTGAAGCTCATTTGTGATCTCAGCGAGGCGATCGAACGTGAGCTGGACACTTTCATTGTCGTTTCTCTTGAAGCGGTTGAAGAGGTTGCGAAGAACACTGATCCTTTGATCTCTCTAGGTTGAGACGCCTTCGTTGACCTTGGATAGCCAGTCCCAGACTAGCTTCGCCGTTTCCAGAGCACTCACACGACCATGCTGTCCTTTGGTCAGATGACCACAGATGATGTTCTTTGCAGTAGAGTCCAGTTGAATGAACTTCTTGACATCAGTAGGGGTGACACCTTCACCAGTTTTGGGAACGCCGTTCTTTACGACATACCAGAGGTCGACATCAATGGCTTCAAGATGCATACGCATCTTATTCTTCCAGTAGGGATATTCTGTTCCATCGACACGGAGCAAGCAGCGGAGACTTTGATTATCCCTGCAGTCGACATAGCTAAAACTCTAGGTGGTTAAACCGAATCACACAGAACAAGGGAGTACCTTGCTCTGATACCAATTGAAAGTGCTAGTATCGACTAGAGGGGGGGGGGGTGAATAGGCGATTTTTAGGAAAGTCTTCAAAACATGATAGTTTCAAAGACAAACAGTAGAAATGACCTAATTGATATGCAGCGGAAGATAAACTACAATAAGCAAACCATAGTCAAGTATGCAATGATGTGAAAGTACAGGACTAATAGCAGCTAAGTAGTAAGGATCAGGATGGAAGATAATACGAAGCCAATCAACAGTAGTAGTCAAGCAATGAAGTCAAACAGATACAACAGATAGACAATGACTTCACGAAGACAAACTTAAGTAAAGAAAGGGAGAGGATAGAACCAGTCACTTGTTGAAGACACAGGATTTGTTGGACCAGTTCCAGTTGCTGTGACAACTGTATGTCTGGTTAGGGAGGCTGAGATTTAACTCAGAAGACCGTGTCTTCACCTTATTCCCCTTGAGCTAAGGACACACAGTCCTCGCCCAATCACTCTGGTAAGTCTTCAAGGTAGACTTCCGAACCTTCACAGACTTCGTTCACCGGCAATCCACAATGACTCTTGGATGCTCAGAACGCGACACCTAACCGGCTGGAGGATTCACAGTCCTCAAGTGTAATAAGTCTTCAGGTCACACAGACAGAAAGACTTCAGTGATGCCTAACACTCTTTGGCTCTGGGTATTTGGGCTTGGTCCTCGCAAGGATTTCTCTCTCTCAAAGGCTTCGAGGTGGGTTGCTCTCAAACGACAAAAGCCGTGCACTAACTTTGAGCAGCCACCAATTTATGGTGTAGGGGGTGGGCTATTTATAGCCACTGGGCAACCCAACCTGATATGTCCGAAATGACCCTGGGTCACTAAGGAACTGACACGTGTTCCAATGGTCATATTTCAAACACACACGACAACTTTACTTGGGCTACAAGCAAAGCTGACTCATCCAACTCTGGATAAGATTTGCTCTCATTGTCTTCGCTCGAAGACATAGGATTTGGGTTGAGCATCACTTCGGTCATTCTGACTTAGTTCACTTGGACCCCACTTAACAGTACGGTGGTTCCTATGACTCAACAAAGAAGAAAAGGAAACAGCGAAACAACATAGTCTTCGCGCTCCATAGTCTTCACTCAATGTCTTCTCATGTCATAGTCTTCAATATGAATATCTTCACATACCACCATTGTCTTCAATGTCTTCATACATTTATAGGGGTCATCTCTGGTAGGTAAACCGAATCAATGAGGGACACTACCTGCGTTATCCTGCAATTCTCACAAACGCATTAGTCCCTCAACCAACTTTATCGTCAATACTCCAAAACCAACTAGGGGTGGCACTAGATGCACTTACAGATATCTCATGCTTCACTTATATTATTTTGAGAGTCTTTTAGAATAGCATGGTAATTTGCTTTGGTTAAAAATTTAGTCCTAATATGATGAGCATCCAAGATAGGTATAATAAAAACTATCATATAAAGTGCATTGAATACTATGAGAAGTTTGATACTTGATGATTGTTTTGAGATATGAGGATGGTAATATTAGGGTCATGCTAGTTGAGTAGTTGTGAATTTGAGGAATACTTGTGTTAAAAGTTTGTGATTCCCGTAGCATGCACGTATGGTGAACCGTTATGTGATGAAGTTGGAGCATGATTTATTTATTGATTGTTTTCCTTATGTGTGGAGGTCGGGATCGCGCGATGATTAACTCTTACCAACCCTTCCCCTAGGAGCATGCATGTAGTACTTTGTTTTGATAAATTGTAGATTTTTGCAATAAGTATGTGAGTTCTTCATGACTAATGTTGAGTCCATGGATTATACGCACTCTCACCCTTCCACCATTGCTAGCCTCTCTTGTGCCGCGCAACTTTCGCTGGTATCATACACCCACCATATACCTTCCTCAAAACAGCCACCATACCTACCTATTATGGCATTTCCATAGCGATTCCGAGATATATTGCCATGCAACTTTCCACTGCTATGTTTATTATGACATGCTCCATCATTGTCATATTGCTTTGCATGATCATGTAGTTGACATCGTATTTGTGGCAAAGCCACCATTCATAATTCTTTCATACATGTCACTCTTGATTCATTGCATATCCTGGTACACCGCGGGAGGCATCCACATAGAGTCATATTTTGTTCTAAGATTCTTGAGTTGTAAGTAGATAAAAGTGTGATGATCTTCATTATTAGAGCATTGTCCCATGTGAGGAAAGGATGATGGAAGCAGTGATTCCCTCACAAGTTGGGATGAGTCTCTGGACTTTATGAAAAATAAAAGAGGCCAAAGAAGCCCAAATAAAAAAAATAGGCCAAAGAAGCCCACCCAAAAAAAGAAAAAGAAAAAAAATGAGAGAAAAAGAGAGAAGGGACAATGTTACTATCATTTTACCACACTTGTGCTTCAAAGTAGCACCATGATCTTCATGATAGAGAGTCTCCTATGTTGTCACCTTCATATGCTAGTGGGAATTTTTCATTATAGAACTTGGCTTGTATATTCCAATGATGGGATTCCTCAAATCGCCCTAGGTCTTCGTGAGCAAGCAAGTTGGATGCACACCCACTTAGTTTCTTTTGATGAGCTTTCATACACTTATAGCTCTAGTGCATCCGTTGCATGGCAATCCCTACTCACTCACATTGATATCTATTAATGGGCATCTCTATAGCCCGTTGATATGCCTAGTTGATGTGAGACTATCTTCTCCTTTTTTTGTCTCCTCCACAATCACAATCCTATTCCACCTATAGTGCTTTGTCCATGGCTCATGCTCATGTATTGCGTGAAGATTGAAAAAGTTTGAGAATACTAAAGTATGAAACAATTGCTTGGCTAAAACCGGGATTGTGCATGATTTAAATATTTTGTGTGATGAAGATAGAGCATAGCCAGACTATATGATTTTGTAGGGATAACTTTCTTTGGCCATGTTATTTTGAGAAGACATGATTACTTTGTTAGTATGCTTGAAGTATTATTACTCTTATGTCAATATTAAAATTTTGTCTTGAATCTTTCAGATCTGAACATTCATGCCACAATAAAGAAAATTACATTGAGAATTATGCTAGGTAGCATTCCACATCAAAAATTATATTTTTATCATTTACCTACTCAAGGACGAGCAGGAATTAAGCTTGGGGATGTTTGATACGTCTCCAGCGTATCTATAATTTTTTATTGTTCCATGCTATTATATTATCTGTTTTGGATGTTTAATGGGCTTTATTATACACCTTTATATTATTTTGGGACTAACCTATTAACCGGAGGCCCAATCCAAATTGCTGTTTTTTTTTGCCTATTTTAGTGTTTTGCAAAAAAAGAATACCAAATGGAGTCCAAACGGAATGAAACCTTCAGGAGAATCGTTTTTTGAACAGATGCAATCCAGGAGATTTGGAGTGGACGTCAAGGAAGCAACGAGGCAGGGAGGCATGCCCCCACCCTCGTGGGCCCCTCGTGGCTCCCCTGACCGACTTCTTTTGCCTATATATACTCATATACCCTGAAAACATCCAGGAGCACCACGCAACCCTATTTCCACCGCCGCAACCTTTTGTGCCCGTGAGATCCCATCTTGGGGCCTTTTCTGGCGCTCCGTCGGAGGGGGGAATCAATCATGGAGGGCTTCTACATCAACACCATAGCCTCTCCAATGAAGTGTGAGTAGTTTCCCTCAGACCTTCGGGTCCATAGTTATTAGCTAGATGGCTTCTTCTCTCTCTTTGGATATCAATACAAAGTTCTCCTCGATCTTCTTGGAGATCTATTCGATGTAATTCTTTTTGCGGTGTGTTTGTCAAGATCCGATGAATTGTGGGTTTATGATCAAGATTATCTATGAAAAATATTTGAATCTTCTCTGAATTATTTTACGTATGATTTGTTATCTTTGCAAGTCTCTTCGAATTATCAGTTTGGTTTGGCCTACTAGATTGATCTTTCTTGCAATGGGAGAAGTGCTTAGCTTTGGGTTCAATCTTGCGGTGTCCTTTCCCAGTGACAGCAGGGGCAGCAAGGCACGTATTGTATTGTTGCCATCGAGGATAAAAAGATGGGGTTTATATCATATTGCTTGAGTTTATCCCTCTACATCATGTCATCTTGCCTAATGCGTTACTCTGTTCTTATGAACTTAATACTCTAGATGCATGCTGGATAGCGGTCGATGTGTGGAGTAATAGTAGTAGATGCAGAATCGTTTCGATCTACTTGTCGCGGACGTGATGCCTATATACATGATCATGCCTAGATGTTCTCATAACTATGCACTTTTTTATCAATTACTCGACAGTAATTTGTTCACCCACCATAATACTTATGCTATCATGAGAGAAGCCACTACTGAAACCTATGGCCCCCGGGTCTATTTTCCATCATATAAGTTTCCGATCTATTTTATTTTGCAATCTTTACTTTCCAATCTATGTCATAAAAATACCAAAAATATTTATCTTATTATCTCTATCAGATCTCACTTTTGCAAGTGGTCGTGAAGGGATTGACAACCCCTTTATCGCGTTGGTTGCAAGGTTCTTATTTGTTTGTGCAGGTACGAGGAATTTGAGTGTAGCCTCCCACTTGATTGATACCTTGGTTCTCAAAAACTGAGGGAAATACTTACGATACTTTGCTACATCACCCTTTCCTCTTCAAGAGAAAACCAATGCATGCTCAAGAGGTAGCAGTAGCAACAAAGGAAGCCGTGACAGCGTAGAAAGCTGCGTCCATTGCCTCGTCCTCGGCCAAGTGGCCCAGGACTCCATCTCCTCCTCCTCCCTTTGCGGACACCGTCCCGGCGGCTGATTTCGACCTCGGGTCCTTTATCCCAAAGAGGAAGAGGAGGCCAGAAGGGGAAGATGAGTAAGCATCTTGCCCCCTTATTCATTCCCTGATCCTCCATTTAGGTTATTTTATCCTGACTCAATCTTGTCTTCACAGTGATATGGTGTAAGTGCATCTAGTGCCCCTTAGTGATTTTGGTGTATTGAAGACTTATAGGTTAAGGGACTAATATGTTTGTGAGTGTACACAGGCTCTATAAGTCCATGATGAGTTTGATATTTATGGTGAAAGTGGACCCCTAAAAATGTATGTCTTCAGCTGAAGACTTTGGTTCTCCTGAAGATTTTGAAAGTGAAGAAATTGGTGTGACCTTGAAGACTTGGATATTCATGTGAGGATTATGAAGCATGAAGACTTTTGTTTTCGTAGTTTCATTTTATCTTTCTTGAGTCATAGGAAACGCCATACTGTTAAAGGGGGTCGAGGTAATACTAAGAGCATCTCCACTAGGGTCCCCAAGATGCCCCCCAAGCCACTTTTTGCATGCCGGCGGTTAAAAAATCTCCCAGCCACACCCCCATAGCCTTGATTTGCGGCGGATTTGGGCAAAGTTAGTGCCAGCGCTCTCAACCGGAACCCGGCGTGCTGGGGGCTAGCTGGGAACACCAACGCTAGCTTTTGCATGCAAAAGGCCCACCCTCAGCCTCCTACCTCCCTCTCTCCTCTCTTTTCATCTGGCCCCTACCCACATGCCCTCACCCTATCTCCTCTCCCATGCCTCTCTCTCTCTCTCTCGCGCGTCGACGAGGCCCCGACCCGGCCGCCCAAGCCGCCACTGTGCTCCGGCACGCCTCGCCGCGCCTGCCCGCATCCTCTCAGCGCCGCCGCCGCCCCCCAGCCTGCCTTCGCTGGCGTCCGCCACCTCCCTACACCATGGCCTAATCTCCGGCCGTCGCGCCTGCGCTGCTCCTTTGCACCGTGCCCGATGCGGCCAGCACACGCCGCGCCCCTGCAACTCGCTCGCCGGCCGTGGCCCGCAATTGCCTCACGTCGGCGTATCCTGCCCGCTCCGGCCGCTCGCCCCATGCGCGCCCGTGTGCTTCCCTCGTCGCATGCTCACCACTCGTCGCACAACTCCAAGGCCGGGCGAGCTCGTGGCCGTAGCCAGGGAGGACGGGCGAGCACGCGGACGCCGGCTGGCAAGGGAGCGGATGGTGTCGGCGCTCTAGGAACGGGGGTCCCCAGACTTGCCTGCCTGCGGCCTGCAGCGTGGCTCAAGTGGGGGCCCAACGCAGCCCAGCTTCATCAGCTCAAGCTCAAGACCCTCGCGAGGGGCCAAGCCTCACGGCGCGGATGACAGGAAGCTTCCTTAGGAGCAGCCTCCTCAGGCAGGCTCGCGAGGAGGCGGAGAGATCAAGGCAGGGCACCTCCCGAGGAGCCCGTGATGCAAGCCATGATGATCGAGACCAGGCGGGCGCCGGCCTGTGCAGTGTGCTTGTTTCCCCTTCGGTGCAAAGGGGGCAAGCATAGGCCAAGGCATCAGGCAAAGGTTACCGTTTCGGTGCAACAAGACCAAGACCAGTAGAATGGCAGGATGGAGGTCATCGTGGAGCCCAGGGCGGCGTCATCGTTAGAGCCTTTGGCAGCCGACGATCAACTTTAGTCAGGATAAGTGTACCAGCTGTTCCCCTTCAAAATGGCCAATTGTTGGCACCCTTCCCACTCATTATTTGGGAAGAGGCCCAGGGCCTCCCCCTATAAATAGGACTAGCCACCACAGAGTAGAGGTATCGAGGATCTATCTCAAGAAGACGCATAGACTAGGGAGAGGCGACTGAACTCACCCAAGCAGTTCATCGCACCAGCTCAAGAATAGCCCCTCGCGAGGCTGTTCTCCCTTTGTACTGTTCATCATCAGCCCCTGAGGCAATCGACCACACCACACACTGGAGTAGTGTATTACACCATAATGGTGGCCTGAACCAGTATAAATCTCGTGTCCTTTGTGTGTTCTTCTTTCTAGCCTAGATCCTTTGCGAGACTTCGACACGTGAGCTGGTAGGGGAAAGATCTTCGTGCGCACCCCAGAGTTCAAACCTCAAGGGTCTGCCGGAACCCGAAATCCGACAGACGGGATGGCGTGGGCATGGCTGGGCGGAGCGGCGTGGGCGCGGCCTTGGAGTGGGGACTTGCCGGTCGCCGCAAGAAAGCTAATATCCGGAAACAAAACGTGTTGAAGGTTTCAATCCAATCAAAGTTACGGATCTCCGGGAATATAAGAAACGGTGAAAGGGCAGAATCTGGAATGCATAAACAGAGAGAGATAGAGAGACAGATCCAATCTTGGAGGGACTCTCGCCCCTCCCACGCCATGGAGACCATGGACCAGAGGGGAAACCCTTCTCCCATCTAGGGAGAAGGTCAAGGAATAAGAAGAAGAAGGGGGGCTCTCTCCCCCTCGCTTCTGGTGGCGCCGGAGTTCCACCGGGGCCATCATCATCACCGTGATCTACACCAACACCTCCGTCATCTTCCCCAACATCGTCATCACCTTCCCCCATCTATATTCAGTGGTCCACTCTCCCGCAACCCGCTGTACCCTCTACTTGAACATGGTGCTTTATGCTTCATATTATTATCCAATGATGTGTTGCCATCCTATGATGTCTGAGTAGATTGTCGTTGTCCTATCGGTAATTGGTGAATTGCTATGATTAGTTTAATTTGCTTGTGGTTATGTTGCTGTCCTTTGGTGCCCAGCATATGAGCGTGCGCGTGGATCACACCATAGGGTTTTATGTTTATAGGACTATGTATTGGAGGGAAAGAGTGACAGAAGCTTCAACCTAGCATAGAAATTGATGCATACGGGATTGAAGGGGGACCAATATATCTTAATGCTATGGTTGGGTATTACCTTAATGAACGTTAGTAGTTGCGGATGCTTCCTAATAGTTCCAATCATAAGTGCATAGTATTCCAAGTCAGGGATGACATGCTAGCAGTGGCCTCTCCCACATAAAACTTGCTATCGGTCTAGTAAAAAGTAGTCAATTGCTTAGGGACAATTTCGCAACTCCTACCACCACTTTTCCACACTCGCTATACTAACTTCATTGCTTCTTTATCTAAACAGCCCCTAGTTTATATTTACGTGCTCTTTATATTCTTGCAATTCTATCCAACAACACCTACAAAGTACTTCTAGTTTTATACTTGTTTTAGGTAAAGCGAACGTTAAGCGTGTGTAGAGTTGTATCGGTGGTCGATAGAACTTGAGGGAATATTTGTTCTACCTTTAGCTCCTCGTTGGGTTTGACACTCTTACTTATCGAAAGAGGCTACAATTGATCCCCTATACTTGTGTGTTATCACAATTGCGGTAGGGTTCCTTCGTGTGCAGGTTTTCCATACAAGAACTGAATCCATTCGAGGAAAATAACCTTACAAAACGGAAATCACTCAAGGTTTGGCGTGACTTAGCTTTTCGTTGTTGCGTGGATCGTCGTCGAGGCTATAGACAACACCACTCGCCTGGTTGCTGGTACCAGAATGATGTGGATGGTCTTGATTTCCTCCGCCACCAGCATCTACCCCATCGCCTGTTCGCGCTGGCATGGGCAGACCGGCTCCAGACGAACCGATCGCCGTGATCTTCTTCTTCAGAGTCATGGCGATGAAGAAACCAACATACTAACTACTAGACCAGATTTGCACAACTTCTGACCCCCTACTTAGCGCGCCAAAGATGTCGGGGAAACGACACCTATGGGATCACGAGGATCCCTTCTACAGTTGGCAGGGAGAGAGTTGCACAAAGAGCGGGTCTGGTGATCAGCACGAGGGATTTTTACCCAGGTTCGGGCCGCTGAGGAGTGTAAAACCCTAGTCCTGCTTTGGGTGTATATTTTGTGTTCTTGAGTTCTTAGACTAGCTGCTATGCATGCCCAGTCCAAAAATTCTGAATCCTTCTCCAGTATACCTTGGGCCTCCTTTTTATATGTCAAAGGGGTCCCCACATTGGCACACAGGAGGTGTAAAGTAGCTACAATGTACAAGCTTATCGCTGACGTTATAGGAAAAATGCATTAAATGCGCTGCTTACATGCCCTCCAACTTTATCGGGGACGGTAATAGAACCCATCCCGTCCGTCGCTGCCTCATCCTACCTTGACACGCGTCCAAGCTGACGAGGCATGCAGCACCAGGATGGCTAGCCGATGTGCTGGCGCGGTGGCAGGGCCTTCATGAAGATGTGCATGCCACCACACAAGTGCTTGCTTAGTTGGCAGGCTGGTCGCCGCACTGGAACGACTGTGAGGCGCGGAACCTTGTCGGGCACGGGCCCAGCCGTGGCCTCGTAATTGTCCCCAGCAAGGGTCTTGCCGGGGCCACGCAGTCGTCCTCGACAAGGACCTTGCTGGGGGTCTTCTCCCTCTGGTCTCCATGTGGGCCTGCATGCCACCGGTCTTCACAAAGATTTGCATGCTACTATGCACGCACCCTCGACTCCTGGCCTTGACATTGTCGATGGTGTCAGAGCTCTCATCTTCAAGGGTGGTGGCCTTTCTAGTGCTTCGCAAGCCGCCCTGGCAAGGCTCTCACCGGGGCTACGTAGGCCACCCCGGCAAGGGTGTTGCCGACGGAAGTCTAGCTTGTCTTTCTTCTCTTTATTCATTGGCTTGAATGCTGTCGTGGTAGTCTTGTCCCTTACCTTTTACTGCCCCGCCAAGCCTTGCCGCAGGTATGGCTACGACTGCCCGTGCACAAGTAAGGGTACAGAAGGGCCCATACTTATGTACACTGACACTTTTGTTATTTTCTAACTTGCTTCTTTTATTTGTACAGACTATAAAAACCTATATCTACTATTCATACTACACTTGTATCACCATCTCTTCGCCGAACTAGTGCGCCTATACAAATCAACCTTTGTATTGGGTGTGTTGGGGACACAAGAGATTTCTTGTATTTGATAGCAGGGTTGTTTGAGAGAGACCATCTTCATCCTACGCCTCCCACAAATTGATAGATCTTAGGTCATCCACTTGAGGGAAATTTGCTGCCGTCCTACAAAACTCTACGCTTGGAGGCCCAATCGAGTCTACAAGAATAAAAGTTGCGTAGTAGATATCAAGCTCTTTTTTGGCGCTGTTGCTGGGGAAGTGAGTGCTTGAAGGTATTGCTACTTGTGAGCTGTGTTGGGATTTCCTCAAAGAGGAGAGGATGATGCAGTACAGTAAAGATAAGTATTTTCCTCAGTTAAGAACCAAGGTTATAAATCCAGTAGGAGAACCACGCAAGACCTCGTGGACAACACCTACACACAAAAGAACAAATACTTGCACCCAGCGCAAACAAGGGGTTGTCAATCCCTTGGCAATTAATTGCAAGGATCAAGTCTGATAATGGTAGATAGATAAACAAAAGAACACAATAAAAATAATGGTAAATAAATTGCATCAAGGTATTTTTGGATTTTAATGTATGATAAAGATAGACCGGAGGCCATAGTTTTCAATAGAGGTTGTGGGAAAACATTACTGTTGGGCAATTGATAGAAAAGTGCATAGTTATGACGATATTCAAGGCAATGATCTTGCATATAGGCATCATGTCTGAGACAAGTATACCGACTCCTGCCTGCATCTACTACTATTACTCCACACATCGACCGCTATCCAGTATGCATCTAGAGTATTAAGTTCATAAAGAATGGAGTAACGCCTTAAGCAAGATGACATGATGTACACAAAGTAAACTCAATTAATAAGAATAAACCGCATCTTTTTATCCTTAATGGCAATGATACAAATACATGCCGTGTCCCTTTCTGTCACTGGGATTGAGCAACGCAAGATTGAACCCATCACAAAGCATCTCTCCGTTGCAAGATAAATCAATCTAGTTGACCAAACCAAATGGATAGATCAGAGAGAAATACAAAGCTATAACAATCATGCATAAAAGAGTTCAGAGAAGACTCAAATAATATTCATGAATAATCTAATCATAAACCCACAATTCATCGGATCCCAACAAACACATCACAAAAGAAGATTACATCCAATGGAACTCCAAGAACATCGAGGAGAACATTGTCTTGAACATCAAAGAGATATAAGAAGCCATCTAGCTACTAGCTATGGACCCATAAGTTTGTGGTAAACTACTCATGCATCATCCTAAGGGCAGCAAGGATGATGTAGAAGCCCTCCGTGATCAATTCCCCCTCCGGGAGAGTACTGGAGAAGGCCTCCAGATGGGACCTCGAAAGAATAGAAACCTGTGGCGGCGGAAAAAGTGTTTCGGGTGGCTCTCTGATGTACTGGGAATATTTGGGAATTTATAGAAGTGGAATTAGGACAAGAGGTGCCACCAGGGGCCCACAAGCCTAAGGGCGCCCGCTGGGGCACATCTAGCAGGCTTGTCGCTCCCTCGTGACTTTTCAGGTCTTCACCTGAAGTTTCTAGGTTCCCTTCTGGTCCAGAAAAAATTGACAAAAAGTTTTGTAGCGTTTGGACTCTGTTTGGTACTGATTTCCTGAAAAGCCAAAAACATGAATAAAAAGAACAACAACTGGCACTAGGCGCTAGGTTAATATGTTAGTCCCAAAAAATAATATATAATTGCATAATAAAAAATCATATATTAATTTTTGGATCTTGCATATATAATTGCATTATTGCTCCAACGTATCTTATTGTGATAATTATGAAACTAGATTTGGAGAGGTCATGACTTTATTTAATGATGATTCCACTATTTTGGAAGTGGTTTCAGTTGATTATGACAATAAAGATATGACATAATTCATATAACAAAACAACTGAGAACAGACAAACATGCAATTGTAATGTTGTGTAGACAAGTCCAACACGGAACTAGATTACAGATCAAGATCAAAGGAACATCACTCCTCTCTTTTAAACCTTGTAAGGTGCAATGATACGCTAAGACAATTGTGTATAAAATTGAAAAGAGTAATAGACATTGGCTGCAAACCGTGCAGTTCAATGCACAAGTCAGAGTAAGTAGTAGTTAAAAGGCATAAGGATTAAGGACTTTCAACAACAACTTTGACCGGTGTAGTCATGCCCTTCGTCTTGCTAGTGTGACAGTCCTTGAAGATTTCCACAACATTTGGTTCAGGTACTTTTTCGTCCTTGCGGTCTTTCCTCTGCATTTGGAACAAGTCAACATAGATCTGATAATACGACACAGCGAAAATGGTAAAACAACAGCTAATTACAAGAGCCTCGTAGTGTGCAATATATCTATGAGATCATGTCGTCTGTTGGAATTTCACTTTCGTACGGTTGGCCTTGTTGTTTGAGCAGTTTACCTACAAGAAGATGGATTTGTGAGGTACATGCGTAAATAGGAGTTGGACATGTGATCTGAAAGGTTGAACTCCTATTTATGCATGTGCCTCACAAATAACATACTTGATACTTAGGATCAGACAAGTGTTTAATGATGCCTCTCCAGTCTTCATCTGATATATTTTCCACTAGAGATGTTTGGGCAAGTTCACTATTACCCTTGCCTTCAAAGTGATTTTTCCTCAAGTTATACCGATATTGTCGCAGAGTAGACTTGAAACATGGGTGCATGCTCGTCTGGTTGCATCATCTTGGCTATCCAACTTGAACCTCATCTGTTGAAAATTACAGGAGTCTCATTACCAGCAACCTAGAAAGTATGGGACAAAGCAAGACGATATTACTAATTTCCATACATAACCATACTTACAGATAAATGGTCGAGGAAGGTGTTGAGCTGGGTTTCGTCTTTGTCATTCTTGTACTAAATCCATGTTGGGAGGATACGTGCATGCCACCTAACAGCAACTTCTGCCTCTGATACTAACTTGGCTGACTCTGTAGCATCACGTGGCCTTTTTAAACCCGCCTCAAAACGGATCTCCATTCTTCCTCCTCTAGATTTAGTTAACCTATCGAGCATTATCCCTGATGTCTGTTATCTCTTGCGCCTAGGTGCTAGTCCAACAATGAACATAGGTAGTGTTCCTGTACATCAAATTGTGAGACTACAAATAAAGAAGCATGCAATTGTAACTTGACTCCAGCAACTACCTTCTTGCTATTGAAGCTCACAAGGTTCATCTGATCTTGCCAACTCATATTGTGTCAAGAGTGCTTCGGAACTAGTGTCATGTGGCAAGGAGCTTGGTAACTTAACGCTAGCTGAGTTAACGAACGAGTAACTCGTGCAGCTGAAGGTGTTGCAACAACTAGGGCTATCGCTGCTTGTTTGGTGGAAGCTATCAGTTTGTGTTTGGATTATTTTGCAGCTGGTGTAGCACGGGATACCATGTTTGTACAATTTTTAGGTGGACTTTGACCTTCTATTGCACCATCAGTACTAGCAGAATTTGCATAATTCTTCCGCTTCCGTTTCTGTGCGTCCCGAGTAGTAACACCATCCCTGCCATTCTGTGTTCCTTCCTCTTTCTCTATGCCATGTCAAGTCAAGCCGACAAAAAAGGGAATAAAATTTTTAGTTCTTCTGAACAAGTTGATGCGTGATATAGACGAACTGAAGTTTGATGTTAGACAACCGCATGATAGGAGGATGTAATATGTACAAAAAACAGGATGGCATGAGATAATCAGAACTATGATGTGTAAACTAAGCAGAAGGCATTTCAATAATTTAGAAGCAATGCAATGGAAGGTAGACACCATATGAAAGATGCTACAAATATCGCTCTGCCAAGTTAACAGTGTCTCGTCATAATTGGCATTTAAACAAATGTGAAGCAATAGAAGAAATAAATCATATGCAAGATGAAAACAACATCACACTACCAAGTAAGGTCTCTTGTCATTAGTGCCATTGCATATTCACAGTGTTGCATATTCACAGCTATGATGTGTAAACAAAGCTGAAGGCATCTCAACAAATTAGAAGCAATGAAAGCTAGACACATATGTAAGATGCAACGAATATCACTCTACCAAGTTAAAACTGTCTCGTCATTAGTGCCATTTCAACAAATTAGTAGTACAAGCTAGAAAATAATGCGAGATGTAAACTATTTCAGACTCCCAAGTTAAACGTGTCTTGTGAGAAGTGATTGTTGCGGGTTACACAACAGTAGTACTTTGATGTAAGAACATGGTGTGATAGATAGATATTGTATGTTCTAGAAACAGGAACAAGTGTCTTATTCACAAGTATAATGTGTAAAGTAAGCAGATGGAATTCAACAAAATTAGAAGAAATACAAGCTAGACATCATATATAACATGCAACCACATATAACAGTGCCAAGTTAGAGGGAGCACCTGTGATGGTCGACTAGGGGAGACGTGATCATCATCAACACAACTATGTTGAGTGTCTATGCATGTGTTGTGTTGCAAATCTTGTTGGGGGGATGGCGGAGTAGAATCTGTAGAGGCCCTCCGTTTCACTTATTTGGAAGGAGCACATTTATCCACTGCCTTGGTAATTTCCTTCTGCTTTATTGATTTTGCATTGTCAAGTAAAACCGACAAGAAAAAGCAATAAAATTCACTCTTCAAAACTCATTCATGCATGATACTAACAACCACTACCTTGATGTAAGGCAAACACATGATACGAGGATGGAATATGTATGAAAAACAAGACGGCATGGCATATTCACAACTATTTGTGTAAACTAAGCAGAAGTAATTTAATCAAATTATACAAGCTAGACAACGTATGCAACATGCAAGACCAGATCACACTGCCAAGCTAGAGAAAGCACCTGGGATGCCGGTTTCGTCGGAAGAGCGCCATCAGTCCCTGCCTCAATTTTTTCCTTCCTCATACTTAATTTTATTGCCTTTTCAAGTCAAACGCATAAGAAAAATGAATAAAATTCGCTTTTCAGAACTCATTGATGCAGGATGCTGACGAGCACTACTTTAATGCAAGGCGACTACATGATAGGACGATTGAATGTGTAAGAAAAAAGGACAACATTGCATATTCACAACTATAATGTGTAAACTAAGCAGAAGGCATTTCAACAAATTAGAAGCAATTAAAGCTAGATACCATATGAAAGATGGAACGCATATCACTCTACCAAGTTAAAACTATCGTGTCATAAGTGTCATTTCAACAAATTAGAAGTAGTACAAGCTAGAAAAGAATGCGAGATGTAACCTATATCACACTCCCAAGTTAAACGTGTCTTATGATAAGTGATTGTTGCAGGTTACACAACAGTAGTACTTTGATGTAAGAACATGGTGTGATAGACAGATATTGTATATGTTCTAGAAATAGGAACACATGTCTTATTCACAAGTATAATGTGTAAAGTAAGAAGATGGAATTCAACAAAATTAGAAGCAATACAAGCTAGACATCATACATAACATGCAACCACATATAACAGTGCCAAGTTAGAGGGAACACATGTGATGGTAGACTAGGGAGACGTGCTCATCATCACCACATCTATGTTGAGTGTCTATGCATGTGTTGTCTTGCAAATCTTCTTGGGGGGATGCCGGAGTAGAATCTGTAGAGGCCCTCCGTATCAGTTGTTTGGGAGGAGCACCTTTATCCACTGCCTTGCTAATTTCCTTCCGCTTTATTGATTTTGCATTGAAATAAAATTCACTCTTCAGAACTCATTCATGCATGATACTGACAATCACTACTTTGATGTAACACAAACACATGATACTAGGATGGAATATGTACAAAAAACAGGACAACATGGCATATTCACAACTATTTGTGTTAACTAAGCAGAAGCCATTTCAACAAATTAGAAGCAATGCAAGCTAGACACCACATATGTAACCAATATGACTCTGCCAAGTTAAAAGCGTCCCATCATAAATGGCATTTCAACAAATTAGAAGCTGTGCATGCTATAAATCATATCAAAGATGCAACCAATATCACTCTGCATATACTAAAGTTGTCTCGTCATAATTGATTGATGCGGGATACAAAAAAATATTAGTTTTATGTAAGGACATGCTTAATACACATATGTACTATGTACCAAAAATAGGAAGGCATGTCACATTAACAGGTATAGTGTATAAATTAAGCAGAATAGCACATGCAATTTAACCAGATTGGAAGAATTACAATCTAGACACTATATGCAACATGCAACCACATGTCACGCTGCCAAGTTAGAGAAAGCACATGCGATGGTGGTGTAGGGGAAATGCGGTCATCAACTACAGAGCTACATTGACTATCTTCATCTAGCACTACTGTTTCTTGAGAATCATGTGGGGAGGCTGACACTGCATTCTTTAAAAGAGGATCTTTTCTTACAGTAATCTACGAGCCTGACTGTCTCATCATAAGTGATTGATAAGGGATACACAAGAACATTAGTTTGATGTAAGAACATGGTTAATAGACAGATGTAGTAGTATGTACCAAAAACAGGAAGGCATACCATATTCAAAGGTATATGTGTAAGCTAAGAAGATGCAATTTAATCAAATTGGAAGCAATACAAGCTAGACACCCGGCTGCAGTGGTGAGCATGATCATCGAGGACCTGAGAGACTGGTGGGAGGCGGGCTGCTTCGCCGCCACCATAGCTTTTTAGTTGTGTCGGTGTATAAAAGTAGGGGTTCTACTTTGCACCCCTTTACATGTGCATGGGCAGTCAGAGCCACGCCCACGGCCACACTAAGCAGGGCAGGTGAGGGAAGCCGAAGCCACAAGACAATCAAGCAACGCCAAGACAGAGACACAGAGAGCAAGAGGGCGAGGTGGACTCCCCCAACAAGACCCTTGCCGGGGCGACCCCCACGGCCCCGGCAAGGGCCTTGCCGGGGCAACTTGCCTGACGCGAGCGGAGCGCACCAGCCTTGAGCCCGAGGTTTCCAGCACCATCAGCCACGTTGGAACCAAGGCTCAGGAGGCGCCTCCATGGTGGCATGCAGATCTTTGTGAAGATCATTGACACACGATATCAGATGAGGACCAGAAGATGAGACCTCCGGCAACATCCTTGCCGGGGACGACTGTGCTGCCATGGCAAGACCCTTGCCGGGGCTCCCAGAAAGACCCTTGCCGAGGACATCAACAAGGCCGCAGCCAGGCCCGCGCGCGCGAAGACCCCGCCGCCGTTCCCATGCAGCAGCCAGCCCAGCCAGCCAGGCGGGCACCTACGTGGCGACGTGCGGTCCCGAGGCCAACTCAGCAAGCACCTGCATGGGGGCATGCAGATCTTCGTGAAGACGCCGCCACCACGCTACCTCAACAGCCAGCCAGCCAACATGGCGCTGACCGCCTCGCTGGCCTGGGCACGTGTCGAAGCAGGGCGAGGTGGCGATAAAGCAAGGGGACACCTCAAGGGCGCATTTAATGCATTTTGTCCCATAATAGCCAGCGATAAGCTTGTACACTGTACCCTTTCCACCTCCTGTGTGCCACTGTGGCGCCTCCTTCGACTATAAAAGGAGGCCCGAGGCATACTGGAAAGGGATTCGGCTCCTTGAGCAAGTCACACTCAATAGCTAGTTCAAGAACACTGATATACACACCAAAGCAGGACTAGGGTATTACGCGTCTCCGCGGCCCAAACCTGGGTAAACGACCTTTGTTATAGCTCCTAAACCCACTCTTCTCACCACCCCGCGCCCGCTGACCATAGCAGGGATCCCGTTGATCCCATAGGTGTCGTTCCCACCGACATCTTTGGTGCGCCAGGTAGGGGGCGCAGTCGTGAGAATCCGGTTTAGCGGCTAGTCGAGCAGCTCTTCGTCGCCATGGCTCCCAAGAGGAAGACGACCATGGCGATCGGTTCATCCGGAGCCGGACCGCCCTACCGGTGCGGGCCAGTAGCGGACCGGTCACAGAAAGAACCCGAGGCGCGACCTGCGAACACCCACGTCGCCTTGGCAGTCCAGACCCGGCGAGCAGCGTCGTTCGTGTGCCAGACGACGGGCCGCACGCCGCACATTCTGGAGGCGGAGTTGGACCCCCCACAGGCGGCACGGGGCCCTCCAGGGGCGTTTCCATGCCGCCTAACGGCGGTGCGGCGGTCTCCAATACACCTATGCCGGCGCCCACGACACGCTCTTCCAAAGTTGTGCGCGATGAGCAGCGTCACCATGCTGGTGGCCCCGGGCGCCGCCCTGGGAAGAGTCCCGCATGTCCTTCATGGGACGAGGAAGGCCAGCATGCATGCCAAGGCGCTGGTGAAAATGGCAAACAACCGCAGGGCCGTGATAGAGCTCCTTCTAATGTAGTTAGAAGTCGAAGCGCGTCGCAGTCCATGCAGCTTTCGCCGCCGCCCACACCAGCAGAAGCTCTGGCTCGCGCGCATCTGCTCCTCGACTTTCCTCCTGCCGCGGAAAGGCTCGACGAGTGGGGAGCCACTGTACGGAGCCTCGTCGGCATCACCAACAAAGATGAGCCGCGACCAGCGGGGCCCGTAGGCCGTCGCTCCGTCGAACCACCACATGCCAGCGGTGGAAGGGCCGGGGGTGATGCAGCCACGGTGCACTCTCCTCCCCCATGCCAGCTACCGCGGGTGTTGGTCCGTCATGATGACACTTGTGATAATATTTCCATAGCATCGTCCGATCCAAGGACCCACCGCGATCAGCGTCAAGTTCTTCGGGAGTGAGCCCATGAAGACGCCCGAACCACGATCGAGTGCCGGCGTGATGCGCGCCACCAGTCAGATAGGCGGGCAGGCCCACTATGGACCACCAGGCACCGGGAGGCTACAGTGGCCTACCTTACGAGGTGGGTTGCCCGGCATTCGCCCATGAGCTGCGGCAGTTCCAGTGGCCCTCCCACCACACATTCAAGCCCAACGTTGGCGAGAAGTATAACGACAAGACTCACCCGTCAGAGTTCCTCAGCATCTACACCATCACATTGCAAGCTGCTGGAGCCCGCAATGATAAGGTGCTTGCCAATTACTTCCCGTTGGCGCTCAAGCCCAATGTCATGTCATGGTTGATGCACTTGCCGGTGGACTCCATTTCTTCTTGGTCGGATATGTGTCATGAGTTTGTTGGCACCTTCACTGGAGGCCATCAATCTCATGGCCAGGCAAGCGATCTTCATATCATCCCCCAGAAGGAAGGAGAAAACCTGCGCAAGTACATCCAAAGGTTCAGCCGAGTGCAGTACAACATCCCAGGCGTTCATCCCGCCGCCGTGATTAGTGCATTCCATTAGAATGTGCGCAACCGCAAGATGCGTGAGGAGCTGGCGATGAACAAGGTCAAGGATGTGGCTGAACTTTGTTCTGGCCGATAGGTGCGCTCGAGCTGAAGAGGGAAGGAAGTACCCCGACAAGGACGCCAATGCGGAAACCGACTCCACGGACGACGACGCTGCTGCCTCGATGAAGAAGGGCCGGCGCCGTAACAGAAAGCGCAAGGGCAAGACTGTGCTTGCCGTCGAGGGATCCGACGACACCGGCACTGCCAAGAAGGCTAAGGCGAGCAACCCCAGCAAGGAAGTTGCTGGGTATGCCGCCTGCCTGGCCTTGGCGGCTGCCGACAAGCCGGGAAGCTCCGACAAGCAGTATTGCAAGATCCACCGCACCAAGGGCCACGACCTCCAAAAATGCCGACAAGTTGAGCTGCTCGCTGAGAAGCAAAAAGCTGAGTATGAGAGGTGGGACAAGGAGAAGGGCCAGGATGGTGCCGAAGGATCCGGCAAGAAGCGTGGCGGTCAAGGGGGCCTCCGTGACAAGGATGACCAGCAAGAGAGGCCCGCCTGGGGCCGCGACAAGAAGCAGGAAGACTATGATCACGACGAGGACGACGAGTCTGGTGACCACGAGTTCCAGAAAGCTACAGAGGCCATGTGCGTCGACAGTGGCACCTCGCTACACACCTCTCACTGCCAGCTCAAGGAATGGGCGCACGAGATCACAACGGTGGAGCCATCGCCCGACGCGCGGAAGCCACTGAAGTGGTCCAGCACACCTATCATCTTTGACTCCGAGGACCACCCTGATCGCACTACTGCGGTCGGGTGTTTGCTGTTGTTGGTTGCACCAACAATCCACAACCTCAAGGTGACGAAGATGCTAGTTAACGGTGGGGCCGGTCTGAACTTGATTTCGCCTATTGTGGTCAGAAGGCTGTAGATTCCTTATGGAGACATCGAGGAGACGGGCACGTTTCAAGGGGTCAACCCGGGAAGAAGCCAGCCGAAGGGTAAAGTCACGCTACCCGTGACGTTTGGAGGCGAGCTGAACTACAGGACGAAGAGGATTGTCTTTGATGTCGCCGAGATCCCCTTGCCTTACAACGGGATTCTCGGTCTCCCGGCGCTAGCCAAGTTCATGGCGGCGTCACATTACGCCTACAACACGCTGAAGATGCCAGGGCCGATGAACATCATCACCATCCCCTCCGACAAGAAGGGTGCACTGATGTGCGCCGACCAACTCTACCTGGAAGCAGTCGCAGCGACTGCCGCCATGGAACTTGCTCCTGCCGCTCAAACCCCGGGAGGGAAGAAGTTCGACAAGACCTCTCGCACCCAGTCCGCCAAGCGCACCTCCCCGGAGTGTTGTGCTCCCGTCAACGACGTGCCAGAGAGCTCCACCGGCAAGAGCAAGAAATCCAGGGCTGCACCACCAGGGACCAAGAAGGTGTCTGTCAAGGAGGGCGGCACGGGAGGGGCTTTCACTATAAGCTCCACCCCCAATAGCAAATAGGAAGGTGAGCTCGTCACTTTCCTGCGGGCGAATGTCGATGTGTTTGCATGGCAGGCATCTGGCATTCCCGGCGTTCCCAGGGAAGTGATTGAGCACCACCTTGCTGTCTGTCCTCATGTGCGGCCCATCAAGCAGAAGGTCAGGAAGCAAGCTCTGGAGAGGCAGGAGTTCATCACGGAAGAGATCAGAAAGCTGGAGGCAGCAGGCTTGGTAAGAGGGGTACTCCATCCGACGTGGCTGGCCAATCCGGTGGTAGTGCGCAAGGCAAACGGGAAGTGGAGGCTGTGTATTGATTACACACATATCAATAAGGCTTGTCTGAAAGACCCCTTCCCATTGCCATGCATTGACCAGATTGTTGACTCCACGACCGGGTGTGACCTGTTATCACTCCTCGACGCCTACTCGGGGTACCATCAGATTTTCATGACAAAAGAAGACGAAGAGAAGACAGCGTACATCACCCCATGTGGTACGTACTGCTTTTTACGGATGCTTTTCGGGTTGAAGAGCGCTAGATCGACCTTTGCAAGAGCAGTCCAAATTGGTTTTGAGCCTCAGCTACATAGAAATATGGAAGCTTATATGAATGACATAGTGGTCAAAACCAAGGACAGGGCAACACTTGTGCAATATCTGGAAGAAATGTTTGCAAACCTGCACAAGATCAACCTCAAGCTGAACCCTGAGAAGTGTGTCTTTGGTGCCCCATCCGGCAAGCTTCTCGGGTTCTTTGTCTCGCAACGTGGGATTGAGGAAAACCCAGACAAGATCAAGGCCATTGAGAAGATTGAGGCACTTAAGCGGATCAAGGATGTGCGTCGGCTTACTGGCCGCGTCGCCGCCATGAGCAGATTCATCTCCATGTCCGCTAAGCGTGCCCTTCCCTTTTTCAAAATCTTAAAAAAGGCGGGCCCAATGGAGTGGACCCCGGAGGCCAAGGCAGTGCTGTAGGATTTAAAGAAGTACTTCTCCTCCACGCGAATACTGGTTGCGCCTAGGCCACAAGAGCCGCTGCTACTGTATCTAGCGGCAACGAATCAAGTGGTTAGCACCGCACTGGTGGCGCAGAGGGAGGTCGACAAAAGGGCAGCGGCAATGACAGGGTTGACGGATGGCGAGCCTGAACTCCCCCTGGTAGGACCTGGTCTCGGCAAGGCTGGGCCCCCGGCAAGGTCTGACACCAGCCCGACAGGGCCCACGCAACCCGGTGAAGTGGTGTAGAGGAAGAAGATGATGTAGCACCCGTTTTAGTTCATCAGCTCCCTCTTGCAGGGGGCTAGGTCAAGGTACTCCAGTGTGCATAAATTGCTCTTCAGCCTCCTTATGGCCTCGAGGAAGTTGCGTCATTACTTCCAAGCACACGAGATCACCGTCGTCACCCGCCTCCCATTGCAATGGATACTGCATAACCTAGATGCAACGTGGAGGATTGTGGAATAGGCCTTGGAGCTGTCGAGCTTTGGTTTGAAGTTCGAAAGCACCTCAACGATTCAGAGCAGAGTCTTGGCGGAGTTCATTGCGGAATGGACCTCGACGCCCGACGAAGAAATCCAGGAGACCACTCTTCCCAGCAAGGAAACAAGTCGCAACTGGGTCATTGTCGGTGTCAAAACCGGTGGATCTCGGGTAGGGGCTCCCGATCTGTGCATCAAGGCTGATGGTAACAGGAAGCAAGGGACACAGATGTTTACCCAGGTTTGGGCCCTCTCGATGGAGGTAAAACCCTACTTCCTGCTTGATTAATATTGATGATATGGGTAGTACAAGAGTAGATCTACCATGAGATCATAGAGGCTAAACCCTAAGAGCTAGCCTATGATTTTATGATTGTAATTGTGATCGGCCTTCTAAGGACCAACCTCTCCGGTTTTTATAGACACCGGAGAGGGCTAGGGTTTACATGGAGTCGGTTAGAACGAAGGAAATATAATATCTGGATCGCCGAGCTTGCCTTCCATGCAAAGGAGAGTTCCATCCGGACACGGGCCAAAGTCTTGAGTCTTGTATCTTCACGCTTCAATAGTCCGGACGTTGTACATAGTCCAGCTGTCCGGATACCCCCTAATCCAGGACTCCCTCAGTAGCCCCTAAACCAGGCTTCAATGACGATGACTCCAGTGCGCAGTATTGTCTTCGGCATTGCAGGGCGGGTTCCTCCTCCAAATATTCCAAAGTGGTTATCGAACATGTAGACCATGTCCGGATCTGCAAGATGATCTTCATATGCCACCGTAGAGAGAATGATATTTCACAAATGCAATCTGCTGACAACTTTTCCTGATGACATGACATGTTATTACGGTCGGATTATTATTCGATCCGTTTTCCCACAACTAGCTACAGCGCATATTGCGAGGCGGTTTCTTTGACACATCTTGTCAAAGCAGAGATCGTGTCCCCTTATCATGGGATTCTCATCAATACGGGTATGGGTAATCTAACCGTGCCGCTAACCGCGGCGAGTGGGAGGCAGACGGGTTCCACCAGGCAAGTGGGGAGGCACAAAAAGCCTTTATCGCCTTTATAAGGAGGTCAGTTTCCTTTCTCTTTTACCCACGCCTTCTCCTCCCGCTAGCTCATTCCCATCTGTGCGAGCCCTAACACCCAAGCACTCTTCTTCCCCACCGAAGGGAAGTTTCCCGAAGATGTCCGGATCCGGAGCAGGAGGCAGATGGATGGCCTCAACTGTCCAGGAGAAGGACATCAAGAAGCTTCCGGGGAGCCGAGTATCTGGCCCAGAAGATCGGCCACCATCTTCCATCGGCGGGACAAGTCGTCCCCACACCAGAATCTCATGAGAGAGTCGTGTTCCTCCCCCATTTCGTCCATGGGCTCGGGTTTCCCCTCCACCCGTTCGTTCGGGGAGTCATGTATTACTATGGGATCGATTTTCATGATCTTTCCCCGAACTCCTTCCTCAATATCTCGATGTTCATCGTCGTGTGCGAGGCTTTTCTCTGGATCCCACCTCACTGCAGCCTATGGCTGAAGATCTTCAATGTGAAGCCTAAGGTGGTGAGTGGCGAACATGCCGAGTGCGGCGGCGCCATGGTAAGCAAGATGCCCAAGGCTGTTTGGCCGAAAGGCGCTTTCAACGACTCCATCAAGGAGTGGCAGCAGCAGGGGTTCTATATCACCGAACCACGCGGCAAGAAGTGGGTGGCAGCTCCAGAGTTCAGATCCGGAGCTCCACTGCGGCTCACGTCCTGGCTCGAGAAGGGCCCAGATTGGTGCTCGTCCGATGAGCTGTTACTGCTCCAGACGCGCATTCAGGGTGTGGTCGATAGGGACGTCAAACTCGTCGACATAGTCGAGGTGATGCTAGTTTGCCTGGTTCTCCCTTGTCAGTGCCAAGCTTGTGCCCTGTGGGAGTTTGATCCGGCCGAGCACCAAACCCTTTGGTAGCTTTATGATTCCTCCCACAAGGATATCTGGAAGGTGCTCTTTAAGTCTGGCAAATCGTGACCGGGCCCCGCTGAGGACCGTGGGTATCAATCATCCCATTCTCCAAGCTCGGTAAGTCACAGCCACACTCTATCTATTCATGCTTTAGTTGGCATGTCATGCGGGAGACATCCTAGTCGTGTTTCATTGCAACTTCAGGGATGGGTAAAGAAGGTGGAGCGGCTACATTGCCCAGCCCCCTGCCGGAGGAACTGGCCGGACCTCTTCTGACGAAGATGCTGGTCCCCGCGCCTTACAAGGCGCCAAAGAAAGAGGCCTCCAAGAAGGTCAAGAACACCCGGGGTGGCCTTCGCCGTCGCGAGGCTTCGGACGCCAAATCCGAAGACTCCAGCGATGATCCTTCATCCGAGGACGAAGAGGAGGAAGCAGAGGAGGAGGAGCCTCACTCTGATGGTGGGAGGAAGAGGACGGCCTCCACATCTCTAGAGGCTGGATCGCCCAAGAGGGGGAAAAATTCCCTCTCAGGGGCATCCCCACGGCTGCTGATAGCAGCCTGGAGTGGGATCCCAGGGCCCAGCCCCTGGAGAAGTCGTAAGTATCCGAACACACATATGCGTCCGGGATCGTTTTTGGGTATAGTAGTTTTGACTGTTGCCTACATATTGCACAGTCCGGCAAGGTCCTGCGCTAGCCGGTCCTCGTCGGAGGATTCACTAGGCTCGGACGCTTTGGCGAGCAAGATGCCTCCGCAGGCCCCTTCCCCAAGTCCGGGCGCGACACTGAGGTGTCATCTCAACAAGACCCGGACCAGGGAGGACATATCCCTGGTGCCGAACACGCGGGGATGGATACGACCCCCGGGACCTCTAGGGTTTCAGGATCGAGCGAGCAGCCACCCCCGATGGTGGGGGGCCTGCCTATGCCGCCGGCGTCCTCTGTTCGAGCAGAGCTGCCTGGCGGTCTATCGACAGTGTTGAAGAACACGTCTATTGTTGATGAGCATCGGGCCCTTATGGGCGCGGTGGTTGAAAGGATTCAGTCCGCCGAGAGCGGGCTGAACGAGTCCTGCCTTGGCCTTATAAAGGCTTTTGAGGTATGATTCCTAGGAAACCCTTGAGGAATTGTCATAATATGAGTAGTAGCCCCTGATGCACTGTCCGGCGGAGGAGACAGAGCCGGGCAGTGAATGACGTATACCCTTTTGTGTGAAAACAGGCATCCGCAGAGAGGACGGCCGCTTACAATGCGGAAGTGTCCGAACTGAAGCAGAGCCTTGCACGGGCCGAGGAGTAACTCAGTCGTGTGAGGAAGCAACTGGAAGACAAGCAAGGGATGTTTTAAACATTTGTCTTGGAGTTGGCACGAACGAATGTTTGTGCAGAATGAAAAATATTAGTATTGTGTGCTCTAGGAGCGGGTGCCGAATACGAGGCACTAAAGAAAGCTTTGGCTGATGCCAACAAGAAGGCTGAGGCTGAACAGGCGCTTCGTGAAAAACACGAGGCCAGGGTTATCACAGCTGAGCGAGAGCTCCAGGAAGCTGTGAAGAAAAGCGAGGGCTTGGAACAGAGTCTAGAAGGGAAAGAATCCGAGCTCGCCCAAGCTCTCGAGGCTGCAGAAGGTGCTTGGGAAGAAGCCCGAGGTACTGTGCGGGACATTCAGGAGGCCCGGAAAGTGGCGGCTGGTAAGGCCTTCTGTATTCTTAGCTCTTTATATGTTAGAACATGAAGAATCCTAAGTGGCAAGCTGAATTCTTATTTTTCTAGGGGCTTTTGCGGATCTTCCTTGCAGCATATCATATGCCGCTCAATTCTACTGCACCAAGGAGAAGAAGACTGCAGAGAGGGATTTCTGGTCGCTGTATCTAGCGCCGAACTATCCGGTGCCATTTATCGATTAGCTGAAACAGCTGGTCGAACTGCACCAGGTGGCCGAACTAGCCATGAAGGACTTAGTTGTCCGGCTGTGGCCTGCGGAGCCGATTCCAAGCAGCTACTTCGGACTCGTCAAGCGGATTGTGGGCGCCTATTCTCGGCTTGATGCTATCAAGCGATCAGTCTGTATAGAAGGCGCGCGTATGGTGTTTGCCCGTGCGAAAGTGCATTGGGGGAGGCTTGACGCGGAGAAGTTGATGACTGAGGGGCCGCTGGAGGGTAAGGAGCATCGCAAGCCCGAGTTGTATTATGAAGGTGTAATGAAAGGGGCCCACCTTGTGGCGGACAAGTGTGCTAAAGACATCATATTTCCCTAAGGGCATTTGTGCCGCTTGTTGTAATATGGGATAATGGAATGTTTATTATATATTGTCTGTTTTATTTGAACATATGTTCTTGCTGTGTGGCTATTTATTGTATGCAAATTCTGGGAGTTGGCTAGTCGTCGGCTTCTGCCCCCTCGTAAAAAGGATATGGGGGTGTTCGGGATATATCTGAACGCTCTTTATCCCATAGTTGGGTCCTTTTAAGGAGGTGTATCTTTCCGCAAACCAGGCAATCGGACTATAAGGCTTTATTACTCTCACTTAGCCATAGGAATTCGAGTATGGTCAGCGCAGCCCCTAGTGTTCGGAAGGCCGAACTAGGGGCTCTATTGGCGCCTGATCAGAAGATCGATCCTTCGCACTCAGCATTTATAATGGCGTTGTGCGGAATAAATCTTTAAGGATTTTATAACCTCTCGAACAGCGGACCGGCTCTCACTTCATCATGACAGTCGGTTTTCGGCTTTCTCTACTGAGGTGCTCGTCTGGCTGAACTGGGACACAATCGCAGTAGTACTCCCAGTGCTACCTTAGCCGATAGAATGGAACGTAAGGTACCAAAACATGGGAGCCGGGCAAACCAATGACCCAAGACATGATTCGGAGCAGATGCATATAGTGCTATAACTTTGGGGTGCCGAGCGACCGAAAAGGTGGTCGGACTTTATTGCCGTACTGTGAAGCCCTTGGTATAACCAGGCGAACACGAGGCATGGCTGTCATTTTCGGCAAAGAGGCATCGGCGATAAACGACAGCCGGTAATTGCTATTTAAGTCTACGCATTGTAGTAGGATGATATGTCTATGCATATGAGTATGATGTATGGAAAGAGGTGTTATTTGGCGGAACCTGTTGTGGCCGGACTGGAGGGGGTTGTGAGTGGATCAAGAATGAATCTGAACTGCCTTCTACCTGCATGTTCCTTCCTTTGTGTGTCCGGGATAATTCCATGCCGCCAGTCCTGTTCTGCGTCAATCGTTAGTTTGCAAATGCGAAATGCTTGAAGGCAGCTGGGTATCCTCATGTTGTTGGTCCTAGGGTCCCTAATTGGGCCCTGGTGTACCCAGCCGTTAGACCGTGAGGTAGTGCGGACTCCTCAATGGGTGTCCGGATAGTTGGCCTGGGTAATTTACCACGTGGAATCTAGTCGACGTGGTTTTTAGCATACGGTAAACTATCATATGGTGGGAAGGCGCCGAAGATTTATTCTTTGGGGTAGCATTTTTTGGGTGATCTGAAGACAAGCGTTTAGAGTGGTGGGCCAATAAAACTTGGCCTTTGCGCCTTACATATTTTAGGAGATGTTTTTCGTGGCGTCATACCCTTGTCGGCTTTGTGTGTTATGGAGCCCCCGGACTACTAGGTCTAGAGGCACTGCAATTAACTTGCTGTGGTTTATGTGGTCCTAGGTGGTCGGCCGTACTGTTAGGCTCTGGGGAGGGGGTCTTGATGAGGCATCTCCCCTTATTGCTTCCGGCGTGCGACCAGCCGCTTTGTTTTGAGGATCCTGTATTCTCTATTGGTATGCTTTGTTGTCCTTCTGGGGGTACCGTGAATTTCACACGGCTGATCCAGCGTGTGGCTTCGGTCGAGTAGGCTTGTGCTGTTCTTTGTCCGTTTAGCGGACTGAGAGTTGCCGGACTTGGCACCAGCTTCCTTGTCTTGATGTTTATGACCTTTGTGTCGAGGCCTGAGTGTGCCTCCTCATGTATGCTTCTTGCCGTCTTGGACCGTAGTGATGCGTGGGCATCTGTGTGCGTGCCTGTGGTTTTCCTGCTCGAGTTGAGGTAGCCAGTTGTGCCGTGTGTGCCCTTTATTGGGGTTGTCGAGTTCGTACTTTTCGGCGGCCAGTATCTTGGTCCACCTATCCTCTAGCACGTATTGGTCAGCTGTAATCTGCTCTTGCTTCCTTTGCAGGATCCTTGCCGTAGCCATGAGCCGTCGCTTGAAGCGAACTTGTTCCACTGGGTCTTCACGTACGCCGAATTCGTCATTGCCGAGGCTTGCCTCGTCGTCGGAGGGTGTGTGTGTAATTGTCCCTCTCCAAGCATCCCATCGTCATTGGTCCGGCCTGCTTGAGTGTAGGCTGACTAGGGTTGCATTCCTCTTCGGCACCATTCGGACTGCTCTCGTTTCCGGGGCCGTTTTTGATGTGGCGGGGCTTGGAGTGGAAACGATAACGCACATGTTTTGCTTTTCTCCCTGAGGGGTTATCCTCTGTTGCCTCACCGCCACTGGTTTCCTCTGGGGTGTCCACCATATATATATCATATGAGGAGGTGGCCTCCCACCGCCCTGTACGCGGTGGTCCCTGTAGTTCTCCTGCATCGTCATCCATACCGTCGATGTCTTCGGAGTCGAAGTCAAGCACGTCGGTTAAATCGTCAATCATGGCAATGAAGTGGGTGGTGGGTGGGCAACAAATTCCATCATTGTCTGCTTCCCACTCAAGCCGGACATAGTTCGGCCCGGAGTCTCCTGACAAAGAGAGAGACTTCAATAAGTCCGGCATGTCGCCAAAGGGTGAGTGCTGAAAGACGTCCGCCACGGTGAACTCCATCACCGGAGCCCTACCAGGATCGGCGGGCTCGGGGACGCGCGGACTGAAACCTACATCCAGATATGAATCCGGGGGTCCGGAGTAACATGCTCTCTCAGAGGTGAAACCTGTATTCGGCTCCATCGCCAACGAGGGCATGGCCTGCGGGGCGGGGTCCAGCCCTCCGCCCTTAGGCAACGCAACCTGCCCCGGATTTAGATCCGAGGCTTCTGCAGGGGTGATATCCCGAGCAACGTTTGACAGCAGGTCTAAGCCGTGCTCATCGTGACTGTTCGGCGCTTCTGGCGCTGGCCCGAATCCATCGAAGATCGAGTCCCTGCGAATATCCGCTGTGTAGTTCAAGTTTCCGAATCTGACCTGGTGGCCGGGGGCATAGCTATCAATCTGCTCCAAGTGGCCAAGCGCATTGGCCCGCAGTGCGAAGCCGCCGAACATGAAGATCTTTCCGGGGAGAGAAGTCTCGCCCTGGACAGCGTCGTTGATGATGATTGAAGGAGCCATCAAGCCTGACAGTGACGACACAGAGGAACTCTCAATGAAAGCACCAATGTCGGTGTCAAAACCGGCGGTTCTCGGGTAGGGGGTCCCGATCTATGCGTCAAGGCTGATGGTAACAGGAAGCGAGGGACACAGATGTTTACCCAGGTTCGGGCCCTCTCAATGGAGGTAAAACCCTACTTCTTGCTTGATTAATATTGATGATATGGGTAGTACAAGAGTAGATCTACCACGAGATCATAGAGGCTAAACCCTAAGAACTAGCCTATGATAGTATGATTGTAATTGTGACCGGCCTTCTAAGGACCAACCTCTCCGGTTTATATAGACACCGGAGAGGGCTAGGGTTTACATGGAGTCGGTTACAAGGAAGGAAAAAGAATATCCGGATCGCCGAGCTTGCCTTCCACGCAAAGGAGAGTTCCATCCGGCACGGGCCGAAGTCTTGAGTCTTGTATCTTCACGCTTCAATAGTCTGGACGTTGTACACAGTCCAGCTGTCCGGATACCCCCTAATGCAGGACTCCCTCAGTCATGTACTTTGACGGGGCTTTTTTGCTACAAGGCGCCGGTGCTGGTGTGCTGCTCGTCGCACTCACTGTAGAGCACCTCAAGTACGTGATCCAGATGCACTTTCCCAGGGAGATGTCGATGAACAACATTGTTGAATACGAGGGATTGCTTGCCGGTCTCAGGATCGCAGCAGACCTCGGGGTCAAGAAGCTCATCGTCAGGGGTGATTCACAACTTGTCGTCAGGCAGGTCAACAAGGATTATCAAAGCCCGTTGATGGAAGCCTACGTGGATGAGGTGAGGAAACTGGAGGAGCACTTTGACGGTATACAGGCAGAGCATGTCCCCTGAGTGGAGAATGACATCGCCGACTACCTGTCAAAGCGTGCCGCCCTCAAGCTTCCTGTGGAACCAGGTACTTTTGTGCTTCGGTTAACTCAACCATCCGTTGAACCATCAACAGAGCAGAGCAAGCGGAGGAAATCAAGACCCAACAAGTACTTCCCCGCCGAGCTCCCCGGAGCCGTTGGCGAAGATGTTGCCATGGATGCTGAGCCTGCCGTGGGGCAGCCAACTCCGGCAGGGTGCCAAGCCCTTGCCGTAGAGGCGGACATTCCCACGGAAGAGGAGATGCCTTTGGTCCTTGCCATCGAGCCCCAGGCCCCGGCACGGGCACAACATACTGTCTGATTCCTTCAAATAGGGGAGCTTCCTGAGGAGCAGGGAGAAGTGGAGAAGGTAGCCCGTCGGTCTGCCCTGTACTAGTTCGTTGACAATGTTCTTTACAAAAAAGACCAAATGGAATGAAATTGAAGTGCATTCCCCGGGAGGAAGGACTAAAGCTATTGGCAGAGATACATGGAGGCATATGTGGCTCCCACATATGGTCGAGAGCCCTTGCCGGCAAGGCTTTCCGGCAAGGTTTCTTCTGGCCCACTGCCCTTCAGGATGCGACGACACTAGTCACCAAGTGTGAAGCATGCCAGTTCCATTCAAAGAAGCATCATCAGCCAACTCAAGCCCTTCAAACAATCCCTCTCTTCTGGCCATTCTTGGTCTGGGGGATCGACATACTGTTCCCTTTCCCCCACGCCGTCAGGGGCTTTGAGTACTTGTACGTTGCAATCGACAAGTTCACAAAGTGGACGGAGCTGGAATTAGTAAGGAAGGTGACGGCGCAGTCAGCCGTCAAATTCTTCAAGGGGCTAGTTTGCCACTTTGGTGTGCCGAACAGAGTCATCACCGACAACGGCACAAAGTTCACAAGCCACACCTTCATGCAATACATTGAAGACCTCGGCAGCAAGGTCTGTTTCGCTTCCGTGGCACACCCACGGAGCAACGGCCAAGCGGAGAGGGCAAATGCTAAAGTGCTGCGTGGCCTGAGTACGAAGACTTTTGACAGGCTGCACAAGAGCGGAAGGCGCTGGATTGATGAGTTGCCGGCGGTTCTTTGTTTGATCAGAACGACGCCAAATCGAGCCACCGGCCAGACGCCCTTTGCCCAGGTATACGGGGCAGAAGTAGTTCTCCCCATGGAACTCATATATGGGTCACCCCGAGTGCTTGCTTATGATGAGCTTGAGCAATAGCAATTGCGGCAAGATGACGTGACTCTCCTCGAGGAAGATCGTCTTCGGGCGGCTGTGAGAGCAGCATGCTACCATCAAGCCTTGCGCCGCTACCATAGCCGCAAGATTCATGCCCGAATCTTTGAGGAAGGCGACCTTATTCTTCAGCATGTTCAGTCGGCCAAGAATTCCAACAAGTTGACGCCGAAGTTGGAAGGCCCTTATTGGGTAATACGAGTCACCAGGCCCGGCGAATTCCGCCTGGAGACCGAAGATGCCATTCCAGTGAGCAACTCCTGGAACATCCAGCATCTTCCCAAGTTTTAGCCATAAGGTGCGGTTGCCGCCCCCCATGAAGCCACCTTTTGTACAAGCCTTGCCGGCAAGGCATGTAACCCTTTGTCCAAAGCTAGGCACAGACCCTGAGCATAAATAAACGAAGCGCTGACGCCCTAAGTTATAGCATGCATGCTAGGTTGAGTCTCTCCCTCGATTAGGGTTGATAGTGCTTAGCAGCGACTAACCCCTAGCATAGAGGTCGAGTCTGCGTCTCTCTATTCCTTTCCGTCCTCTTCGGTTCGCAGGGTACATGAATTTTTCTGCCCAGCTATATGTAAAAAAGAGAACAAGCCGGCGCTCCTGCCCCGGAAGCCAAGGTTGCTGAGGGCTGAAGACACAAAGGTCCACTCATAGCAAGCCAAGGTTGCCGGGGCTGCAGATTCAGATAAGTCTCTTATCCCCTGTTATGCATTTCCGTATAGAATTGGGACGTATGAAACCTCGTTTTATTCCAAGGCTGCTGTGCTCCCTTTTTCCTGTTGCCCGAGAGCTATTTCTTGGTTCGGAATTTGGTTGTAGCCGCGGCGGCAAGGAAGCAAGCGTAGGGCCTAACCCTACTTCGCCCCTGCCTCCGCCGAGAGCGTGAGTTTGGTCGAATGAAGTGAGGGAGCGGCAAGGCTCGTTGCTGGGTGCCGATATTTATGTTGAAAAAAACAAGGATTCGTTCCTTGGTATGGGCTTCGCTCACACACAAAGGACTCGACAAGCACCCTTTTTCATTAATACGCCCCATACAGGTACAGTTCGTACCTAATGTGAACATGAGCAAAGGGATTACAAGTTTTTAATCTAACTAAGGCCCGTAGGCTTACAAGCTAAAAAGAGATAAGGTGCCAGTAACCCCTTTCTTGTCCCTCTCCTCAGGAAACGGAACAAGAAGGCAAGACGGCAGACAGAGCGCCTAGGCAAGGTACGAGCAGCAGAAAGCGCCAAGAGAACATATCGGCGGCCGCCTGAGGGAGGGCTGGTGATGATGGTGCCGGGAGAAGAGCTGGAAGAGGAGGAAGCGGTCCGTCAATACGCTATGAAGGCGTCGGTGCCATCGTACTCCAAATTGACGGCCTGCCACCCGCCTTCTTCACCTTCTCCGACCTCCCCACGCCAGCCGCCCAAGGAGGTGAAGGAAATATGCCCTAGAGGCAATAATAAAGTTATTATTTATTTCCTCATATCATGGTAAATGTTTATTATTCATGCTAGAATTGTATTACCCGGAAACATGATACATGTGTGAATACATAGACAAACATAATGTCACTAGTGTGCCTCTACTTGACTAGCTTATTAATCAAAGATGGTTATGTTTCCTAACCATAGACATGTGTTGTCATTTGATTAACAGGATAACATCATTAGGAGAATGATGTGATTGACTTGACCCATTCCGTTAGCCTAGCACTTGATCGTTTAGTATGTTGCTATTGCTTTCTTCATGACTTATACAAAGTTCCTACAACTATGAGATTATGCAACTCCCGTTTACCGGAGGAACACTTTGTGTGCTACCAAACGTCACAACGTAACTGGGTGATTATAAAGGAGCTCTACAGGTGTCTCCGAAGGTACATGTTGAGTTGGCATTTTTTGATATTAGGATTCGTCACTCCGATTGTCGGAGAGGTATCTCTGGGCCCTCTCGGTAATGCACATCACTATAAGCCTTGCAAGCAATGTAGCTAATGAGTTAGCTATGGAATGATGCATTATGTAACGAGTAAAGAGACTTGCCGGTAACGAGATTGAACTAGGTATTGGATACCGACGATCGAATCTCGGGCAAGTAACATACCGATGACAAAGGGAACAACGTATGTTGTTATGCGGTTTGACCGATAAAGATCTTCATAGAATATGTAGGAGCCAATATGAGCATCCAGGTTCCGCTATTGGTTATTGACCGGAAACAGTTCTAGGTCATGTCTACATAGCTCTCGAACCTGTAGGGTCCGCACGTTTAACGTTATGATGACAGTTTTATTATGAGTTTATAAGTTTTGATGTACCGAAGGTTGTTCGGAGTCTCGGATGTGATCACGGACATGATGAGGAGTCTCGAAATGGTCGAGACATAAAGATTGATATATTGGACGACTATATTCGGACACCGGAAGTGGTCCCGGTGATTTCGGAGAAAACCGGAGTGCCGGAGGGGTTACCGGAACCCCCCGGGGAATTATTGTGTTTAGTGGGCCTGAGGGGAGAGAGAGGGCAGCAGCCTAGGAGGTGGCGCCCCCCCCATGGGGAGTCCTAATTGGACTAGGGGAAGGGGGCGCGGCCCCTCTTTCCCTCTCCCTCTCCCTCTCTTTCCTTCCCCCTTCCTCCTTCCTAGTTGGACTAGGAAAGGGGAGTCCTACTCCCACTAGGAGGAGGACTCCCCCCTCCTTGGCGCGCCCCCTAGGGCCGGCCGGCCTCCCCCTTGCTACTTTATATACGGGGGCAGGGGGGCACCTCTAGACACACAAGTTGATCTTCGTGATCATTCCTTAGCCGTGTGCGGTGCCCCCCTCCACCATATTCCATGTCGATCATATCGTTGCGGTGCTTAGGCGAAGCCCTGCGTCGGTAGAACATCATCATCATCACCACGCCGTCGTGCTGACGGAACTCATCCCCAACACCCTGCTGGATCGGAGTCTGGGGATCGTCATCGAGTTGAACGTGTGCTGAAGTCGGAGGTGCCGTACGTTCGGTACTTGGATCGGTCGGATCGTGAAGACGTACGACTACATCAACCGCGTTGTCATAACGCTTCCGCTTACGTTCTATGAGGGTACGTAGACAACACTCTCCCCTCTCATTGCTATGCATCACCAGGATCTTGCGTGTGCGTAGGATTTTTTTTGAAATTACTACGTTCCCCAACAGTGGCATCCGAGCCTAGTTTTATGCGGAGATGTCATATGCACGAGTAGAACACAAGTGAGTTGTGGGCGATACAAGTCATACTGCTTACCAGCATGTCATACTTTGGTTCAGCGGTATTGTGAGATGAAGCGGCCCGGACCAACATTACGAGTATGCTTACGCGAGACTGGTTTCACCGTTACGAGCACTCGTTGCTTAAAGGTGACTGGCGGGTGTCTGTCTCTCTCACTTTAGTTGAACCAAGTGTGGCTACGCCCGGTCCTTGCGAAGGTTAAAACAGCACTAACTTGATGAACTATCGTTGTGGTTTTGATGCGTAGGTAAGAACGTTTTTTGCTCAGCCCGTAGCAGCCACGTAAAATTTGCAACAACAAAGTAGAGGACGTCTAACTTGTTTTTGCCGGGCATGTTTTGATGTGATATGGTCAAGACGTGATGCTATATTTTATTGTATGAGATGATCATGTTTTGTAACCAAAGTTATCGGCAACTGGCAGGAGCCATATGGTTGTCGCTTTATTGTATGAAATGCAAACGCCCTGTAATTGCTTTACTTTATCACTAAGCGGTAGCGATAGTCGTAGAAGCAATAGATGGCGTAACGACAACAATGCTATGATGGAGATCAAGGTGTCGCGCCGGTGACGATGGTGATCACGATGGTGCTTCGGAGATGGATATCACAAGCACAAGATGATGATGGCCATATCATATCACTTATATTGATTGCATGTGATGTTTATCCTTTATGCATCTTATCTTGCTTTGATTGACGGTAGCATTTTAAGATGATCTCTCACTAAATTATCAAGAAGTGTTCTCCCTGAGTATGCACCGTTGCGAAAGTTCTTCGTGCTGAGACACCACGTGATGATCGGGTGTGATAGGCTCTACGTTCAAATACAACGGGTGCAAAACAGTTGCGCACGCGGAATACTCAGGTTAAACTTGACGAGCCTAGCATATACAGATATGGCCTCGGAACACGGAGACCGAAAGGTCGAACGTGAATCATATAGTAGATATGATCAACATAGAGATGTTCACCATTGAAACTACTCCATCTCACGTGATGATCGGACAAGGTTTAGTTGATTTGGATCATGTGATCACTTAGATGACTAGAGAGATGTCTGTCTAAGTGGGAGTCTTAAGTAATATGATTAATTGAACCTAAATTTATCATGAACTTAGTACCTGATAGTATTTTGCTTGTCTATGTTTGTTGTAGATAGATGGCTCGTGATGTTGTTTCGTTGAATTTTAATGCATTCCTTGAGAAAGCTGAGTTGAAAGATGATGGTAGCAATTACACGGACTGGGTCCGTAACCTGAGGATTATCCTCATTGCTGCACAGGAATTACATCCTGGAAGCACCGCTCAGTGCCAGGCCTACTGCTGATGCAACTGATGATGTTAAGAACGTCTAGCAGAGCAAAGCTGATGACTACTCGATAGTTCAGTGTGCCATGCTTTACGGCTTGGAACCGGGTCTTCAACGACGTTTTGAACGTCATGGAGCATATGAGATGTTCCAGGAGTTGAAGTTAATATTTCAAGCAAATGCCCGGATTGAGAGATATGAAGTCTCCAATAAGTTCTATAGTTGTAAGATGGAGGAGAATAGTTCTGTCAGTGAACACATACTCAAAATGTCTGGGTATAATAATCACTTGATTCAACTGGGAGTTAATCTTCCTGATGATAGTGTCATTGACAGAATTCTTCAATCACTGCCACCAAGCTACTAGAGCTTCATGATGAACTATAATATGCAAGGGATGGACAAGACTATTCCCGATCTCTTCGCAATGCTAAAAGCAGCGGAGGTAGAAATCAAGAAGGAGCATCAAGTGTTGATGGTCAACAAGACCACTAGTTTCAAGAAAAAGGGCAAAGGGAAGAAGAAGGGGAACTTCAAGAAGAACAGGAAACAAGTTGCTGCTCAAGAGAAGAAACCCAAGTCTGGACCTAAGCCTGAGACTGAGTGCTTCTACTGCAAGCAGACTGGACACTCGAAGCGGAACTGCACCAAGTATTTGGCGGATAAGAAGGATGGCAAAGTGAACAAAGGTATATGTGATATACATGTTATTGATGTGTACCTTACTAATGCTCGCAGTAGTACCTGGGTATTTGATACTGGTTCTGTTGCTAATATTTGCAACTCGAAACAGGGACTACGGATTAAGCGAAGATTGGCTAAGGACGAGGTGACGATGCGCGTGGAATGGTTCCAAAGTCGATGTGATCGCGGTCGGCACGCTACCTCTACATCTACCATCGGGATTAGTTTTAGACCTAAATAATTGTTATTTGGTGCCAGCGTTAAGCATGAACATTATATCTGGATCTTGTTTGATGCGAGACGGTTATTCATTTAAATCAGAGAATAATGGTTGTTCTATTTATATGAGTAATATCTTTTATGGTCATGCACCCTTGAAGAGTGGTCTATTTTTTGAATCTCGATAGTAGTGATACACATATTCATAATGTTGAAGCCAAAAGATGCAGAGTTGATAATGATAGTGCAACTTATTTGTGGCACTGCCGTTTAGGTCATATTGGTGTAAAGCGCATGAAGAAACTCCATACTGATGGACTTTTGGAATCACTTGATTATGAATCACTTGGTACTTGCGAACCGTGCCTCATGGGCAAGATGACTAAAACGCCGTTCTCCGGAACTATGGAGCGAGCAACTGATTTATTGGAAATCATACATACTGATGTATGTGGTCCAATGAATATTGAGGCTCGCGGCGGGTATCGTTATTTTCTCACCTTCACAGATGATTTGAGCAGATATGGGTATATCTACTTGATGAAACACAAATCTGAAACATTTGAAAAGTTCAAAGAATTTCAGAGTGAAGTGCAAAATCATCGTAACAAGAAAATAAAATTTCTATGATCTGATCGTGGAGGAGAATATTTGAGTTACGAGTTTGGTTTACATTTGAAGCAATGCGTAATAGTTTCGCAACTCACGCCACCCGGAACACCACAGCGAAATGGTGTGTCCGAATGTCGTAATCGTACTTTACTAGATATGGTGCGATCTATGATGTCTCTTACTGATTTACCGCTATCGTTTTGGGGTTATGCTTTAGAGACGGCCGCATTCACATTAAATAGGGCACCATCAAAATCCGTTGAGACGACACTTTATGAACTGTGGTTTGGCAAGAAACCAAAGTTGTCGTTTCTTAAAGTTTGGGGCTGCGATGCTTATGTGAAGAAACTTCAACCAGATAAGCTTGAACCCAAATCGGAGAAATGTGTCTTCATAGGATACCCAAAAGAGACTATTGGGTACACCTTCTATCACAGATCTGAGGGCAAGATATTCGTTGCCAAATTCGGATCCTTTCTAGAGAAGGAGTTTATCTTGAAAGAAGTGAGTGGGAGGAAACTAGAACTTTATGAGGTAACTGTACCTATTCCCTTATTGGAAAGTAGTCCATCACAAGAACCGGTTCCTGTGACAACTACACCATCTAGTGAGGAAGCTAATGATATTGATCATGAAACTTCAGATCAAGTTTCTACTGAACCTCGTAGGTCTACCAGAGTAAGATCCGCACCAGAGTGGTACGGTAATCCTATTTCGGAAGTCATGTTACTTGACCATGGCGAACCTACGAACTATGAGGAAGCGATGATGAGCCCAGATTCCGCAAAATGTCTAGAAGCCATGGAATCTGAGATGGGATCCATGTATGAGAACAAAGTATGGACTTTGGTTGACTTGCCCGATGATCGGCAAGCCATTGAGAATAAATGGATTTTTAAGAAGAAGACTGACACTGATGGTAATGTAACTGTCTACAAAGCTCGACTTGTTGCGTAAGGTTTTCGGCAAGTTCAAGGGATTGACTATGATGAGACTTTCTCACCCGTAGCGATGCTTAAGTCTGTCCGAATCATGTTAGCAATTGCCGCATTTTATGATTATGAAATTTGGAAAATGGATGTCAAAACTGCATTCCTGAATGGATTTCTGGAAGAAGAGTTGTATATGATGGAACCAAAAGGTTTTGTCGATCCAAAAGGTGCTGACAAAGTGTGCAAGCTCCAGCGATCCATTTATGGACTGGTGCAAGCATCTCGGAGTTGGAATAAATGCTTTGATAGTGTGATCAAAGCATATGGTTTTATACAGACTTTTGGAGAAGCCTGTATTTACAAGAAAGTGAGTGGGAGCTCTGTAGAATTTCTGATATTATATGTAGATGACATATTATTAATTGGAAATGATATAGAATTTCTGGATAGCATAAAGGGATACTTGAATAAAAGTTTTTCAATGAAAGACCTCGGTGAAGCTGCTTACATATTGGGCATCAAGATCTATAGAGATAGATCAAGACTCTTAATTGGACTTTCACAAAGCACATACCTTGATAAAGTTTTGAAAAAGTTCAAAATGGATCAGGCAAAGAAAGGGTTCTTGCCTGTATTACAAGGTGTGAAGTTGAGTCAGACTCAATGCCCGACCACAACAGAAGATAGAGAGAAAATGAAAGATGTTCCCTATGCTTCAGCCATATGCTCTATCATGTATGCAATGCTATGTACCAGACCTGACGTATGCTTAGCAATAAGCTTGGCAGGTAGGTACCAAAGTAATCCTGGAGTGGATCACTGGACAGCGGTCAAGAACATCCTGAAATACCTGAAAAGGACTAAGGATATGTTTCTCGTTTATGGAGGTGACAAAGAGCTAGTCATAAATGGTTACGTCGATGCAAGCTTTGACACTGATCCGGATGATTCTAAATCGCAAACCGGATACGTGTTTTTATTAAACGGTGGAGCTGTAAGTTGGTGCAGTTCTAAACAAAGCGTCGTGGTAGGATCTACATGCGAAGGGGAGTACATAGCTGCTTCGGAAGCAGCAAATGAAGGAGTCTGGATGAAGGAGTTCATTTCCGATCTAGGTGTCATACCTAGTGCTTCGGGACCAATGAAGATCTTCTGTGACAATACTGGTGCAATTGCCTTGGCAAAGGATTCCAGATTTCACAAGAGGACCAAGCACATCAAGAGATGCTTCAATTCCATCCGGTACCAAGTCCAGGTGGGAGACATAGAGATTTGCAAGATACATACGGATCTGAATGTTGCAGACCTGTTGACTAAGCCTCTTCCACGAGCAAAACATGATCAACACCAAGACTCCATGGGTGTTAGAATCATTACTGTGTAATCTAGATTATTGACTCTACTCCAAGTGGGAGACTGAAGGAAATATGCCCTAGAGGCAATAATAAAGTTATTATTTATTTCCTCATATCATGATAAATGTTTATTATTCATGCTAGAATTGTATTACCCGGAAACATGATACATGTGTGAATACATAGACAAACATAATGTCACTAGTGTGCCTCTACTTGACTAGCTCATTAATCAAAGATGGTTATGTTTCCTAACCATAGACATGAGTTGTCATTTGATTAATGGGATCACATCATTAAGAGAATGATGTGATTGACTTGACCCATTCCGTTAGCCTAGCACTTGATCGTTTAGTATGTTGCTATTGCTTTCTTCATGACATATACAAAGTTCCTACAACTATGAGATTATGCAACTCCCGTTTACCGGAGGATTGTGTGCTACCAAACGTCACAACATAACTGGGTGATTATAAAGGAGCTCTACAGGCGTCTCTGAAGGTACATGTTGGGTTGGCATATTTCGAGATTAGGATTTGTCACTCCGATTGTCGGAGAGGTATCTATGGGCCCTCTCGGTAATGCACATCACTATAAGCCTTGCAAGCAATGTAGATAATGAGTTAGTTACGGAATGATGCATTACGCAATGAGTAAAGAGACTTGCCGGTAACGAGATTGAACTAGGTATTGGATACCGACGATCGAATCTCGGGCAAGTAACATACCGATGACAAGGGGAACAACGTATGTTGTTATGCGGTTTGACCGATAAAGATCTTCATAGAATATGTAGAAGCCAATATGAGGATCCAGGTTCCGCTATTGGTTATTGACCGGAAACAGTTCTAGGTCATGTCTACATAGTTCTCGAACCCATAGGGTCTGCACGCTTAATGTTACGATGACAGTTTTATTATGAGTTTATAAGTTTTGATGTACCGAAGGTTGTTCGGAGTCCCGGATGTGAGCACGGACATGACGAGGAGTCTCGAAATGGTTGAGACATAAAGATTGATATATTGGACAACTATATTCGGACACCGGAAGTGTTCCGGGTGATTCCGGAGAAAACTGGAGTGCCGGAGGGGTTACCGGAACCCCCCGGGGAAGTATTGGGCCTTAGTGGGCCTGAGGGGAGAGAGAGGGCAGCAGCCCAGGAGGTGGCGCCCCCCCATGGGGAGTCCAAAATGGACTAGGGGAAGGGGGCATGGCCCCTCTTTCCCTCTCCCTCTCCCTCTCTTTCCTTCCCCCTTCCTCCTTCCTAGTTGGACTACGAAAGGGAAGTCCTACTCCCACTAGGAGGAGGACTCCCCCTCCTTGGCGCGCCCCCTAGGGCCGGCCGGCCTCCCCCCTTGCTCCTTTATATACGGGGGCAGGGGGCACTGAGGGAGTCCTGGACTAGGGGGTGTCCGGACAGCCGGACTATCATCGTCCGCCGGACTCCAAGACTACGAAGATACAAGATTGAAGACTCCGTCCCGTGTCCGGATGGGACTTTCCTTGGCGTGGAAGGCAAGCTTGGCAATACGGATATGTAGATCTCCTACCATTGTAACCGACTCTGTGTAACCCTAGCCTCCTCCGGTTTCTATATAAACCGGAGGGCTTTAGTCCGTAGGACACAACATACATTACAACAATCATACCATAGGCTAGCTTTAGGGTTTAGCCTCCTTGATCTCGTGGTAGATCCACTCTTGTACTACCCATATCATCAATATTAATGAAGCAGGACGTAGGGTTTTACCTCCATCGAGAGGGCCCAAACCTGGGTAAAACATCGTGTCCCTCGTCTCCTGTTACCATCCGCCTAGACGCACAGTTCGGGACCCCCTACCCGAGATCCGCCGGTTTTGACACCAACATTGGTGCTTTCATTGAGAGTTCCTCTGTGTCGTCACCGATAGGCTCGATGGCATCTCTAGTCAACAACGTTGTCCAGGGTGAGACTTTTCTCCCCGGACAGATCTTTGTATTCGGCGGCTTCGCACTGCGGGCTAATTCACTTGGCCATCTGGAGCAGATCAAAAGCTACGCCCCTGGCCATCAGGTCAGGTTTGGAAGCCTAAACTTCACAGCCGACGCTCGCGGGGACTTGATCTTCGACGGGCTCGAGCCAAAGCCGAGCGCGCCGCACTGTTGCAATGGGCATGATCTAGCTCTGCCGCCGAACAGTGCCTTGGTGGCCGCACACGAATCCGCTTCGGCCCTTAGTCCGGAGCCGATCGCCCAGATCAAGGACCGGTGGATGGATGCCACCTCGGGGGCTTCAACTTCCATGGCGATGGAGCCGAACACTAATCTTGTCCCTCGCGAAACTCGTGATTCCGAGGTGCCGGACCCCTTGCCGGACTCCGGACCTCCCACGCCCCTACCAATCGAATCGGATTGGGTGCCGGTTATGGAATTCACCGCCACGGACATCTTCCAACACTCGCCCTTTGGCGACATCCTAAATTCGCTAAAGAATCTCTCGCTATCAGGAGAGTCCTGGCCGGGCTATGGCCAGGATGGTTGGGATACGGACGACGAAGAAATTCAGAGCCCACCCACCACCCACTTTGTAGCCACTATCGACGATCTAACCGACATGCTAGACTACGACTCCGAAGACATCGACGCTATGGACGACGACGCCAGAGACGAACAGGAACCATCGCCTATGGGGCACTGGAAGACCACCTCATCATACGACATATACATGGTGGACACCCCAAAAGACGGGGACGGTGAAGAAGCAGCGGAGGTAGATTCTCTAAAGAAGCAGCCCAAGCGCCAGCGTCCGCGGCGCCACTCTAAATCCCGCCACAGCAAGAATGGAGATTCCGGCACAGGAGATAATAATACCCCAGAGAGTGCCGAAGATAATCCCCTCCAGCAAGACTCAGCGCAGGAGGATGCAGAAGCAAGCCCTCACGAGAGGGCGGCAGACGAAGAGGTCGAGGATTATAACTATACACCTCCCTCCGAAGACGAGGCAAGCCTCAACGATGACGAATTCGTCGTGCCCGAGGATCCCGTCGAACAAGAGCGTTTCAAACGCAGGCTTATCGCCACGGCAAATAGCCTAAAGAAAAAGCAGCAGCAGCTTCAAGCTGATCAGGATCTGCTGGCCGATTGATGGACCGAGGTCCTCGCGGCCGAAGAGTATAAACTCGAACGCCCCTCCAAAAGTTACCCAAGACGCAAGCTGCTCCCCCGATTAGAGGAGGAAGCATACATACCTCCATCACCAGCGCACGATACGGCTGACCGACCACCCCGTGGTCATGACAGAGAGGCATCCAGGCCCCCAACCAAGACCGTACCCCGGCATCGCTCCAAAAGTACAAAGCCAAGAGGGAACGCGCCGGACTTGCGAGATATATTGGAGGACAAAGCAAGGCAATCCAGATCCATCTACGGATCACGTGGGCGCCCCACGACCCATGACGAATACCGTCGTGCCGAATACAATAATCCCGGCCTGGCCGAACACAGCAGACAACGCTCTCTCGAGCTGCGTCGTGATATTGCTCAATACAGAGGCGCCGCACACCCGCTATGCTTCACTGACGAAGTAATGGATCATCAAATCCCAGCAGGATTTAAACCCATAAACATAGAGGCCTACGATGGAACAACAGACCCTGGAGTCTGGATAGAAGATTATATACTACACATACACATGGCCAAAGGAGATGATCTCCACGCCATAAAATACCTACCCCTCAAGCTCAAAGGGCCAGCCCGTCATTGGCTTAAAAGCCTCCCAGAAAACACTGTTGGAAGTTGGGAAGAGCTCGAGGACGCGTTTAGAGCAAATTTTCAAGGGACTTATGTCCGCCCTCTGGATGCAGATGATCTAAGTCGTACAACTCAACAACCCGGAGAGTCAGCGCGCAAATTCTGGAACAGGTTCCTCACCAAAAAGAACCAAATAGTCGACTGCCCGGACGCCGAAGCCTTAGCAGCTTTTAAACACAACGTCCGAGACGAGTGGCTCGCCAGACACCTCCGCCAAGAGAAACCAAGGACAATGTCCGCGTTAACAAGCCTCATGACCCGCTTCTGTGCGGGAGAGGATAGCTGGCTAGCAAGATGCAGCACCAGCGACCCAAGTACATCCGAGATAAGAGATGGAAACGAAAATCACGGCGCAGAAAAGAGCAGCGCCGGAATAAAGAGAAAAGCCCAAAGAGCACGGCAGTCAACGCCGGATTCAAAAGCTCGCGGCCAAACAACAAAACACCGCCTCTTAAGGATGACAGCGACGAGCTATCCAACTTAAACAAGATTTTGGGTCGGATATGTCACATCCACAGTACCCCCGGAAGGCCTGCAAACCACACCCATCAAGATTGTTGGGTTTTCAAATAGTCTGACCGACTAAACGCCGAACACAAGGGGCTCGACACGTCAAGCGAAGACGATAAACCCCACCAGCAGAGCACCGGAAAGCAAAAAACTTTCCCACAAGAGGTTAAAGCAGTAAATTCACTTCATGTGATAATACGGAAAAACAGTGCGGCATCCGTTAAAATGGGTCTCGCACGGTCCAACCCAGCGGAACATAGAGATTGGACATCAAAACCAATCACTTTCGACCACCTGGATTATTCCAGAAGCGTTCGAAATGCAGGATGGACTACCCTGATATTGGATCCTATAATCGACGGACTGAAATTTACACAAGTCCTGATGGATGGAGGCAGTGACTTAAACCTGTTGTATCCAAACACAATCCGCAAGTTGGGGATAGACCTTACTAAAATTCGACATAGCCGCACTTCCTTTAAAGGAGTGATGCCAGGCCCTTATGCCAAGTGCACAGGCTCCCTATTACTAGAAGTTGTGTTCGGATCACCGAACAACTTTTGACGCGAAAAACTAATCTTTCATATCGTCCCATTTAAAAGTGGATATCAAGCACTCTTGGGACGAGAGGCTTTTGTCCGTTTCAACGCCGTACCACATTACGCGTCTCTTACACTCAAGATGCCCGGTCCACGTGGCATCATTTCAGTGCGAGGGTCACTTAAAGACCCCGGGCACGGATAGACGAGTCCGGCATAAGTAGGCTAGGGGCTCCCTAGCTGCACATCCCTTCACAAGGGGCTGCGCGCACAAACAACAGCGAGTTCATACAGACCCCGCTTTACTTATTTATATTTCTTCTTTCACATATACTTTTTTCGCATGAGTTCTTTTCAAACTAAGTTCCTCTCTTTTTACAGATGAACAACGTGCACACCCGTCTAGGATAACGGCACAACGGAGACACAGGCGCAGACGGGCAGCAGGGACCCGTCGCGAGGATTCTTTTCAGATTAAGACCCTGCATAAACCTTTTTTATTGTCTCTTGTTGTTATTCTCCCTTGGTTTCTTCTTATAACCAAAGCGGAGCCTGACGTTTTGGCATCGGCCACGTCAGAGGACCACGCCCGTACCTGGACACTAGGGGCTTAGGGCATTGTTCTACCCATTATCATAAAGACCGAACACCTTAGGGAGTGTTCGGTGTCTCGAGTTAGGCATTATATGCATCAGCTCCGAATCATGTCTTTGGTCAAATGTTGGGTTTGCCCGGCTCCTGTGTTTTGCTGCCTTACGTTCCGTATCATCGGCTAACGTGGCACCAGGAGAACTACTGCGATTGTGCCCCAGTTCGGCTGGGCGAGCACCTTAGTAGAGAAAGCCGAAAACTGACTGTCATGATATAGCGAGAGACTGGTCAACCACTCAATCGACTACCGGAATGTTTAGAATTCCCCGCTTTGACGAAGGACCGTTTCCCGGTCAGGCACACACGCGCCCCGAACTCGGAGAAGCGCGGTGCCCCAAGGGGCTATATCGTAGCCCCACCCTCGAACTCCACTGGCTAAGTGAAAGTGATAAAGCATTATAGTTCGGATTGCCTCGTTTGCTATGATTCCACCTCCTTAACAGGACCGAGACGTCGGATTAAGTGTGAAAACGCGCTATTTTTGCGAACACCCCCGCACCTTGTGCGTGGGGGCTGAAGCCGAAGACTGCAATCTTTCAGGTTATACAAACGTATACGCAAACGGCCGCATAGGAGATATTTTACTACTTGGGACGCACAAGTATAAAAAGCAGTTATAGCATAATCATTGTTTTACAAGATAAAACGTTCATTTGAGCGTAACATTTTTTGAGCACTGCGACTCTATTACACGAGCGCCACGCATAACTTCCCCAAAATAGTGCTCGGCGGGTAACCGGCTTTCGTCCGAACTCTGGGCGGCAATAGCGGTGGCATCCATCTCTGTCCAATGTGTCTTCACACGGGCAAGAGCCATCCGTGCGCCTTCGATGCAGGACGACCGCTTCATCTCCTTGATATGCGGCACCGCTCCAAGAAATTGCTGCAACAAGCCGAAATAGCTCGTCTCCTTGGGCCTCTCTGGCCAGACATGAGCCACGATGTCAGTCATGGCAAGTCCGGACAATCTATTTAGCTCGGCCCATTCAGCCAACCGATCGGTCAACGGAAGTGAACGATCCAGACTATGGAATTGAGACCAAAATAGCTCTTCCGTCTTGTGATCCTTCTGGCTCCGAAAGTGCTCAACGGCATCAGCCGCACTTGCCGCTAAGTCCATATATGGTTCCTCCGGACCCCACAACTGGCCAAGTTGAGCATACTTTTGATCCGTAAACCGGCGACACAACAGAAAAGGCTTGCCAGCCACAATATCTCTGGCCTGGCACAGCTCCTCCTTCATAGCCCGCATTGCAGAACGGGCATCCTTGGCCTCGGCAGTGGCCTTCCCCAGGTCTTCCCGCTCTGATAAGCGCTCCTTTTCAAGAGCCTCATTGCGGTCGGCAGCATCTTTTAATTTCACGGCCAATTCGGCCACCTTTTCCCTGCTTAGGCAGTGTGCAGCCTTTTCGGCTTTCAACTCCTCGGCCGCCCTCGAGGCAGCCGCATCACTCCTTCGGGCTTGCTCCTTAGCTTGAGCAAGTTCGGCCCGAAGGCTCTCTACAGCAGCAGCACCGTCTGTATCATAGCATATACATTATCAGAGGCGGGCTTTGACCCCCTTAAATAAGCGACTGTGGAGAATTCATTTACCTTGCGACTCGTCAAGTCGCCGGTTGACAAGTGCGATGTCCGCATCCGCCACATCAAGTTGCCGCATTAACTCGACAACTCCACTAGTCCGGCTAGCCCTCGGACTATCCGCCACCTGCATAGGAATGGCGACATTCATTACTTGAGATTTTGATCCTCGGCACGCTGTCGCTTTCGACAACCTACCGAGTCTCAGGGGCTACTATCTATACAGGGCGCACTTTTATGTGCAAAACTGTCAAAAAAGGTGTGTCATTCTTGCGTACCTCAAATCCCGCCAGCAAGCTCCTGGCGGCATTATGCAATCCGCTCTCGGTGGACGAAATCCTTCCAATCACCATACGCATCAAAGCGCGGTGATCTTCTGAGATGGACGCCCTCTCAAGCAGATTCTTCAGTTCTCTCGGTCGGATACTAGTGGGCGCCGAACTCTCCAGCCCTTCCGGACTCGGGGACACCCTCCATGATGATACTTCAGGCTCATCTGCCCTATCCGGCGACGCAGCAGTCGGAGGCGTTTCGCTCTCCATCATCTCCGGACGAAGATCCCCCGAAGACGAACTCATCTGAGAAGTCCGCAAATCCGAACTGTAAAGCAAAACTTCGGTTATCCACAGAAGCACAAATGGAGGTATTTTCTTATTAATGAACTCCCCTTTTCCTACTCACGGCTCGCTGGAGGGCTGATCCTTCAAAGACGATTGTACGTCCGGGTTCTCCCCGGACGCCGGACCCCCCGGTGAAGATCTCTTCCCCCGTTTAGGGGCTTTGGCCTCCGGATCTTCGGAGGCGGTCCTCTTCTCCCCCTGGGAGGAGGGGTTTTTGATCCCCCCCTCTTCAGACACCCCTTTGGGCGAAATAATAGCTCCTCTATCTTCCCCATCGCTCCCTTCTACGGGCGCGACCGCCAACATTCTGACCAGCACGGGCTCCAGTGCGGTCTCTGGGAGGGGAGCCGGACACCTTATCAGCTTTGATCGCGCTACCCACTCCTGATGAAAAGTAATGGGTCAGGAGGCGAACTCTAGAAAAGCAGATAAACAGAACGTCCGAGCTCTGAGCTTTTTACCTGAGTATCCGGGCAATTGCAGCTTAGGCCTGTGTCCTCGGTTAATTCCGGACACGCTACTTGCGGTCCGAAGAACAACTTGTACATATCCACGGGTGTCGCACCCATGAAGTGTTGGAGAATTCGAGGTCCCTCCGGATTGAACTCCCATAAACAGAGAGGACGGCGTTTGTAGGGCAGAAGACGCCTGATTAGCATAACCTGCATCACCACGACCAGATTGATCTCCCTCGCCTGGAGGTCTCGAATCCGGCCCTGCAATGAGGGCACGTCTTCGGACGGCCCCCAATTGAGCCCTTGGTTGACCCACGACATTAGTCGGCGTGGAGGTCCCGGGTGGAATGAAGGCGGCGGTTTTGCTTGCTGCCCTTCGGAGCGGTGATATAGAACCACTCCTGCTGCCACAGTCCGAGCTCCTCTTGGAAGGAACCCTCGGGCCACGGGGCATCGGCCCTTCTGCTTATGGCCGCCCCGCCGCACTCCACTTGACGCCCCCCGATCATCTTCGGCTCCACATTAAAGGTCTTCAGCCACAGGCCGAAGTCGGGAGTGACGCGGAGGAAGGCTTCGCAGACGATAATGAATGCGGAGATATGGAGGATGGACTCTGGAGCCAAGTCGTGAAAATCCAGCCCGTAGTAGAACATGAGCCCTCTCACGAAGGGGTCCATCGGGAAGCCTAAACCCCGACGGAGGTGGGATACGAAGACAACGTACTCACCGGGCTTGGGAGCGGGCACGGCCTGCCCTTGGGCAGGCAACCTGTGCGAAATCTCGTAGGACAGGTACTTGGCCTCACGCAGCTTTAACACGTCCTCCTCCGTGATGGAGGAGGGCATCCACCGACCCTGGAGGTCGGAGCCGGACATGGTTGAGAATCCGAAGCGCTCAAATCTGGGGCTCTGGGTGTTGGAACTGGGAGCAAGGAGGAGATTCGATGCGAGATTGAAGAAAAGAAACGAGCCTTGATCCTCTTATAAAGGGGAAAAATACCAAGAGTCGTCTCCGTGACCGTTCGGGATTCACCTTTGATAGAGGAGGCGTGGCGACGGGCACGGTTGGGTTACCCACGCACGTATTGATGAGAATCCCGGAATAAGGGGAACACGATCTCTGCTTCGACAAGACGTGCCAAGGAAACCGCTTCGCTAAACGTGCTGAATTGGTATAATAAAAAACAATTCAAGTAAAAGCCTGGTAGCGGTGTGATGTCATGCCGCATAATACGTCAGCAGATTGGACTTGTGTACATTTTATTCTCTCTACGGTGGAATGTGGAATTTATTTTGCGGAGCCGGACACTATCCTGGTGTTCATGATCTTCTCTGGATTATTCAAGGGAGGAACCCGCCTTGCAATGCCGAACATTATGCGTGCTGGACTTATCGTCATTGAAGCCTGGTTCAGGGGCTACTGAGGGAGTCCTGGACTAGGGGGTGTCCGGACAGCCGGACTATCATCGTCCGCCGGACTCCAAGACTATGAAGATACAAGATTGAAGACTCCGTCCCGTGTCCGGATGGGACTTTCCTTGGCGTGGAAGGCAAGCTTGGCAATACGGATATGTAGATCTCCTACTATTGTAACCGACTCTGTGTAACCCTAGCCTCCTCCGGTGTCTATATAAACCGGAGGGCTTTAGTCCGTAGGACACAACATACATTACAACAATCATACCATAGGCTAGCTTTAGGGTTTAGCCTCCTTGATCTCGTGGTAGATCCACTCTTGTACTACCCATATCATCAATATTAATCAAGCAGGACGTAGGGTTTTACCTCCATCGGGAGGGCCCAAACCTGGGTAAAACATCGTGTCCCTCGTCTCCTGTTACCATCCGCCTAGACGCACAGTTCGGGACCCCCTACCCGAGATCCGCCGGTTTTGACACCGACAGGCACCTCTAGACACACAAGTTGATCTTCGTGATCGTTCCTTAGCTGTGTGCGGTGCGCGCCTCCACCATATTCCACCTCGGTCATATCATTGCGGTGCTTAGGCAAAGCCCTGCGTCGGTAGAACATCATCATCATCACCACGCCGTCGTGCTGACGGAACTCATCCCCGACACCCTGTTGGATCGGTGTCCGGGGATCGTCATCGAGCTGAATGTGTGAACTCGGAGGTGCCGTACGTTTGGTACTTGGATCGGTCAGATCGTGAAGACGTATGACTACATCAACCGCGTTGTCATAACGCTTCCGCTTACGGTCTACGAGGGTACGTAGACAACTCTCTCCCCTCTCGTTGCTATGCATCACCATGATCTTGCGTGTGCGTAGGAATTTTTTTGAATTTACCATGTTCCCCAACAGGAGGCGACCTCGAGAAGTTCAAGGAGCCGGCCCCATCGGGAGAAGGGGCCCAGTGCAGATGCTGCTGCTGCCGGCATCGCCTTGGAATGGCGGGTCTGACACCTAGTCAGACCCGTCATCCTCTTGCCTGCTACCCTCATCGTCGCTGCCGCTGTCCTCCTCGTCACTCTCGCTCGAGGAAGAGTCTTCGTCATCAGAGGAGCTCTTCACACAACACTTCAGGAGAGTCCTGAAGTCTCCAAAGACCTTGACAGAGAGGAGGCCGTTCTCCATAAATTTGAAATGGAGAATGAGCCCCACCGTCAGGCTGTGGATGCGAGCGAAGGTTTTCCATCGGCAACGGAGATACATGACATGAGGGGCTGGGAAATCAACATCGGCCCATGTGCCGCTATTCCCACAGCCCCTCATATGCAATCTCAGCGCCTGCGGTGGGTCGAGCTCCATTTCCCGAGAAAATGGGGTAGGGAGACGAAGACGACGAAGCGCCGGCCAGCGCAGCCTGATGAAGAACTCGCGGGGCTGGTCCCCGACGTGGCCCTCCATCGGGGGAGGAACCGCCGACGGAGGCGAGGCAGGCGCGCCGCCCCATCCTCCTCTTCCCTGAGCTCCACGGCGACCTCGGCCGCGTCCCCTCCCCCTTCCCCTCCCGGCCGGCTCTGCCGCCACGGGCTCTTGGGGAGGAGGGGCGTGTTGTCGAGCAGAGACCCTCGCCGCCACCATCGAAGCATCAGCACGCCCTCTCGCCATGGCAGAAGGGAGGAAGAAGCAAAGATGGGAGGAGGCGGATGGCGAAAGGCTGAGGGGTGCCGCTCCTCCCGCTCCCCTCCTTATAAAGGAGCGGGGTCAGGGCTCGGCCGCCCCTCTCAGCTAATCCATCTCATTAAGATGACAGCGGGTTAGGCCGTCGATCGCCCTCCCCGCCCAATTGAAGGCACGAGGGTATCGACCCACGCGCGTACGTCTTCCCATATTCCACGCACCTGTCACCCGCCCTGCGCCGTGCGTGCGGCGTACGTGGCACAAGGGGCGGGCGTAGTGGGACGCGTGGAACGATGGTTCCAAGGCAGAAAGCATAAATGAGCAGCGGCCCCGCGGTCTTAAAGAGACACGCAAGCCGCCTCTTTACTATTCACCGCAGGATGACGCAAGCGTGCTTTGGTCACCCCACGCGCGATCCCCATGTCACGCATTCAACGCGAATCATGGGGAAGCGCAGCAGACGAAGGAGTGCCACGGTAAAAGCCGACCCCGCCTGCCCGTGCACCGTTCTAGGCCTAGCCCAACAACGCGTCGTGCTTATGTGTGGCCCAGGCCCGGGGGCTCCTGTGAGTGTACAGAAGTAGGGGTTCTACTTTGTACCCCTTTACCTGTGCACGGGCAGTCAGAGCCACACCCACGGCCACACTTAGCAGGGCAGGTGAGGGAAGCCGAAGCCACAAGACGATCAAGCAACGCCAAGACAGAGACACGGAGAGCAAGAGGGCGAGGTGGACCCCCCCCCAGCAAGACCCTTGCCGGGGCGACCCCCATGGCCCCGGCAAGGGCCTTGCCGGGGCAACTTGCCCAACGCCAGCAGAGCGCACCACCCTTGAGCCCGAGGTTTCTAGCACCATCAACCGTGTTGGAACCAAGGCTCAGGAGGCGCCTCCATGGTGGCATGCAGATCTTTGTGAAGATCATTGACACACAATATCAGATGAGGACTAGAATACGAGACCTCCGGCAACATCCTTGTCGGGGTCGACCGCGGTGCCACAGCAAGACCCTTGCCGGGGCTCCCGGCAAGACCCTTGCTGAGGACGTCAACGAGGTTGCGGCCAGGCCCGCGCGCGCCAAGACCCCACCGCCGTTCCCAAGCAGCGGCTAGCCCAGCCAGCCAGGCGGGCACCTGCGTGGCGACGTGCGGTCCTGAGGCCAACTCAGCAAGCACCTGTGTGGGGGCATGCAGATCTTCGTGAAGACGCCGCCACCGCACCACCTCAGCAGCCTGCCAGCCTACATGGCACTGGCCACCTCGCTGGCCCGGGCACGTGTCGAAGCAGGGCGAGGAGGCGATAAAGCGAGGGGGACACCTCGGGGGCACATTTATTGCGTTTTGTCCCGTAATAGCAAGCAATAAGCTTGTACACTGTACCCTTTCCACCTCCTGTGTGCCACTGTGGCGCCTCCTTCTACTATAAAAGGAGGCCCGAGGCGTACTGGAAAGGGATTCGGCTCCTTGAGCAAGTCATGCTCGGTAGCTAGTTCAAGAACACTGATATATACACCAAAGCAGGACTAGGGTATTACGTGTCTCCGCGGCCCGAACCTAGGTAAACGACCTTTGTGCTAGATCCTAAACCCGCTCTTCTCACCACCCCGTGCCCGCCGACCACAGTAGGGATCCCTTTGATCCCTTAGGTGTCGTTCCCACTGACAAGTTGGCTTGCAGGTGATGCATGTCTGTGCTGGGCTTGTTGAAAGTGTAACTAATCCCCGGATGGTTTTAGTAATTCATAACAACATATAGCTCATTGAACTAATATCCTTTCAAGTGAAATTTTTCAAAAAGTTCAATGATTGGCATGGCATGGACTACAGATGTGGACCCCTCAAAATCCCAAGGAGAAAGATTGGCAAAAGCTAAAGACTCTTCATTTCTATTTTAGTGACCCAGGATCACATTGAGTCCATAGGAAAGCCAATACTATTAAAAGGGGATGAGGTGTTGCTTAATGGTCTACTTTCTCAAAGTGCTTAGTTATATTGCTACAAAACCCTCAACCACTTTCTCATTTCCACATATGTCAAAAACTCCAAGTCAAACTCGGCCGCACTGAAATGATCTATCCGGCGCCATCGAGTTCAGTTGACATAGCCACTACTAGAAACCCTAGACAATTCGGTCGCACCGATACGTATCTCGGTCTCACCGAGATGGCCCTGCAAACTCCTTGTTTCCCTTCATAACATTTTGGTCCCACCAAGATGAGTAATCAGTCCCATCGAGTTTGCTTGACCAACTCTCTGTTTCCTCTTTGCTGAAATCGGTCTCATCAAGTTCAAGCAATTGACTTCACCGAGTTGAAGTTTTCCCTAAGCCCTAGCACATCGGTCCCACTGAGTTGATCTCGTCGGTCCCACCGAGATTCCTAATGTTCACATTTTGAACTAAATCAGTCTCACCGAGTTCTTCTATCGGTCTGACCGAGTTGGGTCAAATGTGTGTAATGGTTGGATTTTGTTTGGAGGCTATATATACCCCTCCACCCCCTTCTCCATTTGAGAGAGAGCCATCAAAACGTGCCTACACTTCCACTACATATTTTCTAAGAGAGAACCACCTACTCATGTGTTGAGACCAAGATATACCAATCCTACCACAAGAATCTGATCTCTAGCCTTCCCCAATTTGCTTTCCACTCAAATCACCTTTCCACCATAGGCAAATCTATGAGAGAGAGTTGAGTGTTGGGGATACTATCATTTGAAGCACAAGAGCATGGAGTTCGTCATCAACACACCATCTATTACCTTTTGGAGAGTGGTGTCTCCTAGATTGGGTAGGTGTCGCTTGGGAGCCTCCGACAAGATGTGGAGTTGAACCAAGAAGTTTGTAAGGGCAAGGAGATCACTTACTTCGTGAAGATCTACCCGAGTGAGGCAAGTCCTTCGTGGGTGATGGCCATGGTGGGATAGACAAGGTTGCTTCTTCTTGGACCCTTCATGGGTGGAGCCCTCCATGGACTCACGCAACCGTTACCCTTCTTGGGTTGAAGTCTCCATCAACATGGATGTACGATAGCACCACCTATCGGAACCACGCCAAAAATCTCTGTGTCTACATTGCGTTTGCCTTCTGCAAACCCTTCCCTTTACCTTGATATGCAATCTTTTACTTTCCACTGCTACACTTGTAGAATTGCATGTGTAGGTTGATTGCTTGACTTGTGGTAGTTGCTAAAATCTGCCGACACTTAAAATTGGGCAAAGGTTAGATCTTTATTTGGTCAAGTAGTCTAATCACCCCCTCTAGACCTACTTTCGATCCTACAAGTGGTATTAGAGCTTTGGTCTCTATTTGCCTTGATTTCCATAACTTTGGTGATCATAGCCTTGGTTTCAAAACCTAGAAGAGTATGGCGTCTAGCGAGGGAAATTACCACCGTAGAGGTCCTTACTTTGATGGTACTAATTTTGCTAGTTGGAAGCATAAGATGAAAATTCATATTCTTGGTCATAACCCCGCCGTTTGGGCTATTGTGCATATTGGCTTGCAAGGTGAATACTTCAAGGATGGAAGAGAACCGGATCGTGAGGCATCCGCGGAAGAGTTGAAGATGTTGCAATTCAATGCTCAAGCTTGCAATATTCTCTTCAGCGGAATGTGCCCCAAAGAATTAAACAAAATCAGCCATCTTGAGAATGCAAAGGACATTTGGGATATGTTGGTTGATATGCACGAAGGTACCGAGTCCGTCAAGGAATCCAAATTGGATGTGCTCCAAAGTCAACTTGACAAGTTCAAAATGAAGGATGGTAAAGGAGTCACTGAGATGTACTCTAGGCTTGCTCTCATCACAAATGAGATTGCCGGCTTAGGAAGCAAAGAGATGACCAGCAAATTCATCATCAAGAAGATCCTAAGAGCCTTGGATGGAAAATATTATACCGTGTGAACATTGGTCCAAATGATGCCCAATTACAAAGATATGAAGCCAATGGAAGTCATTGGTAGATTTGTTGCTCATGAGATGTCACTCAAGGATAAGGAAGAGCTTCACAACAAGTCAAGTGGTGCTTACAAAGCCTCATGTGATGCTCCTACAACATCAAGTGAGAAGTAAGTCTTCAATGAAGAATTGAGCTTATTGGTGAAGAACTTCAACAAATTCTACAAGAATAGAAGCAAAGAGAGAAGCTCCAAGTCAGGGTCCTACAATGACAAAAGATTTTATAGTCGTGATCATAATTGCTACAATTGTGGAAGACCCGAACACTACTCCAATGAGTGTACAACTCCCTACAAGAGAAGATAAGATTCACTTAAAAGGAGAAGTAAAAGAGATGAATCACCGCCAAGAGAGAGAAGGAGTAGAGATGATTGTTATGAACGAAGACCCTCTCATAGAAGCAAGGATTCAGATAGGAAGGACAAGTCATCAAAGAGCTACACAAGACATCAAGCTCATGTTGGTGAATGGGTTTCCGGTTCCGACTCCGTCAATTACTCCGAGAGAGGTTATCACTCCGAATCCGAATATACTCAAGATGAAGGTGTTGCCGGTCTTGCACTTGTGTCATCCAACTCCTACGACATATTTGACTCACCAAATGAAGGAATTGGAAGATGCTTCATGGCTAAAGGCCCTAAGGTATCAGACCCAGAGTATGTTGATTTCAATAGTGATGAAGATGATTTGCTAGGTGATGATGATTTACTTGTTGACAACACTAGTGATGAAAACTATGATGAATTTTCTATTAATCATGCTAATCAATATGAAACAAATGATAATGATAAGAAGGAGATTGAGCATCTAACTAAAGAACTAAACACTCTTAAGTTAGCTCATGAAACAACTCTAGAGGATCATCGAGAGCTTTTAAAGACTCATGAGAAGCTACGCTTAGAGAAGCTAAATTTGGAACAAGAGCATGGGTTCTTGAAAGCAATCAATGATGATCTTCGAAAGAAAAGCTCTTCTTACATTGCCAAGCATTTACTCTTGTCTACTTATATGCCATAGGTAAAATCTAGCAATAAGAACAAGAAAGATTCTTCTTCTAGTAGTAACAATAACAATGTTAAATCCAATATTGTTGCTTCTAGTAGTTCTCTTGATTCCACTAATGATTCTCTTAACCAAGTTACACTTGAGCAAGAAAATAGCTTATTGAAGGGGATTATAGAGAAATGTGTTTACAAGAACCTTGCCGGAAGTAAGCAATTTGAGGAAATTTTGCGCAAGCAAGGAAGGCACCGAAAGAATCAAGGTGTTGGTTTTGAACGAAAGTTCAATGCTAATGGAGTTGAGTGGGAAGAAGATCAATACCCCAATACGAAGTTTGTTCCTCAGCAAGAGAAGTATGATCCCACTTCTTTCAAAGGGACACAAGCTCAAGTTGATCTTCCACCACAAGCCCACAAGCTAAAAGGCAAGGACAAGCCTCAAGAGGAGATTGATTCATTTAAAGAAGCTCCCAAGGCCATGGTGCAAGTGGGTTCCCAGGACTACATCAAGTTCTAGTTCATCAAGTACGACTACAACTCCAAGGATTCCCATCAAGTTGATGTGGATCCCAAAGAAGAAGAACTAGAGTGTTCTTGAGGGTGACTCTGCCAACGTACTTCACTAACATTCATTTTGGCAAGGACAAGTGCAATCAACTTCCATATCTCGCACTAGTTCATGGAGTCACAAACCCTCTTGTTGGTAAGACAAGGGACAAGGTAACCTAATGTTTTCATGGACATCATCATATGTGTGCTTCACTCTATGTCTATGGATATTCTTGCATGTTCCACTGGTACGCGTTGGTGCTATACAACAGTTTTAAACCCTTTCTGCGACGGCATTTGGAACCGTCGCCAAGTGAGTGTGGGCGATAGGGGGGTCCTTCGCACACGACCCAGAAACCGTCGAGGATAGGCCCTCCGGGCACACAAGCCGGATCGTGTGCGACCGGGCGAGGCATGGAAACCCAATTGTTTTTGTTCGTATGTACATCCCACACGGTGAATCCCATAAAAACATTTCCGTTCGTATGTATATCACACAGTCAATCCAAGGAGTACGTTTCCGTTCTTATGTACATCCCAAACGATTTGGTCGCTATAGTCGTGCGAAAAAGGTGGACATGAACATTTAATCTACTGACATGTTTATGATACGTACGTTATCACACACGATTCAAGAATGTAAAATGTGTGCGGTGCCTCTACTAACGCCAACATGTACATTTTCGTAACTGTGTGCAATTGGTATTCCTATCACACACGCACACTGGTTTGAAACGTTTGTTGTATTACCATGAATCGCACACGCATATGAGACAAAACCGTGTGTGTGTCTGAAGGGCATCGCAAACGTTTCACGTCAAAGAACCGTTTGTTTTCTTTTTTCATCGCACACGTTGTTTTCTTTCTAACCATGTGCACATTATTTTATTCACTCCTGTAGAATTTTTTGGCTGTAATTTATTATTCAAATTGGAATTTTTGAAATATGAAACGTGCAATTCAAATTCTCAGCACAATGTTTCAACAACGAATCCATAAATAAAATTGTCAGTACAATATGTTCAGTAATTACAGATTAGACATCACTTAACTATGATAAAGGTGAAGAGACAAGTGTAAGTCATTTTGACTGCCGATGTTGTTGAAGAAGCGGAATGGCCATAATGTGCCTTCCTGCATGCCATAGGCATGAACAACTTTTGTCCAACCCCTTGTGACGATCGCCCGATCATCCTTCACCGCCTTCAGGAAGACTTTTAGAGCATTATCATGGTAGCATGAATTATATACTTTAACCTTAGTTACCTCCACTCCGGTCATGTAGTTTGCAAGGTAATCATCAGTAAATAGCTTCGGAAGCCACTAAAAAGAGAAAAATATTAGATCATGAGGTCTAATAAAGTAACTTGTTGGGGGCAGGGGAAAAGGCAACAGATTGCTTACCATCCTAAAGTTCACTGATGTCTTGGACAAAGTGTAAATAAAGAGCTTAATTCCCATCACCCGTTTCTTTCGCCTAACATTCTTTCTTAGTTTCCTCAGTTGACGCTTGTTCATGAATATCTCATTGCCTCATACGTAAAAGGGATCGAAGCGTGGATCATTACCGCTCATATACGTACCTACAAGCAACCAGTAAATGTTAGAAGCTAAATGAGATTGCACAAATGATGTAAAATACAACTACCTACATTCCTAAGTACAAGTATTTTTAGAGATCTCAATATGAACTACATACAGATGTATATAGAATTATAGATATAGTTCAGGTTAGAATCTAGATTCACTCATTTTGCTCCTTATGTAGTCTATATTGGAATCTCTAAAAATACTTAAATTTAGGAATAGATGGTGTATAAGACATGAGATGCAGCTAACCTCGATGGCAAATAATGGCATCCCCCATTGTAGCCCTGTGTAAGTACATGGAAAGCCAATGTTAACTACAACAGGGTTAACATCCACCAAAAATAGCAAATGGTAATAAAACGGCAGCATCTGTAGTGATATCTTCATTGTGAAAGAGTAACACGGTAGCAAAGGGATGGATTAAAAATGGATACAACTGTTAATTGTAACAGGCTTAACAGCATCCTAATTCATGTTTTGTAAGTTTGTAGCCATTGAATTACAACTGTTTAAAAATGGATACAACTGTTGATTGCAACAGGCTTAATGGCCATTGAAACCGGTACTGATAAAAATGCAATTGGCAGAGTTAAACATCACAAGGCAGGTGCTGCCAGAGCAGATAATGGCCCAGTTGTCTATAAAAAGGTAGGGGAACTAGCTAAAACGTGTTAGGCATGTTTACTACAAGATGCTTAAGACATCGACCGTACAAAACATAGCCATTAATTGCAACTGGTATTGCTAAGATTGAACTAGTGAGTTCATACTTGGTAAGTCCTAAGAGGTAGTTGCTGGGGCACTTCATCTTGGCCAGAGCCCGCCCAAAGTCAGCAGCGGCAGAGGCAAGCTCTTCCTATGGGTCAAAGCGTGGATCAGTGCCCTCGACATGTGTACCTACAAGAAGCAAGTAAATGTTAGAAGCCGGTCTGCAATTGCACAAATGATGTAAATACTGTAAGACATGGGATGCAGCTAATTAACCTCGACAGCAAACAACAGCATCGCCCGTTATGGCCCTGCGTATCAATCAACAATATCAGAATGGGCCAAGCTGCTCAATGCCCCAATGGAAGAGGGAAATTATACTGATGTATATGCTAAGCCTAGAAAGGATCACAACTCCATGGCTCACATGTATAAGGAATTTCCTGATGATGCCCTAGAGACACACAAGTTTGGATCCATCTACTATCTACTGTCTAGTTTGACCACTATCAACACTATATTGAGGCACACTCTTTCGCCCAAGTCAGGAGATCATAGGATGATCCGTGGTCACTCAATCAACTTGCTTCACATGTTTGATGTACCTCAGAAGTTCAAGGTGATGAGTTTGATAGTTGAGACTGTGAAGAGAACAACTGCTGATCAGAAAAGATCTTGTGGATATGCTGTTGGTGTCAAAACCGGCAGATCTCGGGTAGGGGGCCCAAGCTGTGCGTCAAGAGATCGATGGTAACAGGGAGTCAGGGGACACAATGTTTACCCAGGTTCGGGCCCTCTTAATGGAGGTAAAACCCTACTCCTGCATGATTATATTCGATGAGTATGAAGATTACAAGATTTGATCTACCTCGAGATCGTAATGGCTAACCCTAATGGTGATGCATAGCAACGAGAGGGGAGATTGTTGTCCAGGTACCCACGTAGACCGAAAGCGGAAGCGTTAGCACAACGCGGTTGATGTAGTCGTATGTCTTCATGATCCGATCGATCAAGTACCGAACGTATGTCACCTCCGAGTTCAGCACACGTTCATCTAGATGACGTCCCACAAACTCCGACCCGGCAGAGCTTTGCGGGAGAGTTCCGTCAGCACGACGGCATGATGATGGTGTTGATGATGCTACCGACGCAGGCCTTCGCCTAAGCACCGCTACGATATTACCAAGGTGGAATATGGTGGAGGGGGGCACCGCACACGGCTAAGAGATCAATGATCAATTGTTGTGTCTATGGGGTGCCCCCTGGCCACGTATATAAAGGATGGAGGGAGGAGGAGGCTGGCCCTCTGATACGTCTCCAATGTATCTATAATTTTTGATTGTTCCATGTTATTATATTACCCCTTTTGGATGTTTATGGGCTTTATTTTACACATTTACATCATTTTTGGGACTAACCTACTAACCGGAGGCCCAGCCCATATTGCTATTTTTTTTGCCTATTTCAGTATTTCGAAGAAAAGGAATATCAAACGGAGTCCAAACGGAATAAAACCTTCGGGAGCGTGATTTTTGGAACGAACATGATCCGGAGAGCTTGGAGTGCAAGTCAAGAAGCTTCCAAGGGCCCCACGAGATAGGGGGCCGCGCCCCCCTGTAGGGCGCCCCCTGTCTTGTGGGCCCCTCGGGCAGCCACCGACGTACTTCTTCCTCCTATATATACCTACGTACCCCGAAAACATCCAGGGGCACCACAAAACACAATTTTCACCGCCGTAACCTTCTGTATCCGTGAGATCCTATCTTGGAGCCTTCGCCGGCACTCTGCCGGAGGGGGAATCGACCATGGAGGGCTTCTACATCAACATCCTTGCCCCTCCGATGAGTTGTGAGTAGTTTACCACAGACCTACGAGTCCATGGTTATTAGCTAGATGGCTTCTTCTCTCTTTTTGGATCTCAATACAATGTTGTTCCCCTCTCTTGTGGAGATCTATTCGATGTAAACTCTTTTTGCAGTGTGTTTGTCGAGATCCGATGAATTGTGGGTTTATGATCAAGTTTATCTATGAATAATATTTGAATCTTCTCTGAATTCTTTTATGCATGATTGAGTTATCTTTGCAAGTCTCTTTGAATTATCAGTTTGGTTTGGCCTACTAGATTGGTCTTTCTTGCCATGGGAGAAGTTCTTAGCTTTGGGTTCAATCTTGCGGTGTCCTTAACCAGTGACAGAAAGGATTGCAAGGAACGTATTGTATTGTTGCCATCGAGGATAACAAGATGGGGTTTATATCATATTGCTTGAGTTTATCCCTCTACATCATGTCATCTTGCTTAATGCGTTACTCTGTTCTTATGAACTTAATACTCTAGATGCAGGCAGGAGTCAGTCGATGTGTGGAGTAATAGTAGTAGATGCAGGCAGGAGTCGGTCTACTTGTTATGGACGTGATGCCTATATACATGATCATGCCTAGATAATCTCATAACTATTCGCTTTTCTATCAATTGCTCGACAGTAATTTGTTCACCCACCATAATACTTATGCTATCTTGAGAGAAGCTCTAGTGAAACCTATGGCCCCCGGGTGTATCTCTTATCATATTTGCTTTCAATCTACCTTTATTTGCATCTTTACTTTTTGCATCTATATCATAAAATACCAAAAATATATTTATCTTATCATAGTATCTTTATTAGATCTCACTTTCGCAAGTGGCCGTGAAGGGATTGACAACCCCTTTATTGCGTTGGTTGCGAGTTCTTAGCTTGTTTGTGTAGGTGCGTGGGACTTTTGAGGATCCTCCTACTGGATTGATACCTTGGTTCTCAAAACTGAGGGAAATACTTACGCTACACTTTGCTGCATCACCCTCTCCTCTTCGAGGAAAACCAACGCAAGCTCAAGACGTAGCACCCTCATAGGGCGCGCCCAAGTGTGGAGTCCTACTAGGACTCTCTAGTCCTAGTAGGATTCCTCCTCCCACATGGAATAGGAAAAAGGGAAGGGAGAAGGAGAAGGAAGGAAGGGGGCGCCCCCCTCCCTAGTCCAATTCGGACAAATCCATGGGGAGGGGTGCGGCCACCCTTTGAGGCCTTTCTCTCCTTTCCCGTATGGCCCATTAAGGCCCAATACGAATTCCCGTAACTCTCTGGTACTCCGAAAAATACCCGAATCACTCGTAACCTTTCCGATGTCCGAATATAGTCGTCAAATATATCGATCTTTACGTCTCGACCATTTCGAGACTCCTCGTCTTGTCCCCGATCTCATCCGGGACTCCGAACTACCTTCGGTACATCAAAACACATAACTCATAATATAAATCGTCATCGAACGTTAAGCGTGCGGACCGTACGGGTTCGAGAACTATGTAGACATGACCGAGACACGTCTCCGGTCAATAACCAATAGCGGAACCTGGATGCTCATATTGGCTCCCACATATTCTACGAAGATCTTTATCGGTCAAACCGCATAACAACATACGTTGTTCCCTTTGTCATCTATATGTTACTTGCGCGAGATTCGATCGTTGGTATCTCAACACCTAGCTCAATCTCGTTACCGGCAAGTCTCTTTACTCATTATGTAATGCATCATCCCGCAACTAACTCATTAGTCACATTGCTTGCAAGGCTTATAGTGATGTGCATTACCGAGAGGGCCCAGAGATACCTCTCCGACAATCCGAGTGACAAATCCTAATCTCAAAATGCGCCAACTCAACAAGTACCTTTGGAGACACCTGTAGAGCACCTTTATAATCACCCAGTTACGTTGTGACGTTTGGTAGCACACAAAGTGTTCCTCCGGTAAACGGGAGTTGCATAATCTCATAGTCATAGGAACATGTATAAGTCATGAAGAAAGCAATAGCAACATACTAAATGATCAAGTGCTAAGCTAACGGAACGGGTCAAGTCAATCACATCATTCTCTAATGATGTGATCCCGTTAATCAAATGACAACTCATGTCTATAACTAAGAAACTTAACCATCTTTGATTCAACGAGCCAGTCAAGTAGAGGCATACTAGTGACATTATCTTTGTCTATGTATTCAGACATGTATTATGTTTCCGGTTAATACAATTCTAGCATGAATAATAAACATTTATCATGAAATAAGGACATAAATAATAACTTTATTAATGCCTCTAGGGCATATTTCCTTCAGTCTCCCACTTGCACTAGAGTCAATAATCTAGTTCACATCGCCATGTGATTTAACACCAATATTCACATCTGTGTGATTAACACCCATAGTTCACATCATCATGTGACCAACACCCAAAGGGTTTACTAGAGTCAATAATATAGTTCACATTGCTATGTGATTAACACCCAAAGCGTACTAAGGTATGATCATGTTTTGCTCGTGAGAGAAGTTTAGTCAACGGGTCTGTCACATTCAGAGCCGTATGTATTTTGCAAATATTCTATGTCTACAATGCTCTGCATGGAGCTACTCTAGCTAATTGCTCCCACTTTCAATATGTATCCAGATTGAGACTTAGATTCATCTGGATCGGTGTAAAAGCTTGCACCAATGTAACTATTTATGACGAACTCTTTTATCACATCCATAATCGAGAAACATTTTCTTAGTCGTCACTAAGAATATTCTTGACCGTTGTCCAGTGATCTACTCCTAGATCAAAATTGTAATCCCTTGCCAAACTCAGAGTAAGGTATACAATAGGTCTGGTACACAGCATAGCATACTTTATAGAACCTATGACTAAGGCATAGGGAATAACTTCTCATTCTCTTTCTATTTTCTGCCATGGTCGGGTTTTGAGTCTTACTCAACTTAACACCTTGCAACACAGGCAAGAACTCCTTCTTTGACTATTCCATTTTGAACTACTTCAAAATCTTATCAAGGTATGTACTTATTTGAAAAATCTTATCAAGCGTCTTGATCTATCTCTATAGATCTTGATGCTCAATGTGTAAGTAGCTTCACCGAGGTCTTTCTTAAAAAAACTCTTTTCAAATACTCCTTTATGCTTTCTGGAAAATTCTACATTATTTCCGATCAACAATATGTCATTCACATATACTTATCACAAATGTTGTAGTGCTCCCACTCACTTTCTTGTAAATACAGGCTTCACCGCAAGTCTGTACAAACTATATGCTTTTATCAACTCATCAAAGCGTATATTCCAATTCCGAGATGCTTGCACCAGTCCATAGATGGATCACTAGAGCTTGCACACTTTGTTAGCACCTTTAGGATTGATAAAACCTTCTGGTTGCATCATATACAACTCTTCTTTATTAAGTCCATTAAGGAATGCAGTTTTGACATCTATTTGCCAGATTTCATAAAATGTGGCAATTGCTAACATGATTCGGATAGACTTAAGCATCGATACGAGTGAGAAAATCTTATCATATTCAACACCTTGAACTTGTCGAAAAACTTTTTGCGACAAGTCGAGCTTTGTAGATAGTAACACTACTATCAGCGTCTGTCTTCCTCCTGAAGATCCATTTACTTTTTACGGCTTGCCGATCATTTGGCAAGTCCACCAAAGTCGACACTTTGTTCTCATACATGGATCCCATCTCAGATTTCATGGCTTCAAGCCATTTCGCGGAATCTAGGCTCATCATCGCTTCCTCATAGTTCATAGGTTCATCATGGTCTAGTAACATGACTTCTAGAATAGGATTACCATACCACTCTGGTGCGGACCGTACTCTGGAAGACCTACGAGTTTCTGTAATAACTTGATCTGAAGTTTCATGATCATCATCATTAACTTCCTCACTAATTAGTGTAGGAATCACTCGAACTGATTTCTGTGATGAACTACTTTCCAGTTCGGGGGAAGGTACAATTACCTTATCAAGCTTTACTTTCCTCCCACTCACTTCTTTCGAGAGAATCTCCTTCTCTAGAAAGGATCCATTTTTAGCAACGAATATCTTGCCTTCGGATCTTTGATAGAAGGTGTACCCAACAGTTTCCTTTGGGTATTCTATGAAGACGCACTTCTCTGATTTGGGTTCGAGCTTATCAAGTTGAAACTTTTTCACATAAGCATCGCAGCCCCAAACTTTTAGAAAAGACAACTTTGGTTTCTTGCCAAACCATAGTTCATAAGGCGTCGTCTCAACAGATTTTGATGGTGCCCTATTTAAAGTGAATGCTGCTGTCTCTAATGCATAACCCCAAAACGATAGTGGTAAATCGGTAAGATACATCATAGATCACACCATATCCAATAAGTGCGGTTACGACATTCGGACACACCATTACGCTGTGGTGTTCCATGTGGCGTGAGCTGTGAAACTATTCCACATTGTTTTTAAATGAAGGCCAAACTCGTAACTCAAATATTCTCCTCTACGATCAGATTGTAGAATCTTTATTTTCTTGTTATGATGATTCTCCACTTCACTCTGAAATTGATTGAACTTTTCAAATGTTTCAGACTTATGCTTCATTTAGTAGATATACTCATATCTGCTCAAATCATCTGTGAAGGTTAGAAAACAACGATACCCGCCACGAGCATCAACACTCACTGGACTGCATACATCAGTATGTATTATTTCCAACAAGTCAGTAGCTCATTCCATTGTTCCGAAGAACGGAGTTTTAGTCATCTTGCCCAAAAGGCACGGTTCGCAAGCCTCAAATGATTCATAACCAAGTGATTCCAAAAGTCCATCTTTATGGAATTTCTTCATGCACTTTACACCGATATGACCCAAACGGCAGTGCCACAAATAAGTTGCACTATCATTATCAACTTTACATATTTTGGTATCAATATTATGAATATGTGTATCACTAAGATCGAGATCCAACAAACTATTTTCATTGGGTGTATGACCATCGAAGGTTTTATTCATGTAAATAGAACAACAATTATTCTCTGACTTTAAATGAATAACCGTATTGCAATAAACATGATCAAATCATATTTATGCTCAACGCAAACACCAAATAACATTTATTTAGGTTTAACACTAATCCCGAAAGTATAGGGAGTGTGCGATGATGATCATATCAATCTTGGAACCACTTCCAACACATCGTCACTTCACACTCAACTAGTCTCTGTTTATTCTGTAACTCCTGTTTCGAGTTACTAATATTTAGCAACCGAACAAGAATCAAATACCCAGGGGCTACTATAAACACTAGTAAGGTACACGTCAATAACCTGTATATCAAATATACCCTTGTTCACTTTGCCATCCTACTTATCCACCAAATATTCAGGGTATTTCCGCTTCCAGTGACCATTTCCTTTGCAGTAGAAGCACTTAGTTTTAGGCTTTGGTCCAGCTTTGGGCTTCTTCATGGGAGTGACAACTTGCTTGCCATTCTACTTGAAGTTTCCTTTTATTTCCCTTTGCCCTTTTATTGAAACTAGTAGTCTTGTATCATCAACACTAGATGCTCTTTCTTGATTTCTACCTTCGTCGATTTCAACATCACGAAGAGCTCGGGAATCGTTTTCATCATCCCTTGCATACTATAGTTCATCACGAAGTTCTAGTAACTTGGTGATGGTGACTAGAGAACTCTGTCAATCACTATCTTATCTAGAAGATTAACTCCCACTTGATTCAAGCGATTGTAGTACCCAGACAATCTGAGCACATGCTCACTAGTTGAGCAATTCTCCTCCATCTTTTAGCTATAGAACTTGTTGGCGACTTCATATCTCTCAACTCTGGTATTTGCTTGAAATATTAACTTCAACTCCTAGAACATATCATATGGTCCATGACGTTCAAAACGTCTTTGAAGTCCCGATTCTAAGCCGTTAAACATGGTGCACTAAACTATCAAGTAGTCATCATATTGAGCTAGCCAAACGTTCATAACGTCTGCATCTGCTCCTGCAATAGGTCTGTCACCTAGAGGTGCATCAAGGATATAATTCTTCTATGCAGCAATGAGGATAAACCTCAGATCGCGGACCCAGTCCGCATCATTGCTACTATCATCTTTCAACTTAGTTTTCTCTAGGAACACATATAAAACATAGGAAAGCAACAATGCAAGCTATTGATCTACAACATTATTTGCAAAATACTATCAGGACTAAATTCATGATAAATTAAAGTTCAATTAATCATATTACTTAAGAACTCCCACTTAGATAGACATCCCTCTAATCATCTAAGTGATCACATGATCCAAATCAACTAAACCATCTCCGATCATCACGTGAGATGGAGTAGTTTTGAATGGTGAACATCACTATGTTGATCATATCTACTATATGATTCACGCTCGACCTTTCGGTCTCTAGTGTTCCGAGGCCATATCTGCATATGCTAGGCTCGTCAAGTTTAACCCGAGTATTTCTGCGTGTGCAAAACTAGCTTGCACCCGTTGTAGGTGAATGTTGAGCTTATCACACCCGATCATCAGGTGGTGTCTCAGCACGACGAACTTTGGCAACGGTGCATACTCAGGGAGAACACTTATACCTTGAAATTTAGTGAGAGATCATCTTATAAAGCTACCGTCGAACTAAGCAAAATAAGATGTATAAAAGATAAACATCACATGCAATCAAAATATGTGACATGATATGGCCATCATCATCTTGTGCCTTTAATCTCCATCTCCAAAGCATCGTCATGATTTCCATCGTCACGGGCATGACACCATGATCTCCATCATCTTGATCTATATCAATGTGTCATCACATGGTCGTCTCGCCAACTATTGCTCTTGCAACTATTGCTATCGCGTAGCGATAAAGTAAAGCAATTATTTGGCGCTTGCATCTTATGCAATAAAGAGACAACCATAAGGCTTCTGCCAGTTGCCAATAACTTTGTCACAAAACATGATCATCTCATACAATAAAATTTAGCATCATGTCTTCACCATATCACATCACAACATGCCCTGCAAAAACAAGTTAGACGTCCTCTACTTTGTTGTTGCAAGTTTTACGTGGCTGCTACGGGCTGAGCAAGAACCGTTCTTACCTACGCATCAAAACCACAAAGATATTTCCTCAGGTTAGTGCTGTTTTAACCTTCTCAAGGACCGGGCGTAGCCACACTCGGTTCAACTAAAGTTGGGAAACTAACACCCGCTAGCCACCTATGTGCAAAGCACATCGATAGAACCAGTCTCGCGTAAGCGTACGCATAATGTCGGTCCGGGCCGCTTCATCCAACAATACCGCTAAACCAAAGTATGACATGCTGGTAAGCAGTATGACTTGTATCGCCCACAACTCACTTGTGTTCTACTCATGCATATAACATCTACGCATAAACCTGGCTCTGATACCACTGTTGGGGAACATAGTAATTTCAAAAAAAATTCTACGCACACGCAAGATCATGGTGATGCATAGCAACAAGAGGGGAGAGTGTTGTCCACGTACCCTCATAGACCGAAAGCGGAAGCATTAGCACAACGTGGTTGATGTAGTCGTACGTCTTCATGATCTGACCGATCAAGTACCGAACGTATGGCACCTACAAGTTCAGCACACGTTCAGCTCGATGACGTCCCACGAACTCTGATCCAGCAGAGCCTTGCGGTAAAGTTCCATCAGCACGACGGTGTGATGATGGTGTTGATGATGCTACCGACGCAGGGCTTCGCCTAAGCACTGCTACGATATTACCGAGGTGGAATACGGTGGAGGGGGGCACCGCACACGGCTAAGAGATCAATGATCAATTGTTGTATCTATGGGGTGCCCCCTGGACACGTATATAAAGGATGGAGGGAGGAGGAGGCCGGCCCTCATAGGGCGCGCCCAAGTGTGGAGTCCTACTAGGACTATTCCTCCTCCCACATGGAATAGGAAAAAGGGAAGGGAGAAGGAGAAGTAAGGAAGGGGGCTCCCCCCTCCCTAGTCCAATTCGGACCAATCCATGGGGAGGGGTACGGCCACCCTTTGACGCCTTTCTCTCCTTTCCCGTACTCCGAAAAATACCCGAATCACTCGGAACCTTTCCGATGTCCGAATATAGTCGTCCAATATATCGATATTTACATCTCGACCATTTTGAGACTCCTCGTCATGTCCCTGATCTCACCCGGGACTCCGAACTACCTTCGGTACATCAAAACACATAACTCATAATATAAATCATCACAGAATGTTAAGCGTGCGGACCCTATGGGTTAGAGAACTATGTAGACATGACCGAGACACATCTCCGGTTAGTAACCAATAGCAGAACCTGGATGCTCATATTGGCTCCCACATATTCTAAGAAGATCTTTATCGGTCAAACTGCATAACAACATACGTTGTTCCCTTTGTCATCGGTATGTTACTTGAGTGAGATTCGATTGTCGGTATCTCAATACCTAGCTCAATCTCGTTACCGGCAAGTCTCTTTACTCGTTATGTAATGCATCTTCCCGCAAATAACTCATTGGTCACATTGCTTGCAAGACTTATAGTGATGTGCATTACCGAGAGGGCCTAGAAATACCTCTCCGACATTCGGAGTGACAAATCATAATCTCGAAATACGCTAACTCAACAAGTACCTATGGAGACACCTGTAGAGCACCTTTATAATCACCCAGTTACATTGTGACGTTTGGTAGCACACAAAGTGTTCCTCCGGTAAACGGGAGTTGCATAATCTCATAGTCATAGGAACATGTATAAGTCATGAAGAAAGCAATAGCAACATACTAAACGATCAAGTGCTAAGCTGACGAAATGGGTCAAGTCAATCACATCATTCTCTAATGATGTGATCCCGTTAATCAAATGACAACTCATGTCTATGGCTAGGAAACTTAACCATCTTTGATTCAACGAGCTAGTCAAGTAGAGGCATACTAGTGACATTATGTTTTTCTATGTATTCACACATGTATTATGTTTCTGGTTAATACAATTCTAGCATGAATGATAAACATTTATCATTAAATAAGGAAATAAATAATAACTTTATTATTGCCTCTAGAGCATATTTCCTTCACCTAGATGTCTAGCCTATGAGGATTCTGATGATGATGATAGTTGCCCTCTACAGACTAACCCCTCCAGTTTATATACACACTGGAGGGAGGTCTAGGGTTTGTACAAGGTCGGCTTATCAGGTAGGGAAACCTATGGACTCTATTCTTGCGTTCCACGCATTGAGAAGACTCATTTGGACATGGTATATGATCTTCAGCTTGATCCTGCACGACCCATGCAACCCGGCCCATACTCCTGGGCTGGACAACTGAGGACCCCCGAATCCAGGACTCCCTTAGTAGCCCCCGAACTTGCCTTCGATGACGATGTAGTATGCAGGCGTAAGTCTTCGGCTTTGCAAGGCAGGTTCTCCATTGTATTCCGAATTGAAGATAGTCCGGCATCGGCCCCCGGGACCCTAGAAGCTTCAGGGGAGGACCTAAAGACAGATAAGGAGACATCAAGACAATAGGGCACGCCCAGGAGGGTAGACGCGCCCTGCTATCTTGTGGGCCCCTCGTGGCTCCGCCTGACCTAATTCTAGTGCTATAAAGTCCCAAATATACCAAAAAACCCAGAGAGAGACCCAAAACAATTATGCTGCCACCGCAAGCCTATGTTCTTCCACGATCCCATCGGAGGCCTCCGTCATAATTCTACCATAGGGGAAATCAATCATGGAGGGCTTCTACATCAACCTGCTGCACCTCTGATGATGTGTGAGTAGTTCCCACAGGACCTATGGGTCCATAGCCGTAGCTAGATCTCTCTCTCCCTCTCTCTCTCTCTCTCTCTCTCTCTCTCTCTTTGATATTCAATAAAATGTTCTCTTCGAAGATCGAATCGATGTAATTTTTTTGCGGTACTTTTGTTGGGATCCGATGAATCGTTGGTTTATGACCACATTGTTCATTGAAAGTAATTAAGTTATTTTTGAACTTTATTATGTGTGATTGTTATGACAGGAGGGGTAGCGAGGCACGCATTGTATTGTTGTTATTAAGGATAAAACGACGGGGTTTGATCATATTGATTAGTTTATTCTGTCTACATTATGTCATCATGCTTCATGCATTATTCTATTTTTCATTAACTTAATACCTAGAGAGGCAAGCATAAAAGCACTCTCAAAGTGGAGTAATAGTAGTAGATGCAGAATCGTTTCGGTCTACTTTTAATGGACGTAATGCCTATGTACTAATCATGCCATGAATAACATCATAACTACGGGCTATTCTATCAATTGTCCAACAGTAATTTGTTTACTCATCGTTGGTGTTCATTATATGCCAAATAGCATCTTGCACGATTGCGTTTATTCACCTATGTTCGGATATCTTAATGATGAGAAATACACAAATATGTGCATCACTTATAGGTGCAAATTAAGTTGTAATGCTTCATGTTGGTATATTTCTTGTCATAATTATTTGAATTTTCATCTCACGAGATTTTATCTACTCATGTATCAAGACATTCGTAGTGCAACAATGGAGAGATACTAAAATGGATGACTTATACATATATCATGTAGACACCTTGTCTCATTGGTTAGTCTATTTTCAGGTTATCGAAAGCCGAGGATGACTTTGTTTTCAAGAAAGGGAGGATGATGTCGGCATGGCCTTTACAGATATGATCAAAAATATTGTTCGCATATACAATAACCAGGATACTTATTAATAATTATATGAATTGTTACATTCTTGCTTTAAATGGAAATATGAAATGATCTTTTATTTTGTGCAGAATTAATAGAGAGTTGTACAAGTCACGTGTGAACATGCGAGAGGGAGACATTGAAAATATGTGCATGCGAGATGAGGAGGACATACCTTCCGCAATTACACTCGAAGTGACTCCTACATCAGTTACTTCATCTGGACATGTGGCTTAAGCACATGCACGACAAATAAATGGTCTGGTACTATGGTTTCTTCATATGCATGATATGAACAAAAGTATGATATTACTGTAACATCCCAATTTTCAATTTGGATGTTATACATAGATCATTCATATGCATTTCATATTTTATTGCATTTTGGTTTTTATTTGGCTGAGATCCAAGAAATCTTAAGCAACTCAAGGACCCAAGGAGAGAGTTGGAGGTTTCATAAATTTTCATTTTTGAATTTATTTCAAATTTGAAAAGTGGATCAATTTGATTTCAACAAATTCTTTGAAATTATTTCAAATAACAAATATAAAAGAGAGAAGATAAAATGACTTTTTCAAAACAGAGGGAAATATTGGAAAAGAAATTTAGAAGTCAAATTATTTTTATTTGTTATTTTATTCAGTTGAAATTAGATAAAAACATGCATTTTAAAAATTGCATTTAGTCCAGAAAAATGTTCACTTTGTCCCAAATATTAGGTTGGGATGGCGAAAATTATTTCTGGAATTTTTTTGGTTTCTATTTTATATTATTAGGATTTTTGTCGGGCACTATTTTAAAAAAATCGTGCGCCGACTGGGTCGGCCCAGCTGAACAAGGCCGAAGCCCACTCGCACCGAACCGCCTCACTGCCGTAACCCCGCTGGACTCCGATGGAGTCCGGATCGGAGCCGCGCCCTGGCCTCCTCCTTCCCCAAGTCGGCCAGCCCCCTCTTTATAAGTTGTCGCCGCCGCCCTCTCTCCCCCCCAACTTGCCTAGCCGTCGCCGCCCTCTGCCCCGTGCCGCCGCCGCGCTAGCCGCCGCCGCTGTCGCCTCGCCCCGCCGGAGTCGCCAAGCCCCGCCGGAGCCACGCCCACCTCGCCGTTGACCGCTGTGGACCGATCATGTATAAAACCGCTCGGTTCACCGGTTTATCTTTATTAGTTCGGTTTAGTTAGATCGACCGGTTTATTTTTTTAGATCGGTTAAATAGCGGACGTTCACTAGATTAGTTCTGTTAACAGACGAGTTCGTTCGTTAGTCTCTGTTAGCGGATGTTCGTCCGATAGATTTTTCTTTTTCTGTTTATTTTCGCCCAGGGACCTATCTGTGAATAGTTTTATCGTGATTTAGCACCTGATTTTCAAACTAGCATAACTTTTAGCTCGTTTGTCCAAATTAGATGAAACCAACACCTAATTCTTCATAATGATCCCCTCTTTCCAGTAAACCAACTTAAACATGATTTTGATAATTTAAAATTTGAGTCTAGTTCAGTTTAGTATTCGACCTTGTTTCGTAGCTCCGTTTCAGTTGATTCTTTCTGCAAATCGTAGCTAATCATATATACCTACTATTATGATCTAATCGAGATGAAAATAATGTGTTAGAATTTGTTTTCTGTTTAGATTAATTATTTGCTTGTTTTTGAGTTTTATTTGGATCTTTTCTCGATTTCTCTTTGCATCGTTTGATTGATTGCTATTGTTTGTCTACGATAGATTTTCCGGAGTGCGAAGCTTGTTACTACGAATCTCTAGAGTTTTCCGATCGTCAGCGAGGCAAGTTACAATTTTATCATACTCTACTATACCTAGTTTTTACTATGCATTAGTTTTGCCCCTCAAATATTTGCATGAGTAGGATTGGGAACATGTGGTTTAGTTGTAGTACTTGAGGTAGGAACCCATTATCTTTGATCACCCCGGGAATATACGTTGTGCTCTTTTGTTGCTTAGCCATGCTCGTAGACAGGGATTGGATCGTGATATACATGGAAGTTGTGAGAGATATTAATTGTTGGATAACTATAAGGTGGCAACTTTAATACACATCTGGGTGGATTAGTTGGGGCACCTGGAGAAACCAGTGCTAGCCCGTTTGGGAAATCCCGGAGTACCCGTGTGATTTTTCCTCGGCTCGCCACCCAGGCCCAAAGGGATAATATGATATTTCATGCCTAGAAACTTCCGTGTGCAGCCACAAGCCATTATGGGCTCTGGCATAGCTGAGTAAGTTGTGTGAGTTCTTGAAGAGGTGGACTAGCAGATGTAGGGGAAATTAGGTGTACCGGTCTACCCAGAGTAGAGAGTTAATGCTTCAGAAAGACTATGTCTCGATCTTCCAATCATGGATGAGGTCGAGTCTTGTGGGGAAAAGTGTGCAACCTCTGCAGTGTGTATAAACTAATCATGGTTAGCCGTGTCCTCGGTTATGGACATCTTGAGTATCTAGAAGTGGATATTATTGCTGATCTCATCACTCTTTAATTAATGGATTAGGTTTAATGATGATACTTGATTAATGTTGGGATTTTAGTTCGAGGAACCTTCTCAAATATTGGTAATAACTTTGTAGTAAATAAAATGTATTCCTTTGTTGTAGGGAAAAATTAGCTTTATGCAAAACATTAAACTTAGAGCCTCCACCAGCCAAATATGCATGCAGATATAGTTCTTGCATTTATTGCTTTACATTGTAACTCTGCCAGCATATTCAATGTGCTGACATACACGGCTGCAACATCTCATCTTGCAGACTTTTCCGACGTTGAATAAGGTGTGATATGTTGTTGTCATGCACTCAGCTATGCCGTTGGAGTTGATGGACTCATTTATGTTCGAAGCTTCTGCAGTTATTTAGTTTAGATGGCCTTCAGCCATTTTGTTTGTGTAACAGATACTCTTTATGAGGACCTCGATGTAATAAGTGTGTGATTGAACTCTGCTATAATTCCTCGAGTACTATGTGTGTCAGCATACTGATCCAGGGATGACACTTAAGCACAGAGACTTCGGTCCCTTGAGATCGTGGCCGCTACAAGATGGTATAAGAGCACACGCTGACTGTAGGACGCGACCACTAGGAAAAGCCACATGATTTCTCTTCTTTGATCATTTCTAATTCTCCTCTATTTCTACTCTATAGATGGAGGACCCCAGGAACAAGTTCACTCAGCCGGATGTCTACACCCCTTTTGGATGACACTTGAAGGAAGTCACGAAGTACCTGAACATCGGACTACCAAGTTTCACTGGAACTTTCACTGCAACTTTATCGGAAGAGGAGCGCTAGAGGATCAAAGTTCGTGTACCTGGGAGGACGTTTGCGCCAACAATGGAGCCCATTGATTTTACTTTGGATGCACCAAGTTGGAACTTGGGAAAGAGCATGGCAGCCCACATCACTTTTGGACGCATTTGTGAGGTGTACCACAAGGAGCTTGAAGACACCGTCTATCAGATATGTGGATGTTGAGACGAGGAATGGGAGATGATTCGTACTAGGAAGGATGGATCAATTGCAGCATACATTCAGGAGATGGATCAGCACATTCGTCGATATGAGAACTAGATGTGCTCTATCATGAAGAAGACCAAGAAGCTGATGAAGAGGAATATCGAGCTAGAAGAGGAACTCAAGTCTACACATGATGGATATGAAGAAGAAATTGCTATACTACTGGAGAAGCATGAAGACCTGAAGAGGAAGCTAGGAATACCCGTGGAGAACCAGAGGCGAGGGCCTAAAGTAGAGATCTGTTCGAAAGACTACATCATCTTGGACGACACCGACACGGACAGTGATGCAGATGATGACAGTGATGATGACTACATAGACGAAGCTGGAGCAGATATTATGGAGTCTTCCACCGATAAAAATTTCTAGACAACCACCATGTTACTAGTAGTATTCTTCCAAGTAGTTAGCATCGTTCGATTTGTAATCGTAGTTTAGATCATTTGTGTGAACCTTGTTTGATATTGAATGAAGTGAATTGATTGTATTTGCCTCATATGCATATGGGTAGTGAAATCTCTCTTAGACCTTATTCTATTTTGTTTTCTCACCCCCTCTAACCCATCAGATGCTTCCGAGACGTGACACTGGATTCGTGTTCCCACTAGAGCTTACCCAGTTGATCCAGCAGTAGAATGCCTTGATGCAGATGTTAGTCTAGGATCAGAATCACAACCAAGGCAACAACAACAACCCACCGCCACCACCCCCTATTGACAACCTAGCCCGTTTTCTCAGGTTGAATCCGCCGGTGTTCTCTAGCAGCACCGAGCCGATTGTTGCAGATGATTGGCTCCGCAAGATTGGGAGAAAGCTGACTACTGCAAGATGCATAGATGTGGAGAGAGTGCGCTTTGCCTCACATTAGCTTGATGGACCCGCAACATCTTGGTGGGAGAATTTCACCACCACTTACCCCATTGCTACAGTTACATGGGATCAGTTTCAGCAGGCCTTCCGCATCGCACATGTTTCAGCTGGAGCTATGAGTTTGAAGAAGCATGAGTTTTGCAACTTGCGCCAAGGGAGTCATACAGTGGGACAATATGTGGACGAGTTCAGCAAGTTAGCACACTATGCCCCAGATGATGTGGCCGCAGATGCCGCAAAGCAGGAGAAGTTTCTTGAGGGACTCAATGATGAGCTAAGCATGCTGTTGATGGTGGAAACCTTCAACAACTACTAGGAGTTGGTAGACAGGGCCCTCATGATAGAAGGCAGGCAACAGCATATTAACAATCGCAAGAGGAAGTATGGACAAGGGAGGTCCACTTTTGGAGCTCAACAGATGACCCGCTATTCCCCGTACTCGGGAGTACATACTCATAACCATGGAGGTCATAACCATGGGGGACACACGCACAATGGAGGAAGTTCACACAACCACAGTGGCCCTAAGAATGGCAATGGGAATGGAGGAAGCAACAGTCAGAATAGTTCCAATCCCGCGACACCCGCCAAGAAGGATCTGAGTCACATTACTTGTTTCAAGTGTGGGAAGACTGGACATTACACCACTGAATGTTCTGAAGCCAAGAATGGAAATGGCAACGGAAGTTCTGGAAATAAGCCCAACCCCTTCTCCAGAGTTCAGGTGAACCACGTCAGTGTGGAGGAGATTGAGGAGCAGCCCGTCGCTGTTGTCGGTAAGTTCTTGATTAATGCATTTACAACACTTGTTCTTTTTGATACTGGTGCATCTCATTCATTCATATCAAGGGGATTTGTGGATAAGTATAAGTTTCCAACAGTAGCCCTTAAGTCACCTATGTTAGTAAGTTCCCCAGGAGCGGAGTATATGGCTAGTAGGGGATGTTATCAGCTACCAGTAACCATAGGTAGACATGTTTTCCCCACCGACCTGATTGTACTGGAGTCACAAGGATTGGATGTGATACTAGGCATGGATTGGCTATCCAAGTTTGAAGGAAACATCGATTGCGCCAATAAATCAATTCTTCTCACCACCCCAGAAGGAAAGAGGATCAAGTATGTGTCTAGGCATGCGTCGAGGAGGACACAGGTGAATTCCCTATCTGGAGTTGTTCAGGAGGAAGTGCCGATGGTGAAGGATTATCCCGATGTATTTCCAGAGGAGTTACCAGGCATGCCACCAGATCGAGATATTGAGTTTTTGATTGAGTTATTGCCAGGCACCGGACCAATATCAAAGAGACCGTATCGAATGCCTGCAAATGATCTAGAGGAAATTAAGAAGCAGATTAGGGAGTTACTGGAGAAAGGTTATATTTGACCAAGCTCATCACCTTGGGGAGCCCTAGTGCTTCTAGTTGAGAAGAAGGATGGATCTTTGAGGATGGTTGTTGATTATCGTGCGCTGAATGAGCTGACGATCAAGAACAAATACCCTCTGCCAATGATCGCTGATTTGTTTGACCAGCTGCAGGGAGCTAAGGTTTTCTCCAAGATCGATCTTCGATCAGGTTATCACCAGTTGAAGATCCGAGAGCAGGATATACCTAAGACAGCTTTTACTACGAGGTATGGGCTATATTAGTATACAATTATGTTGTTTGGTTTGACTAATGCCCCTGCCAATTTCATGAGTATGATGAACAAGGTGTTCATGGAGTTTTTAGACAAGTTTGTCGTGGTGTTCATTGATGATATATTGGTCTACTCAAAGAATTAAGAAGAGCATAAGGAACATTTGCGCTTGGTTCTCGAGAAGCTCAGGGAACATTAGTTGTATACCAAGTTCAGCAAATGTGAGTTTTGGTTGAAGGAAGTTGGATTTCTCGGATATGTTATATCCAGTGAAGGGATAGCAGTAGACCCTACCAAGGTTGCATATGTCACTAAATGGTTGGCACCCACCTCAGTGGGAGAGATCAGATGTTTTCTTAGACTCGCATGTTATTACCAGAGGTTTATTGAGAATTTTTCTAAGATTGCGAATCCCATGAAAGAGTTATTGAAGAAGGACACCAAGTTTAAATGGACTGATGATTGTGAGGCCAGTTTTCAGGAGTTGAAGAAACGTTTGGTTACGGCCCCAGTGCTGATTCTCCCAGACTTACGCAAGGATTTCCAAGTGTATTGCGACGCTTCACTTCGAGGACTCGAAGGTGTGCTTATGCAGGACGGAAGAGTTGTTTCATATGCCTCACGACAGCTTCAACCCCATGAGTTGAATTATGCTACGCATGATTTGGAGTTAGCAGCCGCAGTGCATGCGCTCAAGACCTGGAGACATTTTCTTATCGATAACCGTTGTGATGTTTACACGGATCATAAGAGTTTGAAGTACATATTCACACAGAAGGAGTTGAAACTCAGGCAAAGGAGATGGTTGGAGCTCATAAAGGATTATGAGATGAGATTGCATTATCATCCAGGAAAGGCCAATGTCGTAGCAGATGCGTTGAGCCGCAAGAGTTATGTTAACACGCTCATAACCAGAGGATTATCGCAAGAGTTAGCCGATTATCTCCGAGAGCTATGCTTGGAGTAGTTCCGAGAGGTTATGTTGTAGCAATGAAAATTCAATCCACTTTGTTGGGAAAGATCAGAGAAGCCCAGAAGACTGATAAGGAGATTGCAGAGATAAAGGAAAGGATGGGTAAAGGAAAGGCTAAAGGTTTTCGTGAGGATGAGCATGACACCTTATTGTTTGAGGATCATATCTATGTGCCCAATGACCCTGAGATCAGGAAGTTGATTCTTCAGGAGGCTCATGATTCGCCTTATTCGATTCACCCAGGCAACACCAAGATGTATCTGGATTTGAAAGAAAGTTTCTGGGTGGACAGGAATGAAGAAGGATATTGCAGAATATGTAGCAGTATGCGATGTGTGTCAAAGAGTTAAGGTAGATCAACAGAAACCAGCAGGGTTACTTCAACCTTTGCCGATACCCGAATGGAAGTGGGATAAACTTGGCATGGACTTTATCACTGGATTACCCAGGACCCGTTCAGGCTCTGACTCTATCTGGGTTGTAGTTGATCGCTTGACGAAAGTATCCCATTTCATCCATGTGAAGACAACTTATACGAGTGCTAAGTTGGCAAAGATTTACATGACCAGGATCGTATGTCTACATGGAGTTCTGAGGACCATTGTATCAGATAGAGGAACACAGTTTACTTCAAAGTTTTGGAATTAGTTGCATGAAACTTTGGGTACCAGGCTAGAGTTCAGTATAGCCTTTCATCCACAGACAGATAGATAGACCGAGAGAGTCAATCAGATTCTGGAGGACATGTTGAGAGCTTGTGCGCTAGATTATGGACCTAGTTGGGATGACAATTTGCCCTATGCAGAGTTCTCTTATAACAACAGTTATCAAGCCAGTTTGAAGATGGCCCCTTTCCAAGTGTTTACGGAAGGAGGTGCAGGACACCATTATCACGGGATGAATTTGGAGATAGACAATTGTTCAGACAAGACTTAATCAGAGATTATGAGGTTAAATTGATTCGAGACAGACTCAAGATAGCCTGGTCTAGGCAGAAGAGTTATGTCGATACTAAACGCAAGGAGGTAGCCTATGAAGTCGGAGACAAAGCATATCCTCGTGTATCCCCACTTCAAGGAGTTAAGCGTTTTGGAGTTAAAGGGAAGCTAGCACCATGATTTGTAGGACCATATAAGGTTTTGGAACTCATGGGAGAAGTTGCCTACAAGTTGGAATTACCCGAAGGATTGTCAGGAGTTCATGATGTGTTTCACATTTCCCAGTTGAAGAAGTTCCACACAGAGATGGCTGACATTCCTCTGAGAGATACAGTGCCACTGGAAGCAATTCAGTTGGATAGTGATCTGACCTATGAAGAGAAGCCAGTTAAGATTCTCGAGTTTTCCAGCCGAGTTACTCGCAGCAAAGTCATCAAGTTTTTCAAAGTTCGGTGGATTCACCATACTGAGGAGGAAGCCACCTGGGAGTGAAAAGAAGACCTCCACAAGGACCACCCACACCTTTTTGCTGACCAACCCGAATCTCGAGGGCGAGATTCATCTTAAGGGGGGTAGGTTTGTAACATCCCAATTTTCAATTTGGATGTTATACATAGATCATTCATATGCATTCATGTTTTATTGCATTTTGGTTTTTATTTGGTTGAGATCCAAGAAATCTTAAGCAACTCAAGGACCCAAGGAGAGAGTTGGAGGTTTAATAGATTTTCATTTTTGAATTTATTTCAAATTTGAAAAGTGGATCAATTTGATTTCAACAAATTCTTTCCAATTATTTCAAATAACAAAAATAAAAGAGAGGAGATAAAATGACTTCTTCAAAACAGAGGGAAATATTGGAAAAGAAATTTAGAGGTCAAATTATTTTTTATTTGACTTTTATTTGTTATTTTATTCGGTTGAAATTAGAGAAAAACATGCATTTTTAAAAATTGCATTCAGTCCAGAAAAATGTCCACTTTGTCCCAAATATTAGGTAGGGATGGTGAAAATTGTTTCTGGAATTTTTAGGATTTTTATTTCATTTTATTAGGATTTTCGTCGCGACACTGTTTTACAAAAAATCACGCGTCGACTGGGCCAGCCAGCTGAGCCAGGCCGAAGCCCACTTGCGCCGAACCGCCTCGCCGCCGTAACCCCGCCGGACTCCGGTGGAGTCCGGATCGAAGCCGCACCTGGGTCGCCTCCTTTCGCAAGTCGGGCACCATCCCTCTTTACAAGCTGCTGCCGCCACCCCCTCTCCTCCCCAACTCGCCTAGCCGCCACCGCCCTCTGCCCCGCGCCGCGCCGCCGCCGAGCCCGCACGCCGCTGCCGCCGCTGCTACTGCTGCTGCACGTCGTCTCCTCGCCCCGCCGGAGTCGCCAGGCCCCACCGGAGCCACGCCCGCCTCGCCGTTGACCGCCGTGGACTGATCCAGTATAAAACCGCTTGGTTCACCAGTTTATTTTCGGTTTATTTTTATTAGTTCGATCAACCGGTTTAATATTTTAGATCGGTTAAATAGCGAATGTTCACTAGATTAGTTCTGTTAATGAACGAGTTCATTCGTTAGTCTCTGTTAGAGGACGTTCGTCCGATAGATTTTTCTTTTTCTGTTTATTTTCGCCAAGGGACCTATCCACGAATAGTTTTATCGCGATTTGGACCCTGATTTTCAAACTAGCGTAACTTTTAGCTCGTTTATCTAGATTAGATGAAACCGATGCTTAATTCTTCGTAACGATCCCCTCTTTCCAGTCAACCAATTTGAACTTGATTTTGACAATTTAAATTTGAGTTTAGTTCAGTTTAGTATTCGATCTTGTTTCGTTTGTATCTTGAATTTCGTAGCTCCGTTTGAGTTGATTCCTTTTGCAAATCGTAGTTGATCACATATACCTACTATTAAGTTCTAATCCACATGAAAATAATATGTTAGAATTTGTTTTCTGTTTAGATTAGTTATTTGCTTATTTTCGAGTTTTATTTGGATCTTTTCTCGATTTCTCTTTGCATCGTTTGATTGATTGCTATTGTTTGTCTACGATAGATTTTTCGGAGTGCGAATCTTGTTACTATGAATCTCTAGAGTTTTTCGATCGTTAGCAAGGCAAGTTACACTTTGATCATACTCTTCTATACCCATTTTTTACCATGCATTTTGCCCTTCAAATATTTGCATGAGTAGGATTGGGAACATGTGGTTTGGTTGTAGTACTTGAGGTAGGAACCCATTACCTTTGATCACCCCAGGAATATACGTTATGCTCTTTTATTGCTTAGCCATGCTCGTAGACGGGGATTGGATCGTGATACACATGGAAGTTGTGAGAGATATAAATTGTTGGATAAAATTAAGATGGCAACTTTAATACACATCCGGGTGGATTGGGTGGGGCACCTGGAGAAACCAGTGCTAGCCCGTTTAGAAATTCTCGGAGTACCCGTGTGATTTTTCCTCGGTTCGCCACCCAGGCTCAAAGGGATTATATGTTATTTCATGCCTAGAAACTTCCGTGTGCAGCCACAAGACATTATGGGCTCTGGCATAGTTGAGTAAGTTGTGTGAGCTCTTGAAGAGGTGGACTAGCAGAGTAGGGGAAATTAGGTGTACCGGTCTACCCATAGTAGAGAGTTAATGCTTCAGAAAGACTATGTCTCGATCTTCCGATCATGAATGCGGTCGAGTCTTGTGGGGAAAAGTTCGCAACCTCTGCAGAGTGTATAAACTAATCATGGTTAGCCGTGTCCCCAGTTATGGACATCTTGAGTATCTAGAAGTGGATATTATTGTTGATCTCATCACTCTTTAATTAATGGATTGGGTTTAATGATGATACTTGATTAATGTTGGGATTTGAGTTGGAGGAACCTTCTCAAATATTGGTAATAACTTTGTAGCAAAAAAAATTATTCCTTTGTTTTAGGGAAAAATTAGCTTTATGCAAAACATTAAACTTAGAGCCTCCACCAGCCAAATATGCATGTAGATATAGTTCTTGCATTCATTGCTTTACAGTGTAACTCTGCCAGCATATTCAATGTGCTGACCTACACGGCTGCAACATCTCATGTTGCGGACTTTTCCGATGACGAATAAGGTGCAATAGGTCGTTGTCATGCACTCAGCTATGCCGTTAGATTTGATGGACTCATTTATCTTGGAAGCTTCTGTAGTTATTTAGTTTAGATGGCCTTCAACCATTTTATTTGTGTAACAGATACTCTTTATGATGACCTTGATGTAATAAGTGTGTGATTGAACTCTGTTATAATTCGTCGAGTACTGTCTGTGTCAGCATACCGATACAGGGATGACACTTAAGCACAGAGATTTCGGTCCATTGGGATCGTGGTCTCTACAATTACACTCATGTTGTGATTTTCTTGTATCGAGAAATAAAGGGATTGATCAATTTACAGTAAAACCGGCCGAATTATAACTTGTTGCATGCATGGCTTCTACTAGACCAAAGATACCATCCATGCAAGCTACGTGCAAGAAGAAAAGGACACAAGGCCTACACGGTTTGGTTTCGGACCGAGAGAAGCAACGGTGTGGTCAAAGGACTTTTGATGTGCTAGTATACTGCAGGCTGGTCCAACACATTCAACCAAAACAAACTGCCATGTAGTGTCTGCTCTCCGTACGGCTCAATGACCCGTGACGCGAGCCAGTCGTCGGCCTTAGTAAATAACTAGCTTAGATTAGGGTTTAGATTTGGGTTTTATTGTATTGTCTAGCCATCGCTACAATTTTGCATCTACGAGACATGTAGTACTATCGCATTGTCAGTTCCACAGTGGAACCTCAACTTATTCATCTATTTCGTGTGCTCAATTTATTATCCGCAATTTTAGTTTGCAATTCATCCTTGTTCTTGTCGGTTCTTCGATTGCTTACAGGAGCTCGAACCTCATTGTTCAGGTTGGTCGTGCCTACACAAGGTTAATAACCATCGGAGATTGGTTTAGCGATTATCGAGGCGTATAGTCAGATACGATATAGTTGGATCCTCAAGGTCAAAATCCACCAAATCGATAGTTATCCCCACTCTCATAGAAACATCGGGCTGCCGTCACATCAAGTGGTATTAGTTTTTATGATCATCTCTGAGAAATTTATAATTTATTAGATTAGTTTTTTTCCTGTCGTATAACCCATGAAAAAGCCAAAAAAATGTATATTAGTTCACCCTTTGCACCTATCTTTTTAGCCTTTAGCAAATTTTGCATCTGGTATTTGCATCATTAAGTTCTTGGTTGCATTCATCCTAATATTAGTGATGGTTTAGATTAGTTTTGGATAATTTTTCTACCACATCAATCTTGTTTTTCTCCACCCTCAGAATCTTTATCGCAGGGGAATCGTTTGTAACCGGCGCACCGGCCGAAAACTCAGCCGGTCGCTTTCCCACGCGCATACGAAGGAAGCAGTGGCCCCATGCAAACCCACTCCCATACCTTATCTTCTCTCGTTCCTTTTTTTTTCTCAACCACTCGTTCTTCCTTTGTTCTTCCTCCTTTGCTTTCTTCTCCCCAATCCTCTCTCTCCTGCAGCTACAACGATCACCATCGCCGCCCTACCGACGCCGGCTCAGCAAAATACCACTGCCACGCCCTGCCGCGACTCATTGGATGTTGCGTCCAGCAAGCCAAAAAGCTTCAACCACCCCTGCAGAAGCTGCAACCTCAAAATCCAAGAGTTGTGCATGGATGCTGAAACCGGTGATGGCCGGACTTACATGGAGGCGACCACCTTCACCACTACAGTCACTTTATACACCCCACAGCATCCAGATGCTGCAACTGTAGTGTCCAAGTGCTGGAACCACGGTGACCAGATGCTGGAAGCTGGCAGCTGCCGATGGTGACCACACATGACGGGGGGAGTGCTACAACCATGACATCCAAATGCTGGAAGCGTGATGCCGAGAAGTTGGAACCATGTTGGCCTTTTGCTACATGCATTCACGGCGGAGCTTCAATGGCACTGCACAACAAGGGGAAGCTGCAATCGTAGTTGGATTTTGCTACTACCGGCGAAGCTTTTTGGTACATCCATCAGGCGGAGCTACGACCTCGCGACGACGACAACAACGATTTGCTGCAACCGTAGTAGGATTTTGCTACTACCGTTGGAGGTTTTTGCTACATCCATGTAAGGCGGAGCTGCAACCTCGCTAAGGCGGTGACGGCCTTTTGCTGCACCTGTAGTTTGATTTTGCTACTGCCGGTGAAATTTTTTGCTACATCCATTCAAATGGCGTTGATTGACCCACGGCCGTCGTCGACGTATTTTCCTGCAGCGAGCATCAATGGCGAGGGCGGCAGAGCTACAGTCGTCGTCGTCAAGAGCTGCAACCGCAGGTGGAGCTGTTGCATGGGTCGATCGAGGCGACAACGAGGCTGGAAGGATGGGGGACCGGTGACGAGGACGGCCGGCGAGGGCGGGGTCCGGCGGGCGACGAGGAAGACCAGCGAGGGTGGGGACTGACCACGGGGACGACCACCGGAGGGGACGGGAGGCGCGGTGCCGCTCCCCCGAGCGGGAGATGTGGATCCAGGCCGACTGCCGGAGGAAGAAGAAGCTGGGGGCGATCTATTTTTTCTTTTTTTTTCCTGGATCCAACGGACGCGCGGCTCAGATCCAACGGGCTGGGCTGGACCGGCCGAACCTTTCGGCCGGTGCGCCGGCGCGTATAAGCGCCCTTATCGCAGCGCTAGTCATCGGTTTGGCAAAAAGAGGAGAAGATTGTGTTGGTTGGTTGCTAATTTGACAGAAAGGATCGCGTCTCTTGGTTTCCAAATTAAATTCTGACTCTGGACGTGTTTGCGTTCCTTGTTACCTAATTTTGGGACGTTCAAAAAATCATCATATCCCTTTCTGTCCCGGATTATGACATGTTTTTTTATCCCTGAGCTGCCTCTTTTCCTGGACACTCAAAAATGTCATAATATTGGCACATATCTCGGTCAAGGATTCTGACACAGCTTGTATGACATACCCTTCCACCCAAACTTCTCCGCCCGCGGATTATGTGTCATACTAATCACAATATGCTAACCTTCACGTCTAGCTAGCTTTCCTAACCTCCACGTCTAGCTAGTTCTAGCCTTGTGTTATCCCTAACTTCAGTAGCAGTCGGTCTAACTTATTTTTTTCCTCCTTTGTCTTGTTTGCCTACAAGCCTATCTTTTGTATGTATCCTCTGCTAGCAGCCGGCTTGATAAAAAAAGAGGAGAAAAAAAGAGAAAGAAAAAAGTAAAAAAAATAGGCAGGCTAGCATCTGTTTTGGGGCCAAATAAATAAATTATATTCTGGACACCCTTTTTGTTGCTACCAGCTTGATCATCACATCATACCATCTATTTTGAGCTATGTTGTATCCTTGCGTGTCTTTCGCTACTTCAAACTACTATATGTTTTTCCTCGACACGTTTCACTCATTTGATTCAATATTCGGGCTTAGATTGTGTTATGTCTTACTAGTCGACTGTCAGCACTAGTTAGGAGTTTGAGCAATTATTCAAGTTGCATTACCTTTTGCTTAATTGTGCCACTGATATTGTGAGTTGAGAAAAGAGGCAAATACACCAATGGTGATTGAACTTGCCACCAGTGTTCGCTTTAGTGCCTGAACTTGAAAAATACGTTGAACCGGTTCTAAAACTTGGCACGAACGTGCAAATACGGTGTTAATCCTTACTGTAGACATAATGTGCGTCGACGTGGCATTGTTTATGGCTGACATGGCATGGGGCCCACTTGTAGCTACGAAACATAATTACTTGAGTACTACATGACTCTATGACTAGTTGACCCACCTGTCAATAATTAGTAAGAAAATTAACATAAAAATATACCAGAAAGACATCGAACCTATGACCTAACGCTTGGGAGATACTTGAGTTCACCACTCCACTACACATACTTAGATAATAACGGCAGCCCTCTTACTTAATGTATCTGAATTTTAAAACACTTGTATACATAAATAGGTTGCAGGTTGTGGCCTATTTTTTACATGTTATTTTTTAGAATGTAAAAGTATTAAAAAAAATAAGGGGGTTGCTACACGTCGGCCGGCGGATCTTTTTAAAAGATCCGCCGCCTTGCGAGTGGTCAGATCTGAGAAAATCAAGCGGCTAAACGGGTTCCCCTTCTTTGCAACAAAACTCTCGTTGCGAAAACATTTGTAAAGAGATTGTGATGTGGATTTTTTTTTGCAACATAGGTTGTGTTGCAGTTTTTTTTGCAACATAGGCCATTACATAAATTTTTTTTGTCTTCATTTTTTTGGAAATAGAGGTATTGTTGCAAAAAAATGCAATTGAGGTGATGTTGCATAATTTTTTATCTTTGTCTTCACCTCTATATGGTGTTACGGAAGAAAGTTTTGCAACATGACTGATGTTGCAGAAATCTTTCTTGTAACAAATTGGATGTTGCAAAACAAAACATCACCGTCGTTTGCCGCAAACCGTTGGACGGTGGTGAGGGAGGAGCGGTGCCGCCCTTTCCCGCCATGTCGCTACCGCCGGCGAGTGCCGGACCTATGACAAGGTCGCCTCACTGGGAGGTGGCGCACCGCGCACAACAGCCGTCATGGTGGAGGCAGGCGACAACGGCGACGATCGTGCGAGACCCCGGCTGCAACGACAGACCGCGATGGCGACCAGTTGCAGATTTTATTTTTTGCAACAGAGCACCAAGGTCACCCGGCGCATGGAGCAAGAGGAGTCACAGATGCCATAGTGGATTGGTGTTGGAGGATGGGAGTTGGGTACGGTGTTGGATCTGCTCGAAGGAAGCCTCCTCTAACGGTAAGGTGGAGAAGAATTAGCAACGTCTGTGGCCCACTGCCACGTGTTATTCGTGCGAGGGGCGGAAAAAACCACGAGATCAACCGGACGAAAGGAATCATTTCCCCAAAAATAATCATAATAATAAAAGCTAGGTTCAAATACTCATTTGTTATTAATAATTATATCATGCTACACAAATATCAGTGTGCACACAAAATAAATATATAGAGGGACGTAATAAAATAACTTGCTTAAAAATGTTCCAGTAATTTTTAGAAATATTAACTTATTATTTCAAAAATAATATTTAAAGTATAATCCATGAGTGTTTAAGAATGTTTGTGAATACAAACTTTTAAAATAGTTTTTATAAATAATTATTAATTCTAAAAATTACAAGAATGTATTTTTAGTAAGTTATTTTATTGTGTACGGTATTACTCTATATATTTACTTTGTGTGCAGACGAATATTTGGGTGGCATGAGGTAATTTCTAAAAACAAATGAATATTGGAATCTTACTTGTATTATTATGATTATTATTTACGTATTTTTTACATTTTTTCAGAAAAAGGTGTGCAAAAGGGGCCATTGGTTGCAACTATTTATGGACACATGGGTTTAGCGTTGAATACATTAACAATAAGGGGTCATTTCTGACATCAAAATGTGTTAGCGCGAGCAGCGCGCAAGCGTTAAGCTACTTGTTCGTTTCCCTTTAGCTGCATTTTTCTTGTGATTTTTTCTAAGGTACTGACAGGCGAGCCCACTAGTCATAGAGGCGTATAAGTGTTGAAGTAATTATGTATCATGTTCAAATAAGTAATTTTGTTTCTTATAGCTACATAACTGGGCTAAGGTACTGCCAAGCGAGCCCACTTGTCATAGAGACATATAAGTATTCAAGTAATTCTGATTCTTATAGCTATAAGTGGGCCTCATGCCATGTTAGTGTCACATCAGCCATATATGGTACCACGTCGACCCACATGTCTATGGATGTGATTAGCACCATATTTGCACGTTCATGCCAAGTTTTAGAACTACTTGGCGTATTTTTCAAGTTCGGGTACTAAAGTGAACATCCGTGGCAAATTGAAGCACCACAGGAGTATTTACCTCTTGAGAAAACCATCACCAAGCTCCACTTCCTATATTTTCCTTATTCGGTCACTTGGTAATCGCTATATCAATCTTTTGATAACTTTTAACTACGCCAAAGGCCGACAACCACTGCAGCACTGTAGGAATTGGTAACAGCTTGGTAATTACTTGAGTGTTGAGAGAATGTTTCCCACCACATCCGAATAGCACTATAGGAACATTATACGTGTGATTTTGTTCTTGTTTGGTACTAACCATGATAGATTCTAGAGCGACTAATAGTTGGGCTACATCTAACCGTATGTTGATATGAGTCATTATGTCCCACCACGGAAGGTACGTCGACCGCCACAAAATATATATCAAGGTAGAAATGCACATGATCATATTCCCCCTTTGCCACATTTCGAGGGTAAATATGACCCCGATGTGTATATTGATTGGGAAATGGAGGTATAAGAAATCTTTGCTCGCCATGAACTTCCCAAGCATCAGAAAATGAATTTTGTCACTAGAGTATTTGTCGATTTTGGTTCAGTTTGGTGGGGAAATTATTACAGTGATAATATTTCTATTCTACCTACTACCTAGAAAGCTTTAAAACTTGTTATGCAAAACCGATTTGTTCCATACCATGCTAGTGATTTGCTTAGAAAATTGCAACGTTTAGCACAAGGACATAACACCGTTGAAGAATATTATGATAATTTGTGCATTGCTTTATTTAGTTGTGAATTAGAAGAATGTGAAGAAGCTACCATGAATAGATTTTTGAGGGGACTAAACCATGATATTTATGATATACTTGTTCATAAAGAATATTATTCCATGAATGGTTTGTTTCATGTGGCTTGTAAAGTTGAACAAAAAAATTAATAGACATGTACATACAAAAAACAAACACATGGTGCAAGCCCTACACAAAGTTCTGTTCCAGTTACTTCTCATGCGAAAACTATTATCGTTGTTGGACCCACTGCTTTGAGAACCACAACACTCTCGGCTTGTGACAAGGAAATTTATTGAATCTACCCTTCCACATGAGATTGTTCCAAGTCATGTTGAATTAAAAGCTTCCTGTGTTGAGTTGAATGAAATGCCATCCGTTTTGATCACACCTGTTGTTATGGATATTTTTGTTGCTAACTTGGATAAATTGTGTGATCAAACAATCAAAACATCTATTTTTTGCGTGCACCAACTTCTAAAATTGATTCCCTCGTGATTTGAGTGCACCCAATGAATTAAAGTCCACTAAGATTGCACCATGTGACTTAATAATTAAATATAGGTTGGATCACATACAATTGGTTAAACATGATGAAGTAATTGCTAGAATTTTCCATGTTAATTCATTGTATTCTCTTTTGATGGATCCACCTATGAGTTTGTCATATGCGAGAAATAAAATGGCTGAATCACATGTTTGTGTTCTCTGAAAAGTGTTTATGCGCCTAACCTTAATTTTAACTTGATTGGTGAGGACTGCATAGACAATAAATTTTAGGTTCAAAGAATTTGCATCATAGGAGATGCTCTTACTAGCTTGAAAGAGAATATTAATATGCCAATGCTTGATCATTCTTATATGACCTCCAACATGCGTGTTCATTATATGAAAAATAACATCTTGCATGATTGCGTTTATTCACCTATCTTGCGATGGTTTAATGATGAGCAATACACAAATGTGTGCTTCACTTATATGTGCAAATTAACTTCTAACATTTCATGTTAGTATATTTCTTGTCATAATTATTTAAACTTTCATCTCACGAAATATTTTCACTACTCATGTATCAAGACATTCATAGTGCAACAATGGAGAGATATTAAAATGGGGCTTATAAATATACCATCTATACACCTTGTCTCCTTGGTTAGTCTATTTTTAGATTATCCAAAGCCGTGGACGGCTTTGTTTTTAAGAAAAGGAGGAGGATGTGGGCATGGCCTTTACATATAATATCAAAAATATTGTTTGCATATACAATAACCAGGTGATTCCTGTTAATAATTATATGAATTGTTGCATTCTTGCTTTGAATGGAAATATGACACAATATTTTATTTTGTGCAGAATTAATAGAGTTGTACAAGTCACGTGTCAAGATGTGAGAGGGAGACATAAAAAAAATGTGCATGCGGGATGAGGAGGACATCGCTTCCAAAATTACACCCTGAGTGACTCATACATCAGTTATTTCATCTGGATCTGTGACTAGAGCGCATGCACGACAAATAAATGTCTAGCTAGCTTCATCTAGATCTGGATCTGATCTACATCAGTTATTTCATCTGGATCCAACCTCCACATCTAGTTAGCTTTCCTAACCTCCACGTCTAGCTAGCTTTTCTAGCCTTGTGTTCTCCCTAGCTTTAGTAGCACTTGGTCTAACCTATTTTCCCCCTCCTTTGTCATGTTTGCCTACAAGCCTACCTTCTGTACGTATCCTCTGCTAGCAGCCGTCTTGATAAAGAAAGAGAAGAAAAAAGGAAAGAAAAGAGAGAAAAATCAGGCAGGCTAGCATCTATTTTGTGGCGAAATGAATAAATTATATTCTGCGCACCCTTTTTGTTGTTGCAAGCTTGATCATCGCATCATACCATCTGTTTTGAGCTTTGTTATATCTGGGCGCGCAGGCGGAGCTCTCGGAAGGGCGAAAGTGGGTGCTCGCCCTACCTTGATTTTCTCCTATTTTTGTTTACCTATATGTATATAGTATGTCATCGAGCGCTAAATTATATACGAAAACTAAAACCGGCTGAGGAAACTCGGTGTATTCCTTCTCATTGGGCCAAAACCACCTTATTGGGTTGTAGTTGTACCCAAGTCACGCTTGTGCCATGCTAGATCCTGTCCTCCCAAGTCGCTCGATCCAGTCGATCCTGTCCTCTGAGTTGCTGCAAACCTATGCTGGCGGCCAGCAGGAGCGTGTGGAGAAGACATCCAGAAGAAGCGGTGCGCAGGCCGTGCCCAGCAGGAGCGGCCATCCACTCGGAGCGGCATGCAGCAATGATGGCGCTTGCCGGCGAGCAAACCTTGGCCTCGGTGAGTGATGAGACAGTGTTTTAGTGTTCATAGATAAGGGCTAGCAGAGACAAATGGTTTTGCATGTGTGTGTGTGTAATTTTAGTAAGAATGCCTTGAAAATCTGCGACAACATTCTCATGTGACCAATTATATATTTCATAAGACTTTTTTATGTAGTTGATATAGTTGTATTAGGTTCAAGCCAAGTACCCAAGAAAGAGATCACGTTACAGAAGGTCTGGTCATGAAAAGAGGAAAATACACTGCAGGTCATCTAGACATCATTAAATTAAAATTTCATTATAGGTACTCTGTTTTTATGTTGCTTCTATTTAAATATTTTTTGCACATCCATTTTATATGGTTATTATGTTTAGGATCATATAAAAGTAGGACTTGTGTGCATTTTAGTGTATATGGATTATGTTGGTTTTGCATAAAAAATTAAAGCTTTGCGACCGCCCCACCTTAATTTTTTTCCATCCTCCGCCACTATCCACATGTGTCTTTTGCTACTTCGAACTACTATATATTTTTTTGACACATTTCACTCATTTGATTCAATATCTGGCTTGAATTGTTTTATCTTTTACTAGTCGACTGCCAGCACTAGTTATTGTTTGCTCGATCCCCAACTTTGTTTTATCTCTTACTAGTCGAACCCCAATTTGTTCATTTATTTAGTGTGCTTGATTTATTATCCGCAATTTCAGATTGCAATTCACCCTTGTTCTTTGTCGGGGGAAACGAACACCTATGGGATCACAAGAATCCCTTCTATGGTCGGCGGGGAGAGGAGCTGCACGAAGAGCAGATCTAGCGATCAGCGCGAGGGACTTTTACCCAGGTTCGGGCCGCAAAGATGCGTAATACCCTAGCCCTGCTTGTGTGTATATTAGTGTTCTTGAGTTCTTAAACTAGCTGCAGTGCATGCCCAGTCCGAAAAGTCTGAATCCTCTCTCAGTATGCCTCGGGCCTCCTTTTATACGTCAAAGGGGTTGCCACAGTGACACACAGGAGGTGGAAAGTATCTATAGTGTACATACTTATCACGGGCGTTGTAGGACAAACGCATTTAATGCGCTTCCTACGTGCCCTCTCACTTTATCGGGGATGGCAACAGAAGTCATCACGTCCGTCGCCACCCTTCCTTGTCTTGACACGCGTCCTGGCTGACGAGGCATGCAGCGTCACGCTGGCTAACTAGCTCTGTGTTGGCGCGATGGTAGAGCCTCCACAAAGATATGCATGCCGCCACACAGGCGCCTGCTTAGTTGGCAACCTGGTCTCGCACTGGAGTGGTGGTGAGGTGGCAAATCCTTGTCGGGCACGGGCCTGGCCGCGGACCCGCATTCGTCCCGGGAAAGGCTTGCCGGGGGCCTCACGGTCGTTCCCGCTAAAGGCCTTATCGGGGGTCTTCGTCTTCTGGTCCCACGTGGGTCCGCAGGCTATCAATCTTCACAAAGATCTGCATGCTACTTTGCACGCGCCCCCTGAGCCTTGGCCTTGATGTTGTTGATGGTGTCAAAGCTCTTAGTCCTCAAGGGTGATGGCCTTGCTGGTGCTTCGCAGGTCGTCCCGGCAAGGAGCTTGCCGGGGCTACGCAAGCCGCCACGGCAAGGATGTTGTCGGGGGAGGTCCAGCTTGTCCTCTGCTCTTTGTTCACTGCAATGAGTATCTGTCTTGGTAGTTTCATGTTTTGCCTTCTGCTGCCCTGTCAAGCCTCACCGCGGGCACGACTACAACTGCCCGTGCACAAGTAAGGGGTACAAAAAGAGCCCATAGTTTTGTACACCGAGAGGAGCCCCCGGGCCTGGGATACACAAAAGCACAAGGCGTAGTTGGGCCAGGCCCACATTAGTGCGCGGGCACGCGTGGCAGAGACTTAACTTCCACGATCTTCTCGTCAGTTGCGCTCCCCCATGATCCGCGTTGAGTGCATGACGTGGGGGTCGTGTGTGGGACGGTCACAGCACGCCTGCGTCACTTCACGGTAAATGGTAAAAGGGGCGGCCCGTGGCTTCCCCATAATAAGAGGAATTTGCAGGGGTGCCGCTCATTTACCCTCTGCGCCCTTCCCAATCTAGAACCCGTCGTTCCGCTCTTCTTCCTTGAGCGAAAACCAGAGCCCATGCCTCCGCTTGCCGCCGCCGCGCCTCCATTGCTTTCCCTCGCCTCTTCTCAGTCGCCATGGCGCCCAAAGCAAGCAAAGGCAAGGGAGTGGCCAAGGCCGCCGTGGGGAAGGAGATGCCGGAGAGCGAGCTAGTGAAGCTACGGAAGAAGTTCACCCTGTTCGTCCTGACGGTTGACGCGCTCGTCCTCAGGGAAATATTCAAGCCCCTGTGGGGGAGGGAGACGTCGGGGCATACTGCCTCGAAAATCATCCCTGCTCGCTTCGCCAAGCCCGGATCAGATAGGTATCCTTTCTTCGTCAATTACTTCTCCTGTGGGCTCTGCCCCCTTTCTCCGACTTCTTCAACGACATCATGCACACCTACGGCTTCCATCTGTTGGATTTTACGCCCAATGCCGTGGTGTGCATTGCTTTCTTCGCCCATCTCTACGAGGGTTTTGCCGGGGTGCACCCCAACAGGGCGCTCTTCCGCCACTACTTTGTCCCCCGCATCCAGATGGGGGGCGCCATCACCGGCTGTGTCACTTGGATCCCAAGGGCTCAGAGCAAAGGCTTGTACCCGGAGGCTTCACAAAGGACAAGTGGAAGGAATGGCGGGGCCGATGGTGCTGGATCGAGGAGAAAGATCCGTCGGAGTTCTGCCAGGTCCGTCAGAAGCCGTCGGTCCGCGACGATGACTGGGGCAAGCTTGAGCCGATGAAGGGAAGCTCACAATCGCCACCACCAGGATCCACCGCCTTAGTTCAGCCGGTCTCACGCTCGAGATGATCGGGGCCGATTTCATCCGCCGCCGCATCGCCCCTCTGCACAACAAGGGGACATCATGAGGCTTCACCCCGGCCTGAACTACAATGTCACGGTGATTCAGCATGAGCATCTTTGCCAGCGGCTCTTTCAGCTCAATGTTGACGAGACCAGCGAGGCCGAGAATTCTGGCAAGGCCGCCAAGACCAGCATCGAGCCAGAAGTAGAGATAGTGTAGAAGTTCTTTGATAATCTGTCGGAAGGATACATCCGTGCCAAGCTGCAGCTCATCCGCCCTACCACCGAGGAGGAGATGGAGTACATTGCTACCAGGTTGGAGGAGGCGGCACTCATCGAGGAGGCCGGCAGCCTTGGTGCCGGGGAGGACGAGGCCGGGAAGGACGAAGAGTAGGAGAAGCTCGCCAATTGGGCGGAGTCTGCTGGGGGGGGGGGCAGTGGCACCAGTGCTAGGGCTCCCCTTGTTGAAGAAACGGACGAGGAGGCGGCCGAGGGAGCGTTTGGGGAGGCGTCTGAGGCCGACGAGCCCTCAGCCCTGAAGAAACACATCCTGCGGTAGGCTGGCTCCAGCGAGCCCGTCCGCTCCGGCAAGGCCACTCATCGGCAAGGGGCTCAGGAGCAACCCATGCGCCAGACGAGGCACGTGGCCGTGGAAGCAGTGGAGAAAGCCGTGGCGGCGAAGAGAGCCGCAGCCGCAGCTTCCTCCTCGACCAAACGTGTCACCGCCTCCTCTTCAACCAAGCGTCCAAGGACCCCGTCTCCTTCTCCATCCCCTGCGGGCACCATCCCGGTGACCGAATACGACCTTGGGTCGTTCAGCCCGAGGAGGAAGAGGAGGGCAGAGGAGGAGGATGAGTAAGCACTTTGCTTCCTGATACGTTTCCAACGTATCTATAATTTTTGATTCTTCCATGCTATTATATTACCTGCTTTAGATGTTTATGGGCTTTACTTTACACTTTTATATCATTTTTTGGGACTAACCTATTAACCGGAGGCCCAGGCCATATTGTTGTTTTCTTGCCTATTTCAGTGTTTCGAAGAAAAGGAATATCAAACGGAGTCAAACAGAATGAAACCTTCGGGAGAGTTAATTTTGGAACGGAAGCAATCCAGGGGACTTGGAGTGCACGTAAGGGAAGCAACGAGGAAGCCACAAGGCAGGGAGGCGCACCCTACCCCCTGGGCGCGCCCCCACCCTCGTGGGACCCTCGTGGCTCCTCTGACCGACTTCTTTCACCTATATATGTCCATATACCCTAAAAACATCGGAGATCACAATAGATCGGGAGTTCCGCCGCCGCAAGCCTCTGTAGCCACCAAAACCCAATCGGGACCCTGTTCCGACACCCTACCGGAGGGGGGATCCTTCACCGGTGGCCATCTTCATCATCCCAGCGCTCTCCATGACAAGGAGGGAGTAGTTCACCCTTGGGGATGAGGGTATGTACCAGTAGCTATGTGTTTAATCTCTCTCTCTCGTGTTATTAAGGTGATACGATCTTGATGTATCGTGAGTTTTGCTATTATAGTTGGATCTTATGATGTTTCTCCCACTCTACTCTCTTGTGATGAATTGAGTTTTCCCGTTGAAGTTGTCTTGTCGGATTGAGTCTTTAAGGATTTGAGAACAGTTGATGTATGTCTTGCCGTGCTTATCTGTGGTGACAATGGGATATTCACGTGATCTACTTGATGTATGTTTTGGTGATCAACTTGCGGGTTCAATGAACTTATGCATAGGGGTTGGCACATGTTTTCGTCTTGACTCTCCGGTAGAAACTTTGGGGCACTCTTTGAAGTACTTTGTGTTGGTTGAATAGATGAATCTGAGATTATGTGATGCATATCGTATAATCATGCCCATGGATACTTGAGGTGACATTGGAGTATCTAGGTGACATTAGGGTTTTGGTTGATTTGTGTCTTAAGGTGTTATTCTAGTATGAACTCTATGATAGATCAAACGGAAAGAATAGCTTCGTGTTATTTTACTACGGACTCTTGAATAGATCGATCAGAAAGGATAACTTTGAGGTGGTTTCGTACCCTACAATAATCTCTTCATTTGTTCTCCGCTATTAGTGACTTTGGAGTGACTCTTTGTTGCATGTTGAGGGATAGTTATATGATCCAATTATGTTATTATTGTTGAGACAACTTGCACTAGTGAAAGTATGAACCCTAGGCCTTGTTTTCTAGTATTGTAATACCGTTTGTGCTCACTTTTATCAATAGTTACCTTGCTGATTTTCAGATTACAAAAACCTATATCTACCATCCATATTGCACTTGTATCACCATCTCTTCGCCGAACTAGTGCACCTATACAATTTACTATTGTATTGGGTGTGTTGGGGACACAAGAGACTCTTTGTTATTTGGTTGCAGGGTTGCTTGAGAGAGACCATCTTCATCCTATGCCTCCCACGGATTGATAAACCTTAGGTCATCCACTTGAGGGAAATTTGCTACTGTCCTACAAACCTCTGCACTTGGAGGCCCAACAACGTCTACAAGAAGAAGGTTGCGTAGTAGACATCAAGCTCTTTTCTGGTGCTGTTGCCGGGGAGGTGAGTGCTTGAAGGTATATCTTTAGATCATGCAATCGGATCTTTTAGTTTCTTGTTTTATCACTAGTTTAGTTTATAAAAGAAAATTTCAAAAAAAAATGGAATTGAGTTTGTCTCATACGCTTCATGTTTTTAATATCTTTCGTAAGTATGATGAAAAGGAAAATTGTGCTCAAGTGCTAGAAGAAGAAGTCTATAAAATGTTTGGTACTAAATCTTTGAATGATGAGCATGATTGCAATGTTGTTAGTATGGACTCTTTGAATTTCCATAGTACTAATGATGATTGCACTAGTTATGATGAAAATGTCTCTTATAAGCATGTCAATTTTTGTGGAGTGTATTGGGTTTGCATGTACACACCAAATAGGGAAGATAGATATTGCAAGAGGCATAAGCATTTAGAAACTAAATGGTTGCAAGAAAGGCTAAATGCGAGTGCTGAAAATTTAAATTTTCTTTGCCGTACTTGTGAACTTTGCAATGAACGTGGTTATTTACATCTCCGATGCAAATTGTTTCATGATCGAATCGTGTCCAATTTTTTTGATGATTTGATTCCCTTGCACATCATAATGAACTTAGTTTTCCTTTGGGTTATGAAGAAATGAAACGTTTAACTAAGAATCTTCCAGAATTTGCCCTTAAGAAATTTCTTGATATTGATCTAGAGGAAATTTATATGTATTGTGCGGTGAATTGCATTGAAAATCATTATATTGCCAATTACATAAAGAAAATAAAGCAAATAGAAGATTATGAGAATACTAATGAAAGGGAAGAGACTTCCCAATATCCTCCTATTATTTCTTATGATGAATCAGGTAAAGAGGAGGAGCTCTCTATTCAACCAATCTCATCAATAAGCATCTCAAAGAAGAGGGTTGGACCCACACATGATGTGAAGAAGAAAAAGAAAAGACAGAGAAGCAAAGGTAAAAAGGTATCCCTCCCAAATGATGTTGCTCCTACTGCTCATTGTGATGATGATAATTGCTATACTATTGGTGCTATCCATACTATTAATGATGAGAGTGATTATGCTTATGATATGAAAAGTCCTAAGCTTGGGGAAGCTATGTTTGATGAGAATGACATATTTGAGAATATATTTCCTGCAATTAATTTTTGTCCCAAGCTTGGGGATGCTATGTTTAATGAAGATGATATTTTTAGCCTCCCAAGTTTTGATATGCAAATTTGTTACGATGATAGCATGCCTCCTACTTATGATGATTATATTGATGAAAGTGGGTTTGGAAGAGTGTAAACTTTAGGAAGTAATGGTCCCACTATTTTGGAGGATGTTGAATCTTATTGTGATGAATATGAAAGTGGATTTGGAGAGGTCATGACTTTATTTAGTGATGATTCCACTATCTTGGAAGAGGTTTCAATCGATTATGATGAGAACAAAGTTGCTACTTATGATGATTATTGTGATGAAACTTATGCTATAAAAAGTAGTGATGATTATATTTGTAAAACTTGTCATGATTATGATTACCCTTTTCTGAACATTACTCTTTTAGTGTGGAAACAATTTATAGTATTCGAGTCTTATATGATACTCCCACTGTCCCGAATGAGAAGAATTTTGCTTATGTGGAGAGTAGTAAATTTTCTATGCAAGTAGATCATGAAAAGAATGCTTTAGGTGCTGGTTATATTGTTGAATTCATTCGTGATGCTACTGAAAATTATTATGAGGGAGGAGTACATGCTTGTAGTAATTGCAATAATATCAAGTTTCCTCTCTATGTGTTGAAAATCTTGAAGTTATGCTTGTTTAGCCTTCCTATGCTAGTTGATTATTGTTCCCATAAGTTGTTAGATCACAAAATCCCTATGCATAGGAAGTGGGTTAGACTTAAATGTGCTAGTCATATGCTTCATGATGCTTCCGTTATGTTTCAATTCTTATCTTTTATGTGAGCATCATTGTCATCGTCATGCCTAGCTAAAAGACATTAAAGAAAAGCACTTGTTGGGAGACAATCCAATATTTACCCTTACTGTTTTTGTGTTTCAACATGATTATGCTACTTTAGTAATCATGTTTAATAGTTTTTGTTTCAATAAAGTGCCAAGTAAGACCTTTAGGACAGCTTACGATGATAGTTGTGTTGATCCTGCTGAAAATCAGAAACTTTTGCACCCAGTAAATTAGTTTTGATAATTCACATAAACGTGATTTTGATCTGATTCTTTTTGCTCTGGATTTATAAACAAATTGCTTAGGACTTACTAATTTTGTAGTATTTGTGGAGTTCATAAGTATACGTTTGATACAGATTACTACAGACTGTTCTGTTTTTGACAGATTCTGTTTTCTATGTGTTGTTTGCTTATTTTGATGAATCTATGAGTATTATCGGAGGGTATGGACCATAGAGAAGTTGTAATACAGTAGATATTACACCAAAATGAATTTAGAATGAGTTCATAACAGTACCAAAAGTGGTGGTTTATTTTCTTATACTAACGGAGCTCACGAGTTTTCTGTTGAGTTTTGTGTTGTGAAGTTTTCAAGTTTTGGGTAAAGATTCGATGGACTACGGAATAAGGAGTGGAAAGAGCCTAAGATTGGGGATGCCCAAGGCACCCCAAGGTAATATTCAAGGAAAACCAAGAGCCTAAGCTTTGGGATGCCCTGGAAGGCATCCCCTCTTTCACCTTCGTCCATCGGTAACTTTACTTGGAGCTATATTTTTATTCACCACATTGTATGTGTTTTGCTTGGAGCGTCATGTCATTTTTTTTGCTTGCTGTTTGAATAAGATACCAAGATATTAAATTCTTAAATGTTAGAGAGTATTCACCTAGTTGCACAATTATTTGTCTACTCATTGATCTTCACTTATATCTTTCGGAGTAGTTTGTAGTTTGCTCTAGTGCTTCACTTATATCTTTTAGAGCACGACGGTGGCTTTATTTTGTAGAAATGGTTAATCTCTCATGCTTAACTTATATTATTTTGAGTCTTTTAGAACAGCATGGTATTTTCTATGGTTATAAAATTGGTCCTAGAATGATGGGCATCCAAGTTGGGTATAATAAAAACTTACATAGAAAGTGAATTGGATGCTATGATCAATTTGATGCTTTATAATTGTTTTGAGATATGGAGGTGGTGATCTTATAGTCATGCTAGTTGGGTAATTGTGAATTTAAAGAATACTTGTGTTGAAGTTGGCAAGTCCCGTAGCATGCACGTATGGTAACCGTTGTGTAACAAATTTGAAACATGAGGTGTTCTTAGATTGTCATCCTTATGAGTGGCGGTCAGGGACGAGCGATGGTATTTTCCTACCAATCTATCCCCCTAGGAGCATGCACGTAGCGCTTGGTTTTTGATGACTTTTAGATTTTTGCAATAAGTATATGAGTTCTTTATGACTAATGTTGAGTCCATGGATTATACGCACTCTTACCCTTCCATCATTGCTAGCCTCTTCGGTACCATGCATTGCCCTTTTTCACCTTGAGAGTTGGTGCAAACTTCGCCGATGCATCCAAACCCCGTGATACGATATGATCTATCACACCTAAACCTCCTTATATCTTCCTAAAAACAGCCACCATACCTACCTGTTATGGCATTTCCATAGCCATTCCGAGATATATTGCCATGCAACTTTCCACCGTTCCGTTCATCATGACACGTTTCATCATTATCATATTGCCTTGCATGATCATGTAGTTGACATCGTATTTGTGGCAAAGCCACCTTCATAATTTTTCATACATGTCACTCTTGATTCATTGCCCATCCCGGTACACCGCTAGAGGCATTCATATAGAGTCATACCTTGTTCTAGTTTTGAGTTGTAACTCATGAGTTGTAAATAAATATAAGTGTGATGATCATCATTATTAGAGCATTGTCCCCTAAAAAAAGGCCAAATAAAAAAATAAAGTCCAAATAAAAAAATGAAGCCCCCCCCCCCCCCCCAAAAAAAAGGGGGACAATGTTACTATCTTTTTCCACACTTGTGCTTCAAAGTAGCACCATGTTCTTCATATAGAGAGTCTCATTTGATGCCACTTTCATACACTAGTGGGCATTTTTCATTATAGAACTTGGCTTGTATATTCCAATGATGGGCTTCCTCAAAATGCCCTAGGTCTTCGTGAGCAAGCAAGTTGGACGCACATCCACTAGTTTCTTTTGTTGAGCTTTCATACATTTATAGCTCTAGTGCATCCGTTGCATGGCAATCCCTACTCCTCATGTTGACATCAATTGATGGGCATCTCCATAGCCCGTTGATTAGCCTCATTAACATGAGACTTTCTTCTTTTTGTACTTCTCCACACAAGCTCCATCATCATATTCTATTCCACCCATTGTGCTATATCCATGGCTCACGCTCATGTATTGCGTGAAAGTTGAAAAAAGTTTGAGATTGCTAATGTATGAAACAATTGCTTGGCTTGTCATCGTGGGTGTGCAAGATGAGAGCATTCTTGTGTGACGAAAATGGAGCATGACCAAACTATATGATTTTGTAGGGATGAACTTTCTTTAGCCATGTTATTTTGAGAAGACATGATTGCTTTGGTAAGTATGCTTGAAGTATTACTATTCCTTTATGAACTTATATTTTGAATCATTTGGATCTGAACATTGATGCCACAATAAAGAAAATTACATTAAGGATTATGCTAGGTGGCATTCCACATCAAAAATTCTGTTTTTATCATTTACCTACTCGAGGACGAGCAGGAATTAAGCTTGGGGATGCTTGATACGTATCCAACGTATCTATAATTTTTGATTGTTCCATGCTATTATATTACCTGTTTTGGATGTTTATGGGCTTTACTTTACACTTTTATATCATTTTTTGGGACTAACCTATTAACCGGAGGCCTAGCCCATATTGTTGTTTTCTTGCCTATTTCAGTGTTTCGAAGAAAAGGAATATCAAACGGAGTCAAAAAGGAATGAAACCTTCGGGAGAGTTATTTTTGGAACAGAAGCAATCCAGGGGACTTGGAGTGCGCGTAAGGGAAGCAACGAGGAAGCCACGAGGTAGGGAGGCGCGCCCTACCCCCTAGGCGCGCCCCCACCCTCGTGGGCCCCTCATGGCTCCCCTCACCGACTTCTTTCGCCTATATATGTCCATATACCCTAAAAACATCGGAGAGCACAATATATTGGGAGTTCCACCGCCGCAAGCCTCTGTAGCCACCAAAACCCAATTGGGACCCTGTTCTGGCACCCTGCCGGAGGGGGATCACTCACCGGTGGCCATCTTCATCATCCCGGTGCTCTCCTTGATGAGGAGGGAGTAGTTCACCCTCGGGGCTGAGGGTATGTACCAGTAGCTATGTGTTTGATCTCTCTCTCTCTCTCTCTCTCTCTCTCTCTCGTGTTCTTGAGGTGATACGATCTTGATGTATCACGAGCTTTGCTATTATAGTTGGATCTTATGATGTTTCTCCCCCTCTACTCTCTTATGATGAATTGAGTTTTCCGCTTGAAGTTGTCTTGTCGGATTGAGTCTTTAAGGATTTGAGAACAGTTGATGTATATCTTGCCGTGCTTATCTGTGGTGACAATGGGATATTCACGTGATCTACTTGATGTATGTTTTGGTGATCAACTTGCGGGTTCAATGAATTTATGCATAGGGGTTGGCACACGTTTTCGTCTTGACTCTCTGGTAGAAACTTTGGGGCACTCTTTGAGGTTGTGTTGGTTGAATAGATGAATCTAAGATTGTGTGATGCATATGGTATAATCATGCCCACGGATACTTGAGGTGACATTGGAGTATCTAGGTGGCATTAGGGTTTTGGTTGATTTGTGTCTTAAGGTGTTATTCTAGTACGAACTCTATGATAGATCGAATGGAAAGAATAGCTTCATGTTATTTTACTACAGACTCTTGAATAGATCGATCAGAAAGGATAACTTTGAGGTGGTTTAGTACCCTAGAATAATCTCTTCGTTTGTTCTCCGCTATTAGTGACTTTGGAGTCACTCTTTGTTACATGTTGAGCGATAGTTATATGATCCAATTATGTTATTATTGTTGAGAGAACTTGCACTAGTGAAAGTATGAACCCTAGGCCTTGTTTCCTAGCATTGCAATACCGTCTGTGCTCACTTTTATCATTAGTTACCTTGCCGTTTTTGTATTTTCGGATTACAAAAACCTATATCTACCATCCATATTGCACTTGTATCACCATCTCTTCGCCGAACTAGTGCACCTATACAATTTACCATTGTACTGAGTGTGTTGGGGACACAAGAGACTCTTTGTTATTTGGTTGCAGGGTTGCTTGAGAGAGACTATCTTCATCCTATGCCTCCCACGGATTGATAAACCTTAGGTCATCCACTTGATGGAAATTTGCTACTCTCCTACAAACCTCTGCACTTGGAGGCCCAACAACGTCTACAAGAAGGAGGTTGCGTAGTAGACATCACTTCCCCATCCATTCTCTGGTTCTTCATCTGGATTATTTCATCTTGACTTGATCTCGTCTTTGCAGGGACACGGAGAAGCTGGATTAGAGGGTGGCGAAGAGAGCCAGTGCCCCGATGAGTGATGAGCCCCCGGCAAGCACTCCACGTGCGCCGGGGATGGTCTTCATCAACCCAGAGACCAGTCCCCAGCGTAGCCCCCACTCCAGCCCCCAGCGTAAGTCTGTTACTTATTTCTCGCCGGCGGGTGTTGGAGTGCGTATTCTTATTGCTGACCTTTCCGGATTCGCAGGAGGAGAGCAGCACCAGGAGGAGCCACTAAGGGCCACTCCTAACACGCCGCCCCCGTCAACCACGCCAAACAGAGCGGCGTCCCTGGCAAGGGCGTCCACCGATGAGCCCATGCGCATGGAGGAGGAGGTGGTGGGTACATGCGCTGGCGACCCCGTCCCGGCAACGAATGTTGCCAGGGAGGGAGATGCTTCCTCTCCACTCGTCGCAGGTAAGTTGTTCGCCACCGCCCTTGCTATTTTTGCCATGATTTTCTTTCTTTTCTTTGTCTTGAACTTTTGGTTTTGGCCCTGCCTTGCTATCCCTTTTGGTTTCCATATCCTCGCGTGATGGACCAGGCGAACATCAACGCTGTGATCGAGGAGACTGCCAAGGATGCCGAGGCCAAGGCCGCCAACATTGCCGCCGAGGAGGCCGCCAAGGGATCCACCAAAAGGCCGGGAAGGCCGCTGCCGAGGAGGCCGCCAAGGGGCCTGCTGGGGAGGCCGGGAAGGCTGCTGCCGAGGAGGCCACCACAGGGCCTGCTGGGGAGGCCGGCGAGGCCACCACTGGGGAGGCCACCAAGGAGCCTGCCGGGGAGGAGGTGGTCGATGACCAACCGTCCTCCTCTTCAGCCCCTGCCCCGAGCAGGTATTTGAAGGTGGGCGATGATCTGTTCGTCAGCCTCCCAGGCGCGGCAAGCACTGGAGCACTAGCCGAAGGGGAGGTGTTCGACGACGAGGTCCTCACTGCCGCCGGGCTCCAGGTTGTTGATGAACCGAGCACCAGAAGCAGCAGCACCAAGGAAGATCAGCTCCTCCAGGCTATGAGCGCCAACTTCCAAGCTCCAGGCATTTTATCGCGCCCGCCAGGACAGGGTGGACTCCAGGATGGCAGCCGTGGACAAGGCCGAAACAGACTTTCAAGAGCGTGTTGATACGTCTCCAACATATCTATAATTTTTTATTGTTCCATGCTATTATATTATCTGTTTTGGATGTTTAACGGGCTTTAATATGCTCTTTTATATTATTTTTGGGACTTACCTATTAACCGGAGGCCCAGTGCCAGTTTCTGTTTTTTGCCTATTTCAGAGTTTTGCAGAAAAGGAATACCAAAAAGAGTCCAAACGGAATGAAACCTTCGCAATGATCTTTCTTGGACCGAGAGCAAACCAGAGGACTTTGAGTCGAAGTCAGAAACGCCACGAGGCGTCCACGAGGCAGGAGGGTGCGTCCCCACCCTCGTGGGCCCCTCGTAGCTCCACCGACGTAGTTCTTTCGCCTATATATACTCTTATACACTAGAAACATCAGGGGGGCCACGAAACCACTTTTCCACCGCCGCAACCTTATGTACCCATGAGATCCTGCTACCTCTTGAGCACCGCATTGTTTTCCCTTGAAGAGGAAAGAGTGATGCAGCAAAGTAGCGTAAGTATTTCCCTCAGTTTTTGAGAACAAAGGTATCAATTCAGTAGGAGGCTCCTCACAAGTCCCTCGTACCTACACAAACAAACAAGAATCTCGCAACCAACACGATAAAGGGGTTGTCTATCCCTTCACGGTAACTTGCAAAAGGGAGATCTGATAGAGATAATAAGATAAGATAAATATTTTTGGTATTTTTATGATATAGATTGAAAGGTAAAGATTGCAAATAAAGTAGATGGGAAACTTATATGATAAAAGATAGACCCGGGGTCCATAGGTTTCACTAGTGGCTTCTCTCAAGATCATAAATATTATGGTGGGTGAACAAATTACTGTCGAGCAATTGATAGAAAAGTGCATAGTTATGAGAATATCTAGGCATGATCATGTATATAGGCATCACGTCCGCGACAAGTAGACCGACTCCTGCCTACATCTACTACTATTACTCCACACATCGACCGCTATCCAGCATGCATCTAGAGTATTAAGCACATAAGAACAGAGTAAGCATTAAGAAAGATGACATGATGTAGAGGGATAAACTCAAGCAATATGATATAAACCCCATCCTTTTATCCTCGATGGCAACAATACAATACGTGCCTTGCCGCCCCTGCTGTCACTGGGAAAGGACACCGTAAGATTGAACCCAAATCTAAGCACTTCTCGTATTGCAAGAAAGATCAATCTAGTACGCCAAACCAAACTGATAATTCGAAGAGACTTGCAAAGATAACCAATCACACATAAAAGAATTCAGAGGAGATTCAAATATTTCTCATAGATAAACTTGATCATAAACCCACAATTCATTGGATCTCGACAAACACACCGCAAAAAGAGTTATATCGAATAGATCTCCAAGAAGATCGAGGAGAACATTGTATTGAGATTCAAAGAGAGAGAAGAAGCCATCTAGCTAATAACTATGGACCTGAAGGTCTATGGTAAACTACTCACAACTCATCGGAGAGGCTATGGTGTTGATGTACAGCCCTCCATGGTCGAATCCCCCTCCGGCGGAACACCGGCGAAGGCTCCAAGATGGGATCTTGCGGATACAGAAGGTTACGGCGGTGGAAATTGTTTTTCGTGGTGCTCCTGGATGTTTTTCGGGTACGTGGATATATATAGGCGAAGGTGGTAGGTCAGGGGAGCCACGAGGGGCCCACGAGGGTGGGGGGCGCGCCCACCCCCCTAGGGCGCGCCCTCCTGCCTTGTGGCCGCCTCGGCTGCTTCTAGACGTCCACTCCAAGTCTCATAGATTGCGTTTGTTCCAAAAAGATCGCTCCTGAAGGTTTCATTCCGTTTGGACTCCATTTGATATTCCTTTTCTTCAAAACACTGAAATAGGCAAAAAAAACAGCAATTCGGGCTGGGCCTCCAGTTAGTAGGTTAGTCCCAAAAATGACATAAAAGTGTAAAGTAAAGCCCATAAACATCCCAAACGGGTAATATAATAGCATGGAACAATCAAAAATTATAGATACGTTGCAGACGTATCAAGCATCCCCAAGCTTAGTTCCTACTCGTCCTCGAGTAGGTAAATGATAAAAACAGAATTTTTGATGTGGAATGCTACCTAGCATATTTTCAATGTAGTTTTCTTTATTGTTGCATGAATGTTCAGATCCAAATGATTCTAGACAAAAGTTCTTATTGACATAAGAATAGTAATACTTCAAGCATACTAAGAAGGCAGTCATGTCTTCTCAAAATAACATGGCTAAAGAAAGTTTATCCCTACAAAATCATATAGTTAGGCTATGTTTCATTTTTGTCACACAAAATGCTCCCATCATGCACAACCCCGGTTTCAGCCAAGCAACTGGTTCATACTTTTTAACGCGCTTCAGCCTTTTTCAACTCTCACGCAATACATGAGCATGAGCCAATGATATAGCCCTATGGGTGGAATAGAATATGATGATGGAGGTTGTGTGGAGAAGACAAAAAAGGAGAAAGTCTCACATTGACGAGGCTAATCAACGGGCAATGGAGATGCCCATCAATTGATATCAACATGAGGAGTAGGGATTGCCATGCAACAGATGCACTAGAGCTATAAATGTATGAAATCTCAACAAAAGAAACTAAGTGGATGTGCATCCAACTTTCTTGCTCTCGAAGACCTAGGGCACTTTGAGGAAGCCCATCGTTGGAATATACAAGCCAAGTTATATAATGAAAAATTCCCACTAGTATATGAAAGTGACAACATAAGAGACTCTCTATCATGAAGATCATGGTGCTACTTTGAAGCACAAGTGTGGAAAAGGATAGTAACATTGTTCCCCCTTATTTTTGGGCCTTTTTTGGCCTTTCTCTTTTTTGGCCTTTCTTTTTTTGGCCTTTCTTTTTTTATAAGGGACAATGCTCTAATAATGATGATCATCACACTTCTATTTATTTACAACTCAGGAATTATAACTCGATACTAGAACAAGATATGACTCTATATGAATGCCTCCGGCGGTGTACTGGAATGGGCAATGAATCAAGAGTGACATGTATGAAAAATTATGCATGGTGGCCTTTCCACAAATACGATGTCAACTACATGATCATGCAAGGCAGTATGACAATGATGATGCGTGTCATGATAAATGGAACGGTGGAAAGTTGCATGGCAATATATCTCGGAATGGCTATGGAAATGCCATAATAGGTAGGTATGGTGGCTGTTTTGAGGAAGATATAAGGAGGTTTATGTGTGATAGAGCGTATCGTATCACGGGGTTTGGATGCAGCGGCAAAGTTTGCACCAACTCTCAAGGTGAGAAAGGGCAATGCACAGTACCGAAGAGGCTAGCAATGATGGAAGGGTAAGAGTGTGTATAATCCATGGACTCACATTAGTCATAAAGAACTCATATACTTATTGCAAAAGTTTTATTAGCCCTCGAAGCAAAGTACTACTACGCATGCTCCTAGGGGGGAGGTTGGTAGGAGTTAACCATCACGCGCCCCAACCTCCACACATAAGGAAGGCAATCAAAAGAGCATCCCATGCAACAAATTTGTTACACAACTTTTGCCATACGTGCATGCTACGGGACTTGCCAACTTCAACACAAGTATTCCTCAATTTCATAACTACTTAACTAGCATGACTCTAATATTAACATCCTCATATCTCGAAACAATCATCAAGTATCAAATTGATCATAGCATCCAATACACTTTCTATGATAGTTTTTATTATAACCAACTTGGATGCCCATCATTTTAGGACCAATTTTATAACCATAGCAAATACCATGCTGTTCTAAAAGACTCTCAAAATAATATAAGTCAAGCATGAGAGATCAATAATTTCAACAAAATAAAACCACCGCCGTGCTCTAAAAGATATAAGTGAAGCACTAGAGCAAAATTGTCTAGCTCAAAAGATATAAGTGAAGCACATAGAGTATTCTAATAAATTCCAAATCATCTGTGTCTCTCCCAAAAGGTGTGTACAGCAAGGATAATTGTGGTAAACTAAAAATAAAAGACTCATATCATACAAGACGCTCCAAGCAAAACACATATCATGTGGCGAATAAAAATATAACTCCTAGTAAAGTTACCGATAGATGAAGACGAAAGAGGGGATGCCTTCCGGGACATCCCCAATCTTAGGCTTTTGGTTGTCCTTGAATTATCTTGGGGTGCCATGGGAATCCCCAAGCTTAGGCTCTTGCCACTCCTTATTCCATAGTCCATCAAATCTTTACCCAAAACTTGAAAACTTCACAACACAAAACTCAACAGGAAATCTCACGAGCTCCGTTAGTGCAAGAAAGAAAAACCACCACTTAAGGTACTGTAATGAACTCATTATTTATTTATATTGGTGTTAAACCTAATGTATTCCAACTTCTCTATGGTTCATACCCCCCAATACTAGCCATAGATTCATCAAAATAAGCAAACAACACACGAAAAACAGAATTTGTCAAAAACAGAACAGTCTATAGCAATCTGTAACTTTCGAATACTTCTGGAACTCTAAAATTCGTAACAAAATGGGAAGTCCTAGGAAATTTGTCTATTGATCTACTTCAAAAAGAATCAGCTAAAAATAACGTTTCTGTGATTTATTAAAATTATTCTCGTGCGTGCAGAAGTTTTTATTTTTCAGCAGAATCAAATTAACTTTCACCCAAGATGATCCTATAGGTTCTACCTCGCACACACACTAATTAAAACATAATACCACATCTAAACAGAGGCTATATGAATTATTTATTACTAAACAGGAATCAAAAGTAAGGAACAAAAATAAAATTGGGTTGCCTCCCAACTAGCGCTATCGTTTAATGCCCCTAGCTAGGCATATATAAAAGCGAGAATAGATCTAAGTATTGCCATCTTTGGTATTCAATTCATAAGTGGCTCTCATAATAGATTCATAAGGTAATTTGATTTTCTTTCTAGTAAAGTGTTCCATGCCTTTCCGTAATGGAAATTGGAATCTAATATTTCCTTCCTTCATATCAATAATTGCACCAATCGTTCTAGGAAAGGTCTACTAAGAATAATAGCACATGAAAGATTGCAATCTATATCAAGAACGGTAAAAATCTATGGGCACATAATTCCTATTTGCAACAATAAGAACATCATTAATCCTTCCCATAGGTTTCTTAATGGTGGAATCCGCAAGGTGCAAGTTTAAAGAGCAATCATCAAAATCATGGAAACCTAGCACATCACATAAAGTTTTTGGAATCGTGGAAACACTAGCACCCAAATCACACAAAGCATATCATTCATGATCTTTAATTTTAATTTTAATAGTAGTTTCCCACTCATCATAAAGTTTTCTATGGATAGAAACTTCTAATTCAAGTTTTTCCTCAAAGATTGCATCAAAGTATCAACGATATGTTTGGTAAAAGCTTTATTTTGACTATAAGCATGAGGAGAATTCAACACAGATTGCAACAAGGAAATACAATCTATTAAAGAACAATTATCATAGTTAAATTCCTTGAAATACAAAATAGTGGGTTCATTGCTATGTAAAGTTTTGACCACTCCAATCCCACTTTTACCAATTTTAGCATCAAGATCTAAAAACTCTGAATCATTGGAACGGCTTTTAACTAAAGTTGACTCATCTCCAGTCCCATCATTATCAAGATTCATATTGCAAAACAAAGATTTAATAGGAGACACATCAATCACTTTTAGATCTTCATCATTATTTTCATGGAAACTAGAAGAACACACTTTTACAAAGCAATCTTTCTTAGCATGCATTCTAGCGGTTCTTTCTTTGCACTCATCAATGGAAACTCTCATGGCTTTGAGAGACTCATTGATATCATGCTTAGGTGGAATAGATCTAAGTTTTGAAGAATCAACATCAAGAGAAATTTTATCCATGTTCCTAGCCAATTCATCAACTTCAAGAAATTTTTCTTCAAGCAAAGCATTGAAATTCTTTTGAGAGATCATAAATTCTTTAACACTATTCTCAAAATCAGAGGGCATCTTATTAAAATTTCCATAAGGGTTGTTGTAGGAATTACCATAATTATTAGAGGAATTACTAGGAAGTTTCCTCTATAAGCATTGCTACCAAAATTATTCCTATCAACAAAATTCACATCCATAGATTCATTATTATTCTCAATCAAAGTAGACAAAGGAATATCATTAGGATCAATAGGAGCACTCTTAGTAGCAAACAACTTCATAAGTTCATCCATCTTTCCACACAAAACATTAATCTCTTCTATCGCATGAACCATTTTACTAGTAGATCTTTCGGTGTGCCATTGAGAATAAGTAACCATAATATTATCTAGGAGTTTAGTAGCTTCTCCTAAAGTGATTTCCATAAAAGTGCCTCCCGTGGCCGAATCTAAGAGTCTTCTAGAAGCAAAATTCAATCCGGCATAAATTTTTTGTATGATCATCCATAAATTCAAACCATGTGTAGGGCAATTGCGAATCATTAATTTCATCCTCTCCCAAGATTGTGCAACATGCTCATGATCAAGTTGTTTAAAATTCATAATATCGTTTCTAAGAGAGATGATCTTAGCGGGAGGAAAATACTTAGAGATAAAAGCATCTTTGCACTTATTCCATGAATCAATACTATTTTTAGGCAAAGGCAAAAACCAAGTTTTAGCGCGATCTCTAAGCGAAAACGGAAATAACTTCAATTTAAAAATATCATTATCCATATCTTTCTTCATTTGCATATCACACAAATCAACAAAGTTGTTTAGATGAGTAGCAGCATCTTCACTAGGAAGGCCGGAGAATTGATCTTTCATAACAAGATTCAACAAAGCAGCATTGATTTCACAAGATTCAACATCATTAAGAGGAGCAATCAGAGTGCTAAGGAAATCATTATTATTGGTATTGGAAAAGTCACACAATTTAGTATTATCTTGAGCCATCGTGACAAGCAATCCAACACACAAGCACGCAAGAGGCAAGCAAAAAAGAGAGGCGAACGGGAAAGAGAGGGCGAATAAAATGGCATGGGTGAAGTGGGGGAGAGGAAAACGAGAGGCAAATGGCAAATAATGTAATGCGAGGGAGATGAGTTTGTGATGGGTACTTGGTATGTCTTGACTTGAGCGAAGACCTCCCTCGCAACGGTGCCAGAAATCCTTCTTGCTACCTCTTGAGCACTGTGTTGGTTTTCCCTTGAAGAGGAAAGGGTGATGCAGAAAGTAGCGTAAGTATTTCCCTCAGTTTTTGAGAACCAAGGTATCAATCCAGTAGGAGGCTCCTCACAAGTCCCTCGTACCTACACAAACAAAAAAGAACCTCACAACCAATGCGATAAGGGGTTGTCAATCCCTTCACGGTAACTTGCAAAAGTGAGATCTGATAGAGATAATAAGATAAGATAAATATTCTTGGTATTTTTATGATATAGATTGAAAAAGTAAGATTGCAAATAAAGTAGATCGGAAACTTATACTCCCTCCATTCCTTGATGTAAGGTGTATAGATTTTTGAGAAAAAATCCAAAATATAAGGTGTATTGCGTTGCACCACTCGTCTAGATAATATTTTTAGGTATTTGATTACATTTCCTTATATTAGGCAAGCTCCTCTATTTTCTCATGTCAATTAGTTAGGTGCAACCTCGCCCAAAACTTGTGAAAATTTCCCTCCATGTGCGTTCTTTAATTTCTGTGCCAAAAACAATACACCCTAAATTTAGGAATAGAGGGAGTATGATAAAAGATAGACCCGGGGGCCATAGGTTTCACTAGTGGCTTCTCTCAAGATCATAAGTATTATGGTGGGTGAACAAATTACTGTCGAGCAATTGATAGAAAAGTGCATAGTTATGAGAATATCTAGGCATGATCATGTATATAGGCATCATGTCCGCGACAAGTAGACCGACTCCTGCCTGCATCTACTAATAGTACTCCACACATCGACCGCTATCCTGCATGCATCTAGAGTATTAAGTTCATAAGAACAGAGTAACGCATTAAGAAAGATTACATGATGTAGAGGGATAAACTCAGGCAATATGATATAAACCCCATCTTTTTATCCTCGATGGCAACAATACAATACATGCCTTGCTGCCCCTGCTGTCAATGGGAAAGGACACCGCAAGATTGAACCCAAATCTAAGACTTCTCCTGTTGCAAGAAAGATCAATCTAGTAGGCCAAAGCAAACTGATAATTCGAAGAGACTTGCAAAGATAACCAATCACACATAAAAGAATTCAGAGGAGATTCAAATATTTCTCATAGATAAACTTGATCATAAACCCACAATTCATCGGATCTCGACAAACACACCGCAAAAAGAGTTACATCTAATAGATCTCCAAGAAGATCGAGGAGAACAATGTATTGAGATTCAAAGAGAGAGAAGAAGCCATCTAGCTAATAACTATGGACCCGAAGGTCTGTGGTAAACTACTCACAACTCATCGGAGAGGCTATGGGGTTGATTTAGAAGCCCTCCAGGTTGATTCCCCCTCCGGTGAAGTGCCGACGAAGGCTCCAAGATGGGATCTCGCGGATACAGAAGGTTGCGGCGGTGGAAATAGTTTTTCGTGGTGCTCCTGGATGTTTTCCGGGTACATGGATATATATAGGCAAAGGAGGTAGGTCAGGGGAGCCATAAGGGGCCCACGTGTGTGGGGGGAGCGCCCACCCCCTAGGGTGTGCCCTCCTGCCTCGTGGCCGCCTCAGCTGCTTCTTGACGTCCACTCCAAGTCTCCTGGATTGCGTTTGTTCCAAAAATATTGCTCCCGAAGGTTTCATTCCGTTTGGAATCCGTTTGATATTCCTTTTCTTCGAAACGCTGAAATAGGCAAAAAAACAGCAATTCGGGTTGGGCCTCCGGTTAGTAGGTTTGTCCCAAAAATGATATAAAAGTGTAAAGTAAATCCCATAAACATCCAAAACGGGTAATATAATAGCATGGAACAATAAAAAATTATAGATACGTTGGAGACGTATCACATCCCATCTTGGGGCCTTTTTCGGTGATCTGCCGAAGGGGGAATCGATCACGGAGGGCTTCTACATCAACACCATTGCCTCTCTGATGAAGCGTGAGTAGTTTACCACAGACCTTCGGGTCCATAGTTATTAGCTAGATGGCTTCTTCTCTCTCTTTGATTCTCAATACAAAGTTCTCCTCAATGTTTTTGGAGATCTATTCGATGTAATACTCTTTGCGGTGTGTTTGCCAAGATCCGATGAATTGTGGATATATGAACAAGATTATCTATGAATATTATTTGGTTCTTTTTTGAAATCTTATATGCATGATTTGATATCTTTGCAAGTCTCTTCGAATTATCGGTTTAGTTTGGCCTACTAGATTGATCTTTCTTGCCATGGGAGAAGTGCTTAGCTTTGGGTTCAATCTTGCGGTGTCCTTTCCCAGTGACAGTAGGGGCAGCAAGACACGTATTGTATTGTTGCCATCAAGGATAAAAGTATGAGGTTTATATCATATTGCTTGAGTTTATCCCTCTACATCATGTCATCTTGCTTAATGTGTTACTCCGTTCTTATGAACTTAATACTCTAGATGCATGCTGGATAACAGTCGATGTGTGGAGTAATAGTAGTAGATGCAGAATCGTTTCGGTCTACTTGACACGGACATGATGCCTATGTTCATGATCATTGCCTTAGATTTCTTCGTAATTATGTGCTTTTCTATCAATTGCTCGGCAGTAATTTGTTCACCCATCGTAATACTTGCTATCTTGAGATAAGCCCCTAGTGAAATCTATGCCCCCCCGGTCTATTTTCTATTATATTACATCTCTTTTCCATCATATTGCATCTCTTTAATCTCATTTACTATTTTTCAATCTTTACTTCCCAATCTATACAACAAAAATACCAAAATATTTACTTTACTATCTCTATTAGATCTCACTTTTGCGAGTGACTGTGAAGGGATTAACAACCCCTTTATCGCAATGGCTGCAAGGTTCTTGATTGTTTGTGCAGGTACTAGGTGACTTGTGCGTCGTCTCCTACTGGATTGATACCTTGGTTCTCAAAACTTAGGGAAATACTTATGCTACTTTGCTGCATCACCCTTTCCTCTTCAAGGAAAAAACCAACGCAAGCTCAATAGGTAGCACGTGTCACTCAGATGCAAGTCTGGTTTGCCGAGGCCCGGCAGGATTTGAAGGACACCCAGGTCCAGCGAGAGCTCCTCCTGAAGCAGGTTGACTTCGACAAGGCCCGGGAGGTGGCGAAGGCAAAGGCCGCCAAGGACGATCTAACTAGATGTAGCGCCGCATCTTGCTTGACACCAAAGAAGAGGACTTGGTTGCCCGTGAAGTGGCACTCGCCGCCACGCTTCGTGCCAAGGACAAAGAGGTTGAAAAGCTCGCCGCGTAGTGGGCCCAGGGGCTGAAGCAAGAGCACAAAGAAGCACTCGATGCTCTGGCCCTGGACCATGCTGGCAAGCTAAAGGCGGCCGCCGACGGTGCATAGGTCGGAGAGGCCGCCAAGGTTGAGCTGGATGGCAAGGTGGAGAAGCTGGAGCTGGAGCTGGAGGAGTTGAGGAAGGAGATCTCGAAGCTGAAGAAGGACAGGGACATGACTGCCCACACATTTGCAGAGTTGCAGGTCACCTTCTCCAACAAGACCAAGCTGCTCCCAAAGCCAACAACTCCATCGCTGATCTGAAGCTGAAGCTGGAGACTCTGGAGGGGACGCTTTTGGAGACCAGGGCTCGCAAAAAGACCCTGATGAAGGATCTCGAGGACGAGAGGCTGCTGCTGCAGGATGCCGCCACCACCCACAACGAGCTTGTGGTCGGCACAAAACTCTGGACCAGCCGCCTTGTGGATGTTGCGGAGAGGCTCACCACACAGCTGTCCGCCATGGGCATGCCGAGCTTCAAGTTCTCCCATGAGGTGAACGTGACTAACAATGCCAGGCTGACCCTATTCTTCGAGCGTGTCCTCGACGCCCTGAAGCTGCTCCACTCCAACAGGGCAACTTATCTGGCCGAGGAGGTCCGGAAGCTTTGCATGGGCGCCCTGACCAAGGTGCTCACCAAGGTGGTGTACTGGAACCCCAACATCGACTTCGCCAGCACGCTTGAGAGCTTGCCGGAGGGTGTGGATCTCCAGGCGCTCGACGAGCGCATCGAGCCCATCATTAGCTGCGTTGGCAGAGCCAAGAGGCTAGAGGGCTAGCGCCGGGATTAGCTGCTCCATTCCTTGTTGCTGATGCGAGTTTGCACCCAAGACAATTTTATCTTAAGTTAGAACTGCGGCAATCTCTGATGTAATATAACTTCGCTATGCTTTGAAATGAATGCATGCCATCTCCCTGTCCGATTTCTCTTTGTATGAACTACTCTCTACACTTAGTTGGATAGGCTTGTTGGCGCGTTAAACCTTGCTGTAGGCGCTTCGAAGGATGGATCCTTAGCAGCCTACTTTGGGGTGTCGCTGTTGGGCAAGCCACCTTGCCATTCCTGGCGCAGCCACTTGAGCTATTGAGCAGACTTGAAACAGAACAAGGGCGCAGCCAATAGTGGCAGGGTTCCTTCGCATGCAGGTTTTCCATACAAAAACCGAGACAATTCGACGGAAATAACCTTACAAAGGGGAATTACTCAAGGTTTTGCATGACTTAGCTTTTTGTTTCCGCATGGATCGTCGTTACAGCTGCAAATGATGCCGCTCAACTATCTTCTCGTATCAGGGTGGAATGGATGATCTTGATCTCCTCCGCCACCCGCGCATGCCATGTCGCCCGTCCGCGCTCGCACGGGCGGAGCTGCTCCAGATGAACCGACCGATGCAATCGTCTTCTTCTTCGGAGCCATGGCGACAAAGAAACTGCTGCACTAACTACTAGACCAGATTCTCACAACTAACTCCCCACTACAAAAAAAGACACATCCGTGACATTTTGGGCCGAACAAAAAAAATTGTCATACTTATGACACTTCTATGACGATAATTGTGACAAAACCCGGTATCATCATAGATGTGGTTGGCTCCTACTTCTATGACAAAAAATCATGACAAAAAATGGGCTTTTCATCCTGGGCGGGCCGGAGACGCAGCTGCATGACATTCTTTGGGCCGTCCATGAAGGAAAAAGCCATGGTAGAAGCGAGGGCGAGGAAAATTTCGGCGAGTTCCCGGTTACGGTGGGTGGTCGGGGGCCGAGCGATGCGTGTTTCTCTCGTACATGTACGTGCATGTGTGCGAGGCGTTGGGCTCTAACTGAACCCGAGCGATTGCACTGAAGGCTACATGTTACTGAACCCGAGTGATCGATCGATGGCTGTTAACTGAACCCGATTGAGCGATTCCTTCGCTACTGCTGCTAACTGAAGCCGATCGATGCTGCCTCAGGATGAACAGTGAGCGTTGTGGGGGGGGGGTCGATGAACAGTGAGCGGTGGGGGTGGATGAACAGGACCCCGTGGCGTTGCCTCTGGACGAATAGGACCCCAATCGATCGAGCCGGTTGGGGCTGGATGAACAGGACCACGTGGAGGGCTGGATGAACAGGACGGCCTCGTGGAGGGCTGGATGAACAGTAGAGGGTGGAGGGGTGGATGAACAGTAGCTCATGGAGGGGTGGTTGAACAGGAGCCCGTGGTGAGGGGTGGTTGAACAGTAGCCGGTGGAGTAGCGCGCGGTGGAGGCTGGATGAACAGGAGCCCATGGATGAACAGGAGCAGGTGGAGGCCGGAGGAGGTCGACGGTGGATGAATAGTAGCCCGTCGAGGCTGGAGGAGGTCGAAGGTGGAGATGAACAGTATCCCGTGGAGTCCCATTTTGCGGTACGGCGCCACACCCCTCCCGATGAACAGGACCCCCGTTTTGACCGTAGCGCTCCAACACAAGTCCGTTTCCTCCGTTTTGCGGTAGGCGACACCCCTCCTGATCAACAGGACCCCGTTTCGACCATAGGAGGTTCAACACAAGTCCGTTTCCTCCATTTTGCGGTACTCCAGACCCCTCCCGATGAACAGGATCCTGTTTCGAACATGGCCGATCGAACACAAGGCCATTTCCTCCATTCTGCGTTACGCCAGGCCTCGTTTCCATCACCTGTTTCGCCCAAGCCCTCCCGATGAACACGACGACGCATTCTGTTCCGACCCAGCCGGTTGGCTCCCCATGAACACGACAACGATGCTATTTCTCCGTTCTGACCCAGCCATGTACACGAGCTCTGGCCGTACGTATGCGTGAGTAGGCGTTCGAGACCCCGCCCGTATGTACGGACGTGGCCGTATTTTCTTTCTTGCACACTGGCCGCTGTAGTACGTTTACATGCTACGTGCGCGCCTCTACTACGACATGTGCGCGCCTCTACATCCACCAGTATGTACGTACACATTCGCGACTAGAATGACAACGCTACGTACGCTTCGACCAGGTGGGTCCGGACTGTCAGGCACTTCCTTGCATGCGAAGATGTAGCTGGTGGGTCCCAGCAGTCAGGGGGCGAATCATTTTTTTGTTTCCCAGGCGCACTTCCTTGCGTGTGAGGATGTAGCTGGTGGGTCCCAGCAGTCAGGGGGCGAATCATTTTTTCACGAAATACGGTGGCCCGTCCGGTGGGTCCCTGCTGTCAGGTGGAGGAATAATTATTTCGCGCGTAATAAGGAGGCACTTCCTTGCGGCCGCCGTGGACCCAGCTGTCAGCCTCTCCACGTGTAGTACTCCGATGGAATCCGTTCCTTGACCACGTTGACTACGCCGCACAGAGAGCACCAGGGCGGTGGACGACGGTGAGGCCTAGGAAGGGGACAACACGGAGCCGGGGAAGACGCGGCAGTGGAAGCCCGCGCGGAGAGGAGTACGAGGGTTCACTGGTTCGGCTGTGTTGTGATGCTATCGTCACCGCAGAATAACAGGGGGTGTGGGTGAGTAGAGGGATGGCCTGGCCAGTGGTGGGAGTAGTAGGGGGCGGTGAGGTCTCCGTGGCATCATAGCCGGCCACGGGAGGCAGGAGCACGCAACACGACCGACGCTGGCTTGGGCGGCTAGAGCAAGAAGACAAGAGGTTGAAGAAGCACTACGGCCGTTGGATGAACATCGTACGGTAACAGGAGCTAGAATCATTCATATTGACTAAGTTGACAAAGCCCTCCATCCCCGTCAACTTGGTAGGCCCACAAGTCAGCCTCCCACTATGCTGGGTTCTAGCTGGCAGGGGGAGTAGTCATTGTTTTGTCTGTAATAAGGAGGCACTTCCTTGCATGCGAAGATAGCTGGTGGGTCCGACCTGTCAGCGAGGGCATGTTTTTTTCATGAAATACTGAGGCCCTTCCAGTGGGTCTCAGATGTTAGGTGGAGGAATCATTATTTTGCGCGTAATAAGGAGGCATTTCCTTGTGTGCGGCCGTGGACCCAGCTGTCAGCCTCTCCACGCATAGTCTACTTCTGATGGTGTCATTCATTGACCATGTTGACGACACCGCGCCGAGCGCATCCAAGGTGGTGGACGACGGCGAGGCCCCGGACAGCAACAAGCCGGAGATGGGAAGACGCGGGGGTAGAGTCACAGACGGAGAGGTGTACGAGGGTTAATTGGTTCTAGTGCGGTGTGGTCCGGCAGTCGGTGGAGAAGAATAGGAGGTGTGGAGTGGTGGAGGGATGGCCCGGCCAACGGTGGAGTAGCGCTTCATAGCGAAGCGTGCTAAGCAGAGCTGCTAGCAGGAGGAGGCGGGAGGTGGTCCCGGCAGCGTTGGAGGAAGAAGACGAGAGATTGAAGATGGATGCCGGTCGTTGGATGTAAATCCAACGACTAACATGTCAGAATCATTTGTTGACTAAATTGACAACGACTTGCGTTGGCTTCGACCTATTGCCCCACATTTCAGCCTCCAAAAATGTCGCACGTATTCAACCCATTTTTTTCAGAATTTACGGTCTTTTTTTGCACGGTAGAATTTACAGTCAATTTGATCTTTTTTTTTGAATTACAGTTGATTAGCTGGGCTGGGTGAACAAATAATGTAGCGTCCATGTGGCACATTTATTTTATTTCCTAAAAATTTACAGGCCATTTGCACTTTCTCGAAATACACGATTCTGCTGGGCTGATTCTAATTATAATGTTGGGTTGGGCCAGCAATGTTACCAAAAAGTAAAAAGGGGCTGAGCATTTTGTTATAAATATATTTAAATAATAAGTGATATTATTACATTCGTCCTTAAATCTTACCAAGCTTTTGTACACAATCACTAGGATTTTCGTGCCAAAACAGTCCAGGATTTTATTGTTAAGAAATTATTTTTGTAAGTTAATAAGATGTGGGATATTGTTTTCTTACATATGTAAGTATCTGTTAAATATATGATGACAATAAAAATAATATATAATAACATATAAAATAATTTACATATATATATATAATATAGTTAGAAGGGAAACATAAGTTGGACCTGGCGTTCCTATTCTTATATAGAAAAATAGAATAGACCTCTGCGTTTTCTTCAAAAAAAAATACATAAATTGGGCTGCCGATGTTTCAGGAAAAATAAAACCTCGGATGGGAGGTCCATAGGACGATCGATACATGACGGCCCTCAAGAAAATACAAACAGGCCTATGGACCTCCCATTTGAGGTTGTGGGCTGCGCATGTTAAAAATGAAAGCCTAGATGGGGCAGCCCAAAACCCAGCTGATACTTGCTGCCCCAGTGATAATAAATGATACCTGCCAGCTCCCCGGATTCGTTGTGAATTTATCTCCTATAGTAACTACGCTGAAGCACCTAAAAAATGTAACTATGTTGACAAACCCATGGGCCCCAATGTCAGTATAGCATTAGGAGAAAGTATTTTTTTCGATGAGGCACTTGCTTGCGTACGGCCATAGACATGGTGGGTCCCGACTATCCGCCTCTCCTCGTACAGTCCTCTCCAGATTCCTCTTGTTTGTTCAGCATGTTCAGAACGGTAGACAGCGGCGTCGCGGCGAGTGCACAAAGGCGCGGGAGGGGATCCGACCACCTGAGGAAGTGCCTTATTATTAACGAAACTACTGAACTAGCCTAGTGACCAAGTGACACTACCCGACAGCTGTTCCGCCCAGGTTCGATTCCACCTGTGCAGGGAAAATATCTCCAATTTTTTTGCCTCTACCTTTATTGACATGTGGGTCCCCATTGTCATCTACGCACACCACGTCCAAAACTTGCCAAAACTTTGTCCCTTGTTTTCTCTGTGTTTCGCACACTCGACATTGTGTGGGAATTTTGACTGTGCATCATATGAAGATGTGCTATGCATGAATGTTGATCAGCATGATGTTAACAGGCTAGTAGTTCCATTTTCGACCATGAATAAAACTTCCAACATGATGTTAACCCTGTTTGAAAAGGCCGTGGTAATATAAATGCTCTGCCTATGAAAGTTGCAGTTTCTTATCTGAAACTGAACTTGCAGTTTCTTATCTGAAACTGAAACTTGCAGTTTCTTCTCTGAGAATCACATTGTCTGCACTTTTATACTCATATGAATCTACATTTTTTAAGCTCTAAAAATAGATCTCTAGAATTCATAAAATACTTCATATGCTCAGTACTGCAAATCTGAAATTCAAAAGGCATTCATATCTGAAAATACTCTCAAAATACACAACACAGAACACAATTCACAGCCTGCAAATACTGACAACCCTAAGCTCCTCCTGACAATTCACAACCTGCCCGACTATTGGACTGGGGGGGGGGCAGTCCCCTCCTATTCCTTGGCGGCAGACAGCCGCCCCGTGAGACGATGTCAACGGCGAGGGAGAGGATGGCGGGGAAGCGTCGTCGGGCCAACTGCTTTTCTCCTCCTGCAGTTGGGTTCAGTCGACAAAGACTCCACCGGCTCGCTCTGGCAGGACACCCTCACAAATGGCACCCTGTAGATGCTCGATCCTTCAATCTCTGGTGGATGCTCCATCTGGGATTGATACTCCCACCACCGCTCCCTCACGATCGGATTCGGTGAATCTGTTTGCTCCATGGCCCAGAGGAGCAGCTCTATGTACTCCCGCGCGACTCCCTCCGGGAGTATCGCTGCCTTTTCGCTCTGTTGCAGATATTTGGCCATGGATGTCACCGTCGCCGCTAGTTGGTCCTTGTTGTCAAACCAAGACTGTATCTCCAACATTCTCGCTAGCTTCACAGGGTCGCCGTCTGCGATCCTCACGTATCGGTTGTACTCCTCCATCGATCTACTTCTCCACAGCACCTTCACTCACCGGCGGTGGTTTTTTAATGGAAGAGGAGAGGAGCAGCACTGGTTTTGTATTAGAACGGGAGAGGACCGACACTGGTTTTGGACTGGAACAGGAGAGGAGGGGCGGTGGTTTTGAAATGGAAGAGGAGAGGACTGGCGCTGGATTTAGATTGGGACAGGAGAGGAGCAACGGTGGTTTAAGAGGAGAAGAGCGGCTGGTCTTGGAAGTATTTTTTTGTTGTTTGGCGTATTTTGGGTCAAAGTTTGACCAAGTACTGTATTTGACAAGCAAAATGTGAATTCATGTCACCAAAAATTGTATCGTTTGGTTCGTATCTGAATGTACTTTCAAATTATATTATTTTTGCAATGTATAACATATATTTTATGTGCAAAAATCATGGTCAATTATGACCCAGAATAAAAGGGAGACTAGTTAATGTGGGGTCGCTTTCTTAATTGAAGGGTAAATTGATTTTGATTTTGATCCAGTCCCAACGCGCCGACCCTCTCGTCCAATCCTAAATCGCTGTCGTATGCTCCTCTCCCTCTTCTCCATTGCAAAACCACCTCCTCTCCTCTCCATCATCTCCATTCCAAAACCACCGTCTCGCCTCTCCCTCTTCTGATCTTCTCCATTGCAAAACCACCTCCTCTCCTCTCCATCATCTCCATTCCAAAACCACCGTCTCGCCTCTCCCTCTTCTCTATTGTAGGACCACCGTCTCTCCTCCCATATTCCAAAGCTAGCACCGGACCACTCAGAAGGACATCTATGGAGAGGACGCAACAACGAATCAGGCAGATCGCCGGCGGCGACCAGGCAAAGTTAGCCAGGTTGAAGGAGATCCTTACTTGGTTTGACAATGAGTGGGAGATTTCGAGGACGGTGCGGGCCATGTGGCAATGTATGTGAAAGATCGAGACAGCGGCGATGAGGGTGGCGATGTGCATGTACTCCTCGGCGGCAGTCACGCCGCAGTCCTTCGAGTCCATCGAGTATCTCCTCTGGGCAATGGAGCAGACAGACTCGCCCGAGGCGACAGTCAGGCGGAGGTGGTGGGCGTACAGGTCGAAGGTCGAGCACCCAGAGGATAATGAATTGATCGAGTATGGTGTGCAGTTCGTAAGGGTGCAGAGCCAGCCAGAGCCATAGGAGTATTTGTTCCCCACCACAAGAGGAGGCCGGATGGCGCGATGTCGCTTCCCCGCAGTTCTCCATGGTTCCCTCGACGCTCGCCTCGTTTCAACGGCGGCGGTAGGGTTTAAGGTAAGCTTCGCACTAACCTAATCTTCCACCTGCTCATGCTTACAATCAGTGTGATAGCTAATGAAAATCATGCTTACAATCAGTCTCCGAGTACTACGCTAATCACCCTAAAATAGCTCTGGACCTTTGGGTCAAAGTTGTGATACAGTGTACAAATAAAGAAAAATAGATTGGTGCTTCTTTTAGAAAAGAGTACTCCATAGAAAACTGCAAATATAAGCTACTAGTATTTGGTTAGAGGATTTGCTGCCGAGAAAGATCCGTCCACAGAGAGCGCCACACATCCCACTGGTGGTGGTGGATACCAATGCATGCATGCAGCATGGTTGGTGTTGGTAAATTTTACTTGGCACACCTCGCACTCTGCATATATGCCGGTTCCATACGTACATTTGTGCAGTTCTACCAAAATGTAGCTGAATAACCCTGTTTGCACAGATATTGAAAAAGCGTGATTACATTATAGTGGCACTAGTTGATGAAACACACAAAATAAATAGAAGAAAATATTGCGATAGTATCATAGTATGCCATGCTGCGAGGGCGAGATGGGCCCTGTGATGCCTCATACGGTACGCCTCATACTGGAAATCGTCCCAAGTCTCCCAGATACACCTTCTGCCAGTGATGAACATCAGTGTACAGCGGTAGTACAAGGAGGCACCTTGAGACATTCAAATCTCTATTTTTGTACAGATCAACTAAATTAAGCACCCCAGTTTGAAGAAACGCTTAAACATTAACAATGGGACTAGTTGATGAAACATACATTAACAAAGAGAAGCACTTTCTTTATCTACATTGGAAATGAAATGATAGAGAGGACACTCGCTCTATTTTAACTGTAGTATTACTTCATTTTATTAGTGACACTAGGGTCGAGCAGGTGGCAAACGAGGTGTACCGTGCATCGCAAGGATGGAGGCCGGGGGTGCTTAGACTGGGATGCTGAAGCTGGCTCTTTCTGTCACCAACATGGATGATTCAATTCATGGGACCTTTTGGTGCAGTTCACCTAAAATTAAGCAATGTCCCATGAGCTACCAGCTTCTTCTTCATTTTTTAAGAAAAGGGCTCCAGCCCCGATTCCATTTCCATCAGAAAACGAAACCCACAGAGCTTCTTCTTCATTAGTTGCAATAAAATTGAGCAACATCAAGGTTGGTTGTGAAGCTCCTGGAATGTTCAACTATAATTTCGATATCATTTGTGCAGTTCAACTAAGATCGAGTGTGAAATATAGATCTCTGTTTGCACAAAAAAGGTGGAAAGGAGGGTGACTAACAAGTGATGAAACATGCATCAAATGAAAAGAAGCATGTTCCTTATCTGAATGGCAATCCTACAAGGACAGTAGCAATTTCTAAATAAGTGGCATTGCTAGATATTAGTGTGGGCATTAGGATTAACTATGACAACCGTTAAATGCGACATTACCTTGGGCACGGGAGAGTAGGCGGACTAGGACAGTTGCATTTCTAACGAAAAGAACCAACTTATCTTAATGGGAAATTTAGCAGGACATGTAAAAAAGTGCCATTGATTCATATTACTGGAGGCATTACATTGAAAACAACATTGGTTTAACATGTCCTTACTTTTAATAGTGCGCTACATTTTACCAGTGGCATTACATAAGAATGACTTGGGGCAACAAACAACCGAACAGGATATCTGGGTTGGTCCCATTTTTGTTCGGTATAGCCACCTTATACTGTGTGAGGCTAGCAAATCTAGTGTTGGACTTACTCTGTTGACTTGTCCCCCAGTCCCCACTTTCTTTCCTTTTTCAACCAATAGATCGGGTTTATATTGAGTTTGTACTGCGTTTCCCTTTATTTCCCTATTAGACCTAGAGACCAGTTGGATAGCCAGTCTCTGCTACTTTTCGCCCCCATTATTTCCTCTTTCGACCAAGTCCTAGATTCAAGTAACAAATCCTCCCCCACCTCCAACCCCTTTCTTCCTTGTTTGAACCAAGTAGTACTAGATTCGAGTGCATGAACTAGTTTTACCTCTTAACCATAAAAAATTAGGTGGTTTTCGAACAGCCGATCGATCCTATCTACGAGGGGGCTTGAGAAATAGTAAAAGATACAAATGCAGCGACGTCAGGAGCTCGGGAAGTAGAGCAAGGCCGGTTTTGAAGGAAGTTATACCTGATGGTCGCCGAGATGTCGATAGGTGGGCGGCGGGAGGCTGGATCTGCCCACACTACGGCAACGTGGAAGAAGGGGTCGAAGGACCTCCCTCACCAGCGGTGCTTGGGAGAGAACGACAAGGCAGGCTGATCGGGACGCGCCAGCACTAGGTAAGAGCCGTCGCCGAGGACGACCGCGTGAATGTTGCACCTTCTCACCTTCCCCGGCAAAGAGGATCCGATTGGATCTGTGACCAGCGGTGAGCAGAGAGAGAGAGAGAGAGTGTGGCCACCGCTGTCGTGTTTAGATATGGAGAGGACGAGACAATGTGAAGAGAGAAACACTAGCAAGCAAGCGCGGAGGCTCCTGCCTATATAGTGGAGTACTAGTTTTCTTTTGTCTACCGGAGCCGGCTTGACCTCGTCAATGACTGTCGAGAAGTCTTCATGCATGTGGCCCGGAGGCGCAGTTGTCGTCATTTTGATCTGAAGCACCGGATTATAACATATAACACGAAAAAATGCTACATGACAAGAAATCATAACCTCACTGCCCAAAGGAGACAACATGAATCCCGACGGACAAACTAGACGAGGAACAAAGCTCAAATTAAAGATAAACTCGTAGAAAAGGGGTCCGTCAATAGATGTCCTAATTAACATAGCCGGCTTGACCTAGATGGCAGCCGAGTAGTCTTTGTGCATGTGCCCCCAATGACTAGACCAACTCAGTTGTTGCTGTTTAACCCTCGCAGTTATCCGAAGCACATGACACCTAATTTTGCGAGATGACAAGAAACCTTTTTTTAGATTTCTCACCACAACTACATCCATGTACAACACAGCCTGCATGATATGTAGATGATAGCCAATCTAGGCATGTCTGCTGGAGTCTGGTCACATGCATGGACGAACTGATCTTCCGTGTCTTGCAGGGATCGTCCAGGCACCAACGTAGTACAACACTTCTCAAGTACTATCGCTCATCTCCCTCTTCTATTAAGTCACCCGACTTGCGGGGCCGGGGAGTGTGCCTATGGTCGGTTCTCAATTGCGGTCCCACATGTGTGTGCAAACGCAATATGACGCGCGTTCCATTCAGAGAGCAGCGTGCCAGACCGACCGACCGTCCGGGGTGCGACGCGAACGCGACAGGCGTGTTGTATACTCCGTACATGTGTACCGCCATTTTCTAGAGGCTTTGCTCCATGGCGCAATCCATGGATACAAAATTAGTATACTGTACTATTTAAAAGTCGAGGGCAGGGCTTTTCCTGTGCGGTAGGCGGGGCAGTTCCGCCTAGTCAGTTCGACAGAGATGCAGGAAGATAAGGGAGTAGGCTGCTGCAAACGTAGGGCTGTGTGATTTGACAGCGAGTTACTGCTGGACGGGTGGGGCCCCGTGATTTGACTTGCCATTATCATTTTAACTGCGGCGCTACGACCGGCGTGAGTCTCCCGATTCCTGATCACCTCCATACAGGTGCCTCTCCCAATGCTCCACCATGTAGTACAGGCTGGCTCTTGCATGAGAGCCCACTTCTCCACTTTTTCCTTGCCTCTCTTTCCTCCACATATGCAAAAATGCCATGTAAAGCGCACTAGTGTAATTACTTGCTCCTACAGGTGCTAAGCTTGCCACATAGGCATAAAGTCCGATGTAGCAAGTTAATCAAGAAGAGAAAGACTAGTTTGGTGACCCAAGGAAGAAACGGTGCTAAGCGCATGTACCTAGGTGAAAAGACAATTTGAGTCCATAGCTAATTAAATGAAGCAAACTTAGCAATAAAAAACTAATAAGCACACCATTTCATTGGAAGAGGTCACTCGTTGGCAAATGCAATAAATACTACTCCCTCTGTCCCATAATATAAGAACGTTTTTGGCACTACACTAGTGTCAAAAACGTTCTTATATTATGGGACAGAGGGAGTTCGGAGAAAGAGATAGAGAGAAGTAAAAAAAATACACTTACAACCAACCTTATAGCTAACCTTGTTGTAGTATGAGTGACTAAGTGATGACTATGTATGACATGCCAACATCAGATAGCCTAACGCACCGTGTTAAATCTCCAAGGGCGCGACAGCGCGAGCGACGCGACTGTCGTGGTAGGCGCGACCATGATACGGGCTGCTGGCAGCCCTTGGATCTGAGATCAAACGGTCGCATGCTAAGTTGCTGAAAATTTGCAGAATAACCCTCCAGGATAGGATATTCACCCATAGGTCTAGAATCACGCCATGCAACCGTTCGATCTCAGATCCAAGGGCTCTCGGAAGCACGTATCATGGGAGAATGGAAAGCCACTACCCTGCCGTTCGCACGGTGGCAGTTCGCTCCTACTCGTCCCCACACGTCCTTTAATATTACGGCGATTCGCTCCTAGTCGTCCCGTCCTTTCACATTACGGCAGTTCCACTAGTCCTAACCCTCCTCCCAAATCCATGGCGTCCCAAAACTCCATGATCGGCGGTGAGTACATGGTTAGAACCATCACCGGCAATGAGTTCGGCGTCATCTACACCCGTTCTTCCACGGCGGTGAAAGGATGCCTTTCTCGCTTCAGACGCATGTTCAAAAACTCAGATGATGAGTGGGTCGCTGGGCTAGATGTTGAGTACACCACAGTCCTGGGACGAGAGAAGGATCTAAAGGACGAAGAGAGGAAGAAGCCCGCCGTGATCTAGGTTTGCGTGCATGACTTATGCTTGGTCTACCACATATGCCATGCCGATGTTGAATGCCTGGATTTTAAGAACTTCCTCGAGAGCAACCTAGTAAAATTCATTACTGTAGGCTTTACGAATGACAAAGAAGTCCTGGGTCAGATAGGCCTCGTTGTAGTCAACCCCTTCGACCTCCAGAAGAATCGGCTGCTACCCTCCGATGGCCAGCCTTCAATGCTGACCCTGGCAGGAGCCATGGTTCATCCTTCGTACGGTAAACTGGAGAAACCTCAATACACGTTTCGTCGTTATGCATGGTAGCGGAATGTACTAGATATAGACCACATACACTACGTTGCAATGGATGGCTACCTTTGCTTAAATGTCTACAAGGGTTGGATGAAGAGCAAGAGCCAAGTGTGCGGTTCAAGCAAAGAAGTATCGGCCAAGAGAAAGAGGGACAAGGACGAAGTCGAGGACGTGGACGAGGACTCCGAGTAAGGTGGAAGTTTCGTTGCTCATGGTGGTTCTAATGCAGTGTCTACCGGATTAGTTGCATAGTTTAATTTCAGGTGTGCTTAGTTTAATTTGAGGGGTGTGTTGTGCTGAGCCCCCAGCAGAACTATGTTATGTTTCTTCTCGTTACTTTAACTCTTCAGTACGTACATACTAGTATTTCTTACATTTCATCTTTTAGTTGGTATAGTACTACCACTCGTTTCTTCACATTATATACGTACAATATATATGGCCAACATCATATAGCCAGCAGTTTAGTTGTCAAAGAATTTCAGGGTGCTTAGTTTTGTCAAAGAATCCAGGATGCTTAGTTTTATTTGAGGGGTGGGTTGTGTTGGACACCATTATTGTGACTAGCCTTTTTAATAGTACTATATGCATAATTTGGCGACGAGCGCTCTCTATATGTACCACCTTTTTTTTAATTTCAAGTTTTGCTCATGGCGCAATCCATCGATACTACTATTATACAAAAGTATACATTTTTAAAAGGCTAGAGGGCGGGCAGTCTAGCTTGGTCGGTTTCACGAGAGGCGAGGGCCTTTGTGATTTGACGACTCATTACTGCTGGAAGGCGGGGCCTTGTGATTTGACTGCTCATATAAATGCGCCGACGACCTGAGGAGGAGCAAAAGCCGTGCGGTATACTCAAGTTTTCCACTGGAGTAGTACTATGATGGAGGAGCACGAAACACGGTAGCCCAGTGCCATATGGCGATAAAAATGATCTAATTTGCTAGTCATCTCATTGTTAGAATTGTTCTATTCATTCCCTCAAAAAAAACATTATTCTATTCATGCCTAGCAGAGAAAGTGACACGTGCGGCGACCCGAAGCAAAAGATGAAACACAGGAGCAAAAGAAGAAGATCTAATTCGCCGCGGAGTCGTAACTGCTTCTTCATCGCCTCCATGACCTCCATCTCCTTGCGCGTCTCCTCCGCCATCTTCTTCATTCTGTCTATGACGCGGGAGTTCTCGACGCGAGCCTTCATCATCTGTTCCACGGCCGCACTACGTACCTTGATAGCAGCCAGGTGCTCGATGCGGAGCTTTGCCAACTCCTTCTGTTTCATGACAAGGGCCTGCAGCATCTTCATCGAGGAACTACTATTCTCATGCAGCTTCTTCCAGTCGGTGTTCTTCTCCTTCAACAGGTCGAGCTCATGGCAGAGCTTCTCCTTGTCCTCCTGAAGTTGCAGGATTTCGCCGGTCGCTTTCTTCTCCAAGGCAATCCTCTTCTTCAGCAGCATCACCAAGCTGGCGGTCAACTCCCCCTGCTTATTGAGCTCAGCGGGCATGTCGTCGAGGCTCTCCTTCAGCAGCTCCACCAAGCCTTGGATGAACTCCTCCTGCTTATTGAGGTGCTTATTGAGCTGATCGGGCATGCCGTTGAGGGATAACGACTCCAGCACCGCCGGCTCGGCATGTTCACCTCCACGGCTAGGGTGCTCCTGGGAGCCATCGCCTGCCCGTGAGAGATCTTTCGAGGTCTCTGCATGGCGGCGAGCCCTCTTTTTTTCCGCAGCCTTGGTCGCCGATCCCTTGTTACGAGTAGTTCTCGACCTAGAGCTCTGCTCACCGGCCATGGCAAGGACGGACGAACAAGAAGCACTTATGAGGAGGAAAGGTAGAGTAATTTTCAGTTAGGTAGTTCCCCTTTTTATAACCTAAGTACTAGCACTAGTGCTAATACGTACATAGTGGGAACACGTTCAGGTTTGGTACGTACTAGTAGGTGTGAGCAGGCTTTCGAATGGGATGGGAACAAGGTAAAGATTAATTGATGGTTTTGGTTTCGAGGCCCGAATCGGCACCCGATGAGTTTAGTGGAACATAAATTTCAAGTAGACTACACTTCTCAAATGCGTAAATATTATGTTAGTCAAGAATTGGCACAAAATACGAAGGAGACCAATTGAAGTACTACTAGCAACCCATGATTTAACTACTCGCATGCACGAAGTGGAGTATTAATGTCTTTCTTTCGCCCTCACGTCCACTCAATTTGCATGCGCTGTATTAATTGACCATCAATGAAGTGAACGACTTTACACGCGTCAAATTATCACATGGGGTGGATCTTGGTACAAAATTGCGTCCGCCAGTGTACTCGCGTGTGCGTGCGAGGGAATGAGTGCGTGCGTGGCGTGCGTGCACATCTTAGCTTCGTGCATGTACCGATAGTATGGCTCAGGAAGGAGGAGTACATTCTTCTAGAACCAGCAGCACGTCACTGTGATCAATCCACACAAGGAGGTCGCGACAACGCCTCCACATGTGCCACGTGGCTTCATGAATGTAGCGTGCCATTGGAATTCTAATTTACGTGTTTTGCACATACTCGAAGTACTAGTAAGGTACACGTGCATTGCACCCATCAGATTTTGCAACCAAATTATGAATGAATACCACACTATAGCATGTAAGCTCTGAGTCATATATGCCTGATGTAGACCTTCGTTTAAATCTTATAGTTCTTCTCATTCAAAATCAATTAGTTTTTATAAAAAAAAAAGCTAGGTCCTCTTGGATTCATAGGATTTCCAAAAGGCGGGGATATGAAAAACATGGGATTATAGTGGAATGTCATCTTGAATCCTACAGGATTGTACAAGTGTTTGATCGTGCATAGAAAAAACGCAAAATTCTTTCAAAGAGGTTTGAGTGGATGGGATGTTTCCTATGAAATCTAGTGCAAATGAATCATATGGAACCACTGTTGTTTTGAGGTTTGTGCATTATGCTTAAGTTCAACCATGGAGTCTGCTAGATTGTACATGTGGCAAAATCCGGTGGGGGGCTAGAAGATGGTGCGAGGGGCCGAGTGGAGGCAGACTATGAAGGAGTGCACAAGTAAGAGATCGATATTTAGAGAGAGGGGGCGAGAACGTGCGCTGTTGCGCGCAGTGGCGGAGCCATGAAAAATAAATGAGCTAGGGGGCCAAGCATTGCTAATCCTTTACGAGGAGGGTCAATTCATGAACTTAAACCATTTTTAGTAGCAATTGTCTAATGATCACATTCATATTAGCCTCGATATATAGTGATGTTAGGGGGGCAGGGCCCTTGCTGCCCCTGTCTTCGCCATTGTGCGCGCGTCTGAGAGATGAAGTGGAAGGCATGGATGATGAGAGGGGGACGTTGGATATATAATTAATGTGTGTGTATTAGCTATATATGTTAATCCTATATAGAGAGGTATAGATTGATCGATGTGGACGTGGGAAAGAGGGTGAGACCTCACTAGATATATCCATCAATTGATCAATTTGTGTGGAAAACTATGAAAGACCTAGCTATACACACACATACATAGAGGAACATCCATCGTTGCGCATGCACGCATGTGCCCGATATGATGGAGAGGGGGATGTGTGTGGGTGTGTGCCTTCGTGGGAGACCGACCTAAAGAAAAAGATTGCATGTGTGCGATGGATAATGCCGACTAGTAGTGTGTGTGCATGCATGCACGAGAGAAAGTTAGTGGTACAATTATAAAGAGAAGACGACTGTGTGGGTGTAAAAGACTAGGTGAGGTCATAATCGATGTAAAGTTGAATTCAAATATTTGAATAAGAGATCCTGATGTTTGAAACCCATGCATGCATGAATATAACGGAGATCTGCGCGGTGTGGTTTGGAAATGAGCATGTTGTAATATATACACATTGAACAAGGTCAGACTGATTTGAATTTGAGATACTGATGGCAGACATCATTTGGCCACGTCGCATCCGTGCATGGACACACTATTCTAATTGGAGATGATGGGTGGCTTTTGCATCACATATCTATATATATACCCCTATATATATATTATATTTTATATTTTTTATCTTGTGTGTGGGTAACTTTAACTTTGAAAGATGGTCGTGGGATGAGGCGAATCCGATGGTCCAAAGATGGCAAATTTGAGCACTACTGGCCGTTGGATATCATCTAGATTCCACCAGATTTTCCCACATGTATAATCTAGAAGACTCCATGGTTGAACTTAAGCATAATGCACAAACATCAAAACACAAGCACTTCTTATTTGTTCTAGAATCTTCCGTATCAGAATTGCCCAAATGTTTTTCTACATGATTTTCCATTATTTGTTTTTTACTTTATTTCTTACAACGCACAATTCCATGAATCTTAAAATAGATTAGCTTTCTTATAAAACTATATGATTTTGAATGAAATGAAATATCAGAATTAAACGAACATCTACATCATGCATATATGACTCAAAGCTTACATGCTATAATGTAGTATTTATTCATAATTTGGTTGCCAAATCTCATGCGTGCAATGCATGTGTACCTTACTCTAGTCTAAATGGTGTTTGTGTGTGTTGTGCGTGTTGAGGTGCAAATTGTCTTTTTTTGGTACACCCTAAGCTTGTTCTCCTGAAATTTCAAGCCGCGCCTTGTTATGCCGAAAATTCAAGCTAGTGTCTCTATCTATCGTGTTGCAAAACTCCTGCCTCTTCAACCCGCGCCTTGTTAGCCCGAAATATTTAAGAAATATCTTTGTCTCGTTGTGCACCGACAACTCCCTCCATCTCAACCCGCGCCTTGCTATTCCAAAATTACAACGCACACGAAAACTCCCACCTCCTATGAAATCCCAACACGCGAAATGCCCGTGGTACCCCCGAACCGAAAGAACCGCCTCAAATTGGTGGGGGTACTTTCGTAACTTACCCCACATTTCGGACAAGCGCGTCCCTAAGCCATGGTTCCCCACTCCCATCCCATCCGCCCACCCATTCATACGCCGAGGCCGCGAAAACCCGTGAAGAAGCCCGGCACCCTCCTCCATCCGCCACCCAGCCGGAGCCTCTTACCCAACGACGTCGTCCACAGTAACACTTCGATGTCCCACATCCACCATACCGGATGACGATCCGTCGTCGATCTCGTCATACCGCCGGTTCAGCCACCCCGTCCTCCACCTCCAAGGAGCTTCCTCGATGTTCCCCTCGTCTTTCATGGCACCTCCATTCCCACACCGCCGTCTTCACCTGCACCAACGGAAGAGCATCATCATCACCGTTTCCTCAGATGAAGCTACGGCCTAATCGGCGCCACCAAAGAGGTTGTACACTAATCGCCGCATTTTCTTCTTGATTCGATCTCACGGTGCTGCCGGCGCTCGGTCACGAGCTGACACGGCGCGGCTCCATCCACGGCGGCATCGCCGGTCACTACCTCCACGGCGTAGCTCCCTCGACGGTGACGTCCACATAAGTAGGAGCTGCTGCTGCTTTAGCTCTCGTTCGCGCTGCTGCTTTGCTCTTGCTCTTGGTCCCCTACCTGGTCTGCTCTTGCTATTGCTCTTGCTCTTGCTGCTGCTCTCGCTCTTGCTCTTGCTTGTGATGTTGCTCCAATTTAGCTACACTTCAGTCGACTGAATCAACTTTTGGGTTAGTGGATTTTCAGGGGGTGGGGGGTGGGGGCTCGCCGGGGTGAAGGAAGAACCAGCCGTAGCGGGGAGGGGGGCTCGCCGGAGAGGTACCCCACTATCTATCTTAGGGTTCAGGGTGGGGCCAGTGGTCGTGGGCGGTGGCATGGGGATCGCCGGAGAAAAAGCTCAGCACGGCGGGCCTAGAGGGATGGCCGGGGCGGCGGCGGACCAGCGGTGGTGAGTGTTTTCGGGGTGGGCAGGGCAACGCACCGCTGGCCGCGGGCTGTGGGGGCTGTTGTTTGGCCGGTGGTGGCTGGCAGCTCAGGAGGGTGGAGGTTGAAGATGAACTGCAGGCCCTTGATTTTGTATCCAACGACTGCAAAATTGACTGACCAGAGATGAAAAAGTCAGTCGACTGACGTGTAGCCTCACCTTGCTAGTGCGTTCAGTGTCGACAGTAAAATTCAATTTCGACAGCAAAATTCAGTTTCGACAGTTATGTTTAGTTTCGACAGTTAAATACAGTTTTGATAGTTAAGTTCAGAGATGACGGCTGATGTATTTTACATCTAGCACTTTGTGGTTATGTATTTTACGTCATGTATTGGAGATGCTATTGGAATTCCACTTAGGTTAACATTGTCTCTCTTGTCCTGCTTCAGCCTCGCCGTCGTACAACTCACCGAAGCTGCTCCAACGATGAAACCCTCCATCACAGTGGAGCAGTACCTCGGGCTCCATCTCCAGATGCCTAAGATCTTCTTCCCCTCCTCCGACAGCCAAGTCAGCTGGAGCATCCTCACCGGCCAACCCAACCACGCTGAGATCGACATGGCTTCGCCAAAGAGGTTGTACACTTGTTGCATCTCTTTTTTACCCTACATGTTATATATATTGTTCAGTGAGCACATGTAGTAACGGGAAATACGATTATTTTATCCTACTATATGACAAGCAGTGAGGTACCAGGCAACTTAGCTATCCGTGATGGACTCTCTTCAACGCCATCATTATTTATCTCTGCGCGTTTGAGTTGTGCATTTGTCGATGGGCCTAGGAGTTGAGCTAGTATGCCAGCGGCCTGGGTCCAAAGTAATATAAGTAGCACAAAAACATTTTTTTAGTGTAGGATTTTCCTTGCTCAAGCCTGCCTACTAGAATCGCCAGTGCTTGAAAGGAAAAGTGAATGAAAAACATAGAAGTTGAAAAGTTTCCTATGGTACTACTTTTCATGAATTTGGTGCAAATGAATGGAGCAAAGGAAAACTGTAGGATTTGTTCCTTTAGTGTCTCCTTGAAAGAAAAACCATAGGAATTCTAATTTCCACTTGTCCTCCTTTTCATATTCCTATTCATCAAGCACAAGACTAAGAGATAGTAGCATAATAGCATTATAACCGTACATTTTCTTGTGGTTTGACTTAATCTCACCATGCTTTTTTGCATCCTGTGATCTTCCAATTATTGTGAATCAAACACCCAGATTGGCAGAAATCCTATGTTTTTAAATTCTATGTTTTGCACGTGCATTCATATCATATTCCTGTCTATTTCCTATCCCTGCATTGTTAGAATCCTCAAATTCAAACAAGCCCTTACTCAATTACTTATGTTACAGATATGTGTCAAAGAAAACCTTGTGTGGTTTGTCTTGCTCCTACGGTGTTGTGTTCCACCCCAGCTCAGCTGCTCCAACGACGGAAGGGTTTACCACAGCAGGGATCCACTCTGCAGACTGTCTTTCGCCACCTCAGATCTTCTTCCCCACCGCCGGCAGCCACGACAACTGCATTACCATCATCAACTGAGCAGATGACCTTGAGGACTACACGGGTCCGCAAGAGAGGTCGCACTCTTCCGTGTCTGCTTACGTTATGCATCACTTAATATGATGACATGCTACATTATCGCCGTGTTCACCTATTAGACTCCGAGTCAGGTCCAAACTAATGCTGAAACTTGAGTTTTTAAATGGTTGTGGGGTACATATTGGGGCAACAATCAGTACTATCTGTTTACTATCTGGTTAATCTCGGTGTGTCTACTATGAGTTTCATGTTGGGTGCAAAAAAACATTAAAGGAGCCATTATCTGTATTTTCTAACTAAAGCTATTATCTGCCTGCTATCATTGGTTTTGGGTCCATCCACAGTTTTCTACCATCACTCTGGATTTGTGCATGCACTCCTTACATAATCTCACCATGTTTTATTCCTATGCATGTCAGTTATTATACACAATGGAACTGATCATGTAGAGCAAAAGAGACGAGCCTTGCATGGCAATAAAATTTCATGCAGACGTCGCTCCATGGTGGGCGCAAAGGCAGCCCCCCTCCACCCATTTCGGATCGTAATCAAGAGGAAGGTACATGTTCTGAGGGGGATTCAGAAGGAGAAGACCACTCCTATTTACACCACGAGGTCTTCGCTCTAACTTGGCATGCTGATGTTGGTAATATCATGGTGCCTTGCATTGCTTACTGTATACATTAAAGATGTCATCTGCTTAGTTTAGACATGCTTTGTGTCAATGCCAGTTTCTTTATCATATATTGGAATCATGGAATGCCATCTTGTTTAGCCAGGCATCATATATGTGAACTTTGCAATGCCCTGGTTAGCCAGTCATCTTATATGTGAATTATATCATGCCATCATTTTTTTATTACGTGTTAAATTTGTCAACATATTTAGTACATTCAATTACTCTTCCTGTGCATCAGCCATTCGGCACGGTAATGGAAAAATCTGGAGTGGAAACAAGGTCTTCAGAGCAGACAATGCTACTGACGAAGCGCATGTCTTGCTGGTTACCGATAGCTCCTCAGAGATAGATGATCAGTCATATCCCCCCCCCCCCCGAGGTGCATGCTCTAACTTGGCAGGGTTATGTTGCTCATATCGTGCGTATGGTATCTTGCATTGCTATGTCATTTGCTTAGTTTAGACATGCTTTGTGTGAATGCCACCTGTTTAGTGTCTAATTACCATATATGTGAATTATGCAATGCCATCTTGTTGCAAGACATTATATATGTGAATTATGCAATGTTATCTTGTTGCAAGGCATTATGTATGTGAATTATGCAATGCCATGCTGTTTAGGCAAGCGTCATATATGTGAATTATATCATGCCGTCCTTTTTTTGTATTTTTCATTGCTTTTGTCGACAATGTTTGTATATTCAGCTGCTCTTCCTGTGAATCAGCCATTTGAATTGGTGATGGAGAAATCTGGAGTGAAAACAAGGTCTTCAGAGCAGACAATGCTACCTGCTGAAGCAGATATCTTGCTGGTTACAGATAGCTCTTCAGAGGAGGATTCAGAGGCAGATGACCAGTCCTATTATCCCCCTGAGGTGTATGCTCAAACTTGGCAGGGTTATATTACTCATATCATGCATATGTTGTATTGCAATACTTAATTTTTACATCATATACACACTATTGAATGCCATCTCCTTAGTTGACACATCATATATGTGATTGCCCTTTGCTCACTTCCTTAGTATATAAATCATATATTTGAATTATGTCATGCCATGATGTTTACATAGACAACATGTATCCGAATTATGGCATGCCAACCCATTTTCTAAAGACATAATATAGTTATATCAACTCATCCTGTTTACATAGTCATCATATTTTTAATTATGTCATTCTATCCATGAATTATATCATGCCATCATGTTTCCATCGACGGCATGTTTGTGATTTATGGCATGCCAACCACTTTACTAGACACATCGTATTGTTATATCATGTCATCCTGTTTACATAGTCATCATATTTTGAAGTATGTCATTCTATCCGGTTTAGTTAGCCATCATACATGTGAAATTGTGTCATGTTATCCTGTTTAATTAGCCATCATATATGTGAAATTATGTCCTGCTATTCTGTTTGGTTAGACAACATAAATGTGAATTATTTCATGCCCTGTTTTCTTCCCTACTATCCATTGCACCTGTCTATCTTACAATGTCTGTACATTCAATTACTTTTCTTGTTTATCAGCCATTTCAACTGGAGGGGGTGATGGCAGTATCTGTGGGAGTAAAAACACGGTTTCAGAAAAGATCATGCTACCCATCGATGCAGATAGAATCACGATTGTACTTGCCCAAGAACCAGCCCCACCACACATAACCCAGACTCATGCAGATTGTACCCCTACCCAGTTGGACAAAGAACCAGCTACACCCCTTCTAACCCCAACCCCAGCAGATAGTAACCCAGTTCCCGTTGACACATCATTGTCTCCACCACAGAGCACCCAAACACGAGCAGTTAGTAAGGAAACTGCAGTGCCCAAAGCACGAGGACCACCACTCCGAACCCCAAGTCAACGCTTAAAGCTGAAGAAGAATTGTTCTCAGGTCAGGTTCCGTAGCTATGGTTCATACTACTTTGCTCTTGCATCACTGTATTTACTCCTACCAACTAATTTCAAATTTGAAGGATGCAATTGAAACTCCAATGGCGCAACAGGTATGTTTTAAACCTGTTTCTTTAACGTGTTTGGCTATTTGTTGTTGTAACTTGCTCTATGTTGATTTCAGTTTCAATTGAATAAACAGTTATGTTCTCATGTCATGCACATTACAAGTGTTGTTATTGCTGTGTAGTTTCCCATACTTATATTCTATCTATGCTGCTTTGTCTTAAATAGATATGATTCAAACTGTATCTATCTTGATTTGGCAACATAAACTAGAATGATATAGACCATACAGTGACCATACTACATAGATATATGTTTGTTTCATGTTGTTATCCTGTCCACCTTACTACTGAACTAGTTTACCAAAATGAGTTTCATATACTACATTGTAAACCTGTGATGTGTTTGCTTGTTTCTCTTTTAGAACGCGGATAAAATATTGGAGAAGAGTACCCCATTATGCAATGGTAAAGGAAGTAATGTAGATAAGGTTCAAAATAGTGAGACATCCCTATTGGTCTCCAAGAAAGCTGATAAAAACTATATTGAAGACACTGATACAACCCCAAAGTCCTGTCTTGACATAGTGTTCGAGTTACTGGCTACTAGTGCTGGCACCAGCTCTTCGAACTCGTTGCCTAAATCGGTTCGGCTTCTTGAGTCTCAAATTCAAGTTGAAAGACATCGATCAGATGTTATGCGACAGGAAGCCGAAGGATTGAGGAAGTCTCTGTAGAATTCAGATGCCTACTTTCTGGTGCAACAGCAAGTGTTGGAGGACTTAAGCACCAAACAAGAGAAAGTTAATAAGCTTGCTAAGCATCTTGCCAGCATTATGGGTACCTAGGATATTGTTTCTTGAGCTCTTCTGAAGTGGTTTCAGTTCTGGACTTGTTTTGCTGCGGCCTTTATATGCTGCTGTGTTCCCTATATTTGCACTGGTGGCAAACTTTGATGCCCAGTGGATGTAATATGTGTAATAGCCGTGATAGCCTAGCGTAAGTTGCTTGCTTATTTATTTCCTTATTGTCTTGTTTATTTCTTTGCTTGTAGTCAGTGCAGTTCTTTTTCCGCGGTTTGCTAGTGGCCACAATAACCTATTTTTTAAAACTAGGCCACAATAACCATGGGCTACATATTTACTGTAGTTACCATTTCCCTCCTATGGGCCGTAGAAACAATGGGCCTTCTACGAGTCGTAGAAACAATGAGCCTTATACGGGTCGTAGACACAATGGGCCTTCTACGGGTCGTATCATCAATGGGCCTTGTACGGGCCGTATGATCGGTTGGCCAAACATGGGCCAATAACAAACCACATTATGGACGTAAACGGGCTAGAGTTGGAATCGTCTGTTCATGGTCTGACCATAATGGGTCGTCGTTAATCGGACGTATTTGATGATGCTATGAAAACGGCCCAACGTATTAACGGGCCACAAACGGGCCGACTGTAATCTCAGGCTGAATTTAGCCCACAAGCAGAAAATGACAGTAACGAGCCGTAAGTAAACGAATGCTGGAAATGGGCCCAAGAATAAATGGGCTCTGAGAAGGCCGAAAGATCACATGGGCTGGAAACGGCCCAACGGAATAACGGGTCGTTAATGAGTATAAAGTGATACACTGTTCATTACGGACCAGTTTCACCACGGGCCGTTAATGGGTATAAAGTGATACACTATTCATTACGGACCAGTTTCACCACGGGCCGTTAATGGGTATAAAGTGATACACTATTCATTGCGGGCTAGTTTCACCACGGGTTGTTAATGGGCCAAGAGTTACGAAGGTCCTCATATGGGCCGAAAGACGTCATGGGCCATACATGGGCCAGAAGTGAAAACGGGATGGAATCATATTGGATGGCCCAGATGATGCTACTGGGCCTAATTCGGATAGGGCATAACGGGCCTTGGGTTAGCGGGCTGTAAATGGGCTATATGTGAATTGGCCGTTAACAGGCTTTCCATGGGCCGACCCGCCACCTTTCGACCAAGTCAAATGGGCTGGCCTTTTCACAGGAATGGGCCTTTGTTGGGCCATGCCACGTGTCGACGTATCATAGGCGCCTTCTATCCAATGAGTGGATGACATTTGTCCCAACGATGAGCTGACACGTGTTTCCACCAGCCAATGATGATTTTACACGTGGAAAATCCCCATTGGTCCGGGATGTTAATGGGTTATCGGATCCAAAACCCGACCCAATAGCTTAACGGCGTTCCGTTACGGTGGATTCCACGTGTCGGTCACCCTTGACGAAAGCACTTCTGTGACGCATGATTTATCGTCATGGAAGTGGACACTTCCATGATGATAATTTTGGTAATGTCATGGAACACTTCTACGACAGCACAGGTATGACTATCTTGATTCTATCGTAAAATTGTCATGGATGTACATGCATGACAGAAAACGCGACCTACTGTGACAAACACGTATCATCACGGATGTCTATTTTTTTGTAGTGCCCCCTACCTGGCGCGCCAAAGATGTCGGGGGAAATGAACACCTATGCGATCACAAGAATCCCTTCTACGATTGGTGGGGAGAGGGGTTGCACGAAGAGTAGGTCTAGCGATCAGTGTGAGGGATTTTTACCCCGTTTCGGGCCGCAAAGATGCGTAATACCCTAGTCCTGCTTGTGTGTATATTAGTGTTCTTGAGTTCTTGAACTAGCTGCGATGCATGCCCAGTCCAAAAAGCCCGAATCCTCTCTCAGTATGCCTTAGGCCTCCTTTTATATATCATCTTCCTTAATGCGTTACTTCGTTCTTATGAACTTGATACTCCAGATGCTTGCTGGATAGCGGTCGATGTGTGGAGTAATAGTAGTAGATGAAGAATCGTTTCGGTCTAGTTGACACGGACATGATGCCTATGTTCATGATCATTGCCTTAGATGTCTTCATAATTATGCGCTTTTCTATCAATTGCTCGGTGGTAATTTGTTCACCCACCGTAATACATGCTATCTTGAGAGAAGCCACTAGTGAAACCTATGGCCCCCGGATCTCTTTTCGATTATATTACAGCTCGTTTCCATCACATTGCATCTCTTTAAATCTCGTTTACTATTTTGCAATATTTACTTTCCAATCTATACAAAAAAATACCAAATTTTTTTACTTTACTATCTCTATTAGATCTTACTTTTGCGAGTGATCGTGAAGGGATTGACAACCCCTTTATCGCGTTGGTTGCAAGGTTCCTGATTGTTTGTCCAGGTACTAGGTGACTTGTGCGTCATCTCCAACTGGATTGATACCTTGGTTCCCAAAACTGAGGGAAATACTTACGCTACTTTACTGCATCACCCTTTTCTCTTAAAGAGAAAAACCAACGCAAGCTCAAGAGGTAGCAAGAAGGATTTCTGGCGCCGTTGCCAGGGAGACCTACGCCAAGTCAAGAAAAGATTTGATCTCCCGTCAACTTGCCAATTTCTGGCGCCGTTGCTGGGGAGATCTACGTCAAGTCAAGCCATACCAAGTACCCATCATAAACTCTTCTCCCTCGCATTACATTATTTTCAATTCGCCTCTCGTTTTCCTCTCCCCACTTCTATAACGATTTTCGAAAACCTTTGCCTTTTCTTCACCCTTCTTCCGTTTGTCTCTTTTCGCTTGCCTCTTGTGTGCTTGTGTGTTGGATTGATTGCTTTTCACAATGGCTCAAGATAATACTAAATTGTGTGACTTTTCCAATACCAACAACAATGATTTTATTAGCACTTTGATTGCTCCTACTACCCATGCTGAATCTTGTGAAATTAATACCGCTTTGTTGAATCTTGTCATGAAAGATCAATTTTCTGGCCTTCCTAGTGAAGATGCTGCAACCCATCTAAACAACTTCGTTGATTTGTGTGATATGCAAAAGAAGAAAGATGTGGAGAATGATATTGTTAAATTTAAGCTATTTCCGTTTTCACTTAGAGATCATGCGGAAACTTGGTTCTCTCTTTGCCAACAAATAGTATTCATTCATGGAATAAGTGCAAAGGTGCTTTTATCACTAAGTATTTTCCTCCCGCTAAGATCATCTCCCTTAGGAATGATATTATGAATTTTAAGCAACTTGATCATGAGCATGTTGCACAAGCATGGGAGAGGATGAAATTGATGATACGTAATTGTCCTACACATGGTTTGAATTTGTGGATGATTATACAAAAAAATTATGCCGGATTGAATTTTGCTTCTAGAAATCTTTTAGATTCGGCCACGGGAGGCACTTTTATGGAAATCACTTTAGGAGAAGCTACTAAACTCCTAGACAATATTATGGTTAACTATTCTCAATGGCACACCGAGAGATCCACTAGGAAAAAAGTTCATGCAATTGAAGAAATTAATGTTTTGAGTGGAAAGATGGATGAACTTATGAAATTGTTTGCTAATAAAATTGTTTCTTCTGATCATAATGATATGCCTTTGTCCACTTTGATTGAGAATAATAATGAATCTATGGATGTGAATTTGGTTGGAAGGAACAATTTTGGTAACAACGCATATAGAGGCAATTTTAATTCTAGGCCATTTCCTAGTAATTCCTCTAATAATTATGGTAATTCCTACAACAACTCTTATGGAAATTTTAATAAGAGGCCCTCTTATTTTGAGAATAGTGTTAAAGAATTTATGAGTTCGCAAAAGAATTTCAATGCTTTGATTGAAGAAAAAATGCTTAAGATTGATGAGTTGGCTAGAAACATGGATAGAATTTCTCTAGATGTTGATTCTTTGAAACTTAGATCTATTCCACCTAAGCAGGATATCAATGAGTCTCTCAAAGCCATGAGAATTTCCATTGATGAGTGCAAAGAAAGAACCGCTAGGATGCGTGCTAAAAAATATTGGTTTGTGAAAGTGTGTTCTTCTAGTTTTCATGATAATAGTGATGAAGATCTAAAAGTGATTGATGTGACTCCTATTAAATCTTTGTTTTCCAATATGAATCTTGATAAATACGGGACTGGAGATGAGTCAACTTTAGTTAAAAGGCGTCCCAATGATTCGGAGTTTTTAGATCTAGATGCAAAATTGATGGAAGTGGGATTGAAGAGGTCAAAACTTTACAAAGCAATGAACTGACTATTTTGTATTTCAAGGGATTTAATTATGATAATTGTTATTTAATATATTTTATTTCCTTGTTGCAATCCGTGTTAAATTGTCCTCATGCTTATAATCAAAATAAAGCTTTTACTAAACATATCGTTGATGCTTTGATGCAATTTTATGAAGAAAAGCTTGAACTAGAAGTTTCTATCCCTAGAAAACTTCATGATGAGTGGGAACCTACTATTAAGATTAAGATTAAATATTATGAATGCTATGCTTTGTGTGATTTGGGTGCTAGTGTTTCCACGATCCCAAAAACTTTGTGTGATGTGCTAGGTTTCCGTGAATTTGATGATTGTTCTTAAAATTTGCATCTTGCGGAATCCACCATTAAGAAACCTATGGGAAGGATTAATGATGTTCTTATTGTTGCAAATATGAATTATTTGTTGTAGATTTCATTGTTCTTGATATAGATTGCAATCCTACATGTCCTTTTATTCTTGGTAGACCTTTCCTTACAACGATTGGTGCAATTATTGATATGAAATAAGGAAATATTAGACTAAAATTTCCATTGAGTAAATGCATAGAACACTTTCCTAGGAAGAAAATTAAATTGCATTATGAATCTATTATGAGAGCCACTTATGGATTGCATACCAAAGATGGCAATACCAAGATGTATTCATGTTTTTATGCCTAGCTAGGGGCGATAAACGATAGCGCTTGTTGGGAGGCAACCCAATTTTATTTTTGTTCTTTGATTTCTGCTCCTTCTTAGTAATAAATAACTCATCTAGATTCTTTTTAGATGTGGTTTATGTTTTAATTAGTGTTTGTGCCAAGTAGAACCTTTGGGAAGACTTGGGTGAAGTCTTCGCGATCTTGCTGTAAAAAACAGAAACTTTTGCGCTCACGAGAATAGCTGTCATTTTTTTACTGAAGAGTGCTTTTAAGTTAATTATTTTTGAAGATGAGTAATAGACAAATTCCTCACGTCCACCAATTTATTTAAGAATTTTTAGAGTTACATAAGTATACGAAAGTTACAGATTGCTACAGACTATTCTGTTTTTGACAGATTCTGTTTTTCGTGTGTTGTTTGCTTATTTTGATGAATCTATGAGTAGTATCGGGGGGTATGAAGCATAAAGAAGTTGGAATACATTAGGTTTAACACCAAAATAAAGAAATAATGAGTTCATTACAGTACCTTAAAAGTGGTGGTTTATTTTCTTATACTAACGGAGCTCATGAGATTTTCTGTTGAAGTTTTGTGTTGTGAAGTTTTCAAGTTTATTGGGTAAAGATTTGATGGATTTTGGAATAAGGAGTGGCAAGACCCTAAGCTTGGGGATGCCTAAGGCACCCCAAGGTAAAATTCAAGGACAACAAAAAGGCTAAGCTTGGGGATGTGAAAGTGCAACTATCCCTAGGTGGTTTCTGTAATTCATAACAACATATAGCTCATTGAGCTAATGCTATTCCAAGACTATTATTTCAGGAAAGCTCAATGAATGGCATGGCATGGATGATGAAAGTGGATCCCTCAAAATATCAAGGACAAAGGATTGTCTCAATCTCAAAAGCTCAAGACTCTTCATTTTACATTTTAGTGATCCAAGATCACATTGAGTCTATACGAAAAGCCAATACTATCAAGGAGGCATGAGGTGTTGCTTAATGAGCCTCTTGCTTTAATTGCTTAGTGATATGCTCCAAATACCCTCAACTACTTTCTCACATCCTCATATGACCTAAACCCAAAGTCAAAATCGGTCACACCGATTCTTTCTATCCGGCGCCACCGAGTTCAAATATCATAGCCACTGCCACAAACCCTAGGCAAATCGGTCTCACCGATAGGGATCTCGGTCTCACCGAGATGGGATTGTAATCTCTCTGTTTCCCTTCGTAACATTTCGGTCTAACCGTAGTGAGCGATCGGTCCCTCTGAGATTGCAATGTAAACTCCCTGTTTCCTTTTCGTAACATTTTGGTCCCACCGAAAAGAGCGAATCAGTCCCACCGAGTTTACCTGACCAACTCTGTGGAAAGCTTATTACCAAAATTGGTCTCACCGAGTTTGTGTAATCGGTCTTACCGAGATTACGTTATGCCCTAACCCTAACCATATCGGTCCTACCGAGTTGCATGTCGGTCCCACCGAAAATCCTAACGGTCACTAGGTTTACTAAATCGGTCTGACCGAGTTTGTTGAATCGGTCCCACTGAGTTTGGAAAATTGTGTGTAACGGTTAGATTTTGTGTGGAGGCTATATATACCCCTCCACCTCCTCTTCATTCGTGGAGAGAGCCATCAGAACAAACCTACACTTCCAACTTACCATTTATGAGAGAGAACCACCTACTCATGTGTTGAGGCCAAGATATTCCATTCCTACCATATGAATCTTGATCTCTAGCCTTCCCCAAGTTGCTTTCCACTCAAATCTTCTTTCCACCAGATCCAAATCCCGTGAGAGAGAGTTGATTCTTGGGGAGACTATCATTTGAAGCACAAGAGCAAGGAGTTCATCATCAACGCACCATTTGTTACTTCTTGGAGAGTGGTGTCTCCTAGATTGGCTAGGTGTCACTTGGGAGCCTCCGACAAGATTGTGGAGTTGAACCAAGGAGTTTGTAAGGGCAAGGAGATCGCCTACTTCGTGAAGATCTACCGCTAGTGAGGCAAGTCCTTCGTGGGCAACGGCCATGGTGGGATAGACAAGATTTGTTCTTCATGGACCTTTTGTGGGTGGAGCCCTCCGTGGACTCGCGCAACCATTACCCTTCGTGGTTTGAAGTCTCCATCAACGTGGATGTACGATAGCACCACCTATCGGAACTACGCCAAAAACATCCGTGTCTCCAATTGCATTTGAATCCTCCAAACCCTTCCCTTTACTTTCTTGCAAGTTGCATGCTTTAATTTCCGCTGCTCATATACTCTTTGCATGCTTGCTTGAATTGTGTGATGATTGCTTGACTTGTCCAAAGATTGCTAAAATCTACCAAACTCTAAAATTGGGAAAAGGTTAAGTTTTTAATTGGTCAAGTAGTCTAATCACCCCCCCCCCCTCTAGACATACTTCAAGGTCCTACAAGTGGTATCAGAGCCTTGGTCTCCATTTGCTTTGATTTCCATTGCTTTTGGTGGTCATAGCCTTGGTTTCACAACCTAGGAGAGTATGGCATCTAGTGAGGGAAATTATCACCGTAGAGGTCCTTACTTTGATGGTACTAATTTTGCTAGTTGGAAGCATAAGATGAAAAATGCATATTCTTGGACATAACCCCGCCGTTTGGGCTATTGTGTGTATTGGCTTGCAAGGTGAATTCTTTGATGGGAGAGAGCCAAACCGGGAAGCTAGTGCGGATGAATTGAAGATGCTACAATACAACACTCAAGCTTGTGATATCCTCTTCAACGGATTGTGCCCCGAAGAATTCAACAAAATCAGCCGTCTTGAGAATGAAAGGAAATTTGGGATACTTTGATTGATATGCATGAAGGTACCAACTCCGTCAAGGAATCCAAGTTGGATGTGCTCCAAAGTCAGCTTGACAAGTTCAAAATGAAGGATGGAGAAGGTGTCGCTGAAATGTACTCTAGGCTTGCTCTTATCACAAATGAGTTTGCCGGCTTAGGGAGTGAAGAGATGACCGACAGATTCATCATCAAGAAGATCCTAAGAGCATTGGATGGAAAGCATGATACCGTGTGCACATTGATCCAAATGATGCCAAACTACAAAGATCTCAAGCCAACGGAAGTCATTGGAAGAATTGTTGCTCATGAGATGTCACTCAAGGATAAGGAGGAACTTCACAACAAGTCAAGTGGTGCTTACAAGGCCTCATGTGAAGCCCCCACATCATCAAGTGAGAAACAAACCTTCAATGAAGAATTGAGCTTAATGGTGAAGAACTTCAACAAATTCTACAAGAGTAGAAGCAAAGAAAGAAGCTCTAAGTCAAGGTCCTACAATGACAAAAGATCTTCTAGTCGAGAGCGCAATTGCTACAATTGTGGGAGACCCGGACACTATTCCAATGAGTGTACGGCACCCTACAAAAGAAGAGAAGATTCTCCAAAGAGAAGAAGCAAAAGAGATGAATCACCACCAAGAGAGAGGAGGAGTAGAGATGATCGTTATGAACGAACACCCTCACGTAGAAGCAAGGATTCGGAAAGGAAGGACAAGTCATCAAGGAGCTACACAAAACAAAGACATCAAGCTCATGTTGGTGAATGGGTATCCGGCTCCGACTCCAACAATCACTCCAAGAGAAGCTATCACTCCAACTCAAACAATCACTCCGAGAGAAGCTATCACTCCGACTCCGAATATACTCAAGATGAAGGTGTTTCCGGTCTAGCACTTGTGTCAACCAACTCCTACGACATATTTGACTCACCAAATGAAGGAATTGGAAGATGCTTCATGGCCAAAGGTCCAAAGGTAATACATCCCGAGTATGTTGATTTCAATTGTGATGAAGATGACTTGCTAGGTGATGATGATTTACTTGTTGACAACTCTAGAGATGAATACTATGATGAGACATCAATTAATCATGCTAATCAAGATAAAACGAATGACAATAATAAGGAAAAGATTGAGCTTCTAACTAAAGACCTAAACACTCTTAAGTTAGCTCATGAAACTATCTTCGAAGATCATCGAGAACTTTTAAGGGCTCATGAGAAGTTACGTTTTGAAAAGTTCAATCTTGAGCAAGAGCATGAGTTCTTAAAAGCAATCATTGATGATCTCCGTAAGAAAAGTTCTTACATTGCCAAGCGTTTGCTCTTATCTACTTACATGCCTCAAGTCCAGTCTAGTAACAAGCACAAGAAAGATCCTTCCTCTAGTAGTAACAATAATAATGCCAAATCCAATATTGTTGCTTGTAGTAGTTCTCTTGATTCCACTAATGATTCTCTTAGCCAAGTTACACTTGAGCAAGAAAATAGCTTATTGAAGGGAATTATAGAGAAAGGTGTATACAAGAGCCTTGCCGGGAGTAAGCAATTCGAGGAAATGGTACGCAAGCAAGGAAGACACCGGAAGAATCAAGGTGTTGGTTTTGACCGAAAGTTCAATGCCAATGGAGTTGAGTGGGAAGAAGATCAATACCCCAAGACGAACTTTGTTCCTCAACAAGAGAAGTATGATCCTACTTCCTTCAAGGGAACACAAGAACAAGATGATCTTCCACCACAAGACCACAAGAACAAAGGCAGAAAGCTTCAAGAGGAGATTGATGCATTTCAAGAAGCACCTAAGGCCTTGGTCAAGTGGGTTCCCAAGACTACGTCAAGTTCTACTTCATCAAGTACAACTACAACTCCAAGGATTCCCATCAAGATGATGTGGATCCCGAAGAAGAAGAACTGGAGAGTTCTTGAGGGTGACTCCACCAACATTCTTCACTCATATCATTATGGGAAGGACAAGTGCAATCAACTTCCACATATTGCACTAGTTCAAGGAGTCACGAACCCTCTTTTTGGTAAGGCAAGGGACAAGGTATGTTGAAAGTGCAACTCACTCCAAAGGATTGCTCCAAATGATCTACATCAACATTGAGCATCCACATCTTCAACACCTACATGAAGTCATCATCGACAAAACCCAAGGTTAGTTCATCCCTCTAAAAGAGGATCTCATATCTAGGGGGAGCTTAACTCTAAGAATTGAGTCAAAGCAACTCTAATGGTGTGAACACATCAATGCATTATGTAAAAGTGGTAACCCCACTTGAGCTTAAACGATGAGTATGACCTATGATCAAATGTCCTCATTTGACTCCTAAGTCAATATACTCATATATAGATGACCTAGTCATCGCCAATTGTTTGATAGATGCTAGAATTGGTTGTGCATGCTTTGCCACATATTTCATTTGCCATTTTATTGTGTGAGCATGTTGGTTGCATATTTTACTCATTCGAGGACATCCACTTGTTGTTTTGATTGATTGACTTCTCTTTATTTTTGCCAAGTGGATGGACAAGAATGCCTAAGAACCATCTCTAGCTATCTATGCTTTTCTCGTCTCAAACTCTATTCATGCTACATCACAAAATTTGATCAAGTCAGATTCGAACCACTCTATGTGAGGAGCACTCGGAGTCCCCGATTCGTCATAGACTTAAACTTCCAAAACTTCTTTGTGATTCTCAGTCTGACCGATTCCTCCATTTCGGTCCTACCGAGATCACTAAGTCGATCTAGGTTTTCAATCTCGATGCAACCGATTTGAACTTTTCAGTCACACCAAGTTGCTGTAACTATATAAAGTTATGCATCTCGGTGCCACCGAGTTGTTCCACTCGGTCACACCGATAGCGTCAGGCTATATATACTTACGGGCAAAAATTTGGAAAATTTCTACAAACCCCTTCGCCCGCGCATAGCTCGCTCTGCCTCCAGGGTCTCCGGATCATCTCCTCGTCGCCAGCCGCCTCCTGTCGCTGGTCTCCGCCGCCGTCAACGGAATTCACCCCCGCCGTTGCCGCCGTAGCGAGTTCATCACCAAGCTAGGGTATGGACTCGATCATAGTGCTATCCTCGTCTGATTCCTAGCACATCGTTGAAAGTGCGTTATATCGACTAGAGGGGGGGTGAATAGGCGATTTTTATGAATTCTTCACTGAGGAATTTGCTGGTGAGGAAATTCCTTAGCGAAGAACTACTTGCAGCGGAATAAGTACTCAGAAGTAAATATAACAGGATACAAACATAGTCATCATGATGAGATGAGGAGTAGCACTGAGTACAGAAAGCGTAAACACAGGATAACAAGATGAAGACAAACAGACTGAAGAAATTGAACTGAGGAATTTGTGAAAGTCTTCAGTCAAAGTCTTCAAGCAAAGATATGAACAACATTCAACACAGTAATGAGGAAATGGATGAGTTGAGGAAATAGAACCAGTTAGTTGGTGAAGACAATGATTTGGTAAACCAGTTCCAACTGCTGTCTCAGTTGTACGTCTGGTTGGAGCGGCTGAGTATTTAAACTCGAGGACACACAGTCCCGGACACCCTGTCTCTGGGCCGCAACTCAGGACACCCAGTCCTCACCGCATTCTCCTTGAACTAAGACCACGCAGGCCTCGTCCAATCACTCGTAGTAAGTCTTCAGGTGACTTCCAAACCTTCACAGACTTGGTCACTCGGCGATCCACAATTCCTCTTGGATTCTCTAGACCTTGATGCCTAACCGTCTGGAAGAAGCACAGTCTTCAAAGGTAACAAGCATCGGATCCACGCAGGATCAATTTCTTCAGTGATGCTCAATCACTTTGGGTTTGTGGGGGTTTGGTTTTGGGATTTTCCTCACTTGATGATTTTCGCTCAAAGTCCTCGGAGGATGGGTTGCTCTCAAATGACAAGTGTCAAGTTCTCTCGGAGCAGCCAACCAGCTAGTGGTTGTAGGGGGCGGCTATTTATAGCCTAGGGAGCAGCCCAACATGATAAGACATAAATGCCCTTCAATGATATGACCGTTAGGTGGATAAGATATTTTGGATAGCCGGCGCGTAGCACAGCAACGGTCGGAAATTTGACTCTCAAATTCCTCAGGGCTATCATGTTCCTCACTGTGTAGGCAATTCACACTGGCGAATTCCTAACTCCTCAGTTAGAGAAAAGTCCTCAGTGACCAGAAGAACTGCGTCTCTGTCACTGAAGAATTTGACTGAACTGTATGACATTTCCAATGGCTTCACTCGAAGGGATTGGTAGGTGTAGGATTTTGAGTTGAGCATCACATGGAAATTTTTCCTTAGTATTTCCTCGACCTCCTTTAACAGTACGGTGTTTCCTATGACTCAAGAAAGAGAAAATGAAACTACGAAAACAAAAGTCTTCACGCTTCATATTCCTCGAATGAATATCAAGTCTTCAAGGTCACACCAATTTCTTCACTTTCAAAGTCTTCAGAAAGTCTTCAGAATATCAAAGTCTTCAGTTGAAGAACTTCATTTTTAGGGGTCGACTTTCTCTGTAAATATCAAACTCCTCATAGACTTATAGACCTGTGTACACTCACAAACGCATCAGTTACTTAATCTATAAGTCTTCAATACACCAAAATCACTAAGGGGCACTAGATGCACTTACAATTGTGTTCATTATGATTCTTGCCACGATTGAAACACTCTTATCCAGTCAATACAATCCTTAGAATAGATGCGATTTGAAAATTTAGGGTTAGGTTTCCACCGAAACCATCTCAGACCCACTGAGTTGAAAAACTCGGTCCCACCGATTTGGCTAACGCCATTGCACTAGTAACTCTTGGTCCGACCGAGAATTGCTAATCAGTGTGACCGATTTTAAAACTTTGTGAAACCCTAGCAGTCTCAGTGCCACTGAACTATGACTCGGTCCGACCGAGTTCACCAGTTTAGGTTCCAAAACTGCTTCGGTATCACCGAGTTTGAAAATCGGTTGATCCGAAATGCTTTCTGTGGAAAACTAAAACTGAGTTTTTGAATAATTCTTTTGCAAAAATCTCTGCATTTTGTGATGCTCATCCATTCTATCTCATCTATAACTATTCACAGGGTCAGCAGTCAGTGATTTACAGCACGTCAGACCAAAGTGATAGTCAGAACAAGTCAGAAGAGCACAATCACACGAGTGAGGGCACTAGTCCCTCTAGCACTTTAGATGATGGCAGCGGGAGCACCCCAAGCAATCTACCTAAAGCTGCCACCAGGAAAAGGAAGAAGAGAACCTTAGAATCTGAGGATGAGGATTATATGGCAGAAGAAGATGAGGCTACTATCAAGAAGGTAGTGCTCAAAAAGGAGTATGCCTCAGCAAAGAACACAAAGCCTGGACTCAGTAGGAAGGTTCCTGCCAAGAGGACACCTATGCTGAAGGTCATAGGATCAGCTCAAGTGCCTGAAAAGACTGATCCCAAAGAGGCACCTGCAAGAAGAGTCACAACTTCCAAACCCAAGAAAGTTCCCACTGGAGAAACTTTGAAGTTTACCATTGAATCAGAAGATGGAGCTGCTGGTCAAGATAAGAAGAAGAAGAGAGCCAAAACCACTACTGCCCAGGTTCTTGGAAATCCCTCTATGAGGAGAGACTCTGAAGAGGAAGAAGAGGTTGTTGCACCAGCACCCAAGGCACAAAAGCTAATGGGTGATGCTATAAAGTCAGGGGCTGCAACATCAAAGCCCAAAGAAGCACCCAAAGCTGTCCCCAAGCCCAAGATGGCACCAAAGAGGAATACCAGGAGTATTCCAGCTGCTGAGAAGAACAAGGCCCCAGTGCCTGAAGTTGCTGATAAGGAAGATGATGAAGGACAAGTCCTGAGGAAGCTAAAGCCCAAGATTCCAGACCACAATGATGCTCATCCTGTGGCTGAGAACATGAAGTTGAGAAAGGATGCAGGTGATTGTGGAGGCTGTCAGATCCATATGCTATCAGGAGAAGAACTGTTGTTGATTACAGGTTCCACACTAAGGAACAACAGGACTTCTATGAGACAGTGCTGTTGGACAAGAAACCAATAGTGTGTGATATGAGGTGGGTCGCCTGGACCTACATGAAGGAAAATGAGGAACACTATCCTAGAGTGCAAGACAGTTTTGTTGCTTGTGGAGTTGCAGACTTTGTTGGGCAGAAGCTCACAAAGTGGAATGATGAGCTCATTATGCAATTCTACTCCACGGCACACTTCTATCCAGATGGCATGATAGTTTGGATGTCTGAAGGTACAAGGTACCAGTCAACAATTGAGGAATGGGCAAATCTGATCAATGCCCCAAAGGAGAGTGAAGATGACTTGGATGTCGATGCCAAGAAGAAGATGGACCACAATACCATGGCTCACATGTACAAGGAAATTCCTGATGCTGCAGTTGAGACACATAAGTTTGGGTCAGTTCACTTCCTTCTATCAGGGCTGCCAACAATCAGCTGGATCCTAAGGCACACTCTATTGCCCAAGTCAGGTGACCACAACATGATTAGAGGGCATGCTCTCAACTTGCTACACTTGTTTGATGTGCCACAAAAATTCAAGGTCATGAGCCTCATTGTTGAGACCATTAAGAGGACAGCAGCAGACCAGAAGAGAAGTTGTGGGTATGCCCCACAGATTCAGGAGTTGATTAACTCAAAGATGGGCACGGGAACATACTTGCTGGATAACGGACATTTTGCTATCTATCCAGACTTTGAGGACAATCAAGTCGTAATGAATGAGAATGAACCATCATCAGCGCAAGCTCAAGAGAAGAAGGAGAAAGCAAAGAGAGAGAAGGTTGCCAAGATGCCAACTCAAGAGGAGGCATCTGAGTACTTTTTGAAGAACAAGCAGGAGCAGCTTGGTTACTTGATAGCATCAACACTGAGGATTGAGAAGGGGTTGGCCACCCTAACTCAAAACCAGGAGAGCCTGGAAAGAATCATGGAACAAAAATTCTATGATGTAGATGTCAAAGTAACTGAGATTCAGTTAGTTGTGGAGTAGCTCCAGGATGACATGTAGGAGAGGAAGGGCAAGACAACCACTGATGCATTTTCCAGAGTGCCTAGAGCTCAGAGGTCAGCTGCAGTGCCTGTGACAGACACCAGAGCCACATCATCCGCACCTGCTACAGCTCCTACAGCTCTAGTGCAACCAGCTCCAGCACCAAATCCTCCAGCTCCGTCCACATCAACTGAAGCCTTCATCCAAGGAGCCATCTCTATACCACCACCTGAAGATCAAGCCTGAGAGTCGATCTAGCACTATGCATTTTTTGTGAACTTTTTGGTAACTTGTTGCCAAAGGGGGAGAAAAATGTATAGATCATAGGCTTCGAGAGAGAGAGAGAGAGAGTTGCTTTTGTTCTCTCTTGGTTTGGTGGTTAAACTTTGTTTGCTTTTGATTGCTTGAGATACTATGCTATTACCTGTGAGACATTAATGATCATGTATTTGATCATAAGCTACACTTATGCTTGTTAGATGATATTATCTTACCTATCCTTATATGATCATTCACTTTGCTTGGTGATGAGTGCATGTATTCAATCTTTATTATTTTGAGCGCTCCACCAAGATGTATGTGACATGGAATAGTAACCCATGAGCCTAATTCCTTGTGCATGTGCAGTCCAAAGCAAATTTTAAACAATGCACAAATTTAGGGGGAACTCTTGCTTATCACATACTTCTCAAAGAGTTGATGTTTTTCAATCTTATTATCATTTGTCGAAGCTTTGATCTATATGTTGTCATCAATTACCAAAAAGGGGGAGATTGAAAGTGCAACTATCCCTAGGTGGTTTTGGTAATTCATAAAAACATATAGCTCATTGAGCTAATGCTATTCCAAGACTATTATTTCAGGAAAGCTCAATGAATGGCATGGCATGGATGATGAAAGTGGATCCTCAAAATATTAAGGACAAAGGATTGGCTCAAGCTCAAAAGCTCGAGACTCTTCATTTTACATTTTGGTGATCCAAGATCACACTGAGTCTATAGGAAAAGCCAATACTATCAAGGAGGGATGAGGTGTTGCTTAATGAGCCTCTTACTTCAAGTGCTTAGTGATATGCTCCAAATACCGTCAACTACTTTCTCACATCCGCATATGACCTAAACCCAAAGTCAAAATCGGTCACACCGATTCTTTCTATCTGGCGCCACCGAGTTCAAATGTCATAGCCACTGCCACAAACCCTAGGCAAATCGGTCTCACCGATAGGGATCTCGGTCTCACCAAGATGGGATTGTAATCTCTCTGTTTCCCTTCGTAATGTTTCGGTCTAACCGAAGTGAGCGATCGGTCCCACTGAGATTGCAATGTAAACTCCCTGTTTCCTTTTCGTAACATTTCGGTCCCACCGAAAAGAGCGAATCGGTCCCACCGAGTTTACCTGACCAACTCTCTGATAAGCTTATTACCAAAATCGGTCTCATCGAGTTTGTGTAATCGGTCTTACCGAGATTACGTTATGCCCTAACCCTAACCATATCGGTCCTACCGAGTTGCATGTCGGTCCCACCGAAAATCCTAACGGTCACTAGGTTTACTAAATCGGTCCGACCGAGTCTGTTGAATCGGTCCCACCGAGTTTGGTAAATTGTGTGTAACGGTTAGATTTTGTGTGGAGGCTATATATACCCCTCCACCTCCTCTTCATTCGTGGAGAGAGCCATCAGAACAAACCTACACTTCAAACATACCATTTCTAAGAGAGAACCACCTACTCATGTGTTGAGGCCAAGATATTCCACTCCTACCATATGAATCTTGATCTCTAGCCTTCCCCAAGTTGCTTTCCACTCAATTCTTCTTTCCACCAGATCCAAATCCCATGAGAGAGAGTTGAGTGTTGGGGAGACTATCATTTGAAGCACAAGAGCAAGGAGTTCATCATCAACGCACCATTTGTTACTTCTTGGAGAGTGGTATCTCCTAGATTGGCTAGGTGTCACTTGGGAGCCTCCGACAAGATTGTGGAGTTGAACCAAGGAGTTTGTAAGGGCAAGGAGATCTCCTACTTCGTGAAGATCTACCGCTAGTGAGGCAAGTCCTTCGTGGGCGACGGCCAAGGTGGGATAGACAAGATTGCTACTTCGTGGACCCTTCGTGGGTGGAGCCCTCCGTGTACTCGCGCAACTGTTACCCTTCGTGGGTTGAAGTCTCCATCAACGTGGATGTACGATAGCACCACCTATCGGAACCATGCCAAAAACATCCGTGTCTCCAATTGCGTTTGAATCCTCCAAACCCTTCCCTTTACTTTCTTGCAAGTTGCATGCTTTAATTTCCGTTGCTCTTATACTCTTTGCATGCTTGCTTGAATTTTGTGATGATTGCTTGACTTGTCCAAAGATTGCTAAAATCTGCCAAACTCTAAAATTGGGAAAAGGTTAAGTTTTTAATTGGTCAAGTAGTCTAATCACCCCCCCCTCTAGACATACTTCAAGGTCCTACAAGTGGTATCAGAGCCTTGATCTCCATTTGCTTTGATTTCCATTGCTTTTGGTGGTCATAGCCTTGGTTTCACAACCTAGGAGAGTATGGCGTCTAGTGAGGGAAATTATCACCGTATAGGTCCTTACTTTGATGGTACTAATTTTGCTAGTTGGAAGCATAAGATGAAAATGCATATTCTTGGACATAACCCTGCCGTTTGGGCTATTGTGTGTATTGGCTTGCAAGGTGAATTCTTTGATGGGAGAGAGCCAAACCGGGAAGGTAGTGCAGATGAATTGAAGATGCTACAATACAACGCTCAAGCTTGTGATATCCTCTTCAACGGATTGTGCCTCGAAGAATTCAACAAAAGCATCCATCTTGAGAATGAAAGGAAATTTGGGATACTTTGATTGATATGCATGAAGGTACCGACTCCGTCAAGGAATCCAAGTTGGATGTGCTCCAAAGTCAGCTTGACAAGTTCAAAATGAAGGATGGAGAAGGTGTCGCTGAAATGTAATCTAGGCTTGCTCTTATCACAAATGAGATTGCCGGCTTAGGGAGTGAAGAGATGACCGACAGATTCATCATCAAGAAGATCCTAAGAGCATTGGATGGAATGCATGATACCGTGTGCACATTGATCCAAATGATGCCAAACTACAAAGATCTCAAGCCAACGGAAGTCATTGGAAGAATTGTTGCTCATGAGATGTCACTCAAGGATAAGGAGGAACTTCACAACAAGTCAAGTGGTGCTTACAAAGCCTCATGTGAAGCCCCCACATCATCAAGTGAGAAACAAACCTTCAATGAAGAATTGAGCTTAATGGTGAAGAACTTCAACAAATTCTACAATAGTAGAAGCAAAGAAAGAAGCTCTAAGTCAAGGTCCTACAATGACAAAAGATCTTCTAGTCGAGAGCGCAATTGCTACAATTGTGGGAGACCCAAACACTATTCCAATGAGTGTACGGCACCCTACAAAAGAAGAGAAGATTCTCCAAAGAGAAGAAGCAAAAGAGATGAATCACCACCAAGAGAGAGGAGGAGTAGAGATGATCGCTATGAACGAAGACCCTCACGTAGAAGCAAGGATTCGGAAAGGAAGGACAAGTCATCAAGGAGCTACACAAAATGAAGACATCAAGCTCATGTTGGTGAATGGGTATCCGGCTCCGACGCTGACAATCACTCCGAGAGAAGCTATCACTCCGACTCCGACAATCACTCCGAGAGAAGCTATCACTCCGACTCCGAATATACTCAAGATGAAGGTGTTGCCGGTCTAGAACTTGTGTCAACCAACTCCTACGACATATTTGACTCACCAAATGAAGGAATTGGAAGATGCTTCATGGCCAAAGGTCCAAAGGTAATACATCCTGAGTATGTTGATTTCAATAGTGATGAAGATGACTTGCTAGGTGATCATGATTTACTTGTTGAAAACTCTAGTGATGAATACTATGATGAAACATCAATTAATCATGCTAATCAAGATAAAACGAATGACAATAATAAGGAGAAGATTGAGCTTCTAACTAAAGAACTAAACACTCTTAAGTTAGCTCATGAAACTATCTTCGAAGATCATCGAGAACTTTTAAGGGCTCATGAGAAGTTACGTTTTGAAAAGTTCAATCTTGAGCAAGAGCATGAGTTCTTAAAAGCAATCAATGATGATCTCCGTAAAAAAGTTCTTCTTACATTGCCAAGCGTTTGCTCTTATCTACTTACATGCCTCAAGTCAAGTCTAGTAACAAGCACAAGAAAGATCCTTCCTCTAGTAGTAACAATAATAATGCCAAATCCAATATTGTTGCTTCTAGTAGTTCTCTTGATTCCACTAATGATTCTCTTAGCCAAGTTACACTTGATCAAGAAAATAGCTTATTGAAGGGAATTATAGAGAAAGGTGTATACAAGAGCCTTGCCGGGAGTAAGCAATTCGAGTAAATTGTACGCAAGCAAGGAAGACACCGGAAGAATCAAGGTGTTGGTTTTGAACGAAAGTTTAATGCCAATGGAGTTGAGTGGGAAGAAGATCAATACCCCAAGACGAAGTTTGTTCCTCAACAAGAGAAGTATGATCCTACTTCCTTCAAGGGAACACAAGCACAAGATGATCTTCCACCACAAGACCACAAGAACAAAGGCAAGGACAAGCTTCAAGAGGAGATTGATGCATTTGAAGAAGCACCTAAGGCCTTGGTCAAGTGGGTTCCCAAGACTACGTCAAGTTCTACTTCATCAAGTACAACTACAACTCCAAGGATTCCCATCAAGATGATGTGGATCCCGAAGAAGAAGAACTAGATAGTTCTTGAGGGTGACTCCACCAACATTCTTCACTCATATCATTATGGGAAGGACAAGTGCAATCAACTTCCACATCTTGCACTAGTTCAAGGATTCACAAAGCCTCTTGTTGGTAAGGCAAGGGACAAGGTAGTTTGAAAGTGCAACTCACTCCAAAGGATTGCTCTAAATGATCTACATCAACATTGAGCATCCACATCTTCAACACCTACATGAAGTCATCATCGACAAAACCCAAGGTTAGTTCATCCCTCTAAAAGGGGATCTCACATCTAGGGGGAGCTTAACTCTAAGAATTGAGTCAAAGCAACTCTAATGGTGTGAACACATCAATGCATTATGTAAAAGTGGTAACCCCACTTGAGCTTAAATGATGATTATGACCTATGATCAAATGTCCTCATTTGACTCCTAAGTCAATATACTCATATATAGATGACCTAGTCATCGCCAATTGTTTGATAGATGCTAGAATTGGTTGTGCATGCTTTGCCACATATTTCATTTGCCATTTTATTGTGTGAGCATGTTGGTTGCATATTTTACTCATTCGAGGACATCCACTTGTTGTTTTGATTGATTGGCTTCTCTTTCTTTTTGCCAAGTGGATGGACAAGAATGCCTAAGAACCTTCTCTAGCTATCTATGCTTTTCTCGTCTCAAACTCTATTCATGCTACATCACAAAATTTGATCAAGTCAGATTCGAACCACTCTGTGTGAGGAGCACTCGGAGTCCCTGATTCGTCATAGACTTAAACATCCAAAACTTCTTTGTGATTCTCGGTCTGACCGATTCCTCCATTTCGGTCCTACCGAGATCACTAAGTCGATCTAGGTTTTCAATCTCGGTGCAACCGATTTGAACTTTTCGGTCACACCAAGTTGCTGTAACTATATACAGTTATGCATCTCGGTGCCACCGAGTTGTTCCACTCGGTCACACCGACAGGGTCGGGCTATATATACTCACGGGCAAAAATTTGGAAAATTTCTCCAAACCCCTTCGCCCGCGCATAGCTCGCTCTGCCTCCAGGGTCTCCGGATTGTCTCCTCGTCGCCAGCCGCCTCTTGTTGCTGGTCTCCACCGCCGTCAACGGAATTCAGCCCCGCCGTTGCCGTCGTAGCGAGTTCATCGCCAAGCTAGGTTATGGACTCAATCACAGTGCTATCCTCGTCTGATTCCTAACACATTGTGTTCATTATGATTCTTGCCACGATTGAAACACTCTTATCCAGTCAATACAATCCTTAGAATAGATGCCATTTGAAAATTTAGGGTTAGGTTTCCGCTGAAACCATCTCAGAGCCACCGAGTTGAAAAACTCGGTCCCACCGATTTGGCCAACGCCATTGCACTAGTAACTCTCGGTCCGACCGAGAATTGCTAATCGGTGTGACCGATTTTAAAACTTTGTGAAACCCTAGCAGTCTCGGTGCCACCGAACTGTGACTCAGTCCGACCGAGTTCACCAGTTTAGGTTCCAAAACTGCCTCGGTATCATCGAGTTTGAAAATCGGTTGATCCGAAATGCTTTCTGTGGAAAACTAAAACTGAGTTTTTGAATCATTCTTTTGCAAAAATCTCTTCATTTTGTGATGCTCATCCATCCTATATCATCTATAACTATTCACAAGGTCAGCAGTCAGTGATTTGCAGCATGTCAGACCAAAGTGATAGTCAGAACAAGTCAGAGGAGCACAATCACATGAGTGAGGGCACTAGTCCCTCTAGCACTTCAGATGATGGCAGCAGGAGCACCCCAAGCAATCTGCCTAAAGATGCCACCAGGACAAGGAAGAAGAGAACCTCAGAATCTGAGGATGAGGATTATATGGCAGAAGAAGATGAGGCTACTTCCAAGAAGGTAGTGCTCAAAAAGGAGTATGCCTCAGCAAAGAACACAAAGCCTGGACTCAATAGGAAGGTTCCTGCCAAGAGGACACCTATGCTGAAGGTCAGAGGATCAACTCAAGTGCCTGAAAAGACTAATCCCAAAGAGGCACCTGCAAGAAGAGTCACAACTTCCAAACCCAAGAATGTTCCCACTGGAGAAACTATGAAGTTTACCATTGAATCAGAAGATGGGGCTGCTGGTCAAGATAAGAAGAAGAAGAGAGCCAAAACCACTACTGCCTAGGTTCTTAGAAATCCATCTATGAGGAGAGACTCTGAAGAGGAAGAAGAGGTTGCTGCACCAGCACCCAAGGCACAAAAGCTAATGGGTGATGCTATAAAGTCAGGGGCTGCAACATCAAAGCCCAAAGAAGCACCCAAAGCTGCCCCCAAGCCCAAGATTGCACCGAAGAGGAATACCAGGAGTATTCCAGCTGCTGAGAAGAACAAGGCCCCGGTGCCTGAAGTTGCTGATGAGGAAGATGATGAAGGACAAGTCCTGAGGAAGCTAAAGCCCAAGATTCCAGACCATAATGATGCTCATCCTGTGGCTGAGAACATGAAGTTGAGAAAGGATACAGGTGATTATGGAGGCTATCAGATCCATATGCTATCAGAAGAAGAACTGTTGTTGATTACAGGTTCCACACTAAGGAACAGCAGGACTTCTATGAGACAGTGATGTTGGACAAGAAACCAATAGTGTGTGATATGAGGTGGGTCGACTGGACCTACATGAAGGAAAATGAGGAACACTATCCTAGAGTGCAAGACAGTTTTGTTGCTTGTGGAGTTGCAGACTTTGTTGGGCGGAAGCTCACAAAGTGGAATGATGAGCTCATTATGCAATTCTACTCCACAGCACACTTCTATCCAGATGGCATGATAGTTTGGATGTCTGAAGGTACAAGGTACCAGTCAACAATTGAGGAATGGGCAAATCTGATCAATGCCCCAAAGGAGAGTGAAGATGACTTGGATGTCTATGCCAAGAAGAAGATGGACCACAATACCATGGCTCACATGTACAAGGAAATTCCTGATGCTGCAGTTGAGACACATAAGTTTGGTACAGTTCACTTCCTTCTGTCAGGGCTGCCAACAATCAACTGGATCCTAAGGCACACTCTATTGCCCAAGTCAGGTGACCACAACATGATTAGAGGGCATGCTCTCAACTTGCTACACTTGTTTGATGTGCCACAAAAATTCAAGGTCATGAGCCTCATTGTTGAGACCATTAAGAGGACAACAGCAGACCGGAAGAGAAGTTGTGGGTATGCCCCACAGATTCAGGAGTTGATTAACTCAAAGATGGGCATAGGAACATACTTGCTGGATAAGGAACATTTTGCTATCTATCCAGACTTTGGGGACAATCAAGTTGTAATGAATGAGAATGAACCATCATCAGCGCAAGCTCAAGAGAAGAAGGAGAAAGCAAAGAGAGAGAAGGCTGCCAAGATGCCAACTCAAGAGGAGGCATCTGAGTACTTTTTGAAGAAAAAGCAGGAGCATATTGGTTACTTGATAGCATCAACACTGAGGATTGAGAAGGGGTTGGCCACCCGAACTCAAAACCAGGAGAGCCTGGAAAGGATCATGGAACAAAAATTCTATGATCTAGATGTCAAAGTAACTGAGATTCAGTCAGTTGTGGAGTAGCTCCAGGATGACATGCAGGAGAGGAAGGGCAAGACAACCACTGATGCATTTGCCAGAGTGCCTAGAGCTCAGAGGTCAGCTGCAGTGCCTGTGACAGACACCAGAGCCACATCATCTGCACCAGCTATAGCTCCTACAGCTCCAGTGCAACCAGCTCCAGCACCAACTCCTCCGGCTCCGTCCACATCAACTGAAGCCTTCGTCCAAGGAGCCATCTCTACACCACCACCTGAAGATGAAGCCTGAGAGTCGATCTAGCACTATGCATTTTCTGTGAACTTTTTGGTAACTTGTTGCCAAAGGGGGAGAAAAATTTATATATCATAGGCTTCGAGAGAGAGTGTTGCTTTTGTTCTCTCTTGCTTTGGTGGTTAAACTTTGTTTGCTTTTGATTGCTTGAGATACTATGCTATTACCTGTGAGACATTGATGATCATGTGTTTGATCATAAGCTACACGTATGCTTGTTAGATGATATTATCTTACCTATCCTTATATGATCATTCACTTTGCTTGGTGATGAGTGCATGTATTCAATCTTTATTATTTTGAGTGCTCCACCAAGATGTATGTGACATGGAAGAGTAACGCATGAGCCTAATTCCTTGTGCATTTGCAGTCCAAAGCAAATTTTAAACAATGCACAAATTTAGGGGGAGCTCTTGCTTATCACATACTTCTCAAAGCGATGATGTTTTTCAATCTTATTATCATTTGTCCAAGCTTTGATCTATATGTTGTCATCAATTACCAAAAAGGGGGAGATTGAAAGTGCAACTATCCCTAGGTGGTTTTGGTAATTCATAAAAACATATAGCTCATTGAGCTAATGCTATTCCAAGACTATTATTTCAGGAAAGCTCAATGAATGGCATGGCATGGATGATGAAAGTGGATCCCTCAAAATATTAAGGACAAAGATTGGCTCAAGCTCAAAAGCTCGAGACTCTTCATTTTACATTTTAGTGATCCAAGATCACATTGAGTCTATAGGAAAAGCCAATACTATCAAGGAGGGATGAGGTGTTGCTTAATGAACCTCTTGCTTCAAGTGCTTAGTGATATGCTCCAAATACCCTCAACTACTTTCTCACATCCTCATATGACCTAAACCCAAAGTAAAAATCGGTCACACTGATTCTTTCTATCCGGCGCCACCGAGTTCAAATGTCATAGCCACTGCCACAAACCCTAGGCAAATCGGTCTCACCGATAGGGATCTCGGTCTCACCGAGATGGGATTGTAATCTCTCTGTTTCCCTTCGTAACGTTTTGGTCTAACCGAAGTGAGCGATCGGTCCCACTGAGATTGCAATGTAAACTCCCTGTTTCCTTTTCGTAACATTTCGGTCCCACCGAAAAGAGCGAATCGGTCCCACCGAGTTTACCTGACCAACTCTCTGGAAAGCTTATTACCAAAATCGGTATCACCGAGTTTGTGTAATCGGTCTTACCGAGATTACGTTATGCCCTAACCCTAACCATATCGGTCCTACCGCGTTGCATGTCGGTCCCACCGAAAATCCTAACGGTCACTAGGTTTACTAAATCGGTCTGACCGAGTCTATTGAATCGGTCCCACCGAGTTTGGTAAATTGTGTGTAACGGTTAGATTTTGTGTGGAGGCTATATATACCCCTCCACCTCCTCTTCATTCGTGGAGAGAGCCATCAGAATAAACCTACACTTCCAACTTACCATTTCTGAGAGAGAACCACCTACTCATGTGTTGAGGCCAAGATATTCCATTCCTACCATATGAATCTTGATCTCTAGCCTTCCCCAAGTTGCTTTCCACTCAATTCTTCTTTCCACCAGATCCAAATCCCGTGAGAGAGAGTTGAGTGTTGGGGAGACTATCATTTGAAGCACAAGAGCAAGGAGTTCATCATCAACACACCATTTGTTACTTCTTGGAGAGTGGTGTCTCCTAGATTGGCTAGGTGTCACTTGGGAGCCTCCGACAAGATTGTGGAGTTGAACCAAGGAGTTTGTAAGGGCAAGGAGATCGCCTACTTCGTGAAGATCTACCGCTAGTGAGGCAAGTCCTTCGTGGGCGACGGCCATGGTGGGATAGACAAGATTGCTTCTTCATGGACCCTTCGTGGGTGGAGCCCTCCGTGGACTCGCGCAACCGTTACCCTTCGTGGGTTGAAGTCTCCATCAACGTGGATGTATGATAGCACCACCTATCAGAACCACGCCAAAAACATCCGTGTCTCCAATTGCGTTTGAATCCTCCAAACCCTTCTATTTACTTTCTTGCAAGTTGCATGCTTTATTTTCCGCTGCTCATATACTCTTTGCATGCTTGCTTGAATTGTGTGATGATTGCTTGACTTGTCCAAAGATTGCTAAAATCTGCCAAACTCTAAAATTGGGAAAAGGTTAAGTTTTTAATTGGTCAAGTAGTCTAATCAATCCCCCTCTAGACATACTTCAAGGTCCTACAGGATGCCCCGAAAGGCATCCCCTCTTTCGTCTTTGTCTATCGGTAACTTTACTTGAGGCTATATTTTTATTCACCACGTGATATGTGTTTTGCTTGGAGCGTCTTGTATGATTTGAGTCTTTGCTTTTTAGTTTACCACAATCATCCTTATTTACACACCTTTTGGGAGAGACATGCATGAATCGGAATTTTTTAGAATACTCTATGTGCTCCACTTATATCTTTTCAGCTAGACAATATTGCTCTAGTGCTTCGCTTATATCTTTTTAGAGCACGGTGGTGGTTTTATTTTATAGAAATTATTGATCTCTCATGCTTCACTTATATTATTTTGAGAGTCTTTTATAACAGCATGGTAATTTTCTTATGTTATAAAATTAGTCCTAATATGATGGGCATTCAAGATGGGTATAATAAAAACTTTCATATAAAGTGCCTTGAATACTATGAGAAGTTTGATTCTTTATGCTTGTTTTGAGATATGAAGATGGTGATATTAGAGTCATGCTAGTAGAGTAGTTGTGAATTTGAGAGATACTTGTGTTAAATTTTGTGATTCCCGTAGCATGTGCGTATGGTGAACCGTTATGTGATGAAGTTGGAGCATGATTTATTTATTGATTGTCTTCCTTATGAGTGGCGGTCGGGGACGAGCGATAGTCTTTTACTACCAATCTATCCCCCTAGGAGCATGCACGTAGTACTTTGTTTCGATAACTAATAATTTTTTGCAATAAGTATGTGAGTTCTTTATGACTAATGTTGAGTCCATTGATTATACGCACTCTCACCCTTCCATGATTGCTAGCCTCTCTAGTACATCGCAACTTCCGCCGGTACCATACACCCACCATATACCTTCCTCAAAACAGCCACCGTACCTACCTATTATGGCATTTCCATAGCCATTCTGAGATATATTGCCATGCAACTTTCCACCATTCCGTTTATTATGACACGCTCCATCATTGTCATATTGCCTTGCATGATCATGTAGTTGACATCGTATTTGTGGCAAAGCCATTGTTCATAATTTTTTCATACATGTCACTCTTGAATCATTGCACATCCCGGTACACCGTCGGAGGCATTCACGTAGAGTCATATTTTGTTCTAAGTATCGAGTTGTAATTCTTGAGTTGTAAGTAAATAAAGTGTGATGATCTTCATTATTAGAGCATTGTCCCAGTGAGGAAAGGATGATGGAGACTATGATTCCCCCACAAGTCGGGATGAGACTCCGGGCTAAATAATAAATAGAGGCCATAAAAAATAGAAAAGGCCCAAATAAAAAAATGAGAGAAAAAGAGAGAAGGGGAAATGCTACTATCCTTTTACCACACTTGTGCTTCAAAGTACCACCATGATCTTCATGATAGAGAGTCTCCTATGTTGTCACTTTAATATGCTAGTGGGAATTTTTCATTATAGAACTTGGCTTGTATATTCCAATGATTGGCTTCCTCAAAAGTGCCCTAGGTCTTCGTGAGCAAGCAAGTTGGATGCACACCCACTTAGTTTCTTTTTGAGCTTTCATACACTTATAGATCTAGTGCATCCGTTGCATAGCAATCCCTACTCACTCACATTGATATCTATTGATGGGCATCTCCATAGCCCGTTGATACGCCTAGTTGATGTGAGACTATCTTCTCCTTTTTGTCTTCTCCGCAACTGATGAACCACAAGTATAGGGGATCTATCGTAGTCCTTTCGATAAGTAAGAGTGTCAAACCCAACGAGGAGCAGAAGGAAATGACAAGCGGTTTTCAGTAAGGTATTCTCTGCAAGCACTGAAATTGTAGGAAACAGATAGTTTTGTGATAAGATAATTTGTAACGGCTAACAAGCAATGAAAGTAAATAAGGTGCAGCAAGATGGCCCAATCCTTTTTGTAGCAAAGGACAATCCTAGACAAGTTCTTATAATGAGAAAAGCGCTCCCGAGGACACATGGGAATTATCGTCAAGCTAGTTTTCATCACGCTCATATGATTCGCGTTCGTTACTTTGATAATTTGATATGTGGGTGGACCGATGCTTGGGTACTGCCCTTTCTTGGACAAGTATCCCACCTATGATTAACCCCTATTGCAAGCATCCGCAACTACAAAAGGAGTATTACGGTAAACCTAACCACAACATGAGACATATGGATCCAAATCAGCCCCTTACGGAGCAACTTATAAACAAGGGTTTAAGCTTCTGTCACTCTAGCAACCCATCATCTACTTATTACTTCCCAAATGCCTTCCTCTAGGCCCAAATAATGGTGAAGTGTCATGTAGTCGACGTTCACATAACACCACTAGAGGAAAGACAACATACATCTCATCAAAATATCGAACGAATACCAAATTCACATGACTACTAATAGCAAGACTTCACCCATGTCCTCAAGAACAAATGTAACTACTCACAAAGCATATTCATGTTCATAATCAGAGGGGTATTAATATGCATTAAGGATCTGAACATACGATCTTCCACCAGATAAACCAACTAGCATCAACTATAAGGAGTAACCAACACTACTAGCAACCCACAGGTACCAATCTGAGGTTTTGGTACAAAGATTGGATACAAGAGATGAACTAGGGTTTGAGAGTAGATGGTGCTGGTGAAGATGTTGATGGACATTGACCCCCTCCCTATGAGAGGATCGTTGGTGATGATTTCCCCCTCCTGGAGGGAAGTTTCCCCGGCAGAACAGCTCCGCCGGAGCCCTAGATTGGTTCCGCCAAGGTTCCGCCTCGTGGCGGAGGAGTTTCGTCCCCTAAGCTTGCTTATGATTTTTTCCAGGGTAAAAGACTTCGTACAGTAGAAGATGGGCACCGGAGGGCCACCAGGGGGCCCACGAGGCAGGGGGGCGCCCTATAAGGGTGGGCACACCCCCACCCTCGTGGCCAGGGTGTGGGCCCCCTCTAGTACTTCTTTCGCTCAATAACTCTTATTAATTCCAAAAATGACTTTCGTGGAGTTTCAGGACTTTTGGAGCTGTGCAGAATAGGTTTCCAATATTTGCTCCTTTCCCAGCCCAGAATCCCAGCTGTCGACATTCTCCCTCTTCATGATAAACCTTGTAAAATAAGAGAGAATAGCCATAAGTATTGTGACATAACGTGTAATAACAGCCCATAATGCAATAAATATCGATATAAAAACATGATGCAAAATGGACGTATCAACTCCCCCAAGCTTAGACCTCGCTTGTCCTCAAGCGGAAGCCGATATCAAAAAATATGTCCACATGTTTAGAGATAGAGGTGTCGATAAAAATAAAATACGGACATGAGGGCATCATGATCATTCTTATAACATCAACATATATATATTTTGTCATATGATTTCTTACGCTCAAGTAACAATCTATTCACAATGTCAAGTATGGTTCAGAAACTTCATTGAGAACTAACAAACAATAATCTTAGTCATTGAAGAAATTGCAATTTATCATAACATCGAAAAGAGTCAAGAATAGAACTTTTCAGCAAGTCCACATACTCAACTATCATTTAGTCTTCCACAATTGCTAACACTCACGCAATACTGATGGTTATGGAGTTTTAATCGGACATAGAGAAAGAAAGGGGCTTATAGTGTTGCCTCCCAACATTTTACCTCAAGGGTAATGTCAACAATAATAGTTCATGCTAACTTACATCCAATTGGATATATATATATATATATATATATATATATATATATATATATATATATATATATATATATATATATATATATATATATATCAGGATCTTTCCAACACAAGGTGCTTTCCAAAGGATAAAATAAAAAGGGAAAGGTGAAGGTCACCTTGACTCTTTCATAATATAAAAGACATAAAGTAAAAGATAGGCCCTTCGTAGAGGGAAGCAGAGGTTGTCATGTGCTTTTAGGGTTGTATGCACAAAATCTTAATGCAAAAGAACGTCACTTTATATTGCCACTTGTGATATGAACCTTTATTATGCAGTCCGTCACTTTTATTACTTCCATATCACACGACCATATAAATCTTATTTTCTCAGCACTAGTAAGTCATACATATTTAGAGAGCAATTTTTATTGCTTGCAACATGACAACTTACTTGAAGGACAATCCATAGGTAGGTATGGTGAACTCTCATGACAAAACTGGGTTTAAGGATATTTGGAAGCACAAGTAGTATTTCTACTTGGTGCAAGGAATTTGGCTAGCATGAGGGGGAAAGGCAAGCTCAACATGTTGGACAATCCATGATAATATACTTTAACTAAGATGTGAGAAAACATAACCCATTACGTTGTCTTCCTTGTCCAACATCAACTCTTTAGCATGTCATACTTTAATGAGTGCTCACAATCATAAAAGATGTCCAAGATAGTATATTTATATGTGAGAACCTCTCTTTCTTTATTACTTCCTATTAATTGCAACGATGACCAAAACTATGTTTGCCAACTCTCAACAACTTTTAAGCCTCATACTCTTTATATGTGAAGTCATTACTATCAATAAGATCAATATGAACTCTTTTATTTCTTTTTATTCTTTTATGCACTTAAGATCATGGCAAGATAGCAAAAGCCCTTGACTCAACACTAATCTTTATTATATATAGCTCATGGACTCGATTACATAGAGGGATCACAAAGCAAAACTCAAAACTAATTCATACCAAAACTTTATCCTACTAGATCAAGATATTACCAAAAGGATCGAACTAAGAAAAACGGTAAAGATAGGAGTGTGATGGTGATACGATACCGGGGCATCTCCCCCAAGTTTGGCAGTTGCCAAGGGGAGTGCCCATACCCATGTGATTATGTCCTCGGAGGTGGTGAAGAAGGAGTTGTTGATGATGTAGGTTTCTTCCTTAATTTGCGCTTGAGAATGGAATTTTGCTCCCTTAGATCATCGATCTCCCGCTCAAGGCTAAATATCCTTTTGCATAGTTCCTGTTTGTTTTCCTGCAAGATACGAAAGGGGATAAACTCGATCTTGGGCTTCTTTGCCCTATCAGGGAGGCTTGACTTTTTAAACTCCACATGCCTGTCCCCAAGTTGAGGTAACGGGACTTCATCTTCATCTGAGCTCGTCTCCTCCTTTCTCTTAGGCTCATAGTCTTCTTCTTCCTTAGTGGTCCAGCCACAATGCTCCACGTCCCCGTAGGCCTTAGGGTCTGCAAGGTAATCAGCCACATAGCTTTCTCCCTCCGAATCCTGGGACAACATATTGCTCTAATCTACGGCAGAAATAGCTCGAAACAAAGACAGAAGATTTTTTGCGTGATATGGTGGTCAAAACCTTCGGGAGATTATATAATGAATTTTTACCGACCAAAAGAAGTATCATGCAAGAAAACGGAATCCGGAGAGCACACGAGGTGCCCACGAGGCAGGGGGGCGCGCCCAGTAGGGTAGGGCGCGCCCTCCACCCTCGTGGACGCCTCGTGTCCTTCCCGGACTACTTCTTATTTTTTTATTTTCTTAAATATTCCAAAACGGAGAAAAAATGCTATTAGAATTGTTTTGGAGTCGGTTTACTTACCGTACCACATACCTATTCCTTTTTGGAGTCTGAAACATTCTGGAAAGTGTCTCTTATGTATTCCTCCGGGGTCACGGTTTCAACAATATTAGTTTCAACATTTATAGGATTACCTGAGATATAATGTTTGATTCTTTGATCGTTCACCACCTTCGGATTTGTGCCTTCAAAATTGTTGATTTTTATGGCACCGGAACGATAGACCCCTCGATAACGTAAGGGCCTTCCCATTTAGAGAGAAGTTTTCCTGCAAAAAAATCTTAAACGAGAGTTGAAAAGCAAAACATAATCACCTACCTTAAACTCGCGCTTTTGTATCCTTTTGTCATGCCATCTTTTAACTTTTTCTTTAAACAGCTTGGCATTCTCATATGCTTGGGTTCTCCATTCGTCGAGTGAGCTAATATCAAATAACCTCTTCTCACCGGCAAGTTTGAAATCATAACTGAGCTCTTTAATGGCCCAATATGCCTTATGTTCAAGTTCAAGAGGTAAGTGACATGCTTTTCCATAAACCATTTTATACGGAGACATACCCATAGGATTCTTATATGCAGTTCTATAGGCCCATAAAGCATCATCAAGTTTCTTGGACCAATTCTTTCTAGATCTATTAACAGTCTTTTGTAAAATTATTTTGAGCTCTCTATTGCTAAGTTCTACTTGACCACTAGACTTTGGGTGATATGGAGATGCAATTCTATGATTAACATCATACTTAGCAAGCATTTTACTAAAAGCACCATGAATAAAAATGTGAACCACCATCAATCATGAGATATCTAGGGACTCCAAACCTCAGAAAAAATAACTTCTTTAAGCATCTTAATAGAGGTGTTATGATCAGCACTACTAGTTAGAATAGCTTCTACCCACTTAGTAACGTAATAAACAACAACTAAAATATGTGTATATCCATTAGAGGCAGGAAAAGGTCCCATATAATCAAAGCCCCAAACATCAAATGGTTCAATAACAAGAGAATAATTCATAGGCATTTCTTGACGTCTACTAATATTACCAATTCTCTGACACTCATCACAAGACAAGACAAACTTACGGGCATCTTTGAAGAGAGTAGGCCAATAAAAACCGGATTGCAATACCTTATGTGCAGTTCTATCTCCAGCGTGGTGTCCTCCATATGCCTCGGAGTGACACTTGCGTAGGATCTGTTCCGATTCATGCTCTGGTACACAACGTCTAATAACACCATCTACTCCTTCTTTATAAAGGTGTCAGTCATCCCAGAAGTAATGTCTTAAATCATAAAAGAACTTTTTCTTTTGCTGGTATGTGAAACTAGGTGGTATAAATTTAGCAACAATGTAATTAGCTTAATCGGCATACCATGGAGCTATATGAGAAGCATTTATGACTGCTAATTGTTTATCAAGAAAGATACCATCAATAGGTAGTGGGTCATCAAGAACATTCTCTAACCTAGACAAGTTGTCTGCAACGGGGTTCTCAGCTCCTTTTCTATCAATAATATGCAAATCAAATTCTTGTAGCAAGATAACCCATCTAATAAGTCTAGGTTTAGCATCTTTTTTTCCATTAGATATTTAATAGCAGCATGATCAGTGTGAATAGTTACTTTAGAATCAACAATATAAGGTCTGAACTTATCACATGCAAATAAAACTTCTAAGAATTCTTTTTCAGTGGTAGCATAATTTCTCTGAGCAGTGTCTAGAGTTTTACTATCATATTGAATAACATTTATTTTCTTATCAACTCTTTTCCCTAGAACAGCACCTACAGCATAATCGCTAGCATCAGACATAATTTCAAAGGGTAAATTCCAATCAGGTGGCTGAACAATAGGTGCAGTGATCAAAGCTTTCTTAAGTATTTCAAATGATTCTACACAATCATCATCGAAGACAAAAGGAATATCTTTTTGCAATAAATTAGTCAGAGGCCTAGAGATTTTAAAAAAGTCCTTAGTGAACCTCCTATAAAACCGGCATGACCAAGGAAACTTCTTATACCTTTAATGTCCTTGGGACACGACATCTTTTCAATAGCATCAACTTTAGCTTTATTAACTTCAATACCTCTTTCAAAAATTTTATACCCCAAGACAATGCCTTCATTAACCATAAAGTGGCACTTCTCCCAATTCAAAACAAGAGTAGTGTCTTCGCATCTTTGCAAAACTCGATCAAGGTTGCTCAAGCAATCATCAAAAGAGGATCCATAAATGGAGAAATCATCCATGAATACCTCAAAAATCTTTTCACAAAAGTCAGAGAATATAGCCATCATGCATCTTTCAAAGGTAGCAGGTGCATTACATAACAAAAGGCATATGTCTATAAGCAAAAGTACCGAAAGGGCAATTAAAAGTAGTCTTTGCTTGATCATCCGCTGACACAGGTATTTGAGAGAAACCAGAATAACCATCTAGAAAGCAGAAATGTGTATGTTTGGATAGTCTTTCTAGCATTTGATCAATAAAAGGAAAAGGGTAATGATCTTCCTTAGTGGCTTTATTTAATTTACAGAAATCAATTACCATCCTATAACCTGTAATAATTCTTTGCAGGATCAATTCATCTTTATCATTAGGGACCACAGTAATACCTCCCTTCTTAGGGACACAATGGACAGGACTTACCCACTCACTATCAGCAACGGGATAAATTATACCTGCCTCAAGGAGCTTTAGTATTTCCTTTCTTACCACTTCTTTCATCTTAGGATTTAACCGGCGTTGATGGTCTCTAACTGGTTTAGCGTCTTCGTCCAATTTTATTTTGTGTTGGCATAGATCAGTGGGACTAATGCCCTTAAGATCATCAAGAGTATATCCAATAGCAGCACGGTGCTTCTTCAGAGTTTTCAATAATCTTTCCTCTTCTTGCTCAAAAAGGTTAGCACTAATAATAACAGGATATATCTTTTTTTCATCAAGATAAGCACATTTAAGAGTATCAGGTAAAGATTTAAGATCAAACACAGGATCACCCTTGAGTGGAGGAGGATCCCCTAGGGTTTCAAAAGGCAAGTTGTGTTTCAAAATAGGACCCTGTTTAAAGAATACTTCATCTATCTCCCTTCTTTCATTCATAAACATATCATTTTCATGGTCTAGCAAATATTGTTCTAAGAGGCACGGCAATTGAAGCAAGACCAATAATTTCATCCTTACTAGGCAATTCTTTATCATGGGGTTGTCTACGAAATTTAGCAAAATTAAACTAATGTGTTGTATCCCCCGGACCAATAGTAACAACATCCTTTTCACAATCTATCCTAGCATTAACAGTATTCAAGAAGGGTCTACCAAATATAATGGGACAAAAGCTATCTTGTGGGAAACCAAGAACAAGAAAATCAGCAGGATATTTAACTTTCCCACACAAGACTTCAACATCTCTAATAATCCCAATTGGTGAAATAGTATCTCTATTTGCAAGCTTAATAGTAACATTAATATCTTCTATTTCAGCGGGTGCGATATCATGCATAATTTCTTCATATAAGGAATGAGGTACTGCACTAGCACTAGCACCCATATCACATAAGCCATGATAACAATGATCTCCTATTGTAACAGAAATAACAGGCATGCCTACAACAGGTCTATGTATCTTAGCATCGGGTCTAGCAATATTAGCAGCTTCATCACAGAAATAAATAACATGCCCATCAATATTATCAACCAAGAGATCTTTAACCATAGCAATACTAGGTTCGACTTTAATTTGCTCAAGAGGTGTATATGTTCTAGTATTACTCTTACGAACAACAGTTGAAGCTTTAGCATGATCCTTTATCCTAACAGGAAAAGGTGGTTTCTCAACATAAGTAGTAGGAACAATAGGATCACTATAAGTAATAGTCTTTTCTTCAACTGTAATAGGTGCAACTACTTTTACTTCAGTGGGAGGATTATATTTAAACCACTTCTCCTTAGGGAGATCAATGTGAGTAGCAAATGATTCACAGAAAGAAGCTACTATCTCAGAGTCAAGTCCAGATTTAGTGCTAAATCCACGAAAAGCATCGGTATCCATATACTTAACACAATCAAACTTAGGTGTCATAACTGACTCCTTACCATCATCGGAACCCCAATCTTCAGAGTTGCGTTTAATTCTTTCCAATAAGTCCCACTTGAATTCAATAGTCTTCAGCCTATAAGAACCACCACAAGAAGTATCGAGCATGGTGTGATCATTGAGAGAAAGCCGAGCATAAAATTTTTGAATAATCATTTCTCTTGAGAGCTCATGATTGGGGCATGAATATAACATTGACTTAAGCCTCCCCCAAGCTTGAGTGATACTTTCTTCTTCCTGAGGCCAAAAATTATATATATAATTACGATCACGATGAACAAGATGCATAGGATAAAATTTCTGGTGAAATTCCAATTTCAATCGTTTATAGTCCCAAGATCCCGCATCATCACATAGCCTATACCATGTCAATGTGTCTCCCTTCAAAGATAAAGGGAAGACCTTCCTCTTAACAACATCATCGGGCATACCTGCAATCTTAAATAATCCACAAACTTCATCCACATAGATAAGGTGTAAATCGGGATGCAATGTTCCATCTCCTGCAAAGGGATTAGCTAGCAGTTTCTCTATCATACCCGAAGGGATCTCAAAGTAAACATTTTCAGTAGGTTCAGTAGGTTGAGGAGCAACTCTTTGCTCTACTGGTCGAGGCGAAGATGCCCCGAACAAGCCCCTCAAAGGATTAGTTTCCATAGTAACAAGTGACAGTAAATTTCAGAACACTATATAAATGTTTCCTTACCAAGTTCCACTCACCAAAGGCGCTTCACTCCCCGCCAACGGAGCCAGAAAAGAGTCTTGATGACCCACAAGTATAGGGGATCTATCGTAGTCCTTTCGATAAGTAAGTGTGTTGATCCCAACGAGGAGCAGAAGGAAATGACAAGCGGTTTTCAGTAAGGTATTCTCTGCAAGCACTGAAATTGTAGGTAACAGATAGTTTTGTGATAAGATAATTTGTAACGGGTAACAAGCAATGAAAGTAAATAAGGTGAAGAAAGATGGTGTAACATCCCAAAATTTCAATTTGGAATGTTATACATTAGATCATCATTGCATATCATATTTTATTGTATTTTGGCTTGATCCTAGAAATTCTACACAACTCAAGGACCCACGGAGAGAGTTGGGGATTTCGTTATTTTCATATTTGAGTTTCCTCAAATTTTGAAAATAGGATCATTTCATTTTAATTATTTTATCTTCAATTATTTCTATTAAAAAATATGAGAGAGGGAATAAAATGACTTTCCCAAAATAAAGGAATATTGAGGGTTTAATATTAAAATCAAACAAGATTTATTACGGAGTTTTATCGCTATTTTATTTGAATTAGAAAAAATGTGCGTTTTTCAAAATTGCATTTAGGCCCCAAATAAATGTTCATCTTGTCCGGCTTGATTTTAGAGGACGGGGAAAATTTGTTTCGGGATTTTTGGAGTATGTTTAGTATTTATTTTATTTGTTTTTTTGCGTGAAATTATTATTTTTTAAACGAACCGACCTAACCGGGCCGTGTCCGCCTTTAAAGCCCGAGGCGCCCGAGCCAACCCCAGCCCGAGCCGCCCCAGACCCGCCAAACCCTAGCACCGCCGCCGCCCTTGATCCGCGCCGCCGCCATCGCCCGCTGCCACCGCCGCCGCCCGTCTCGCCGCCGCCGCCCGACCCGCTAGCCGGAGCCGCCGCCCGCCGGAGCCGGACCCCGCCGAGGTAGCCGCCGGACTTGCCGCCGTCGCCCGTGATTTTCTTCGGAAAAAACGCCTAGTCTTTTTAAAAAAAGCACGGTTGATTTTTTTAATAGATCGGTTTTATTTTTTTTCCCCGATTTAGTTATTTAGCGGACGTTCGTCCGTACGTTCGTTTTAACGAACGGTTTTTGTTGTTTAGCCGCAGACAACGAACGTTTGTTCATTAGCCTGTTCGTCCGTTTTTCTTTTCTCAGATTTTCCGTGATTATTTCTGATCACGATTTCTGATCTGATTTTCGTTCTAGTATAACTTTTCGCTCGTTATTCGGAATCAGGCGATTCAAGCGCCTAGAGTTTTGTATCGAAACCCTCTTTCCTTTTAACCAACTCAAACAAGTTTTTGCTACTGTAAAATTTGACTTAGGTCCAGATTAGTAAACGAAGCTTGTTTCTTTCGCCATTTGAGTTTCGTTGCTTCATTCGTTTTGATTCTTTTTGCAAATCGGAGTTCTTAAGTTGAACTTTCTAGTTAGATCACTTATTTGAGTTTTACCCGTGCATTAGATGAGTGCTTGTTGTATGCTTGTTTGTTTGTGATAGAGTACCCGGAGTGCGCCGCTTGCTACTTCGACTCTCTAGGTTTCACGGATCACCAGCAAGGCAAGTAACACTTTGATCATACCTCTTTACTACCCAGTTTTATTGCATTAGATCAATCCTCAAACAATTGCATGATTAGGATCTGTTTAATATGTGGGTAATGGGAAGTAGATAAGGTAGTACCTATTACCTGTTTTATTATCAAACCTTTGGGAGTTACTTCTACGTTTGCTTATATTGCTATGCTATGCTAGTAGACGTGGATTGGGTGAGTGTATCCATGACAGATGTGAGATTGTTACTTAATGGTTTACTTAAGGTGGCAACTTAAATTCACATCTAGGTGGATTGACGCACCTGGGGAACCAGTGTTGCCTGTAGTTTTGGAAATCCCGGGGTATCGTGTGATTCTCCTATGGACCACCACCCAGGCTCAAAGGGATCACGAGATTATTCATGCTAGAAACTTCCGTGTGCAACTACAAGCTACTATGGGCTCTAGCATAGTTGAGTATGTTGTGTGACCTCTTTCAGTGGTAGACTAGCAGATGTAGGGGATGTAGGTTGCTACTGTCTACCCAGAGTAAAGAGTTAATGCTTCTGAAAGACTGTGTCTCGGTCATCCGTTTCTCAAACACCATGTATTGCGTGAAATCAAGCGGAGGAGATTGAGTCTTGCGGGGAAAAGTGTGCAAACCTCTGCAGAGTGTATAAACTAATCATGGTTAGCCGTGTCCCCGGTTATGGACGTTTTGAGTATCTAGTACCTGGATTATCATGTGAATCTCATCATGTTACTTAATTTAATTCTATTGGGTTAATGATGGTGCTTAATCGGGATTGAGTTGGAGGAACCTTCTCAATCTTTAACAACCACCATGATAGTTAAATAAAATTTATTCCTTTGTTGTAGGGAAAATTGGCTTTATGCAAAACTGTAACCATGGAGCTTTCCACCAGCCATATATGCATGTAGTAATAGCATTATTCTGTTCATTACTCTCTATGGGTTACATTGCCAGCATATTCCATGTGTTGACCCGTTTTCGGGCTGCAACATTCATGTTGCAGACTCTTCAGACAACGAGTAAGGTGCCTTAGGTCATGATCTTATACTCAGTGATGTCGTTGGAGTTGATGAACTCGCTTATCTTCCAAGCCTTCCGCTGTTAGCGTTATTAAATGGCCTTAAGCCATATTTATTGTAATGAGTTCTCTTTTGGAGACATTCGATGTAATAAGTGTGCGATTGCTACTCTGTTATAAATCCTTTAAGTACTATGCGTGTCAGCATTACCGATCCAGGGATGACACTGATGCACAGAGATCAGACTGTTTGAGGTATGGTCGTTACAAGATGGTATCAGAGCACACGCTGACTGTAGGACACGACCACTAAGCTAAAGCCCTAGATCACTACTCTCTTCTCGTTTCTGACTCCTCATATTTGCTACTCTTTTAGGATGGTGGATGCAAGGAACAAGTTCACGCAACCGGATGAAGATACACCCTTTGGACACCACTTGAAGGAAGTTACTAGATACCTGAACATCGGAGTACCAAGCTTCATCGGGACCTACATTGCCACTTTACCAGAAGAGGAGCGTAGGATGATTTAAGTTCAAGTTCCAGGAAGGACGTTCATGCCCGTCACTAAGCCCATAGAGTTTTCCTTTGATGCACCAACCTGGAGTCTAGGAAAGAGCATGGCAGCCCACATCACCATGGGACGCATTGGGGAAGTCTACCACAAGGATCTCAAGGATACTATCTACCAGATTTGTGGGCGCCGAGATGAGCAATAGGAGATGATCAGCACCAGGAAGGATAGATCAATTGCAGCTTTCATCCAGGAGTTAAACCAGCACATACGTCATCAGGAGAACCAGATGTGCGCAGGCATGATAGATCTGAAGAAGGCTATGACCAGGATCACGGAGCTGGAGGAAGAACTCAAGTCTACACGCGATGGATATGAGGAGGAAATGACGACACTCATGGAGAAGAATGATGATCTGAAGAAGAAGCTAAAAGTATTTATGGGATTCCCCGCGACTGGAGGAGAAGACGATGATTGCACTTGCCCGGAGAACTACATCATCATCGACGACACCGACTCGGATCCAAACAATAACGATGATGACTTTGTTGATGAAGCTGGATCAGACATCATGGAGTCTTCGACCGATCAATTTTTCTAGTCAACCACCATAACAGTAGTAGTATTCCCCCATGTATATAGTATAGTCCGAGCACATTTGTAACGATAGTTAGACCATTGAATGCCCTTGTTTGAATTGATTGAAGTGATATTGATTGTATTTTGTCTCATGTGCATATGGGTAGTGTTTTCTCTCTAGATCTATTTCTATTCTATTTTCTCATCTTTTCTAAACCCTCAGATGCCTCCGAGACATGACAATGGATTTGCTTTCCCACCGGAACTCACTCAGTTGATCTAGCAGCAGAATGCATTGATGCAGATGCTAGTCCAGAATCAGAATCAGGGGAACAACAACAACAACAACAACAACAACAACAACAACAACAACAACAACAACAACAACAACCCACCACCACCACCACCACCTGTTTATCACTTAGCCCGTTTCTTGAGGCTGAATCCGCCGGTGTTCTCTAGTAGCACCGAGCTGATAGTTGCAGATGATTGGCTCCGCAAGATGGGAAGGGAGTTGACCACTGCAGGATGCACAAATGCTGTCATGGAAATATCACGTCAGATGTCCTAGCAGAAGGACTTAGTCGTGGAGCCATCGCAATGAGGTTAGCCTGAAGGGGTTAAACCAGACAAGGGACACGAGAGTTATACTAGTTCGGCCCCTTCGATGAAGGTAAAAGCCTACGTCTAGTTTGTGATGGGATTATTGGGGTTTCGATGACCAAGGAGCAAACACACTAGCTTGGGTCTCAAGTTGTTGTCTATTTTCCCTGAACCGCCGCCGGGTCGTCCATTTATATACACAGGTTGACGCCCGGCCGGTTTACAGAGTTCCGAGGCCGACTCATACAAGTGTTCGGCTCGGTCTCTTCCTTTCCCTAACTTACAATACAAGCATACAACTATGGCGGTTTACCGCTATGGGCCCTAATCCGCCGCTGGGCTTGGGCCTCTAAGTTTCATCAGTAAAGCGCCATCTTCTTACCTTCATGGACTTTGGTATGGTTGAGCGTGAACCGGCCCCTCCTGGGCGGTTTACACTCAGTAGTTATATCCTCAACATTAGGCCCCAGATTGATTTGAACCTGTTCATGTCAATCTTCAACACTTAAACAAATTCCACGGGCGTCTTCTGATGATTCTTGTAAACTGCTATGTTGTCGTTTCCCTGTAAATTTTGGTGAACCGCCGTGACGTCATCTTCTGTCACTGCAGCAAATCGTCATGATGTCATCTTCTGCATAAAAAGATACCCTTCATTAATTATATCCCAAAGATCGAGGCGACAGCTACGCCCCCTTTCGCCGTTTCAGGCTCCTCGATTTTCGTGCCTGCCGTTTGTCCTCTTTTCTTTATAAATAGAGCCGGGGGGGTCTTTCCATTTCCCCCCTTTCCTCTCGTCTTCCTCCTCGCGACCCGAAGAGCTCCAGCGCCGCCGCCGCCGTCGTCGGACCTTGAATCTGCTCCAACCTTGGCCACTGCATCACCCTGTTTGGACCAGAACTCCTGCGCTACTCCACCGCTGCTGTGTGGCCCTGGTAAATCTTCCTTCCCTTAACCCTAGATCTCCATTAGTACTTTGTGTTCTTCCCTGTTCATCGGCATTCATCAATACTGGTTCACTTCTCCCTTGGCATCGCTACTGAATCTTAGCTAGGCCCGATTATTTTCTTTTTGCGGCTAGATCTATAACCTTAGTCTGCCGCACCACAGCATCTTAATGTTCCTGAAAAGACTCTATCTGGATCTTCTCTGTTCTTCGTAGCGCCATTGTAGGGCTCAGTAAAAGTTTCGTTTATTAACCTCGGTAGATTTAAAATTATACTGCCATATTACGAAACCTGTTTCTGTAAACACTTAGTAGATTTCAGCTCTGCCTCTTCTGTTTAGGGGCGGTTTAACCTTTAGTAGTTTAGTAAGCCGCCGGATACCATTAGCCATCACTTAAACCGCCATTCTAACTTTGACAGCAGTATCCGGTTCAACTTCCAAATTTGTTTCTTTTGAATTTTCCGGTTTAACTCCGGTTGAGAGCATCTCGACATTGAATCTTAAACTGGCCTTACGCATTTCTTTTACAGCTTATCCTCCAAAATGACTAAGCAATTCTCAGCTTGCAACTGGGCTCCTTCCCGGATCACAGAGACTCAAATTAATGGATACGTTGTAACTGGCGCTTTAGCCTCCAAGAATGTCCTTCATTGGCGAGTCCCTGGCCCCGAGTGCCCTCCTGAACCTCAAGACGGAGAAGTGATTGTTTTCATGCAGCACTTAGACCGGGGATTCAGCCCTCCCGGATCAAAGTTCTTCCGGGATGTCCTTGCTAGTTTTCAACTCCATCCTCAGGATATTGGACCAAAATCTGTGTCCAACATATGCAACTTTCAAGTGTTCTGTGAAGTTTACCTTCAAGAGGAACCTACTGTTGTGCTCTTCCGGGATTTCTTCCACTTAAACCGCCGAACCGAGTTCTCTGATGGCCCCAACACTGAAGTTGGTGGTGTGTCTATTTAGAAGAGAAAAGAAGTTGATTTTCCTCATGCCAAACATCATAGCCACCCGAAAGACTAGAATCTAACCTGGTTCTATTGTCAAAATACTACTCCTGCTGGAGAAAATCCCTTGCCGGGTTACCGTGCTCATCAGCTCAGCAATGGACATCCACAGCCTCCACGGCTCACTGCCAAGGAACGATAGGCCTATGCACCTCAACTCGCCAAGCTCCGGGCTCTCCTAGCCAACGGTTTGACTGGTGTTGACCTCGTTCGCTGTTGGGTTGCGTGGCGTGTCCTTCCTTTAAGCCGCTGCCCCGGATTGTTGCATGAGTACACCGGCGATATCAAGGATCCTCAACGGTTTAATGAGATAGTAATGACTGATGATGAAGTCACCGAATCCGTGAAGAAGATGCTAGACGAACCAATCGCTGCATGCAGCCAAACCGGGCTGGCCCCCTTTTACACCGCCAACAAACCGCCAGCAGTAAAGATTTTATCCTTGTGCTTTGTTGATCCGCCTCCGCTTTAACATTGTTCTAATAAACCTTTGTGTAATTTTACAGGCCAATAGCTCCTTTTGGAAAAGGAAAGCTTCAGACAAACCGGCAAGGGCTCCTCGTGCCAAGAGCAAAGTTATTAAGAAAGCAGCCAAGAAGAAGACCGGCGAAACTGCTGATCCGCCCGAAGATATTGAAGATTCGGATCAAGAGGTAGGAATTGACTCCCTCGGCTCCTTTTTCATACACCTTACTAACAATGACTATTATCAGGATGATGCTGAAGCCAGCCGTGCTGATCATGTTGAGGTAATCTCCCTTTCCTCCGGTTCAGATCATGTGCCGGTTCAGAAATTTTGTCGTGCAGTTCAGAAAGTAAAATGCTCTCACCCACTTGCTTGTTTGGATCCACAATGTTCTTTGAAGATACAGCAACAAGAAGGTCGTCGCACAACCCGACAGTGGTCAACAGGTCACTTCCTCCGGTTTACCAGACACTCCACCCCGGACGCGCCGTCCGGAGGTCTCTTCTTCTTTTAATAAACCTTGTACCTTGGCGGGTTGCTTCCGCTACCCACTTAATCCGTCTGATTCAAATTATCAGGTAACTTCTAACTCCTCATCTGGCGACTCATCAACCACGCAACTGCCTCCCCTCAAGACCGTCGCTGGGTAAGTGTACTGCTTTTCGGTTTGTTCCTTCATGCATCGGTTTATCATACTAATCTTGATTTTGATGTTGTAGTGCCAAGGCCCGATTGAGCAAGAAAGCCAACACCAGTGGCCCCACAGACGATGTTGAACCGTATAAGACCCCCAAAAATGCTGGTCAAGATACTGATGTTGTCATGGATGACTGCCCTGCAAGACCCAGCCACTGTCGCCAGTCCACCGGAAGCTGACCCGGCCACGCATGTTGATCCATCAAGTCCGCATGCTACACCTCCAAGCCAATCTGCTGATCCGCCGAGCCCAGTTGCCAATCCGCCAAGCCCAGCTGCTAATCCGCCGAGCCCAGCCAGAGATACCGTCAATCCGCCAAGTCCATCAAAAGATGGCGATGAAGTTATTATCACTGGCACTGCTTATACCGCCCCGGGCAATCCAGTTGCTTTGTCGAAACATATTGCCAAGGATGAGTTTGCTGCTATGGGCAAGGGGAAAGGGAAGACCGATTTGTCGAGCTATGTTAATCTTTCTGGTCAGGATCTTCATTCCAGATTCTTGAACCGGCTTTATACAAGCCGAGATTATGAGGCCGGTTTGGTGAATCTGATGAAGGAATGCTATGAGGTAATATTCTAAACACTTTCGTCCTTATTCTGTATATTCACTGTATTGTAGCCCCCAAGGGCTGGTTTGTCTCTTGAAGACAAACTGGGACTTTAAAGAGAAAGAACACTTCAACTGAGTAGCCCCCAAGGGCCAGTTTATCTCTTGAAGATAAATCGGGACTTTTATATTCCATATTGTATTTTGTTAACTTCCCTTGCATGTGTATTTTCTTGATCAAACACACATTAGCCCCCAAGTGCCAAGATTAAAACTTGTATTGATCCTTGGGACTTCAAACAATCAGTAGTAAAGAAACAATCCGCGTTAGCCCCCAAGTGCCAAGTGTATAACTTGTTATATGCTTGGGACTTTTGATAAATTATTTACATGCTCCTTATCTGACTGTGGCAGGCTGATATAAATCACCAAAGCTCTCAAATTGCTGATCTTCAAGAGAATGTCAAGTCTCAACAAGCAGAGACTTCGAAGGCCAAGGATGAGCTCAAAACCGCTTTGGCAGCCATGGAACAACTTAAAGAAGGGTTCAAGAATGAGCGTGCCAGCTAGGAAACAGAGAAGACAGCATTGTTGAAGCGGGCTGAGGGTGACGAGTAAGCTCTTAAACCGGTGGCTGAAGAACTAACTGGGTTGAAGCACCAAGTAAATGCCATGACCTCTGCAATATTTGGTAAGTACTTTTGCCAAGATTTCTTGAATACCCATCTATGAAATTTGCCGGGTTAACATCAAAACCTTGAACCGTTGTAGGTGGCCGCATTGCTCATCTGGGCTTTGACATGCGGATGAAGCTGAAGGCAGCATATACTCTGATAGAGCAACTGTATACCGGTGCCCAACGGGTTATCTGTGTAGCCTCATACAACAATGTGGCCCCAACACTGATCAAGGACACTCTAGCAAGGTTATCCATGACGCCGGCGCAGATAGAAGAGATGAAGCGATCTGCTGCCAGGGCTGGCGCTTTGTTGGCACTTACCCGAGCCAAAGCATGGATAGCTGACCTGGATCCGGTTGATATCGCCAAGGGCTTTCCTAGTGAACAAGAAAACGGGGCAGAGTTTGATAACGAAGCCCTCAAAATTGTGACAAGGGAGATGCGTCCTCTGGCGAGTCAATTGGCAGAAGAAGCTAACTTGACTGTTCATCAGTCCTTCTACGATGCCAACAACAAACGGATTGACACTGTCATGCCGAAAGTGCAAAATCTTATCCCACCCATCCGTAAGCACACTTACGCCCCTGACGTTGATCTGTCCGAACTTATAAGTGAAGAGGCTGTCTTTCAGGCTTTAACCCGGATTGACTAGACCACCATTGACTTCCAGCCACTGGATGGGTTGGAGGAGGCTGAACCGACGCCAGATGATCCATCAACTTCACATCAACATGGTGATGAGTCTTGATCCGGCAATTGGGTTGATGTTTCATAAACTTTGGTCTGTGGAAAGAACAATCCCTTATTTTGGGCTTTAAAGCGCCTTGTAATAGGCTAGTTGAAATACTTTGATCTGCTGCCATCGTGCACCGAGATATGACTTTGTTTGATCCGCCATGATAATGTCAGTGTTGGCGTATATACCTTCATAATATTATGCAATCCCTGTGTCTGCATAGAAAAAATCGGTCCGGGCGGTTTACCGCTGGACGGGTCATAATGCCCAATATATAACCTGGTAGATAACCAAGGTTGCAAAAATAGCAAAAATAAATCATACATGTGATATGAAATTATGTTGTCTGGTTTAAGGGTGAAAACCCAACTTCCACCGTGCAGTGCTGGTATGTATGAAGTAAAGCCGGGTTGTGATGAACACCGGAAGATCATACGGGCGACATGTAGTCAAAGCCCGACCGGATTAAAAGATGCCGGCTCACCATTGATTAAATGCTTTAACAGATGAAAACTGTAAGCCACACCGGGTTAAGAAACACCGGGTTGAGATGAAGACATATAGTCTGGCCAGATCAAGAGATATCGGTTTACCTTAAAAGGTGACCAAATAAGGATAAAACTTGCAAAAACAAAGCAAATAAAAATTTGTAGTCGAGGCTTTTCGAGGGCTGCCAGGCCCAAATTCGAGGCTTTTCGTGGGCTGCCAGGCCGCTAAGTTAAACCATTTGACAAAGCCTTTTAAGATGGGCCTCCAACTAACCAATCGTCATTTTAACTTTGACAAGTTCAGGGTCTCAATGAGAGTAACTGTCTAACGTTCGGTGGGTCATGCCAGGATTACCTGGATAGGAGTGGCTTACTTGATGAAGGCAGGTTAACCCGAGGTTTTAGGTGAATACACCAGGCTTCCAAGCCGTGGGTCGATACCCGGTTACAAGGGTCCTTTCAAACTCTTTGTTACTTTACACAAAGAGCCCCCAAGTAACTTTGTGAGCTGTGCTCAATGGGTGCCTATGTTTGAGTTGTGCTAGTAGCAACAGAACTCTCTTTGGCCCCTTGGGTGTGAAGCTCCCAAGCTGTATGATGGCACAATAGCCGATTTAATGGACAAGATGAGTCATCGCTTTGAAAGCAGAAGCCCCCTTGTGACCAAGGAATAATGGAAGAACGGCAGAGGCCCTGCTTGTAGCAAGGATGCCGGTTTATTATATTGATCATAATATATACATTGTCATAATACATACATAAGATGAGCCTATAACTCAGGTGTAGTAAGGCCGAAGGAGAGCTATGTTCCACGGCCGCCGGGCCTCCTCCTCGGAAGTGCGTGAGTCTTCTCGAACGTCAATGAGGTAGTATGATCCGTTGTGCAGATTCTTGCTGACCACAAAGGGCCCTTCCCAAGGTGGGGATAACTTGTGCATATCGGCCTGATCCTGGATGAGCCGGAGCACTAAGTCACCTTCTTGAAAGGTTCTTGTTTTAAACCGGCGGCTGTGATAACGCCGTAGGTCTTGTTGGTAAACCGCCAAACGAGCCAAAGCCATATCTCGCTTCTCATCTAACAGGTCCAGTGCTTCTTGACGTGCTTGCTTGTTGTCCGCTTCAACATAATTGGCAACCCGAGGCAAGTCACGACGAATATCACTGGGAAGTACCGCATCTGCTCCATAAACCATGAAGAAAGGCGTATAACCTGTAGATCGGTTTGGGGTGGTGTTTATGCTCCATAACACAGATGGTAGTTCTTCCACCCAGCAACCCGGCGTCCACTTCAAAGGGACCATAAGCCGGGGCTTTATACCCTTTAGAATTTCCTGATTAGCTCGCTCAGCGTGACCATTAGATTGGGGATGAGCCATAGATGCTACATCAAGCTGGATGTGCTCTCGTTGACAAAAATCCTCCATCTCGCCTTTAGATAGGTTCGTGCCATTATCTGTAATAATGCTATGTGGAAAACCGAAACGGAAGATCACCTTTTTGATGAACTGAACCGTCGTGGCTGCATCACACTTGCTTACTGGCTCCACTTCAACCCATTTAGTGAACTTGTCAACCGCCACCAACAGGTGGGTCTTCTTATCTTGTGATCGCTTGAAAGGCCCTACCATGTCAAGCCCCCAAGTGGCAAACGGCCAGGTGATAGGAATCATCCGTAGCTCCTGAGCCGGAACGTGAGCTCGCCTTGAGAACTTCTGACAGCTGTCGCACCGTCTGACCAACTCCTCAGCATCTGTGTGAGCCGTCAACCAATAGAAGCCATGACGAAAAGCTTTGGCCACCAAGGATTTTGAACCGGCGTGATGACCACAGTCTCCTTCATGGATCTCACATAAAATTTCACGGCCTTCTTCAGGAGAAACGCAGCGCCGGAACGCACCAGAAACACTGCAGTGGTGTAACTCGTTGTTGTGAACAATCATGGACTTGGACCGCCGGACGATCTGTCTGGCCAAAATTTCATCATCTGGCAACTCATCCCGGTTCATATACGCCAAGTATGGAACTGTCTAATCCGGAATGATATGTGAAGTGGCCACCAACTGTGCCTCCGGATCAGGAATAGCGAGGTCTTCCTCTGTAGGTAGTTGAACCGATGGGTTATGCAAGACGTCCAAAAAGGTATTGGGCAGCACCGGTTTACGCTAAGATCCTAGACGGCTTAAAGCGTCAGCTGCCTCGTTTTTGCACCGATCAATGTGCCCCACTTGATATCCCTTAAAGTGACCAGCCACAATGACCACCTCGCGCCGGTAAGCCGCCATGAGCGGATCCTTGGAATCCCAAGTTCCTGAAACTTGCTGGGCTACCAGATCTGAATCGCCGAAACACCGTACACGGCTTAAGTTCATCTCCTTAGCCACTCGAAGACCATGGAGTAAAGCCTCATATTCAGCTGCATTGTTAGTACAAGGGAACATTAAGCGAAGAACATAATGAATTTTATCACCTCGAGAGGAAGTAAGGACAACTCCAGCCCCCGAGCCCTCCAATTGCCTGGACCCGTCAAAGTGAATAGTCCAGTATGTATTGTCCGGTTTGTCTTCTGGAGCTTGCAACTCGGTCCAGTCATTGATGAAATCCACAAGAGCCTGGGACTTGATGGTTGTGCGAGGCACATACTTCAAACCGTGTGGTCCAAGCTCAATAGCCCACTTAGCAACCCGGCCAGTTGCCTCTCTGTTCTGAATTATATCTCCCAAAGGAGCAGAACTGACCACTGTGATGGGATGACCTTGAAAGTGCTACTTAAGTTTCCGACTTGCCATAAACACCCCATACACCAGCTTCTGCCAATGCGGATACCTTTGTTTTGACTCAATAAGCACTTTGCTGATATAGTAAACCAGCCTTTGAACCGGGTACTCCTTCCCAGCCTCCTTGCGCTCCACCACAATGGCAACACTGACAGCCCAGGCATTAGCAGCCACATACAATAGTAATGGTCCTTATCAACGGGAGCAGCAAGAACTGGCAGTTCAGCTAACTGCCGCTTCAAGTCCTCAAACGCCGCATCAGCTGCATCACTCCAAACAAAAATGTCGGTTTTCTTCAACATCTGATATAGAGGAATTGCCTTCTCTCCCAAACAGCTGATAAACTGGCTCAAAGCCGCAATACGTCATGCCAGTCGCTGAACATCATTGATACACACCGGTTTAGCCAAGGATGTAATCGCCTTGATATTTTCCGGATTATCCTCAATGCCTCTGTTAGACACCAGAAAGCCTAAGAGCTTGCCTGCCGGAACACCAGAAACACATTTGGCCAGATTGAGCATCATTTTATAGACTCTCATATTATCAAAGGTTTCTCTCAAATCCTATATGAGTGTCTCTGCTTTCCTGGACTTGACCACAATATCATCCACATAAGCATGAACATTGCACCCAATCTGAGTATAAAGACAATTCTACACGCAACGTTGCTAAGTTGCCTGGGCACTCTTGAGCCCAAAGGGCATGGATACATAGCAGAAGGCTCCAAAGGGAGTAATGAAAGCCGTCTTCTCTTGGTCCTTAACTGCCATCTTGATCTGATGATAACCAGAATAAGCATCCAGAAAACTCAAACGCTCACAACCCGCCATAGCATCAATGATTTGATCAATAAGAGGGAGGGCGAAGGGATCAGCTGGGAAAGCTTTATTCAAATCTTTGTAATCCACACACATACGCCAAGTGTCGTTTTTCTTAAGCACTAGCACCGGATTAGCCAACCACTCTGGGTGAAATACTTCAACAATAAAACCAGCAGCCAACAACCGGGCTACCTCTTCTCCAATGGCCTTACGTCGTTGCTCGTTGAAGCAGCGAAGGAACTGTTTTACCGGTTTGAACTTGGGATCAATATTAAGAGTGTGCTCAGTGAGTTCCCTCGGTACACCTGGCATGTCAGAAGGCTTCCATGCAAAAATGTCCCGATTCTCATGGATCAACTCGATGAGCGCGCTTTCCTATTTCAGATCTAGATTTGTGCTGATGCTAAACTGTTTGGATGAATCGGCAGGAAAAAAATCAACAAGTTTAGTTTCATCAGCCGGTTTGAACTTTAGGGTCGGATCATGTTCTGTAGAGGGCTTCTTCAAGGAAGTCATGTCTGCTGGATCAACATTGTCCTTATAGAACTTTAACTCCTCCGTTGCACAAACCGATTTAGCATATGCCGCATCTCCTTCCTCACACTCCAGAGCAATCTTACGGCTGCCCTGAACCGTGATGGTTCGTTTGTGACCCGGCATCTTGAGCTGCAGATAAACATAACATGGCCTCGCCATGAATTTAGCGTAAACCGGCCGTCCAAATAAAGCGTGGTACGGACTTCTGATCTTGACCACTTCAAAGGTTAGCGTCTCGGACCTTGAATCATGATCATCTCCAAAAACCACTTCCAGAGCTATCTTACCAACTGGGTAAGCCGATTTACCAAGCACCACTCCGTGAAAAATGGTGTTTGACGGTCTAAGATTCTTATCTGTCAACCCCATATGCTGGAAGGTTTCATAGTACAAGATATTGATACTGCTCCCTCCATCCATGAGTACCTTGATAAACTTATAACCTCCCACCTGAGGTGCAACCACCAAAGCTAGGTGACCCGGATTGTCAACCCGGGGCGGATGATCCTCCCTGCTCTAGACAATAGGCTGCTCAGACCAACGTAGATAACGGGGCACCGCCGGTTCAACCGAGTTCACTGCTCTTTTATGGAGCTTCTGATCGCGCTTGCACAAACTAGTAGTGAAGACATGGTATTGTCCCCCGTTTAATTGCTTTGGGTTGCTCTGATAACCCGACTGCTGTTGATTCCCCTGATTACCCTGTTGATGGCTACCACTCTGGTTGTTCTGATTGCCCTGATTATTCTGAAACCCTGAGCTTGAACCGCCACCACGATAACCCGGCCCATGGAAACCTGGACCGGAACCACCAGATGGACCCTGATCATACCGGAAAAGATCAGAATTTTTGAACTCCCTCATGATGTGGCAATCCTTCCAAAGGTGTGTTGCCGGAGCCTCCTTTGTCCCGTGCTTCGGGCAAGGCTGGTTTAACAAGCGTTCCAGATTCATTCCTCCACCGCGTTGGGGCAGTTTACCCCTACGACACTGCGTATTACCCTGCACATTGGTGTTAGCCACAAAACCAGAATTATCCGCTTTATGCTTACCACTGTTTCCTTGGCTCGCCTGATTATGCTGTCCTTTTGAACCGACATTCTTCTTTCCCTTCTCCTGTTTCTCTTCATCAGAATCAGGGTCTTTGGTGTTATCAGAATCAGCATACTTAACTAGAGCTGCCATAAGTGTTCCCATATCATTGCACTGGCGCTTGAGTCGTCCCAACTTCATTTTTAATGACTTAAACCGGCAATTACGCTCCAACATTACGATCGCCGTGTCAGCATTGATACGGTCCGATGAATGCAAAACTTCCGAAACCCGGCGCACCCAACGAGTCGTTGACTCGTTCTCTCCTTGGACACAAGCATCTAAATCCACAATGGACATAGGATGTTTGCATGTATCTTTGAAGTTTGCTATGAACTTGGCTTTCAATTGGTCCCATGACCCAATTGAGTTGGCGGGCAAGCTTTTTAACCAAGTGTGGGCCGTTCCTTCCAACATCATGGTGAAGTATTTTGCACATGCCGCTTCATCTACATCCAGCATCTCCATTGCCATCTCATAACTTTCAACTCACGCCTCGGGGGGCTGATCAGCGGTGTAATTAGGCACCTTGCGCGGCCCTTTGAAATCCTTGGGCAGCCGCACATTACGGAGAGCCGGGATGAGACACGGCACTCCCCAAGAGCTGAAGGCAAGCCCTGTCCCTCGCTCTATGGATGTTGTTTGCTGAACCGGGGCGGGTTGATGATGACCCACGTACTGCATCGCTAAAGCGGCCTCCCTTCACGCTCTGCCATTATCCACTACGTCCTGAGCATTCCGACCACCGTTCGCCGGATTAGCCCCTCAAGGCGCATCTCGACGCCACGCACTACTTGACACGGCCGGCTCATCCATGTGCCTACTGTAACTCTTGCTTGGACGGGGAGTTGAGTGTATTATGTCTCGGCTGTAGGAATAAGTCTCGATCGCTGCTAAGGAATCACCCTCCAACGGAATAGCCGCCAAACGTGACGCTGTTGCAATCATGTTGTCCAAACGACTAGAAAAGTGACCCGGCAGTGTTGTGACATACTGTGGCGGGTTGTCCGTCCGTCGAGGCGGGTCCATCGCCCGTGGCTGAGCCGGCGCCGCCCCCGGTGCCTCGGTCCGGTTTACTCCTGCCGGATTGCTAGGCCCATCTCCTGGCGTGCTGAAGAGATTCAGACCCTCGTAAACCGGCGTCAGTCGAGACTGGTACTTCCTTCTCATAACCTCGTTTGATGCATTCTAATCCAACGTAAGCCAGTAATTCTGCACTTGGATTTCTTGTGATCGGGCATCTAAAGCGGCCTGTTCTTCCTCCATCCTGGCCTCTTCAGCCGCCAAGTCCGCCTTAGCCTGAACTATCTGATCCTTTAATTTCGCAACATTTGCATTGTGCTGAACCTGAGTCTCCGGAGTTACCGCTGTGGTCAACAGTGTCGTCCAATCGTCCAGTAAACCGGCAAGAACTTGAGCTGGTCGGCGCACCGGGCCTCCTGCCGCGGCTACCGATCCGGAGACCATTCCCGCTGTAGATGAAGATTGAACGGTAGGCTATGTACCAGCCATGAAGATCGCGACGCGGTTTGGCGGTTCGAGGGGTCCCGGAATACTGTCGCCATCGGAGTATCCCTCAAACCGGCCGTCGTGCAATTGGTATAGCGACTCAGTTTCGCTAGTGGATGATTCACCATCTGAGTAGACGGCCGTCTCACCGTCGGACACCGGTTCAGATTCCGCGCCATGGTTGAATCCTTCGAACGCACGCTTCACGGCAGGCCGAACCCGGGCAGGACTTGCACGCTGAGCCGTCTCGACGAGGTCGCTGGAAATGTCTGGCTCAGGGCCCGGTTCGCCGATCTTGCCAATCAAAACATGAATTCCGCCAAAGGGGACCCGGTACCCGTACTCGATTGAGCCGGCCTCGGGGCCCCAGCCTGCATCGTCGATGTAGAGCTTGCCGCGATGACTCTTGGTCATCCGGCCGACCAAGCACCCCTTGAGTCCTTCAAAGGTACCCTTCAACAACTCGAAACCATCATGCGATATCGCCACAGTGGGCTCCAACTGTCGTGGAAATATCACGTCAGATGTCCTAGCAGAAGGACTTAGTCGTGGAGCCATCACAATGAGGTTAGCCTGAAGGGGTTAAACCGGACAAGGATCACGAGAGTTATACTAGTTCGGCCCCTTCGATGAAGGTAAAAGCCTACGTCTAGTTTGTGATGAAATTATTGGGGTTTTGATGACCAGGGAGCAAACACACTAGCCTGGGTCTCAAGTTGTTGTCTGTTGTCCCTGAACCGCCACCAGGTCGTCCCTTTATATACACAGGTTGACGCCCGGATGGTTTACAGAGTTCCGAGGCCGACTCATACAAGTGTTCGGCTCGGTCTCTTCCTTTTCCTAACTTACAATACAAGCATACAACTATGGCGGTTTACCGCTATGGGCCCTAATCCGCCTCTAGGCTTGGGCCTCTAAGCTTCATCAGTAAAGCGCCATCTTCTTACCTTCATGGACTTCGGGTATGGTTGAGCGTGAACCGGCCCCTCCTGGGCGGTTCACACTCAGTAGTTATATCCTCAACAGATGCGGAGAAGGTGTGTTTTGCTGCACATCAGCTTGATGGACCCGCAGCATCATGGTGGGAGGATTTCACAGCCACTTATCCTATTGACACTGTCACATGGGATCAGTTTCAGCAGGCTTTCCGTACTTCCCATGTTTCAGCAGGAGCTATGGCCATGAAGAAGCGTGAGTTTCGCAACTTGCGCAAATGAGGACGTACAGTTGGCCAGTATGTGGATGACTTTAGTAAGCTAGCATGTTATGCCCAGATGACGTTGCTACGGATGCAGCTAAGCAAGAGAAGTTTCTGGAAGGACTGGATGATGAGCTGAGCATGCAGTTGATGGTGGCAACCTTAAACAACTACCAGGAGTTGGTAGATAGAGCTCTCATGATTGAAGGGAAGCAGGAGCAAATTGAGAGCCGCAAGAGGAAGTATGGACAAGGGAAGTACAATTCTGGAACTCAGTAGAAGCCTCATTTTACCCCGAACTCGGGAGGACATTTTCAGCATACCCATGGAGGAGGAAGTTCGCACAACCATAGTGTCCCCAAGAATGGTAATGGGAATGGAGGAAGCAATGGACAGAACCGTACCCACCCTTCAACACCAGCCAAGAGGGATCTAAGCCACATTACCTGTTTCAAGTGCCAGAAGACTGGACATTATGCCACTGAATGTCCCGAAGCAAAGAATGGAAATGGCAATGGAAGCTCTGGGAAGAAGCCTAACCCTTTCAGCAAAGGACAGGTGAACCACGTTAGCGTGGAGGAGGTTGAAGCCCAGCCAGATGCAGTAATAGGTAAGTTTTTGGTTAAGTCAATTACTGCAATCGTTCTTTTTGATACTGGTGCATCGCATTCATACATATCAAGGGGATTCGTGGATAAGTATAAACTTCCAACCCAAGCCCTTAGGTCACCCATGTTAGTAACCTCACCAGGAGCAGAGTATATGGCTAGCCTATGGTGTGATCGGTTACCATTAAGGATTGGTAACTATGTGTTTCCCTCAGACCTAATAGTATTGGAATCGCAAGGACTGGATGTGATATTAGGCATTGGTTATCGAAGTATGGAGGGAACATTGAATGCGCCAGTAAGTCAATTTTGCTTACCACGCCAGAAGGAAGAAGGATCAAGTATGTATCCCGGCATGTGCCAAAGAGGACTCAAGTAAATTCCTTATCAGGAGTTGTACAGGAGGAAGTACCAGTGGTGAAGGATTTCCCTGACGTATTTCCAGAGGAGTTGCCAGGCATGCCACCGGATAGAGACATTGAGTTTTTCATTGAGCTTTTGCCAAGCACAGGACCAATATCAAAGAGACCGTATAGGATGCCCGCAAAAGATTTGGAGGAAATTAAGAAGCAGATAAAGGAGCTACTGGATAAAGGCTATATTCGCCCAAGTTCTTCACCTTGGGGATCGCTAGTGCTTCTAGTGGAGAAGAAGGATGGATCATTGAGAATGATTGTTGATTATCAAGTATTGAATGAAGTGACAATCAAGAACAAGTACCCACTGGCGGTGATTAATGACTTGTTTGACCAATTGCAAGGAACTAAGGTATTTTCCAAGATCGATCTGCGATCAAGATACCACCAGTTGAAGATTCGAGAGCAGGATATACCTAAGACGGCTTTTACCACCAGGTATGGGCTGTATGAGTATACCGTTATGTCATTTGGTCTGACTAACACACCTGCCTATTTCATGAACATGATGAACAAGGTGTTTATGGAATTTTTGGATAAGTTTGCCATGGTGTTCATTGATGACATTTTGGTCTACTCGAAGAATGAAGAGGAGCATAAGGAGCATTTGCATTTGGTACTTGGGAAGCTCAGAGAACATCAGTTATATGCCAAGTTCAGCAGGTGTGAGTTTTGGTTGAAGGAAGTTTGATTCCTCGTACGTGTTATATCCAGAGAAGGAATAGCAGTAGACCCCACCAAAGTTGCCACTTTGACCAATTGGGAAGCCCCAACAACAGTTGGAGAGATCCGTAGTTTTCTTGGACTCACAGGATACTACCGGAGGTTCGTTGAGAATTTCTCGAAGATAGCAAAGCCCATGACGGAGTTGTTGAAGAAGGACACCAAATTTAAATGGACTGAGGAATATGAGGCTAGTTTCCAGGAGTTGAAGAAACGTTTGGTTACATCACCAGTGTTGATTTTGCCAGATCAGCGCAAGGATTATGAAGTATATTGCGACGCTTCTCGTCGAGGACTTGGAGCAATGCTTATGTAGGAGGGAAGAGTTGTTTCGTATGCCTCATGACAGCTTAATCCCCATGAGTTGAATTATGCTACACATAGTTTGGAGTTAGCAGCCGTAGTGCATGCTTTGAAGACATGGAGACATTTTCTGATTGGAAACCATTGTGAGGTGTACACGGATCACAAGAGTTTGAAGTACATTTTCACGCAGAAGGAGTTAAACCTTAGGCAAAGGAGATGGTTGGAGCTCATCAAGGATTATGATATGAGATTGCATTATCACCCCGGAAAGGCTAATGTAGTAGCCGATGCATTGAGCCGTAAGAGCCATGTCAACACTCTCATGACCGGAGAGTTACCGAAGGAGTTAGCTGAGGATCTTCGCGAGCTATGTTTGGAGATAGTTCCGAGAGGCTATGTAGCAGCATTGAAGATTCAGTCTACTTTAATGGATTAGATCAGAGAAGCTCAGAAGACTGATAAGGAGGTTGCCGAGATAAAAGAGAAGATGAGCAAAGGAAAAGCTAAAGGTTTTCGTGAGGATGAGCACGATACCTTATGGTTTGAGGACCGCGTTTATGTGCCTAATGACCTGGAGATCAGGAAGTTGATTCTGCAAGAGGCCCATGATTCGCCGTATTCGATTCACCCAGGAAATACCAAGATGTATTTGGATTTGAAGGACACTTTCTAGTGGACCGGAATGAAGAAGGATATTATGGAGTATGTAGCAGTATGCGATGTATGTCAGAGAGTGAAGGCAGAGCATCAGAAGCCAGTAGGATTGCTACAGCCATTGCCAATACCCGAATGGGAGTGGGATAAGCTAGGCATGGATTTTATCACAGGATTGCCCAGGACTCGTTCAGGCTATGACTCGATATGGGTTGTAGTCGATCGTTTGATGAAGGTGGCTCATTTCATTCCAGTGAAGACCACTTACACCAGTGCTAAGTTGGCAAAGATATACATGACCAGGATCGTATGTATGCATGGAGTTCCAAGGAGCATTGTATTAGATAGAGGAACCCAATTTAACTCAAAGTTCTGGAATCAGTTGCACGAAACTTTGGGTACCAGGCTAGAGTTTAGTACAGCCTTTCATCCGCAAACAGATGGACAGACCGAGAGAGTCAATCAGATTCTGGAGGACAAACTGAGAGCTTGCGTGCTAGATTATGGATCTAGTTGGGACGACAATTTGCCATATGCGGAGTTCTCTTACAACAACAGTTATCAATCCAGTTTGAAGATGGCCCCTTTCAACAGGACACCATTGTTGTGGGATGAAGTTGGAGACCGCCAGTTGTTTGGACCAGATTTGATTAAAGAGTCTGAGCAGAAGGTGAAGTTGATTCGCGATAGGCTCAAGGTAGCCTCGTCCAGGCAGAAGAGCTACGCAGATTATAAACGCAAGGAGATAGTTTATGAAGTCGAAGACAGAGTATATCTTCGTGTATCTCCACTTCGAGGAGTTAAGCGCTTTGGAGTTAAGGGAAAGTTAGCGCCACATTTTGTCGGACCATAGAAAGTTTTAGTGCATATAGGAGAGGTTGCTTACAAGTTGGAATTGCCCGAAGGATTGTCAGGAGTTCACGATGTGTTTCACGTTTCCCAGTTGAAGAAGTGTCACGTAGAGGTGGCTGATATACCGCTGAGAGATATAGTACCACTGGAAGCGATTCAGTTGGATAGTGATTTGACCTATGAGGAGAAACCAGTCAAGATTCTCGAATATGCCAGCCGAGTAACCCGCAGCAAGGTTATCAAGTTTTGCAAAGTTCAGTGGATCCTCCATACCGAAGATGAAGCCACCTGGGAGCGAGAGGAAGATCTACTGAAGGACCACCCTCACCTATTTTCTAGCCAACCCGAATCTCGAGGATGAGATTCATCTTAAGGGGGGTAGGTTTGTAACATCCCAAATTTTCAATTTGGAATGTTATACATTAGATCATCATTGCATATCATATTTTATTGCATTTTGGCTTGATCCTAGAAATTCTACACAACTCAAGGACCCACGGAGAGAGTTGGGGATTTCGTTATTTTCATATTTGAGTTTCCTCAAATTTTGAAAATAGGATCATTTGATTTTAATTATTTTATCTTCAATTATTTCTATTATAAAAATATGAGAGAGGGAATAAAATGACTTTCCCAAAATAAATAAATAATGAGGGTTTAATACTAAAATCAAACAAGATTTATTTCGGAGTTTTATCGCTATTTTATTTGAATTAGGAAAAATGCGCGTTTTTCAAAATTACATTTAGGCCCCAAATAAATGTTCATCTTGTCCCGCTTGATTTTAGAGGACAGGGAAATTTTGTTTTGGGATTTTTGGAGTCTGTTTAGTATTTCTTTTATTTGTTTTTCTGTGCGAAATTATTTAAAAAAACGAACCGACCTAACCGGGCCGTGTCCGCCTGGGACACTGACCCGGCCGGGGCTTTAAAGCCCGAGGCGCTCGAGCCAGCCCCAGCCCGAGCCGCCCCAGCCCCGCCAAATCCTAGCACCGTCGCCGCCCTCGATCCGCGCCGCCGCCGTCGCCCGCTGCCACCGCCGCCGCCGCCCGACCCGCCCGCCGGAGCCACCGCCCGCCTCGCCGGACCCCGCCGAGGTAGCCGTCGGACTTGCCGCCGCTGCCGGCGGTTTTCTTCGGAAAAACCGCCCGGTTTTTTTATAAAACCGCGGTTGATTTTTTTAATAGATCGATTTTATTTTTTCCCGGTTTAGTTATTTAGCTGATGTTCGTTCGTACATTCGTTTTAACGAACGGTTTTCATCGTTTAGCCGCTGACAGCGAACGTTCGTTCATTAGCCTGTTCGTCCGTTTTTCTTTTCTCGGATTTTTCGCGATTATTTCTGATCACGATTTCTGATCCGATTTTTGTTCTAGTATAACTTTTCGCTCGTTATTCGAAATCAGGCGATTCAAGCGCCTAGAGTTTCGTCTCGAAACCCTCTTTCCGTTTAACCAACTCAAACAAGTTGTTGCTACTGTAAAATTTGACTTAGGTCCAGATTAGTAAATGAAGCTTGTTTCTTTCGCCGTTTGAGTTTCATTGCTTCGTTCGTTTTGATTCTTTTTGCAAACCGGAGTTCTTAAGTTGAACTTTCTGGTTAGATCGCTTATTTGAGTTTTACCTGTGCATTAGATGAGTGCTTATTGTATGCTTGTTTGTTTGCGATAGAGTACCCGGAGTGCGCCGCTTGCTACTTCGAATCTCTAGGTTTCACGGATCATCAGCAAGGCAAGTAACACTTTGATCATACCTCTTTACTACCCAGTTTTATTGCATTAGATCAATCCTCAAACAATTGCATGATTAGGATCTATTTATATGTGGGTATTGGGAAGTAGATGAGATAGTACCTATTACCTGTTTTATTACCAAACCTTTGGGAGTTACTTCTACGTTTGCTTATATTGCTATGCTATGCTAGTAGACGTGGATTGGGTGAGTGTATCCATGACAGATGTGAGATTGTTATTTAATGGTTTACTTAAGGTGGCAACTTAAATTCACATCTGGGTGGATTGAGGCACCTGGGGAACCCAGTGTTGCCTGTATTTTTGGAAATCCCGGGGTACCGTGTGATTATCCTATGGACCGCCACCCAGGCTCAAAGGGATCATGAGATTATTCATGCTAGAAACTTTCGTGTGCATCTCCAAGCTACTATGGACTCGCTTATCTTCCAAGCCTTCCGTTGTTATCATTATTAAATGGCCTGAAGCCATATTTATTGTAATAAGTTCTCTTTTGGAGACATTCGATGTAATAAGTGTGTGATTTCTACTCTGTTATAAATCCTTCAATTACTGTGCGTGTCAGCATTACCGATCCAGGGATGACACTGATGCACAGAGATCATGATTGCTACTTTGTTATAAATCCTTCAAGTATTGTGCGTGTCAGCATTACCGATCCAGGGATGACACTGATGCACAGAGATCAGACAGTTTGAAGTCTAGTCGCTACAGATGGCCCAATCCTTTTTGTAGCAAAGGACAAGTGTGGACAAGTTCTTATAATGAGAAAAGCGCTCCCGAGGACACATGGGAATTATCGTCAAGCTAGTTTTCATCACACTCATATGGTTCACGTTCGTTACTTTTATAATTTGATATGTGGGTGGACCGGTGCTTGGGTACTGCCCTTTCTTGGACAAGCATCCCACTTTTGATTAACACCTATTGCAAGCATATGCAACTACAAAAGAAGTACTAAGGTAAACCTAACCACAACATGAGACATATGGATCCAAATCAGCCCCTTACGAAGCAACTTATAAACTAGGGTTAAAGCTTCTGTCACTCTAGCAACCCATCATCTACTTATTACTTCCCAAATGCCTTCCTCTAGGCCCAAATAATGGTGAAGTGTCATGTAGTCGGCGTTCACATAACACCACTAGAGGAAAGACAACATACATCTCATCAAAATATCGAACGAATACCAAATTCACATGACTACTAATAGCAAGACTTCACCCATGTCCTCAGGAACAAACGTAACTACTCACAAAGCATATTCATGTTCATAATCAGAGGGGTATTAATATGCATTAAGGATGTGAACATATGATCTTCCACCAGATAAACCAACTAGCATCAACTACAAGGAGTAATCAACACTACTAGCACCCCACAGGTACCAATCTGAGGTTTTGGTACAAAGATTGGATACAAGAGATGAACTAGGGTTTGAGAGGAGATGGTGCTGGTGAAAATGTTGATGGAGATTGACCCCATCCCGATGAGAGGATCGTTGGTGATGACGATGGTGATGATTTCCCCCTCCCGGAGGGAAGTTTCCCCGGCAGAACAGCTCCCCGGAGCCCTAGATTGGTTCTGCCAAGGTTCCGCCTCGTGGCGGCGGATTTTCGTCCCGTGAGCTTGCTTATGATTTTTTCCAGGATAAAAGACTTCATGTAGCAGAAGATGGGCACCTGAGGGCCACCAGGGGGCCCATGAGGCAGGGGGCGCGCCCTGTAAGGGTGGGCGCGCCCCCCACCCTCGTGGCTAGGGTGTGGGCCCCTCTGGTACTTCTTTCGCTCAATAATTCTTATTAATTTCAAAAATGACTTTCATGGAGTTTCAGGACTTTTGGAGCTGTGCAGAATAGGTTTCCAATATTTGCTCCTTTTCCAGCCTAGAATCCCAGCTATCGGCATTCTCCCTCTTCATGATAAACCTGGTAAAATAAGAGAGAATTTCCATAAGTAGTGTGACATAACGTGTAATAACAGCCCATAATGCAATATCGATATAAAAGCATGATGCAAAATGGACGTATCAACAACCACCAATCTATTCCACCTATAGTGCTATGTCCATGGCTCACACTCATGTATTGCGTGAAGATTGAAAAAGTTTGAGAACTTAAAAAGTATGTAACAATTGCTTGGCTTGTCATTGGGGTTGTGCATGATTAAATACATTGTGTGATGAAGATAGAGCATAACCAGAATATATGATTTTGTAGGGATAACTTTCTTTGGCATGTTATTTTGAGAAGACATGATTGCTTTGTTAGTATGCTTGAAGTATTATTATTTTTATGTCAATATTAAACTTTTGTCTTGAATCTTTCGGATCTGAACATTCATGCCACAATAAAGAAAATTACATTGATAAATATGCTAGGTAGCATTCCACATCAAAAATTCTATTTTTATCATTTACCTACTCGAGGACGAGAGGGAATTAAGCTTGGGGGTGCTTGATACGTCTCCAACGTATCTATAATTTTTGATTGTTCCATGCCATTATATTATCTGTTTTGGGTGTTTAATGGGATTTAATATGCTCTTTTATATTATTTTTGGGACTAACCTATTAACCGAAGGCCCAGTGCCAGTTTCTGTTTTTTTTTGCCTATTTTGGAGTTTTGCAGGAAAGGAATACCAAACGGAGTCCAAATGGGATGAAACCTTTGCGATGATCTTTCTTGGACCGAAAGCAAACCAGAACACTTGGAGTTGAAGTCAGAAACGCCACGATGCGTCCACGAGGCAGGAGGGCGCGCCTGAGGGAGTCCTGGACTAAGGGGTCCTCGGACAACCAGAATATATACGTGGGCTAGACTGTTGGGCTATGAAGATACAAGATAGAAGACTTCTTTCCGTGTCCGGATGGGACTCTACTTTGCGTGGAAGGCAAGCTTGGCGATTCGGATATGTAGATTCCTTTCTTTGTAACCGACTTTGTGTAACCCTAGCCCCCTCCGATGTCTATATAAACCGGATGGTTTAGTCCGTAGGACAACAATCACAAACTCATAGGCTAGACTTCTAGGGTTTAGCCATTACGATCTCGTGGTAGATCAACTCTTGTAATACTCATATTCATCAAGATCAATCAAATAGGAAGTAGGGTATTACCTCCATAGATAGGGCCCGAACCTGGGTAAACATCGTGTCCCCCGCCTCCTGTTACCATTAGCCTTAGACGCACAGTTCGGGACCCCCTACCCGAGATCCGCCGGTTTTGACACCGACATTGGTGCTTTCATTGAGAGTTCCACTGCGTCGTCACCAGAAGGCTTGATGGCTCCATCAATCATCTACAACAGCGCAGTCCAGGGGGAGATCTTTCTCCCCGGACAGATCTTCGTATTCGGCGGCTTCGCACTGCGGGCAAACTTGCTTGGCCATCTAGAGTAGATCGATAGCTACACCCCTAGCCATCAGGTCAGATTTGGAAGCCTGAATTTTGTGGCTGATATCCGTGGAGACTTGATCTTCAATGGATTCGAACCCATGACGGCCGTCCCCAGCCACCACGATGAACATGACCTAAATCTGTCATCTAGCCACGCTCAGGAGACAGCACCTGTAACCGCTCTGGCCTTAGATCCGGAGCAGACCGTGTCATCCGAAGACGGGAAGCTTAACCCCGCCATGGAAGCCATAGACTAAGCGGCGCTCGAGTCGCACACAGACCCAACATCGAGCTGGGCTTGTGTCACCGGAATCTCGGATTCGTCTCCGGCCATAGGTTCCGGACCGCGTGCATGCGCGTCCATTGAACCTGATTGGGCGCCGATCTTGGAGTTCGGCTCTGCGGACATCTTCCAGCACTCACCTCTAGGCGATGTGTTAAACTCATTGAAATCCCTCTCCTTGTCGGGGGACTCTTGGCCGAACTATGTCCGGCTCGATTGGGAAGTGGATGACGAAGAACTTCGTTCCCCACCCACCACCCACTTTATAGCCACTATCAACGACTTAACCGACATGCTTGATTACAACTCCGAAGACATCGACGGTATGGACGACAATGCCGGAGAGGAGCAGGAACCACCCATAGGGCGATGGACGGCTACATCCTCTTACGATATATACATGGTGGACACACCAAAAGAGAAGGAGGCCGACAGTGATAATGGTATGCATGTCGATGAACCTCCCAAGTGTCGACGTCAGAAGCGCTGACCTCGATCCGGCAAAAGGAAAAACAGCAACATTGTCACGGACGACGATGATAAGCTGGACCAAGCCGAGGACCCCGCAGACCCAGTGTTGGAGCAGAACGTGCGAGAGGACGACGAAGATTGTCCGGGGATGTTGTCTGACCACAGCGATGCCAAAGATAGCAACTATCAACCTGTCTCCGAAGAGGAGATCAGCCTGGGCGACGATGAATTCGTCGTCCCAGAAGAACCATTAGAACAAGAACGCCTCCATCAAAGGCTTATCGCCACTGCAAGGAGCCTGAAAAAGCGGAAGCAGCGGCTTAAAGCCACACAGGATATGCTCAATGAAAGATGGGACGAAGTGCTAGACGCTAAGGAGAAATACGGCGGAAATCGCCAAACAAAGAGCTATCCTAAGCGTAAGCTGCTACCCGAACTCGATGACGAGGCTATTGTGCCTATACCGCCGAAAAACAATGCGGCTGACAAGTCGGACCGACCACCTCGTTGTCGAGACAGAGTGGCTAGCAATGCCGCACACAAACCCGCGCCCCCTCCCCGTAAAGGAAGGGAGGTTGCAGCTCAGGACCAGACACACGATCTATGGGAAGACCTCGACAAAAAGGCTGGCAAAACCAGGTTCATCTATGGATCCAAGGAACGTGCTCCTATACGGGATCACGATTATCAAACCAAATATGCCGGTCACTTACCAGTTCGGAATCAATACCGAACACTACAACCGTTGGACCCACGCCACGCCACAGCCAAATACAGGGGTGCCGCACACCCCCTGTGCTTCACCGATGAGGTATTGGAACACGATTTTCCAGAAGGATTCAAACCCGTAAACATCGAGGCATATGATGGAACGACAGACCCTGCGGTTTGCATAGAAGACTTCATTCTTCACATCCACATGGCTCGCGGAGATGATCTCCATGCCATCAAATACTTACCCCTCAAGCTAAAAGGACCAGCTCGGCACTGGCTAAAAAGCCTCCCAGAAAATTCCATCGGAAGCTGGAAAGAACTTGAGGAGGCTTTTCGGGTCAATTTCCAAGGGACCTATGTCCGAACCCTGGATGCAGACGATCTAAGTCACATAATCCAACAACCCGGAGAATCAGCCCGTAAGCTTTGGAACCGGTTTCTCACTAAGAAGAACCAAATCGTCGACTGTCCGGACACCGAAGCCTTAGCGGCCTTCAAACGTAGTGTCCGGGATGAATGGCTAGCCAGGCACCTTCGCCAGGAAAAGCCAAGGGCAATGGCAGCCTTAACTACACTAATGACCCGCTTTTGCATGGGCGAGGACAGCTGGTTAGCTCGTAGCAGCACCAGTGACCCCGGCACATCTGAAGTCAGGGACGGCATTGGAAAACCACGACGCAACAAAAACAAACGTCAGAACAATGAAGAAAGCCCGGACAATACAGCGGTAAACGCCAGATTCAGGGGCTCCAGACCTGGTCAACAGAAGAAGCCATTCAAAGGCAACAACGACGGTCCTTCCAGCCTAGATAAAATCCTAGACAGGCCCTACCAGATCCACGGCACTCCTGATAAACCAGCCAATCATACCAACAGAGAATTTTGGGTTTACAAGCAGGTCGGCAAACTCAACGCTGAACACAAAGGGAAGGGACCTCAGAGCGAAGATGATGACGAATCTCGCCAGCCGAACACGGGGGGGGGGGGGTAGAAGAAATTTCCACCTTAGATGAAAATAGTGAACATGATCGATGTCACTCACATCCCAAAGAGGGAGCACGCACGCACTTCGAGATGTCTATGCCATCGAGCCTGTCGCCCCCAAATTCAACCCATGGTCGGCCTGTCCGATCACCTTTGATCGCAAGGACCATCCAACTAGTATCCGTCACGGGGGTTTGGCTGCCCTAGTGCTCGACCCAATAATCGATGGATACCACCTTACTCGAGTCCTTATGGACGGCGGCAGTAGTCTCAATTTGATATATCAGGACACCGTCCGCAAGATGGGGATAGACCTGTCAACAATCAAGCCAAGCAGCACTACCTTTAAAGGAGTTATACCGGGCGTAGAAGCTCGCTGCATGGGCTCCCTAACATTGGAGGTTGTATTTGGCTCTCCCGACAACTTTCGAAGCGAAGACTAACCTTCGACATAGCTCCGTTCCGAAGTGGCTATCATGCACTACTCGGAAGAACGACCTTTGCCCGTTTTAATGCAGTCCAGCATTATGCTTATCTAAAACTAAAAATGTCTGGACCACGTGGCGTCATTACGATCAGCGAAAATATGGAGCGCTCTCTTCATACAGAAGAATACACGACGGCTCTAGCAGTCGAAGCACAAAATGGCCTACCCAAGCCGAACAGCTCATCGGTCGTCAGGACCATGGACACAACTAAACGTATCCGGCGCACACCTCAGTATGGCAGCTCAGATAGACCCGACCTCAATTAGAAGCTACGCCCCCATCGACCGCCCCACAAGGAGATAGCACACGTGCCATGTGTACATAAATATACACTCAAAATTCCTTGGGTGACTCCTGGGGCACCTGCACACAAAAAGTCCATAGTTCGGCTCGACCCTATTTGGACTCTAGAAGTTATATGTCACGGTTCATTAAAACGAACCAGCTTTACTTACGGCCACACCAGATTCTTTTACCTGGTTTTCTCCATTTTTTACAGATGGCCATCACACTATACCCTTCAAGGACACTTCGCAACAGAGAAAAAGGCGCATACGTGCAGCAGGGCCCCGCATTAAGGTTTCTTTTTTAGATTAAGACCCTGTGTAAACCTTTTTTATCTCTTTTTGTTTTATACTTTCCTGGCATGTAGAATGTCCAAGAAAGATATCGGCATTACCTGTAAATATACGGCTCGCCATACTAGAGTGGATGTTATAGAAGCAGCTTGGTTTGTATTATGTTTTATGCTCTCACCACCTGCGCTCTTTCCCCACGTCGGATTGCCATACGTGTCTTGATACTAGGGTCTATCACCAGGGGCTGTATTCAGCCCGGTGTATATTGCAAAATCCGGACACCTGTAGGGAGTGTTCGGCATCACGAGTTTGGCCTTATATGCATCAGCTCCAAATCATGTCTTTGGTCAATAGTTGGGTTGCCCGGCTCCTATGCTTACTACCTTACGTTCTGCTATATCGGCTATGGTAGTAAAGGGAGAACTACTGCGATTGTGTCCTGGCTCATCCGGATGAGCACCTCAGTACAGAAAGCCGAAAACTGACTGTCATGATGCGGCAAGAGCTGGTCAACCACTCGATGACTCTTCAGAATCCTCGCTATTCCCTCTGTAGTAAACGAAAGACCATTATTCTGGTCACGTATGTAAACGCGCCATATTCGGATCAACACAAACATACCAGGGGCTATATCGTAGACCCACCGTCAAACTCCTATGGCTAAGTGAAAGTGTTAAAGCCCTATAGTTCGATTGCCTGGTTCGCCGCACTAACACCTCCTTAACGGACCAAGACGTTGGGTCGAGTGTGATCAAGTGCTTTTCTGAACACCCCCACGTAATACGCGAGGGGGCTGAAGCCGACGACTAGAAAACTTTCAGATTATATATATACAAACGGCCGCACAGGAGGCACCAAAACTTTTCAGGAAAAAGTATAAAAACATAGCCTTAAAACGCATCATAACATTGTTTTTACAATTTCAGTACATTTCACTCGAACATAATATCTTTCGAGCACTGGCCCTCTATCAAGCGGGCACCTTCTAGGACATCTTCAAAGTAATTTTCTGGCATGATAGGGTCCTTGCGTTCGGGTGGACTCTACGCTGCAATATCGGTGGCCTTTATCTTCGCCCAATACGTCTTGACACGGGCAAGGGCCATCTGTGCACCTTCTATGCATGTTGACCGCTTAACAGCATCGATACGCGGCACTGCATCAACGAGTTGCCGCACCAAACCGAAATAACTATTCGGAATGGGCTCAGTCAGCTACAGACGGGCTATGACGTCCTTCATGGCAATTCCGGACATCTTGTGGAGCTCGGCCCATTGGGCCATCTGTTCACTCAACAGTGGATGCTTCGGCGTGTCGAATTGCGACCAAAATAGATTTTTTGTTGCATGTCCTTCTTGCACGTGGAAAAAATGATTCGCATCGGCAACACTCTTCAGCGGTATTGGGCAGCACCAGTTTACGCTAAGATCCTAGCCGGCTTAAAGCGTCAGCTGCCTCGTTTTTGCGCCGATCAATGTGCTCCACTTGATATCCCTTAAAATGACCAGCCACAATGTCCACCTCGCGTCGGTAAGCCGCCATGAGCGGATTCTTGGAATCAGTGGCGGAGCCACCGCCCAGCGACCCCAGGCAGTTGCCCGGGCTCGCTGGCTGCACGATAGGAGCGATCGACAAATTTTAATGGGCCAAACCTGCTCGCTAGCTTGTTTCACCCGGGCAAAAAAATAGTTGGGCCTTTTTTTCTCACCGGCTCGTAGCCCAGGCGGAAAACAAATGAGGCGAGGGAATACGTACGACGGAGAAGGATCGATGTCTCCGATTCCTCGTCTCTTTGTTCCTCACAGGCCGCAAGGGCAGGGACTGGGCGACAGGGGCTGGCGGCTGGCCCTAGACGGCTACGCACGGCCAGCGGTGAGCGGACGTCCGGCAGCGATGCAGGTCTACTCGTCCCTCATTCCCTCCTTTTTCTCACCTTTGGCAGTTCCTTCTCTAAGAAAGTAAGAATCCTCCATGGAAATTAGGGCTAGGGTCTAGGGATCCCTCATCTAGTCATCTCTGAATAATTTGCTTGGGCTAGGGATTGAAGCGCAACCAAGATCTCAAGTACAAGTGTACACAGTGGCAGTAGCAGCAGCGTGCCTAACATCAGTTTTGTGGAATAGTTGCATCTGAATTCTGAATAGCTCTTGTCAGATAAGCTTTTAGTTAGTTTTTGTGATGATGATATATCATCAACTGAGTGTACAACCTCAACACAGTAGCAGCAGCAGCGTGCTCCTCCATTCTATGATGCTAGTTAAAGTGTTAATTACTACCCCCTCCATTCCTTTTTAGAGATTTCAATATGGACTACATACGGAGCAAAATAATTGAATTTACACCCTAAAATACGTCTATATACATCTGTATTAAAAAAATCTTTGAAAAGGCTTATATTTAGAAACAGAGGGAGTACTACATTACTACTACAGGCCTCCATAAGAAAGAGTTTTGATACGAAATTGTTTGATGATTTCCTTACATCTAAAAAGTCATTTGCAATGAACAAATATACTTAGGGCTTAAATTTAGAGAATGTTTTGTTGAAGACTTAAGGGAATTTTGATATGTTCCATCTAACCATCTCTATGCTTGCGATCTTTTTATTTTGAATATATTCACATCTCACAACTAAATTAATTTCAGTTACAAATCCATTTTTTTAACTTGTAGTGTCTTTTGGGACTTTGGCAACATGGCAAGTTTGTCTTTATGCAAGGATGATTATATGATTTTCTTTTGACAAAAATGAAAGTCAGAGGTGCTTTTGATCATGGTGGAAGACATTGCACAATGACAACTGGTATGGATAGCTTTACTTTTGTTAGATACATGGCGAGTTTGCCGCTATTGTAAATTCTCAAATTTACTTACTCTATTGAACTATATTTTGTTAGACTATTATGTTTATGTTTTCACTACATTATTAATGTGGATTGTGGTTTGGAAGTTTGGTGTTGTATTATATGTTGTTTATCCGAATACCCGATTTTAGATTTCTAGACTAAACACTTAGGCTCAACTTGCCCAGGCTCCACAAAAGTTCTGGCTCCGCCACTGCTTGGAATCCCAAGTTCCTGAAACTTGCTGGGCTACTAGATCTGAATCGCCGAAACACCGTACACGGCTTAAGTTCATCTCCTTAGCCACTCGAAGACCATGAAGTAAAGCCTCATATTCAGCTGCATTGTTAGTACAAGGGAACATTAAGCGAAGAACATAATGAATTTTATCACCTCGAGAGGAAGTAAGGACAACTCCAGCCCCCGAGCCCTCCAATTGCCTGGACCCGTCAAAGTGAATAGTCCAGTATGTATTGTCCGGTTTGTCTTCTGGAGCTTGCAACTCGGTCCAGTAATTGATGAAATCCACAAGAGCCTGGGACTTGATGGCTGTGCGAGGCACATACTTCATACCGTGTGGTCCAAGCTCAATAGCCCACTTAGCAACCCGGCCAGTTGCCTCTCTATTCTGAATTATATCTCCCAAAGGAGCAGAACTGACCACTTTGATGGGATGACCTTGAAAGTGCTACTTAAGTTTCCGAATTGCCATAAACACCCCATACACCAGCTTCTGCTAATGCGGATACCTTTGTTTTGACTCAATGAGCACTTTGCTGACTGCCGCTTCAAGTCCTCAAACGGGAGCAGCAAGAACTGGCGGTTCAGCTAACTGCCGCTTCAAGTCCTCAAACGCCGCATCAGCTGCATCACTCCAAACAAAATTGTCGGTTTTCTTCAACATCTGATACAGAGGAATTACCTTCTCTCCCAAACGGCTGATAAACTGGCTCAAAGCCACAATACGTCCTGCCAGTCGCTAAACATCATTGATACACGCCGGTTTAGCCAAGGTTGTAATCGCCTTGATCTTTTCCAGATTAGCCTCAATGCCTCTGTTAGACACCAGAAAGCCTAAGAGCTTGCCTGCCGGAACACCAAAGACACATTTGGCCAGATTGAGCATCATTTTATAGACTCTCATATTATCAAAGGTTTCTCGCAAATCCTACATGAGTGTCTCTGCTTTCCTGGACTTGACCACAATATCATCCACATAAGCATGAACATTGCGCCCAATCTGAGTATGAAGACAATTCTACACGCAACGTTGATAAGTTGCCTGGGCACTCTTGAGCCCAAAGGGCATGGATACATAGCAGAAGGCTCCAAAGGGAGTAATGAAAGCCGTCTTCTCTTGGTCCTTAACTGCCATCTTGATCTGATGATAACCAGAATAAGCATCCAGAAAACTCAAACGCTCACAACCCGCCATAGCATCAATGATTTGATCAATAAGAGGGAGGGCGAAGGGATCAGCTGGGAAAGCTTTATTCAAATCTTTGTAATCCACACACATACGCCAAGTGTCGTTTTTCTTAAGCACTAGCACCGGATTAGCCAACCACTCTGGGTGAAATACTTCAACAATAAAACCAACAGCCAACAACCGGGCTACCTCTTCTCCAATGGCCTTACGTCGTTGCTCGTTGAAGCAGCGAAGGAACTGTTTTACCGGTTTGAACTTGGGATCAATATTAAGAGTGTGCTCAGCGAGTTCCCTCGGTACACCTGGCATGTCAGAAGGCTTCCATGCAAAAATGTCCCGGTTCTCACGGATCAACTCGATGAGCGTGCTTTCCTATTTCAGATCCAGATTTGTGCTGATGCTAAACTGTTTGGATGAATCGCCAGGAACAAAATCAACAAGTTTAGTTTCATCAGCCGGTTTGAACTTCAGGGTCGGATCATGTTCTGTAGAGGGCTTCTTCAAGGAAGTCATATCTGCCGGATCAACATTGTCCTTATAGAACTTTAGCTCCTCCATTGCACAAACCGATTCAGCATATGCCGCATCTCCTTCCTCACATTCCAGAGCAATCTTACGGCTGCCCTGAACCGTGATGGTTCGTTTGTGACCCGGCATCTTGAGCTGCAGATAAACATAACACGGCCTCGCCATGAATTTAGCGTAAACTGGCCGTCCAAATAAAGTGTGGTACGGACTTCTGATCTTGACCACTTCAAAGGTTAGCGTCTCGGACCTTGAATCATGATCATCTCCAAAAACCACTTCCAGAGCTATCTTACCAACTGGGTAAGCTGATTTACCAAGCATCACTCCGTGAAAAATGGTGTTTGACGGTCTAAGATTCTTATCTGTCAACCCCATACGCTGGAAGGTTTCATAGTACAAGATATTGATACTGCTCCCTCTGTCCATGAGTACCTTGATAAACTTATAACCTCCCACCTGAGGTGCAACCACCAAAGCTAGGTGACCCGGATTGTCAACCCGGGGCGGATGATCCTCCCTGCTCCAGACAATAGGCTGCTCAGACCAACGTAGATAACGGGGCACCACCGGTTCAACCGAGTTCACTGCTCTTTTATGGAGCTTCTGATCGCGCTTGCACAAACTAGTAGTGAAGACATGGTATTGTCCCCCTTTTAACTGCTTTGGGTTGCTCTGATAACCCGACTGCTGTTGATTCCCCTGATTACCCTGTTGATGGCTACCACTCTGGTTGTTCTGATTGCCCTGATTATTCTGAAACCCTGAGCTTGAACCGCCACCACCATAACCCGGCCCATGGAACCCTGGACCGGAACCACCTGATGGACCCTGATCATACCAGAAAAGATCAGAATTTTTGAACTCCCTCATGATGTGGCAATCCTTCCAAAGGTGTGTGGCCGGAGCCTCCTTTGTCCCGTGCTTCGGGCAAGGCTGGTTTAACAGGCGTTCTAGATTCATTCCTCCACCGCGCTGGGGCAGTTTACCCCTACGACGCTGCGTATTACCCTGCACATTGGTGTTAGCCACAAAATCGGAATTATCCGCTTTACGCTTACCACTATTTCCTTGGCTCGCCTGATTATGCTGTCCTTTTGAACCGACATTCTTCTTTCCCTTCTCCTGTTTCTCTTCATCAGAATCAGGGTCTTAGGTGTTATCAGAATCAGCATACTTAACCAGAGCCGCCATAAGTGTTCCCGTATCATTGCACTGGCGCTTGAGTCGTCCCAACTTCATTTTTAATGACTTAAACCGGCAATTACGCTCCAACGTTACGATCGCCGTGTCAGCATTGATACGGTCCGACGAATGCAAAACTTCCGAAACCCGGCGCACCCAATGAGTCGTTGACTCGTTCTCTCCTTGGACACAGGCATCTAAATCCACAATGGACATAGGCTGTTTGCATGTATCTTTGAAGTTTGCTATGAACTTGGCTTTCAATTGGTCCCATGACCCGATTGAGTTGGTGGGCAAGCTTTTTAACCAAGTGCGGGTCGTTCCTTCCAACATCATGGTGAAGTATTTTGCACATGCCGCTTCATCTACATCCAGCACCTTGCCATCTCATAACTTTCAACCCACGCCTCGGGGGGCTGATCAGCGGTGTAATTAGGCACCTTGCGCGGCCCTTTGAAATCCTTGGGCAGCCGCACATAATAGAGTGCCGGGATGGGACACGGCATTCCCCAAGAGCTAAAGGCAAGCCCTGTCCCTCGCTCTATGGATGCTGTTGGCTGAACCGGGGCGGGTTGATGATGACCCGCGTACTGCACCGCTAAAGCGGCCTCCCTTCGCGCTCTGACATTATCCACTACGTCCTGAGCATTCCGACCACCGTTCGCCGGATTAGCCCCTCGAGGCGCATCTCGATGCCATGCACTACTTGACACGGCCGGCTCGTCCATGTGCCTGCTGTAACTCTTGCTTAGACGGGGGGTTGAGTGTATTCTGTCTCGGCCGTAGGAATAAGTATGTTGCTGAACAATGGCGGTTTGAAGAAGATCCCTGGCTCGCTGAGTCTCGATCGCTGCTAAGGAATCACCCTCCATCGGAATAGCCGCCAAATGTGACGCTGTTGCAATCATGTTGTCCAAACGACTGGAAAAGTGACACAGCAGTGTTGTGACATACTATGGCGGGTTGTCCGTCCGTCGAGGCGGGTCCATCGCCCGTGGCTGAGCCGGCGCCGCCCCCGGTGCCTCGGTCCGGTTTACTCCTGCCGGATTGCTAGGCCCATCTCCTGGCGTGCTGAAGAGATTCAGACCCTCGTAAACCAGCGTCAGTCGAGACTGGTACTTCCTTCTCATAACCTCGTTTGATGCGTTCTAATCCAACGTAAGCCAGTAATTCTGCACTTGGATTTCTTGTGATCGGGCATCTAAAGCGGCCTGTTCTTCCTCCATCCTGGCCTCTTCAGCCGCCAAGTCCACCTTAGCCTGAACTATCTGATCCTTTAATTTCGCAACATCCACATTGTGCTGAACCTGAGTCTCCGGAGTTACCGCTGTGGTCAACAGTGCCATCCAATCGTCCAGTAAACCGGCAAGAACTTGAGCTGGCCGGCGCACCGGGCCTCCTGCCGCGGCTACCGATCCGGAGACCATTCCCGCTGTAGATGAATATTGCACGGTGGGTTGCGTACCAGCCATGAAGATCGCGATCCGGTTTGGCGGTTCGAGGGGTCCCGGAATACTGTCGCCATCGGAGTATCCCTCAAACCGGTCGTCGTGCAATTGGTATAGCGACTCGGTTTCGCCAGTGGATGATTCACCATCTGAGTAGATGGTTGTCTCACCACCGGACATCGGTTCAGATTCCGCGCCATGGGTGAATCCTATGAACGCACGCTTCACGGCAGGCCGAACCCGGGCAGGACTTGCACGCTGAGCCGTCTCGACGAGGTCGGTGGAAATGTCCGGCTCAGGGCCCGGTTCGCCGATCTTGCCAATCAAAACATGAATTCCGCCAAAGGGGACCCGGTACCCGTACTCGATTGAGCCGGCCTCGGGGCCCCAGCCTGCATCGTCGATGTAGAGCTTGCCGCGATGACTCTTGGTCATCCGGCCGACCATGCACCCCTTGAGTCCTTCAAAGCTGCCCTTCAAGACTCGAAACCATCATGCGATATCCCCACGGTGGGCGCCAACTGTCGTGGAAATATCACGTCAGATGTCCTAGCAGAAGGACTTAGTCGTGGAGCCATCGCAATGAGGTTAGCCTAAAGGGGTTAAACCGGACAAGGGACACGAGCGTTATACTAGTTCGGCCCCTTCGATGAAGGTAAAAGCCTACGTCTAGTTTGTGATGGGATTATTGGGGTTTTGATGACCAGGGAGCAAACACACTAGCCTGGGTCTCGAGTTGTTGTCTGTTGTCCCTGAACCGCCACCAGGTCGTCCCTTTATATGCACAGGTTGACGACCGGCCGGTTTACAGAGTTCCGAGGCCAACTCATACAAGTGTTCGGCTCGGTCTCTTCCTTTCCCTAACTTACAATACAAGCATACAACTATGGTAGTTTACCGCTATGGGCCCTAATCCGCCTCTAGGCTTGGGCCTCTAAGCTTCATAAGTAAAGCGCCATGTTCTTACCTTCATGGTCTTCGGTATGGTTGAGCGTGAACCGGCCCCACCTGGGCGGTTCACACTCAGTAGTTATATCCTCAACAGATGCGGAGAAGGTGCGTTTTGCTGCACATCAGCTTGATGGACCCGCAGCAGCATGGTGGGAGAATTTCACAGCCACTTATCCTATTGACACTGTCACATGGGATCAGTTTCAGCAGGCTTTCCGTACTGCCCATGTTTCGGCAGGAGCTATGGCCATGAAGAAGAGTGAGTTTTGCAACTTACGCAAATGAGGACGTATAGTTGGCCAGTATGTGGATGACTTTAGTAAGCTAGCATGTTATGCCCAGATGACGTTGCTACGGATGCAGCTAAGCAAGAGAAGTTTCTGGAAGGACTGGATGATGAGTTGAGAATGCAGTTGATGGTGGCAACCTTCAACAACTACCAGGAGTTGGTAGATAGAGCTCTCATGATTGAAGGGAAGCAGCAGCAAATTGACAACCACAAGAGGAAGTATGGACAAGGGAAGTATAATTCTGGAACTCAGTAGAAGCCTCATTTTACCCCGAACTCGGGAGGACATTTTCAGTATACCCATGGAGGAGGAAGTTCTCACAACCATAGTGGCCCCAAGAATGGTAATGGGAATGGAGGAAGCAATGGACAGAACCGTACCCACCCTCCAACACCAGCCAAGAGGGATCTAAGCCACATTACCTGTTTCAAGTGCCAGAAGGCTGGACATTATGCCACTGAATGTCCCGAAGCAAAGAATGGAAATGGCAATGGAAGCTCTGGGAAGAATCCTAACCCTTTCAGCAAAGGACAGGTGAACCACGTTAGCGTGGAGGAGGTTGAAGCCCAGCCAGATGCAGTAATAGGTAAGTTTTTGGTTAAGTCAATTACTGCAATCGTTCTTTTTGATACTGGTGCATCGCATTCATACATATCAAGGGGATTCGTGGATAAGTATAAACTGCCAACCCAAGCCCTTAGGTCACCCATGTTAGTAACCTCGCCAGGAGCAGAGTATATGGCTAGCCTATGGTGTGATCGGTTACCATTAAGGATTGGTAACTATGTGTTTCCCTCAGACCTAATAGTATTGGAATCGCAAGGACTGGATGTGATATTAGGCATTGGTTATCGAAGTATGGAGGGAACATTGAATGCGCCAGTAACTCAATTTTGCTTACCACGCCAGAAGGAAGAAGGATCAAGTATGTATCCCGGCATGTGCCAAAGAGGACTCAAGTAAATTCCTTATCAGGAGTTGTACAGGAGGAAGTACCAGTGGTGAAGGATTTCCTTGACGTATTTCCAGAGGAGTTGCTAGGCATGCCACCGGATAGAGACATTGAGTTTTTCATTGAGCTTTTGCCAAGCACAGGACCAATATCAAAGTGATCGTACAGGATGCCCACAAAAGATTTGGAGGAAATTAAGAAGCAGATAAAGGAGCTACTGGATAAAGGCTATATTCGCCCAAGTTCTTCACCTTGGGGATCGCCAGTGCTTCTAGTGGAGAAGAAGGATGGATCATTGAGAATGGTTGTTGATTATCGAGGATTGAATGAAGTGACAATCAAGAACAAGTACCCACTAGCGATGATCAATGACTTGTTTAACCAATTGCAAGGAATTAAGGTATTTTCCAAGATCGATCTGCGATCAAGATACCACCTGTTGAAGATTCGAGAGCAGGATATACCTAAGACGGCTTTTACCACCAGGTATGGGCTGTATGAGTATACCGTTATGTCATTTGGTCTGACTAACACACCTGCCTATTTCATGAACATGATGAACAAGGTGTTTATGGAATTTTTGGATAAGTTTGTCGTGGTGTTCATTGATGACATTTTGGTCTACTCGAAGAATGAAGAGGAGCATAAGGAGCATTTGCATTTGGTACTTGGGAAGCTCAGAGAACATCAGTTATATGCCAAGTTCAGCAGGTGTGAGTTTTGGTTGAAGGAAGTTTGATTCCTCGTACGTGTTATATCCAGAGAAGGAATAGCAGTAGACCCCACCAAAGTTGCCACTGTGACCAATTGGGAAGCCCCAACAACAGTTGGAGAGATCCGTAGTTTTCTTGGACTCGCAGGACACTACCGGAGGTTCATTGAGAATTTCTCGAAGATAGCAAAGCCCATGACGGAGTTGTTGAAGAAGGACACCAAATTTAAATGGACTGAGGAATGTGAGGCCAGTTTCCAGGAGTTGAAGAAACGTTTGGTTACATCACCAGTGTTGATTCTGCCAGATCAGCGCAAGGATTATGAAGTATATTGCGATGCTTCTCGTCGAGGACTTGGAGCAATGCTTATGTAGGAGGGAAGATTTGTTTCGTATGCCTCATGACAGCTTAAGCCCCATGAGTTGAATTATGCTACACATAGTTTGGAGTTAGCAGCCGTAGTGCATGCTTTGAAGACATGGAGACATTTTCTGATTGGAAACCATTGTGAGGTGTACATGGATCACAAGAGTTTGAAGTACATTTTCACACAGAAGGAGTTAAACCTCAGGCAAAAGAGATGGTTGGAGCTCATCAAGGATTATGATATGAGATTGCATTATCACCCCGGAAAGGCTAATGTAGTAGCCGATGCGTTGAGCCGTAAGAGCCATGTCAACACTCTCATGACCGGAGAGTTATCGAAGGAGTTAGCCGAGGATCTTCGCGAGCTATGTTTGGAGATAGTTCCGAGAGGCTATGTAGCAGTATTGGAGATTCAGTCTACTTTAATGGATTAGATCAGAGAAACTCAGAACACTGATAACGAGGTTGCCGAGATAAAAGAGAAGATGAGCAAAGGAAAAGCTAAAGGTTTTCGTGAGGATGAGCACGATACCTTATGGTTTGAGGACTGCGTTTATGTGCCTAATGACCTGGAGATCAGGAAGTTGATTCTGCAAGAGGCCCATGATTCGCCGTATTCGATTCACCCAGGAAATACCAAGATGTATTTGCATTTGAAGGACACTTTCTGGTGGACCGGAATGAAGAAGGATATTGCGGAGTATGTAGCAGTATGCGATGTATGTCAGAGAGTGAAGGCAGAGCATCAGAAGCCAGCAGGATTGCTACAGCCATTGCCAATACCCGAATGGAAGTGGGATAAGCTAGGCATGGATTTTGTCACAGGATTGCCCAGGACTCGTTCAGGCTATGACTCAATATGGGTTGTAGTCGATCGTTTGACGAAGGTGGCTCATTTCATTCCAGTGAAGACCACTTACACCAGTGCTAAGTTGGCAAAGATATACATGACCAGGATCGTATGTATGCATGGAGTTCCGAGGAGCATTGTATCAGATAGAGGAACCCAATTTACCTCAAAGTTCTGGAATCAGTTGCACGAAACTTTGGGTACCAGGTTAGAGTTTAGTACAGCCTTTCATCCGCAAACAGATGGACAGACCGAGAGAGTCAATCAGATTCTGGAGGACATACTGAGAGCTTGCGTGCTAGATTATGGATCTAGTTGGGATGACAATTTGCCATATGCGGAGTTCTCTTACAACAACAGTTATCAATCCAGTTTGAAGATGGCCCCTTTCAACAGGACACCATTGTTGTGGGATGAAGTTGGAGACCGCCAGTTGTTTGGACCAGATTTGATTAAAGAGTCTGGGCAGAAGGTGAAGTTGATTCGCGATAGGCTCAAGGTAGCCTCGTCTAGGCAGAAGAGCTATGCAGATTATAAACACAAGGAGATAGTTTATGAAGTCGGAGACAGAGTATATCTTCGTGTATCTCCACTTCGAGGAGTTAAGCGCTTTGGAGTTAAGGGAAAGTTAGCGCCACATTTTGTCGGACCATAGAAAGTTTTGGTGCGTATAGGAGAGGTTGCTTACAAGTTGGAATTGCCCGAAGGATTGTCAGGAGTTCACGATGTGTTTCACGTTTCCCAGTTGAAGAAGTGTCACGTAGAGATGGCTGATATACCGCTGAGAGATACAGTGCCACTGGAAGCGATTCAGTTGGATAGTGATTTGACCTATGAGGAGAAACCAGTCAAGATTCTCGAATATGCCAGCCGAGTAACCCGCAGCAAGGTTATCAAGTTTTGCAAAGTTCAGTGGATCCACCATACCGAAGATGAAGCCACCTGGGAGCGAGAGGAAGATCTACTGAAGGACCACCCTCACCTATTTTCTAGCCAACCCGAATCTCGAGGATGAGATTCATCTTAAGGGGGGTAGGTTTGTAACATCCCAAATTTTCAATTTGGAATGTTATACATTAGATCATCATTGCATATCATATTTTATTGCATTTTGGCTTGATCCTAGAAATTCTACGCAACTCAAGGACCCACGGAGAGAGTTGGGGATTTCGTTATTTTCATATTTGAGTTTCCTCAAATTTTGAAAATAGGAACATTTGATTTTAATTATTTTATCTTCAATTATTTCTATTATAAAAATATGAGAGAGGGAATAAAATGACTTTCCCAAATAAAGAAATATTGAGGGTTTAATATTAAAATCAAACAAGATTTATTTCGGAGTTTTATCGCTATTTTATTTGAATTAGAAAAATGTGCGTTTTTCAAAATTGCATTTAGGCCCCAAATAAATGTTCATCTTGTCCGGCTTGATTTTAGAGGACGGGGAATATTTGTTTCGGGATTTTTGGAGTCTGTTTATTATTTCTTTTATTTGTTTTTCTGCGTGAAATTATTTAAAAAAAACGAACCGACCTAACCGGGCCATGTCCGCCTGGGACACTGACCCGGCCGGGCCTTTAAAGCCCGAGGCGTCCGACCCAGCCCCAGCCCGAGCCGCCCCAGCCCCGCCAAATCCTAGCACCGTCGCCGTCCTCGATCCGCGCCGCCGCCGCTGGTTGCCGCCGCCGTCGCCCGCTGCCGCTGTCGCTGCCGCCCGACCCGCCCGCCGGAGCCGCCGCCCGCCTCACCGGACCCCGCCGAGGTAGCCGCCGGACTTGCCGCCGCTGCCGGCGGTTTTCTTCGGAAAAACCGCCCGGTTTTTTTATAAAACCGCGGTTGATTTTTTTTAATAGATCGGTTTTATTTTTTCCCGGTTTAGTTATTTAGCTGACGTTCGTCCGTACGTACGGTTTTCATCGTTTAGCCGCTGACAGCGAACGTTCGTTCGTTAGCCTGTTCGTCCGTTTTTCTTTTCTCGGATTTTTCACGATTATTTCTGATCACGATTTTTGATCCGATTTTCGTTCTAGTATAACTTTTCGCTCGTTATTCGGAATCAGGCGATTCAAGCGCCTAGAGTTTCGTCTCGAAACCCTCTTTCCGTTTAACCAACTCAAACAAGTTGCTGCTACTGTAAAATTTGACTTAGTTCCAGATTATTAAATGAAGCTTGTTTCTTTCGCCGTTTGAGTTTCATTGCTTCGTTCGTTTTGATTCTTTTTGCAAACCGGAGTTCTTAAGTTGAACTTTCTGGTTAGATCGCTTATTTGAGTTTTACCTGTGCATTAGATGGGTGCTTATTGTATGCTTGTTTGCTTGCGATAGAGTACCCGGAGTGCGCCGCTTGCTACTTCGAATCTCTAGGTTTCACAGATCATCAGCAAGGCAAGTAACACTTTGATCATACCTCTTTACTACCCAGTTTTATTGCATTAGATCAATCCTCAAACAATTGCATGATTAGGATCTGTTTATATGTGGGTATTGGGAAGTAGATGAGATAGTACCTATTACCTGTTTTATTACCAAACCTTTGGGAGTTACTTCTACGTTTTCTTATATTGCTATGCTATGCTAGTAGACGTGGATTGGGTGAGTGTATCCATGACAGATGTGAGATTGTTATTTAATGGTTTACTTAAGGTGGCAACTTAAATTCACATCTGGGTGGATTGAGGCACCTGGGGAACCCAGTGTTGCCTGTATTTTTGGAAATCCCGGGGTACCGTGTGATTCTCCTATGGACCGCCACCCAAGCTCAAAGGGATCATGAGATTATTCATGCTAGAAACTTCCGTGTGCAGCTCCAAGCTACTATGGGCTCTAGCATAGTTGAGTATGTTGTGTGACCTCTTTCAGTGGTAGACTAGCAGATGTAGGGGATGTAGGTTGGTAGTGTCTACCCAGAGTAAAGAGTTAATGCTTCTGAAAGACTGTGTCTCGGTCATCCATTTCTCAAACACCATGTAGTGTGAGAAATCAAGCGGAGGAGATCGAGTCTTGCGGGGAAAGTGCGCAAACCTCTGCAGAGTGTATAAACTAATCATGGTTAGCCGTGTCCCCGGTTATAGACGTTTTGAGTATCTAGTACCTGGATTATCATGTGAATCTCATCATGTTACTTAATTTAATTCTGTTGGGTTAATGATGATGCTTAATCGGGATTGAGTTGGAGGAACCTTCTCAATGTTTAACAACCACCATGATAGTTAAATAAAATTTATTCCTTTGTTGTAGGAAAAAAATTGGCTTTATGCAAAACTGTAACCATAGAGCTTTCCAGCAGCCATATATGCATGTAGTGATAGCATTATTCTGTTCATTACTCTCTATGGGTTACATTGCCAGCATATTCCATGTGCTGACCCATTTTCGGGCTGCAACGTTCATGTTGCAGACTTTTCAGACGACAAGTAAGGTGCCTTAGGTCGTGATCTTATACTCAGTGATGCCGTTGGAGTTGATGGACTCGCTTATCTTCCAAGCCTTCCGCTGTTATCATTATTAAATGGCCTGAAGCCATATTTATTGTAATAAGTTCTCTTTTGGAGACATTCGATGTAATAAGTGTGTGATTTCTACTCTGTTATAAATCCTTCAATTACTGTGCGTGTCAGCATTACCGATCCAGGGATGACACTGATGCACAGAGATCATGATTGCTACTTTGTTATAAATCCTTCAAGTATTGTGCGTGTCAGCATTACCGATCCAGGGATGACACTGATGCACAGAGATCAGACAGTTTGAAGTCTGGTCGCTACAGATGGCCCAATCCTTTTTGTAGCAAAGGACAAGTGTGGACAAGTTCTTATAATGAGAAAAGCGCTCCCGAGGACACATGGGAATTATCGTCAAGCTAGTTTTCATCACACTCATATGGTTCACGTTCGTTACTTTTATAATTTGATATGTGGGTGGACCGGTGCTTGGGTACTGCCCTTTCTTGGACAAGCATCCCACTTTTGATTAACACCTATTGCAAGCATATGCAACTACAAAAGAAGTACTAAGGTAAACCTAACCACAACATGAGACATATGGATCCAAATCAGCCCCTTACGAAGTAACTTATAAACTAGGGTTTAAGCTTCTGTCACTCTAGCAACCCATCATCTACTTATTACTTCCCAAATGCCTTCCTCTAGGCCCAAATAATGGTGAAGTGTCATGTAGTCGACGTTCACATAACACCACTAGAGGAAAGACAACATACATCTCATCATAATATCGAACGAATACCAAATTCACATGACTACTAATAGCAAGACTTCACCCATGTCCTCAGGAACAAGCGTAACTACTCACAAAGCATATTCATGTTCATAATCAAAGGGGTATTAATATGCATTAAGGATCTGAACATATGATCTTCCACCAGATAAACCAACTAGCATCAACTACAAGGAGTAATCAACACTACTAGCAACCCATAGGTACCAATCTGAGGTTTTGGTACAAAGATTGGATACAAGAGATGAACTAGGGTTTGAGAGGAGATGGTGCTGGTGAAAATGTTGATGGAGATTGACCCCCTCCCGATGAGAGGATCGTTGGTGATGACGATGGTGATGATTTCCCCCTCCCGAAGGGAAGTTTCCCTAGCAGAATAGCTCCGCCGGAGCCCTAGATTGGTTCTGCCAAGGTTCCGCCTCGTGGCGGCGGAGTTTCGTCCCGTGAGCTTGCTTATGATTTTTTCCAGGGTAAAAGACTTCATGTAGCAGAAGATGGGCACCTGAGGGCCACCAGGGGGCCCACGAGGCAGGGGGCGCGCCCTGTAAGGGTGGGCGCGCCCCCCACCCTCGTGGCCAGGGTGTGGGCCCCTCTGGTACTTCTTTCGCTCAATAATTCTTATTAATTTCAAAAATGACTTTCATGGATTTTCAGGGCTTTTGGAGCTGTGCAGAATAGGTTTCCAATATTTGCTCCTTTTCCAGCCTAGAATCCCAGCTATCGGCATTCTCCCTCTTCATGATAAACCTGGTAAAATAAGAGAGAATTGCCATAAGTAGTGTGACATAACATGTAATAACAGCCCATAATGCAATAAATATCGATATAAAAGCATGATGCAAAATGGACGTATCAACAACCACCAATCTATTCCACCTATAGTGCTATGTCCATGGCTCACACTCATGTATTGCGTGATGATTGAAAAAGTTTGAGAACATAAAAAGTATGAAACAATTGCTTGGCTTGTCATTGGGGTTGTGCATGATTAAATACTTTGTGTGATGAAGATAGAGCATAACCTGAATATATGATTTTGTAGGGATAACTTTCTTTGGCCATGTTATTTTGAGAAGACATGATTGCTTTGTTAGTATGCTTGAAGTATTATTATTTTTATGTCAATATTAAACTTTTGTCTAGAATCTTTCGGATCTGAACAATCATGACATAATAAAGGAAATTACATTGATAAATATGCTAGGTAGCATTCCACATCAAAAATTCTATTTTTATCATTTACCTACTCGAGGACGAGAGGGAATTAAGCTTGGGGGTGCTTGATACGTCTCCAACGTATCTATAATTTTTTATTGTTCCATGCTATTATATTATCTGTTTTGGGTGTTTAATGGGATTTAATATGCTATTTTATATTATTTTTGGGACTAACCTATTAACCGAAGGCCCAGTGCCAGTTTCTGTTTTTTTTTTTGCCTATTTTAGAGTTTTGCAGGAAAGGAATACCAAACGGAGTCCAAATGGGATGAAACCTTTGCGATGATCTTTCTTGGACCGAAAGCAAACCAGAAGACTTGGAGTTGAAGTCAGAAACGCCACGATGCGTCCACGAGGCAGGAGGGCGCGCCTGAGGGAGTCCTGGACTAAGGGGTCCACAGACAACCGGAATATATACGTGGGCCAGACTATTGGGCTATGAAGATACAAGATAGAAGACTTCTTTCCGTGTCCGGATGGGACTCTTCTTTGCGTGGAAGGCAAGCTTGGCGATTCGGATATGTAGATTCCTTTCTCTGTAACCGACTTTGTGTAACCCTAGCCCCCTCCGGTGTCTATATAAACCGGATGGTTTAGTCCATAGGACAACAATCACAAACTCATAGGCTAGACTTCTAGGGCTTAGTCATTACGATCTCGTGGTAGATCAACTCTTGTAATACTCATATTCATCAAGATCAATCAAACAGGAAGTAGGGTATTACCTCCATAGATAGGGCCCGAACCTGGGTAAACATCGTGTCCCCCGCCTCCTGTTACCATTAGCCTTAGACGCACAGTTCGGGACCCCCTACCCGAGATCCGCCGGTTTTGACACCGACATTGGTGCTTTCATTGAGAGTTCCACTGCGTCGTCACCAGAAGGCTTGATGGCTCCATCAATCATCTACAACAGCGCAGTCCAGGGGGAGATCTTTCTCCCCAGACAGATCTTCGTATTCGGCGGCTTCGCACTGCGGGCAAACTTGCTTGGCCATCTAGAGTAGATCGATAGCTACGCCCCTAGCCATCAGGTCAGATTTGGAAGCCTGAATTTTGTGGCTGATATCCATGGAGACTTGATCTTCAACGGATTCGAACCCATGACGGCCATCCCCAGCCACCACGATGAACATGACCTAAATTTGTCATCTAGCCGCGCTCAGGAGACAGCACCTGTAACCGCTCTGGCCTTAGATCCGGAGCAGACCGCATCGTCCGAAGACGGGAAGCTTAATCCCGCCACGGAAGCCGCAGACTCAGCGGCGCTCGAGTCGCACACAGACCCAACATCGAGCTGGGCTTGTGTCACCGGAATCTCGGATTCGTCTCCGGCCATAGGTTCCGGACCGCGTGCATGCGCGTCCATTGAACCTGATTGGGCGTCGATCTTGGAGTTCGGCTCTGTGGACATCTTTCAGCACTCACCTCTAGGCGATGTGTTGAACTCATTGAAATCCCTCTCCTTGTCGGGGGACTCTTGGCCGAACTATGTCCGGCTCGATTGGGAAGTGGACGACGAAGAACTTCGTTCCCCACCCACCACCCACTTTATAGCCACTGTCAACGACTTAACCAACATGCTTGATTACGACTCCGGAGACATCGACAGTATGGACGACGATGCCGGAGAGGAGCAGGAACCACCCATAGGGCGATGGACGGCTACATCCTCATACGATATATACATGGTGGACACACCTAAAGAGAAGGAGGCCGACAGTGATAATGGTATGCATGTCGATGAACCTCCCAAGCATCAATGTCAGAAGCGCTGACCTCGATCCGGCAAAAGGAAAAACAGTAACATTGTCACGGACGACGATGATAAGCTGGACCAAGCCGAGGACCCCGCAGACCCAGTGTTGGAGCAGAATGTGCGAGAGGACGACGAAGATTGTCCGGGGATGTTGTCTGACCACAGCGATGCCGAAGATAGTAACTATCAACCTGTCTCCGAAGAGGAGATCAGCCTGGGCGACGACGAATTCGTCGTCCCAGAAGAACCATTAGAACAAGAACGCCTCCATCAAAGGCTTATCGCCACTGCAAGGAGCCTGAAAAAGCAGAAGCAGCGGCTTAAAGCCACACAGGATATGCTCAATGAAAGATGGGACGAAGTGCTAGACGCTAAGGAGAAATACAGCGGAAATCGCCAAACAAAGAGCTATCCTAAGCGTAAGCTGCTACCCGAACTCGATGACGAGGCTATTGCGCCTATACCGCCAAAAAACAATACGGCTGACAAGTCGGACCGACCACCTCGTGGTCGAGACAGAGTAGCTAGCAATGCCGAACACAAACCCGCACCCCTCCATGTAAAAGGAAGGGAGGTTGCAGCTCAGGACCAGACACACGATCTACGGGAAGACCTCGACAAAAAGGCTGGCAAAACCAGGTTCATCTATGGATCCAGGGAACGTGCTCCTATACGGGATCACGATTATCAAACCAACTATGCCACTTACCAGTTCGGAATCAATACCGAACACTACAACCGTCGGCCCCACGCCACGCCACAGCCAAATCCAGGGGTGCCGCACACCCCCTGTGCTTCACCGATGAGGTGCTGGAACACGATTTTCCAGAAGGGTTCAAACCCGTAAACATCGAGGCATATGATGGAACGACAGACCCTGTGGTTTGCATAGAAGACTTCATTCTTCACATCCACATGGCTCATGGAGATGATCTCCATGCCATCAAATACTTACCTCTCAAGCTAAAAGGACCAGCTCGGCACTGGCTAAAAAGCCTCCCAGAAAATTCCATCGGAAGCTGGAAAGAACTTCAGGAGGCTTTTCGGATCAATTTCCAGGGGACCTATGTCCGGCCCCCGGATGCAGACGATCTAAGTCACATAATCCAACAACTCGGAGAATCAGCCCGTAAGCTTTGTAACCGGTTTCTCACTAAGAAGAACCAAATCGTCGACTGTCCGGACACCGAAGCCATAGCGGCCTTCAAACACAGTGTCCGGGATGAATGACTAGCCAGGCACCTTGGCCAGGAAAAGCCAAGGGCAATGGCAGCCTTAACTACACTAATGACCCGCTTTTGCGTGGGCGAGGACAGCTGGTTAGCTCTTAGCAGCACCAGTGACCCCGGCACATCTGAAGTCAGGGACGGCAATGGAAAACCACGACGCAACAAAAACAAACGTCAGAACAATGAAGAAAGCCTGGACAATACAACGGTAAACGCCAGATTCAGGGGCTCCAGACCCGGTCAACAGAAGAAGCCATTCAAAGGCAACAAAGACGGTCCTTCCAGCCTAGATAAAATCCTAGATAGGCCCTACCAGATCCACGGCACTCCTGATAAACCAGCCAATCATACCAACAGAGAATGTTGGGTTTTCAAGCAGGTCGGCAAAATCAACACTGAACACAAAGGGAAGGGACCTCAGAGCGAAGATGATGACGAATCTCGCCAGCCGAACACGGGGGGGGGGGGGGGGGGGGGTAGAAGAAATTTCCACCGGAGATCAAAATAGTGAACATGATCTATGTCACTCACATCCCAAAGAGGGAGCGTAAGCACGCACTTTGAGATGTCTATGCCATCGAGCCCGTCGCCCCCAAATTCAACCCATGGTCGGCCTGTCCGATCACCTTTGATCGCAAGGACCATCCAACTAGTATCCGTCACGGGGGTTTGGCTGCCCTAGTGCTCGACCCAATAATCGACGAATACCACCTTACTCGAGTCCTTATGGACGGCGGCATTAGTCTCAATCTGATATATCAGGACACCGTCCGCAAGATGGGGATAGACCTGTCAAGAATCAAGCCAAGCGGCACTACCTGTAAAGGAGTTATACCGGGCGTAGAAGCTCGCTGCACGGGCTCCCTAACATTGGAGGTTGTATTCGGCTCTCCCGACAACTTTCTAAGCGAAGAACTAACCTTCGACATAGCTCCGTTCTGAAGTGGCTATCATGCACTACTCGAAAGAATGACCTTCGCCCGTTTTAATGCAGTCCAGCATTATGCTTATCTAAAACTAAAAATGTCTGGACCACGTGGCATCATTATGGTCAGCGAAAATACGGAGCGCTCTCTTCGTACAGAAGAATACACGACGGCTCTAGCAGTCGAAGCACAAAACGGCCTACCCAAGCCGAACAGCTCATCGGTCATCAAGACCTCGGACACAGCTAAACGTATCCGGCGCACACCTCAGTATGGCAGCTCAGATAGACCCGAGCTCAATTAGAAGCTACGCCCCCATCGACTGCCCCACAAGGAGATAGCACACGTGCCATGTGTACATAAATATACACTCAAAATTCCTTGGGTGACTCCTGGGGCACCTGCACATAAAATTTCCATAGTTTGGTTCGACCCTATTCGGACTCTAGAAGTTATATGTCATGGTTCATTAAAACGAACCAGCTTTACTTACGGCCACACCAGATTCTTTTACCTGGTTTTCTCCTTTTTTACAGATGGCCATCACACTATACCCTTCAAGGACACTTCGCAATAGAGAAAAAGGCGCATACGTGCAGCAGGGCCCCGCATTAAGGTTTCTTTTTTAGATTAAGACCCTGTGTAAACCTGCTTTATCTCTTTTTGTTTTATACTTTCCTGGCATGTAGAATGTCCAAGAAAGATATCGGCATTACCTGTAAATATACGGCTCGCAATACTGGAGTGGATGTTATAGAAGCAGCTTGGTTCGTATTATGTTTTATGCTCTCACCACCTGTGCTCTTTCCCCACGTCGGATTGCCATACGTGTCTTGATACCAGGGTCTATCACCAGGGGCTGTATTCATCCTGGTGTATATTGCAAAACCCGGACACCTGTAGGGAGTGTTCGGCGTCACGAGTTTGGCCTTATATGCATCAACTCCAAATCATGTCTTTGGTCAATAGTTGGGTTGCCCGGCTCCTATGCTTACTACCTTACGTTCTGCTATATCGGCTATGGTAGTAAAGGGAGAACTACTGCGATTGTGTCCTGGCTCATCCGGATGAGCACCTTAGTACAGAAAGCCGAAAACTGACTGTCATGATGCGGCAAGAGCTGGTCAACCACTCGATGACTCTTTAGAATCCTCGCGATTCCCTCCGTCATAAACGAAGGACCGTTATTCTGGTCACGTATGTAAACGCGCCATAATCGGATCAACACGAACATACCAGGGGCTATATCGTAGACCCACCGTCAAACTCCTATGGCTAAGTGAAAGTGTTAAAGCCCTATAGTCCGATTGCCTGGTTCGCCGCACTAACACCTCCTTAACGGACCAAGACGTTGGGTCAAGTGTGATCAAGTGCTTTTCTGAACACCCCTGCGTTATACGCGAGGGGGCTGAAACCGACGACTAGAAAACTTTCAGATTATATATATACAAACGGCCGCATAGGAGGCACCAAAACTTTTCAGGAAAAAGTATAAAAACATAGCCTTAAAACGCATCATAACATTGTTTTTACAATTTCAGTACATTTCACTCGAACATAATATCTTTCGAGCACTGGCCCTCTATCAAGCGGGCACCTTCTAGGACATCTTCAAAGTAATTTTCTGGCATGATAGGGTCCTTGCCTTCGGGTGGACTCTACGCTGCAATATCGGTGGCCTTCATCTTCGCCCAATACGTCTTGACACGGGCAAGGGCCATCTGTGCACCTTCTATGCATGTTGACCACTTAACAGCGTTGATACGCGGCACCGCATCAACAAGTTGCCGCACCAAAGCAAAATAACTATTCGGAATGGGCTTAGTCAGCTACAGACAGGCTATGACGTCCTTCATGGCAATTCCGGACATCTTGTGGAGCTCGGCCCATTGGGCCATCTGTTCACTCAACAGTGGATGCTTCGGCGTGTCGAATTGCGACCAAAATAGATTTTCTGTTGCATGTCCTTCTTGCACGTGGAAAAACTGATTCGCATCGGTAACACTCTTCGGCGGTTGCATGTTCACAGTTGATTAAGCGAAGCATACTTCGGATCGCCAAACTTAGTTTGCAATAAAAAGGGCTTCCCAGTCGCGATCTCCCCGGCTTGTCGGATTTCCTCCCGAGCTGCTCTAGACTCAGACCGGGCTTCCTTCGCCTCTTGTAAGGCCTTGTCAAGATTGGCCGCTTTGGCTTTGTTATCTTTCTCAAGAACTTGGCATCAGCTAGTGGCATCCTTCAGCTCAAGTGCCATAGTAGATGTTCTCTCCTCGCACTGACGCCGAGCAATCTGCTCGGCCTTTAATTCGGCGGCTACCTTTTCAGCAGCCGCATTACTCATCCTGGCTTGCTCCTTGGCCCCGGCAAGTTCAGCCCAAAGGGTCTCAACAGTGGCAGCACTGTCTGCAGTTATGCATGTACAAATTCTCAGTGCCATGCTCATATCATAATACTAGCATGTACTGAGTGCCCCAAAGACATACCTTGTGCCTCGTCGAGCCGCCTATTAATAAGCATGATGTCATCATCCGCTACATCAAATTTCCGATTCAGATGTGCTACCTCGGTAGCTTGGTCAGTTGCCACGGATGTAACAGCATGTGTTTCAAATTAATCAGATCATTTCGTGGGCATATATTTTTGATCCTCCGATCGCATCCCTTTGGATGGCAATCAGAGTCTCAAGGGCTACTATCTATACACAAGTGCAATTTGCATTTATAAAACATAAATAAAATTACACTACATACCTTGAAACCTCTTAGTAGGCTCGTAAAGGCTTCATTCAGTCCGCTTTTAGCAGACCGAACCCTTTCAACCACCGTACCCATCAAGGTACGATGTTCCTCTGGGACGGACGCATGTTGCAACATGTCCATCAATGTATCTGACGCCTCCAGATATGGAATAGGTTGCGGCATCCCTCGGACATTGGATAGTCCAGGACTTTTGTTGTTCCCCGTATGGGCCGCACACCCCGGACTCTAGGCGGCTGAAATATTACCTTCGGCCCCGGTCTTCACTGCCCCTTGCACCACTTGTTGATCGGGAAAGATCCTCCAGGACAACACCTCGGTGTCGTTTGCCTTATTAGGTAGGGAGATCTGTGGAGGCGTCTCGCTCTCCATCTTCTCCGGAAGAAGATCCCCCGAAGAGGAGGACTATTGAGGAGGGCTGCGTACCGGACTGCAAACATATATTTTAAATGTTACCCTCACGGCCAGGAAAGAACGGGATATGTTTAAAACACCCTAGTTCACTTACGATTCGGCCGAGGGCTTATCTTTGCGGAGTGTGTAGATGTTGATGTCACCCCCTGATTGGGATACCTTCCCCCGCTTAGAAGCTTCTCTTTTCGAGTCTTCGGAGGCGGTCCTCTTCTTCCCGTGAGGAGAAGGGATGTCAGTTCGCCCTTTCCTTCCATCTTCAGAGGTGGAAGTTCCAATCTCCTTGGACAAATTGCCTGGTGTGCCTCCAGAATGGAGGCCACCTTGGGCCTCTTTGCTCTCCTCCTTATCTTCCCCTGCCGGCACTTGATATGGTGCCGGAGCCAGCATCCTTGTTAACACCGGATCGGCAGAGTCTTCGGGAAGTGGAGCCGAACACCTAATTCTCTCCGCCTTCTTTAGCCAGCCCTGGCCGAGTAAAGTTTTGTCAGTACATTGTTATGAGTAATTTTACTAAACTGTGTTCGGAAGTCAAGTACTTACCGGAGTATCTGGATGATTTCAGTCAAGGCCGAGGTCTTCTGTAGTATCCCTCCACTATTTTTGTGCGCCGAAGAATAAATTCCACATCCCTCTGAGCATTGTGCTGGAGAAGTGTTGAAGGGTTCATGGACTTTCCGGATTGAACTCCCACATACGGAGAGGACGCCGCTGGCACGGAAGGATCCGATGGATTAGCATTACTTGGATTACATTGGTAAGACCGGTGTCCTTTTTAATGAGGATCCGTATGCGAATTTGCAACATCTGCACTTCATTAGTAGATCCCCAGTCCAGCCCCTTGTTAATCCACGATGCAAGCTATAAAGGAGGGCCAGATCGAAACGCGGGTGTAGCTGCCCACTTTTTACTATGGGGTTCGGTAATGTAAAACCACTCCTGTTGCCATAAGTCAGAAGATTCTGCGAAAGAGCCCTTTGGCCAAGGAGAAGTGGTAAGTTTGCTTATTGAAGCGCCTCCGCACTCCGCTTGTTTCCCGTCAATTACCTTCGGGTTCACAATAAAGGTTTTAAGCCATAAGCCGAAGTGTGAGGAAATCCGGAGGAAGGCCTCGCACGTGATGATGAACGCCAAGATATGAAGGAAGGAGTCTAGAGCTAAATCATGGAAATCTAGCCCGTAATAAAACCTGAGCCCTCGAACGAAGGGATGGAGAGCAAACCCAAGCCCTCGGAGGAAGTGAGAGATAAACACGACCCTCTCATTGGATCTGGGAGTAGGGATAACCTGCCCTTGAGTAGAAGCCTGTGGAGGATTTCAGCAGTCAGGTATCTTGCCTCCCTGAGCTTTGAGATATCCTCCTCTGTGACAGAAGAGGCCATCCACCAGCCTTAAGGCTGGGTCCGGACATGGCTGGAGGCTCGAAGCGACTAGATTGACCCTTGAGTTTTGGAACTTGAGGTGGGAGGTGGAGTAAAGAACTAGCGTGGAAGAAAAAAGGACATGACTTAGCCCCTTTATAAAGGCGACGAATATCAAGCGTCCCCTCCGTGGCCTTAAAACATGCCTATTCCCAAGGAATCATGCCAACGTAACGGTTGGGTTACCCACGCCCGTGTTGATGGAAATCCCGCAATAAGGGGGACACGATCTCTGCTTTGACAAGACATGCCAATAGAAACCGCACCTTGAAAAGCGGCAGGCTAAAAAACGGTTCGAATAATGACCAGGCAGTGGCGTGATGTCACGCTACAAAAAGTTGTCAGCAGATTGGACTCGTGAAAATATTATACTCTCTACGGTTGTGTGTGGAACTTGCTTTGCAGAGCCGGACACGATTCTTGTGTTCGTAATCTACTTTGAAGTATTCGGAGAAGGAACCCGCCTTGCAATGCCGAAGACAATCTACGCGCCGGACTCATCGTCATTGAAGCCTGGTTCAGGGGCTACTGAGGGAGTCCTAGACTAAGGGGTCCCCGGACAGCCGGACTATATACGTGGGCCGGACTGTTGGGCTATAAAGATACAAGATAGAAGACTTCTTCCCGTGTCCGGATGGGACTCTCCTTTGCGTGGAAGGCAAGCTTGGCGATTCGCATATGTAGATTCCTTTCTCTGTAACTGACTTTGTGTAACCCTAGCCCCCTCCAGTGTGTATATAAACCGGAGGGTTTAGTCCGTAGGACAACAATCACAAACTCATAGGCTAGACTTCTAGGGTTTAGCCATTACGATCTCGTGGTAGATCAACTCTTGTAATACTCATATTCATCAAGATTAATCAAGCACGAAGTAGGGTATTACCTCCATAGAGAGGACTCGAACCTGGGTAAACATCGTGTCCCCCGCCTCCTGTTACCATTAGCCTCAGACGCATGGTTCGGGACCCCCTACCCGAGATCCACCGGTTTTGACACCAACAGCGCCCAGGGGGGTAGGCGCGCCCCCCACCCTCGTGAGCCCCTCGTAGCTCCACCGATGTACTTCTCTCACCTATATATACTCTTATGCCCTAGAAACATCAGGGGGAGCCACGAAACCACTTTTCCACCGCCGCAACCTTCTCTACCCATGAGATCTCATCTTGGGGCCTTTTCCGGTGATCTGCCGGAGGGGGAATCGATCATGGAGGGCTTCTATGTCAACACCATTGCCACTCCGATGAAGCGTGAGTAGTTTACCATAGACCTTCGGGTCCATAGTTATTAGCTAGATGGCTTCTTCCCTCTCTTTGATTCTCAATACAAAGTTCTCCTCAATGTTTTTGGAAATCTATTCGATGTAATACTCTTTTGCGGTGTGTTTTCCGAGATCCGATGAACTGTGGATTTATGAACAAGATTATTTATGAATATTATTTGGTTCTTCTCTGAAATCTTATATGCATGATTTGATATCTTTGCAAGTCTCTTCAAATTATCGGTTTAGTTTGGCCTACTAGATTGATCTTTCTTGCCATGGGAGAAGTGCTTAGCTTTGGGTTCAATCTTGCGGTGTCCTTTCCTAGTGACAGTAGGGGTAGCAAGGCACATATTGTATTGTTGCCATCGAGGATAAAAAGATGGGTTTTATATCATATTGCTTGAGTTTATCCCTCTACATCATGTCATCTTGCTTAATGTGTTACTCCGTTCTTATGAACTTAATACTCTAGATGCATGCTGGATAACGGTCGATGTGTGGAGTAATAGTAGTGGATGCAGAATCGTTTCGGTCTACTTGACACAGACGTGATGCCTATGTTCATGATCATTGCCTTAGATGTCTTCATAACTATGCGATTTTCTATCAATTGCTCGGCAGTAATTTTTTTCACCCACCGTAATACATGCTATCTTGAGAGAAGCCACTAGTGAAACCTATGGCCCTCAGGTCTCTTTTCTATTATATTACATCTCTTTTCCATCATATTGCATCTCTTTAAATCTCGTTTACTATTTTGCAATCTTTACTTTCCAATCTATACAACAAAAATATCAAAAATATTTACTTTACTATCTCTATTAGATCTCACTTTTGTGAGTGGTCGTGAAGGGATTGACAACCCCTTTATCGCATTGGTTGCAAAGTTCTTGATTGTTTGTGCAGGTACTAGGTGACTTGTGCGTCGTCTCCTACTGGATTGATACCTTGGTTCTCAAAATTGAGGGAAATACTTAGGCTACTTTGCTGCATCACCCTTTCCTCTTCAAGGAAAAAACCAACGCAAGCTCAAGAGGTAGCACGTGTCACTCAGATGCAAGTCTCGTTTGCCGAGGCCCGGCGGGATTTGAAGCACACCCAGGTCCAGCTGGACGAGCGCCAGTGAGAGCTCCTCCTAAAGCAGGCTGACTTCGACAAGGCCCAAGAGGTGGCGAAGGCAAAGGCCGCCAAGGACGAATCTGACCGGATGCAGCGCCGCATCTTGCTTGACGCCCAAGAAGAGGACTTGGTTGCCCATGAACCGGCACTCGCCGCCACGCTTCGCACCAAGGACGAAGAGGTTGAAAAGCTCGCCGCGCAACGGACCCAAGGGCTGAAGCAGGAGCACAAAGAAGCACTCAATGCTCTGGCCCTGGACCATGCCGGCAAGCTAAAGGAGGCCGTCGACGGTGCAGAGGCCGTCAAGGTTGAGCTGGACGGCAAGGTGGCGAAGCTGGAGATGGAGCTAGAGGAGCTGAGGAAGGAGATCTCGAAGCTGAAGAAGGACATGGACATGACTGCCCACACATTGGCGGAGCTACAGGTCACCATCTCCGACAAGACCAAGCTGCTCTCCAAAGCCAACAACTCCATCGCTGATCTAAAGCTGAAGCTGGAGACTCTGGAGGGGATGCTTTCGGAGACCAGGGCCCACGAAAAGACCCTGATCAAGGATCTCGCGGATAAGAGGTTGCTGCTGTAGGATGCCGCCACCACCCACAATGAGCTTGTGCTCGGCATGAAACTCTGGACCATCCGCCTTGTGGATGTTGCGGAGAGGGTCACCACATAGCTGTCCGCCATGGGCATGCCGAGCTTCAAGTTCTCCCATGAGGTGAACGTGACCGACAGTGCCAGGCTGGCCCTGTTCTTCGAGCGTGTCCTCGACGCCCTGAAGCTGCTCTACTCCAACAGGGCAACTTATCTGGCCGAGGAGGCCCATAAGCTTTGCCGAGGCGCCCTGACCAAGGTGCTCACCAAGGTGGCATACTGGAACCCCAGCATCGACTTTGCCAACGCGCTTGAGAGCTTTCCGGAGGGTGTGGATCTCCAGGTGCTTGAGGAGCGCATCGAGCCCATCATTAGCTGCGTCGGCGGAGTCAAGAGGCTGGAGGGCCAGCGCCGGGATTAGCTGCTACATTCCTTGTTGCCGCTGGTTATATTGTTTTATGCAAGTAGATCATGAAAATAATGCTTTATGTGCTGGTTATATTGTTGAATTCATTCATGACGCTACTGAAAATTATTATGAGGGAGGAACATATGCTTGTACGAATTGCAATAATATCAAGTTTCCTCTCTATGTGTTGAAAATCTTGAAGCTATGCTTGTTTTACCTTCCTATGCTAGTTGATTCTTGTTCCCATAAGTTGTTTTCTCACAAAACCCCTATGCATAGGAAGTGGGTTAGGCTTAAATGTGCTAGTCATATGCTTCATGCTCCTGTTATGTTTCAATTCTTATCTTTTATGTGAGAATCATTGTCATCATCATGCCTAGCTAGAAAGGCACTAAAGAAAAGTGCTTGTTGGGAGACAACCCAATATTTACCTTTACTGTTTTTGTGTGTTCACATGATTATCCTACTGTATTAATCATGTTTTATAGCTTTTGTTTCAATAGTGTGCCAAGTAAGACCTTTAGGATAGCTTATGGTGATAGTTGTGTTGATCCTGCTGAAAATCAGAAACTTTTGCTTCCAGTAAATTAGTTTTGATAATTCACAGAAACATGATTTTTCATATAATTCTTTTTTCTATGAATTGGTACATAAATTTCTCAGGATTTCCTAATTTTGTAGAATTTTTAGAGTTACATAAGTATTATAATGATACAGATTACTATAGACTGTTCTGTTTTTGACAGATTCTGTTTTCTATGTGTTGTTTGCTTATTTTGATGAATATATGAGTAGTATCGGAGGGTATGAACCATGGAGAAGTTGGAATACAGTAGATATTACACCAATATGAATTTAGAATGAGTTCACAACAGTACCTAAGTGGTGATTTATTTTCTTATACTAACGGAGCTTACGAGTTTTCTGTTGAGTTTTGTGTTGTGAAGTTTTCAAGTTTTGGGTAAAGATTCGATGGACTACGGAATAAGGAGTGGCAAAAGCCTAAGCTTGGGGATGCCCAAGGCACCCCGAGGTAATATTCAAGGACAACCAAGAGCCTAAGCTTGGGGATGCCCCGGAAGGCATCCCCTCTTTCGTCCTCATTCATCGGTAACTTTACTTGGAGCTATATTTTTATTCACCACATGATATGTGTTTTGCTTGGAGCGTCATTTTATTTTCTTAGGTTTTTCTTGCTTTTTTAATAAAGTACTTAAGATCTTAAATTCTTAAATGTTAGAGAGTCCTCACATAGTTTCATAATTATTCAACTACTCATTGATTTTCACTTATATCTTTTGGAGTAGTTTGTCATTTGCTCTAGTGCTTCACTTATATCCTTTTAGACCATGGTGGTGGTTTTATTTTGTAGAAATTATTGATCTCTCATGCTTCACTTATATTATTTTGAGAGTATTTTAGAACAGCATGGTATTTGCTATGGTTATAGAATTGGTCCTAGAATGATGGCATCCAAGTTGGGTATAATAAAAATTATCATAGAAAGTGTATTGGATGCTATGATCAATATGATACTTGATGATTGTTTTGAGATATGAGGATGGTAATATTAGAGTCATGCTAGTTAAGTAGTTGTGAATTTGAGGAATACTTGTGTTGAAGTTAGTGATTCCCGTAGCATGCACGTATTGTGAACCGCTTTGTGATGAAGTTGGAGCATAATTTATTTATTGATTGTCCTCCTTGTGAGTGGCGGTCGGGGATGAGCGATGGTCTTTTCCTACCAATCTATCCCCCTAGGAGCATGCACATAGTACTTTGTTTAAATGACTTGTAGATTTTTGCAATAAGTATATGAGTTCTTATGACTAACGTTGAGTCCATGGATTATACACACTCTCACCCTTCCACCATTGCTAGCCTCTCTAGTACCGCGCAACTTTCGCCGGTACCATACACCCACCATATACCTTCCTTAAAACAGCCATCATACCGACCTATTATGTCATTCCCATAGCCATTCCGAGATATATTTCCATGCAACTCTCCACCCTTCCGTTATTATGACATGCTCCATCATTGTCATATTGCTTTTGCATGATCATGTAGTTGACATCGTATTTGTGGCAAAGCCACCTTGATAATTCTTTCATACATGTCGCTCTTGATTCATTGCTTATCCCGGTACACCGTCGGAGGCATCCACATAGAGTCATATTTTGTTCTAAGTATTGAGTTGTAATTCTTGAGTTTTAAGTAAATGAAAGTGTGATGATCTTCTTTATTAGAGCATTGTCCCAAGTGAGGAAAGGATGATGGAGACTATGATTCCCCCACAAGTCGGGATGAGACTTCGGACTTTATAAAAAAAGAGAAAGGCCATAAAAAAGAGAAAGGCCCAAAAAATGAGAGAAAAAGAGAGAAGGGACAATTGCTACTATCCTTTTACCACACATGTGCTTCAAAGTAGTGATGTCTACTACACAACCTTCTTCTTATAGACATTGTTGGGCCTGCAAGTGCACAGGTTTGTAGGACAGTAGCAAATTTCCCTCAAGTGGATGACCTAAGGTTTATCAATCCATAGGAGGCATAGGATGAAGATGGTCTCTCTCAAGCAACCCTGCAACCAAATAACAAAGAGTCTCTTGTGTCCCCAACACACCCAATACAATGGTAAATTGTATAGGTGCACTAGTTCGGCGAAGAGATGGTGATACAAGTGCAAAATAGATAGTAGATATAGGTTTTTGTAATCTGAAATAATAAAAACAGCAAGGTAACTAATGATAAAAGTGAGCGTAGACGGTATTTCAATGATAGGAAACAAGACCTAAGGTTCATACTTTCACTAGTGCAAGTTCTCTCAACAATAATAACATAGATAGATCATATAACAAGCCCTCAACTTGCAACAAAGAGTCACTCCGAAGCCACTAATAGCGGAGAACAAACGTAGAGATTATGGTAGGGTACAAAACCACCTCAAAGCTATTCTTTCGGATCAATCTATAAAAGAGTTCGTACTAGAATAACACCTTAAGAAACAAATCAACCAAAACCCTAATGTCACCTAGATACTCCATTGTCACCTCAAGTATCTGTGGGCATGATTATACGATATGCATCACACAATCTCAGATTCATCCAACCAACACAAAGTACTTCAAAGAGTGCCCCAAAGTTTCTACCGGAGAGTCGAGAACGTGTGCCAACCCCTATGCATAGGTTCATGGGCGGAACCCACAAGTTGGTCACCAAAACATACATCAAGTGGCACATGATATCCCATTGCCACCATAGATAAACACGGCAAGACATACATCAAGTGTTCTCATAAAAGACTCAATCCGATAAGATAACTTCAAAGGGGAAACTCAATTCATCACAAGAGAGTAGAGGGGGAGAAACATCATAAGATCCAACTACAATAGCAAAGCTCGGGATACATCAAGATCGTGCCATAGAGGGAACACAAGAGAGAACACGAGAGAGAGAGAGATCAAACACATAGCTACTGGTACATACCCTCAGCCCCGAGGGTGAACTACTCCCTCCTCATCATGGAGAGCACCGGGATGATGAAGATGGCCACCGGTGATGCGTTCCCCCTCCGGCAGGGTGCCGGAACGGGCTCCCGAGAGGTTTTTGGTGGCTACAGAGGCTTGCGGCGGCGGAACTCCTGATCTATCTTCTGTTCTGGAAGTTTTAGGGTACGTAGGTATATATGGGTGCAAGGGGTACGTCGGTGGAGCTTCGGGGGCCCCATGAGGCAGGGGCGCGCCCTAGGGGGGTGGGCGCGCCCCCACCCTCGTGACCAGCTCTCGTATCTTCTGACGTAGAGTCCAAGTCTATCCGGTGGCTTTCCTTCCAAAAATAACTTCTCCAGTTGATTTTGTTCCGTTTTGACTCCGTTTGATATTCCTTTTCCTCGAAACACTGAAATAGGCATAAAACAGCAAATCTAGGTTGGGCCTCCGGTTAATAGGTTAGTCCCAAAAATAATATAAAAGTGGATAATAAAGCCCAATATAGTCCAAAACAGTAGATAATATAGCATGGAGCAATCAAAAATTATAGATACGTTTGAGATGTATCAAGCATCCCCAAGCTTAATTCCTGCTCATCCTCGAGTAGGTAAATGATAAAAAAGAATTTTTGATGTGGAATGCTACCTAGCATAATTCTCAATGAAATTTTCTTTATTGTGACATGAATGTTCAGATCCAAATGATTCAAAATAAAAGTTCATATTGATAAAAGAAACAGTAACACTTCAAGCATACTAATCAAAGTAATCATGTCTTCTCAAAATAACATGGCAGAAGAAAGTTCATCCCTACAAAATCATATAGTTAGGCTATGCTTCATTTTCGTCACACAAAGATGTTCCCAACTTCTATACCCCCGATGACAAGCCAAGCAATTGTTTCATACTTAAATAATCCAAACTTTTTCAACCTTCATGCAATACATGAGCGTGAGCCATGGATATAGCACTATGGGTGTAATAGAATATGATGATGGGGATTGTGTGGAGAAGACAAAAAAGGAGAAACTGTCACATTGACGAGGATAATCAGCGGGCTATGGAGATGCCCGTGAATTGATGTCAACATGAGGAGTAGGGATTGCCATGCAACGGATGCACTAGAGCTATGAATGCTCAACAAAAGAAAACTAGTGGGTGTGCATCCAACTCGCTTGCTCATGAAGACCTAGGGCATTTGAGGAATCCCATCATAGGAATATACAAGCCAAGTTCTATAATGAAAAATTCCCACTAGTATAAAAAGACAACTTATGAGACTCACTACATGAAGAACAAGGTGCTACTTTGAAGCACAATATATGAGACTCACTATATGAAGAACAAGGTGCTACTTTGAAGCACAAGTGTGGAAAAAGAGATAGTAGCATTGCCCTTTTTATTTTTTTTATTATTTTTTCTTTTTTTGGGCAATGCTCTAATAATGATGATCATCACACTTCTATTGATTACAACATAAGGATTACAACTCGAAACTTAGAACAAGATATGAATCTATATGAATGCCTCCGGCGGTGTACTGGGATGGTGCAATGAATTAAGAGTGACATGTATGAAAAATAATGCATGGTGGCTTTGCCACAAATACGATGTCAACTACATGATCATGCAATGGCAATATGACAAAGTAATGTATGTCATGATGATGATGAACGGAACGGTGGAAAGTTGCATGGCAATATATCTCGGAATGGCTATGGAAATGCCATAATAGGTAGGTATGGTGGCTGTTTTGAGGAATATATAAGGAGGTTTATGTGTGATAGAGCGTATCATATCACGGGGTTTGGATGCACCGGCGAAGTTTGCACCAACTCTCAAGGTGAGAAAGGGCAATGCACGGTACCGAAGAGGCTAGCAAAGGCGGAAAGGAAAAAGTGCGTATAATCCATGGACTCAACATTAGTCAAAGAACTCATATACTTATTGCAAAAATTTATAAGTCATCAAAAATCAAGTACTACGCGCATGCTCCTAGGGGGATAGATTGGTAGGAAAAGAATATCGCTCGTCCCCGACCGCCACTCATAAGGATGCACAAGCCAGGTACACTTCATGTTTCAAATTTGTTACACAACTTTAACCATACGTGCATGCTACGGGACTTGCTAACTTCAACACAAGCATTCTTTAAATTCATAATCACCCAACAAGCATGACTTTAATATCACTACCTCCATATCTTAAAACAATTATCAAGTATCAAAGTGATCATAGCATCCAATTCACTTTCTATGATAGTTTTTATTCAAATTACCATGCTTTTTAAGCCTCTCAAAATAATATAAGTGAATCATGAGAGTTCATCTATTTCTTAAAAATAAAACTACCACCATGCTCTAAAAGATATAAGTGATGTACTAGAGCAAATGACAAACTACTCCGAAAGATATAAGTGAAGATCAATGAATAGCTAAATAATTATGTAACTTTGTGAAGACTCCCTCTCATTAAATAATTTCAGATCTTGGTATCTTATTCAAACAGCAAGCAAAACAAAATAAAATGACAATGCAAGGATAGCACAACTCATGTGAAGAAGCAAAAACTTAGGCTCAACCGATACTAACCGATAGTTGTTGAAGAAGAAAGGTGGGATACCTACCGGGGCATCCCCAAGCTTAGATGCTTGACTTCTTGAAATATTATCTTGGGGTGCCTTGGGAATCCCCAAGCTTGAACTTTTGTGTCTCCTTAATTCCTCTCATATCATGGTTTCTCTTTTTATCAAAAGCTTCATCCACAACAAACTCAACAAGAACTCGTGAGATAGGTTAGTATAAACCAATGTAAAACCTTATCATTTTCTACTGTACCAAATCACTAAAATTATTATTCAACATTGATTACTAAATGCCTCTGCATATTTAATACTCCTATCCTCAAATAGAATCATTAAACAAGCAAACATATGCAAACAACGCAACCATAACAGCAATCTGTCAAAACAGTACAGTCTGTAAAGAATGCAAGAGTATCAATACTTCCCTAACTCCAAAAATTATTAAATAAAATTACCACTGTAGTAAATTTATCAGAGCTCATCATGCAAAATGTTTCAACATTATATCATTCTGTGACTTTTCTAGGGAATTTTTGCAACAGCGGTAAACTTTCTGTTTTCAAACAGCAACATGTATACTAGCAAAATAAGCATGGTAAAGGCTATACTTGACTTCTTTATTGAAACTAAAGATGCAAAACATTATTCTAAAGCAAGCAAAATCTAACAAAAGGAAATGACGCTCCAAGAAAAACACATATCATGTGGTGAACAAAAATATAGCTCTAAGTAAAGTTACCGATGAACGAAGACGAAAGAGGGGATGCCTTCCGGGGCATCCCCAAGCTGAGGCTTTGGCTATTCTTGAATATTATCTTGGGGTGCCTTGGTAATCCCCAAGCCTAGTCTCTTGCCACTCCTTATTCCATAGTCCATTGAATCCTTACCCAAAACTTGAAAACTCCACAACACAAAACTCAACAGAAAACTCGTAAGCTCCGTTAGTATAAGAAAATAAAACCACCACTTAAGTATTGTAATGAACTCATTCTAAATTCATATTGGTGTAATATCTACTGTATTCCAACTTATCTATGGTTCATACCCTCCGATACTACTCATAGATTCATCAAAATAAGTAAACAACACATAGAAAACAGAATCTGTCAAAAACAGAACAGTCTGTAGTAATCTGTATCAAATGTATACTCCTGGAACTACAAAAGTTCTACCAAATTAGGAGGTCATAAGAAATTTGTTTACCAATCTAGATCAAAAAGAATCAGGTAAAGATTACGTTTCTGTGAATTAACAAAACTAAATTACTGGGTGCAAAAGTTTCTGATTTTCAGCAGGATCAACACAACTATCACCGTAAGCTATCCTAAAGGTCTTACTTGGCACTTTATTGAAACAAAAGCTATAAAACATGATTACTACAGTAGCATAATCATGTGGAAACACAAAAACAGTAAAGGTAAATATTGGGTTGTCTCCCAACAAGCGCTTTTCTTTAATGCCTTTTAGCTAGGCATGATGATGACAATGATGCTCACATAAAAGATAAGAATTGAAACATAATGGGAGCATCATGAAGCATATGACTAGCACATTTAAGTCTAACCCACTTCCTATGCATAGGGATTTTGTGAGCAAACAACTTATGGGAACAATAACCAACAAGCATAGGAAGGTAAAACAAGCATAGCTTCAAGATTTTCAACACATAGAGAGGAAACTTGACATTATTGCAATTCCTACAAGCATATATTCCTCCCTCATAATAATTTTCAGTAGCATCATGAATGAATTCAACAATATAACCAGCACCTAAAGCATTCTTTTCATGATCTACAAGCATAGAAAATTTACTACTCTCCACATAAACAAAATTCTTCTCATTCGGAATAGTAGGAGTATCATAAGAGACTTGAACACTAAAAATTGTTTCCACATTAAAAGAGTAATGTTCAGAAAAAAGGGTAATCATAATCATGAAAAGATTTGTAAATATAATCATCACTACTGTTATAGCATAAGTTTCATCACAGTAATCATCATAAGTAGCAACTTCGTTCTCATCATAATCGATTGAAACCTCTCCCAAGATAGTGGAATCACTAAATAAAGTTGACACTCTTCCAAATCCACTTTCATATTCATCACAATAAGATTCAACATCCTCCAAAATAGTGGGATCACTAATTCCTAAAGTTGACACTCTTCCGAACCCACTTTCATCAATATAATCATCATAGGTAGGAGGCATGCTATCATCATAACAACTTTGCATATCAAAACTTGGGAGGCTAAAAATATCATCATTATTAAACATAGCTTCCCCAAGCTTGGGCCTTTTCATATCATAAGCATAATCACTCTCATCATTAATGGTATGGATAGCACCAATAGTATAGCAATTATTATATTCTTCCAAGCAAGTGCCAAAAAGATTTTCAAGATCATAAGAAGTATCATTATCTTCCCAATCATAATCATGACAACAAGCAATAGGCATAACGAGATCATCGTCAAGTGTATCATCTTCATTTTCATGAGGCATAACAATAATAGGAGCAACTTTATTTGGGAGAGATACTTTTTTACCTCTCTTCCTTTTTATTTTCTTCTTCTTCACCTCATGTGTGGGTTCAATCCTCTTTTTGGAGCTCCTTATTAATGAGATTGGTTGGATAGAAGACTCCTCCTCTTTACCTGATTCATCATAAGAAATAATAGGAGGGTATTGGGAAGTCTCTTCCCTTTCGTTAGCATTCTCTTCATCTTCTATTTGTTTTCTTTTCTTTATGTAATTGTCAATATAAGGATTTTCAATGCAATTCACCGCACAATACACATAAATCTTCTCTAGATCAAAATCAAGAAATCTATCAAGATTAAATTTTGGAATACCCTCAGTTATACGTTTCATTTCTTCATAACACAAAATAAGGCTAAGATCTGTATGATGCTCAAGGGTAATCAAATTATCACAATATTTGGAAACGACTTGATCATGAAACAAATAGCATTGGAGCTTTAAATGACCATGTTCATTGCAAAGTTCACAAGGGGTACTATAAATATTGAATCTTTCAGCACATTCATCTAGCTCTTCTTGCAACAATTTGGTTTCTAAGTACATATGCCTCTTGCAATATCTATCTTACCTATTTGGTGTGTACTTACAAACCCAATGCACTCCGCAAAAATTGACATGTTTATAGGAGACATTTTCATCATAACTAGTGCAATCATCATTAGCATCATGGATATTCAAAGAATTTGTACTAACAACATTGCAATCATGCTCATCATTCAAATATTTAGTGCCAAACAATTTAGAGATTTCTTCTTCTAGCACTTGAGCACAATTATCCTTTCCATCATACTCATGAAATATATTAAAAAGACGAAGCGTATGAGACAAACTTAACTCCATTTTTTTTGTAGTTTTCTTTTATAAACTAGACTAGTACTAAAACAAGAAACAAAAAGATTCGATTGCAAGACCTAAAGATATACCTTCACTTACCTAGCCTCCCCGGCAATGGCGCCAGAAAAGAGCTTGATGTCTACTACACAACCTTCTTCTTGTAGACGTTGTTGGCCCTGCAAGTGCACAGGTTTGTAGGACAGTAGCAAATTTCCCTCAAGTGGATGACCTAAGGTTTATCAATCCGTAGGAGGCGTAGGATGAAGATGGTCTCTCTCAAGCAACCCTGCAACCAAATAACAAAGAGTCTCTTGTGTCCCCAACACACCCAATACAATGGTAAATTGTATAGGTGCACTAGTTCGGCGAAGAGATGGTGATACAAGTGCAAAATAGATAGTAGATATAGGTTTTTGTAATCTGAAATAATAAAAACAGCAAGGTAACTAATGATAAAAGTGAGCGTGAATGGTATTGCAATGATAGGAAACAAGGCCTAAGGTTCATACTTTCACTAGTGCAAGTTCTCTCAACAATAATAACATAGATAGATCATATAATGAGCCCTCAACATGCAACAAAGAGTCACTCCGAAGCCACTAATAGTGGAGAACAAACATAGAGATTATGGTTGGGTACGAAACCACCTCAAAGCTATTCTTTTGGATCAATCTATAAAAGAATTCGTACTAGAATAACACTTTAAGACACAAATCAACCAAAACCCTAATGTCACCTAGATACTCCATTGTCATCTCAAGTATCCGTGGGCATGATTATATGATATGCATCACACAATCTCAGATTCATCCAACCAACACAAAGTACTTCAAAGAGTGCCCCAAAGTTTCTACCAGAGAGTCAAGAAGGTGTGCCAACCCCTATGCATAGGTTCATGGGCGGAACCTTCAAGTTGGTCACCAAAACATACATCAAGTGGCACATGATATCCCATTGTCACCACAGATAAACACGGCAAGACATACATCAAGTGTTCTCATAAAAGACTCAATCCGATAAGATAACTTCAAAGGGGAAACTCAATTCATCACAAGAGAGTAGAGGGGGAGAAACATCATAAGATCCAACTACAATAGGAAAGCTCGGGATACATCAAAATCGTGCCATAGAGGGAACACGAGAGAGAACACGAGAGAGAGAGAGAGAGAGAGAGAGAGAGAGAGAGAGAGAGATCAAACACAGCTACTGGTACATACCCTCAGCCCCGAGGGTGAACTACTCCCTCCTCGTCATGGAGAGCGCCGGGATGATGAAGATGGCCACCGATGATGGGTTCCCCCTCCGGCAGGGTGCCGAAACAGGCTCCTGAGAGGTTTTTGGTGGCTACATAGGCTTGCAGCAGTGGAACTACTGATCTATCTTCTGTTCTGGAAGTTTTAGGGTACGTAGGTATATATGGGTGCAAGGGGTACGTCGGTGGAGCTTCGGGGGCCCCACGAGGCAGGGGGCGCGCCCTAGGGGGGTGGGCGCGCCCTAGGGGGGTGGGCGCACCCCCCACCCTCGTGACCAGCTCTCGTATCTTCTAACGTAGAGTCCAAGTCTATCCGGTGGCTTTCCTTCCAAAAATAACTTCTCTAGTTGATTTCGTTCCGTTTTGACTCTGTCTAGTATTCCTTTTCCTCGAAACAATGAAATAGGCATAAAACAGCAAATCTGGGCTGGGCCTCCGGTTAATAGGGTAGTCCCAAAAATAATATAAAAGTGGATAATAAAGCCCAATATAGTCTAAAACAGTATATAATATAGCATGGAGCAATCAAAAATTATAGATACGTTGGAGACGTATCAAGTAGCACCATGATCTTCATGATAGAGAGTCTCCTATGTTGTCACTTTCATATACTAGTGGGAATTTTTCATTATAGAACTTGGCTTGTATATTCCAATGATGGGCTTCCTCAAAATGCCCTAGGTCTTCGTGAGCAAGCAAGTTGGATGCACACCCACTTAGTTTCTTTTGTTGAGCTTTCATACACTTATAGCTCTAGTGCATCCGTTGCATGGCAATCCCTACTCACTCACATTGATATCTATTAATGGGCATGTCCATAGCCCGTTGATACGCCTAGATGATGTGAGACTATCTTCTCCTTTTTGTCTTCTCCACAACCACCATTCTATTCCACATATAGTGCTATGTCCATGGCTCACGCTCATGTATTGGGTGAAAGTTGAAAAAGTTTGAGAACATAAAAGTATGAAACAATTGCTTGGCTTGTCATCGGGGTTGTGCATGATTAAATACTTTGTGTCATGAAGATAGAGCATATCTAGGCTGTATGATTTTGTAGGGATAGATTTCTTTAGCCATGTTATTTTGAGAAGACATGATTGCTTTGTTAGTATGCTTGAATCGCTTGAAGTATTATTGTTTTATGTCAATATGAACTTTTACCTTGAATAATTTGGATCTGAACATTCATGCCACAATAAAGAAAATTGCATTGAGAAATATGCTAGTTAGCATTCCGCATCAAAAATTCTGTTTTTATCATTTACCTACTCGAGGATGAGCAGGAATTAAGCTTGGGGTTGCTTGATACGTCTCCAACGTATCTATAATTTTTTATTGTTTCATGCTATTCTATTATCTGTTTTGGATGTTTATGGGCTTTATTATACACTTTTATATTATTTTTGGGACTAACCTATTAACCGGAGGTCCAGCCCAAATTGTTATTTTCTTGCCTATTTCAGTGTTTCGAAGAAAAGGAATATCAAACGGAGTCCAAACGGAATGAAACCTTCGGGAGTTATTTTTGGAACGGAAGCAATCCAGGAGACTTGGAGTAGACATCAGGGCAGCTTCGAGGTGGCCACGAGGCAGGGAGGCGCGCACTACCCCCCATGGCGCGCCCCCGACACTCGTGGGCCCCTCGTGGCTCCCCTGACCGACTTCTTTCGCCTATATATATCCATATACCCTAAGAACATTGAGGAGCACAATAGATCGGGCCGCCGCTGCAAGCCTCTGTAGCCACCAAAAACCTCTCGGGAGCCCGTTCCGGGACCCTGCCGGAGGGGGGATCCCTCACCGGTGGCCACCTTCATCATCCCGGCGCTCTCCATGACGAGGAGGGAGTAGTTCACCCTCGGGGCTGAGGGTATGTACCAGTAGCTATGTGTTTGATCTCTCTCTCTCGTGTTCTTGATTTGGTACGATCTTGATGTATCGCGAGCTTTGCTATTATAGTTGGATCTTATGATGTTTCTCCCCCTCTACTCTCTTGTGATGGATTCCCTTGAAGTTGTCTTGTCAGTTTAAGTCTTTAAGGATTTGAGAACACTTGATGTATGTCTTGCCGTGCTTATTTGTGGTGACAATGGGATATTCACGTGATCTACTTGATGTATGTTTTGGTGATCAACTTGCGGGTTCACCTTGTGAACTTATGCATAGGGGATGGCACACATTTTCGTCTTGACTCTCTGGTAGAAACTGTGGGGCACTCTTTGAAGTACTTTGTGTTGGTTGAATAGATGAATCTGAGATTGTGTGATGCATATCGTATAATCATGCCCACGGATACTTGAGGTGACATCGGAGTATCTAGGTAACATTAGGGTTTTGGTTGAATTTGTGTCTTAAGGTGTTATTCTAGTACGAACTCTATGATATATCGAACAGAAAGAATAGCTTCGTGTTATTTTACTATGGACACTTGAATAGATCGGTCAAAAAGGATAACTTTGAAGTGGTTTCGTACCCTACAATAATCTCTTCGTCTGTTCTCCGCTATTAGTGACTTTGGAGTGACTCTTTGTTGCAGGTTGAGGGATAGTTATATGATCCAGTTATGTTATTATTGTTGAGAGAACTTGCACTAGTGAAAATATGAACCATAGGCCTTGTTTCCTAGCATTGCAATACCATTTACGCTCACTTTTATCATTAGTTACCTTGCTGTTTTTATAATTTCAGATTACAAAAACCTATATCTATCATCCATATTGCACTTGTATCACCATCTCTTCATCGAACTAGTGCACCTAGACAATTTACCATTGTATTGGGTGTGTTGGGGACACAAGAGACTCTTTGTTATTTGGTTGCAGGATTGTTTGAGAGAGACCATCTTCATCCTACGCCTCCCATGGATTGATAAACCTTAGATCATCCACTTCAGGGAAATTTGCTACTGTCCTACAAACCTCTGCACTTGGAGGCCCAACAACGTCTACAAGAAGAAGGTTGTGTAGCAGACATCAGCGCATTAACCCTTGCCGTGGGCTCTTCGAAGGACGGATCATTAGCAGCCTGCTCGGGGGTGTCGCTGTCGGGCAAGCCACCTTACCGTTCTTGGCGCAGCCACTTGAGCTGTTGAGCGGACTCGAAACAGAACAAGGGCGCAACCAATAGTGGCAAGGTTCCTTTGCATGCAGGTTTTCCATACAAAAACTGAGACCATTCGAGGGAAATAACCTTACAAAGGGGAATTACTCAAGGTTTTGCATGACTTAGCTTTTTGTTGCCGCATGGATCGTCGTTGCGGCTGCAAATGATGCCGCTCGCCTATCTTCTCGTATCAGGGTGGCGTGGACGATCTTGATCTCCTCCGCCACTGGCGCCTGCCACGTCGCTCATCTGCGCTGGCATGGGTTGAGCTGCTCCAGATGAACCGACCGATGCGATTGTCTTCTTCTTCGGAGCCATGGCGATGAAGAAACTGCTGCACTAACTGCTAGACCAGATTCTCACAACTAACTCCCCCTACCTGGCGCGCCAAAGATGTCGGGGGAAACAAACACCTATGGGATCACAAGAATCCCTTCTACGGTTGGCGGGGAGAGGAGCTGCATGAAGAGCAGGTCTGGCGATCAGCGCGAGGGATTTTTACCCAGGTTCGGGCCGCAAAGATGCATAATACCCTAGTCCTGCTTGTGTGTATATTAGTGTTCTTGAGTTCTTGAACTAGCTGCGGTGCATGCCCAGTCCAAAAAGTCCGAATCCTCTCTCAGTATGTCTCGGGCCTCCTTTTATACGTCAAAGGGGTTGCCACAGTGGCACATAGGAGGCGGAAAGTATCTACAATGTACATACTTATCGCGGGCGTAGCAGGACAAACACATTTAATGTGCTGCCTACGTGCCCTCTCACTTTATTGGGGACGGCAACAGAAGTTGTCTCGTCCGTCACCGCCCTTCCTTGTCTTGACACACATCCAGGCTGAAGAGGCATGCAGCGCCACGCTGGCTAGATAGCTGCCGTGTTGGCGCGGTGGTAGAGCCTCCACGTAGATTTGCATGCCGCCACACAGGCGCGCCTGCTTAGTTGGCAACCTGGTCATCGCACTAGAGTGGTGGTGAGGTGGAAAATCCTTGTCAGGCGCGGGCCTGGCCGCGGCCCCGCATTCGTCCCCGGCAAGGCCTGCCGGTGGCCTCGCGGTCGTCCCTGGCAAAGGCCTTGCCGAGGGTCTTCGTCTTCTGGTCCCACATGGGTCCGCAGGCTATCAATCTTGACAAAGATCTGCATGCTACTTTGCACGCGCCTCCTGAGCCTTGGCCTTGACGTTGTTGATGGTGTCAAAGCTCTCAGTCCTCAAGGGTGATGGCCTTGCTGGTGCTTCGTAGGTCGTCCCGGCAAGGAGCTTGTCGGGGCTATGTAAGCCGCCCCGACAAGGATGTTGCCGGGGGAGGTCTAGCTTGTCCTCTGCTCTTTGTTCACTGCATTGAGTATCTGTCTTGGTAGTTTCATGTTTTGCCTTCTGCTACCCTGTCAAGCCTCGCTGCGAGCGCGGCTACAACTGCACGTGCACAAGTAAGGGGTACAAAAAGAGCCCATACTTTTGTACACCGACATTCTTGTCGGTTCTTCGGTTGCTTGCAGGAACTCGAACCTTGTTGTTCAGGTTGGTCGTGCCTACGCAAGATCAATAACCATCGGAGATTGGTTTAGTGATTGTCGAGGCATATCATTGGGTACGGTATAGCTGGATTGTCAAGGTCAAAATCCACCAAATCGGTAGTTATCCCCACTCTCATCGAACGATGGGGCCATCGTCACAGCACTTCACCTTTCCTCTTCGGGGAAATCCCAACGTATATTACAAGTAGCATAGCACGGGAAGGATTCTGGATGAATGAGTTCATGTCCGATCTAGGAGTGGTACCTAGTGCATCGGATCCCATGACTATCCATTGCGACAACACTGGCACCATTGTCACTGCCAAGGAGCCCAGATTTCACAAGAAGACCAAGCATATCAAACGCTGCTTCAACTCCATCTGTGATTACATAAAGAAGGGAGACATGGAGATCTGTAAAGTACATACGGATCTGAATGTTGCAGACCCGTTGACTAAACTTCTTCCATGAGCAAAACATGATCAGCACTAGAACTCTATGGGTGTTAGATTTATTATGATTTAAACTAGATTATTGACTCTAGTGCAAGTGGGAGATTGTTTGAAATATTCCCTAGAGGCAATAATAAAGATGCTATTATGATATTTCCTCCTTCATGATAAATGTTTATTATCCATGTTCTAATTGTATTGACTAGAAACTTATGTACATGTGTGGATGAATAAACAATCACCGTTAAAGATGATTAAGGTTTCCTAATCATAGACATGAGTTGTCATTTAATAACGGGATCACGTCATTAGGAGAATGGTGTGATGGATGATACGTCCATTTTGCGTTGCATTGACAACAACAAAACTGCTACTGTTACTTTTGCCATCATTATAGTTACTTCCATACTATTTTGCTACTAAAAACATTGCTACAGATATTAAGTCTTCCAGGTGTGGTTGAATTGACAACTCAGCAGTTAATACTTGGGAATATTCTTTGGCACCCCTTGTGTCGAATCAATAAATTTGGGTTGAATACTCTACCCTTGAAAACTGTTGTGATCCCCTATACTTGTGAGTTATCAGACACACCTTTTGAGAGACACACACACATTCATCATGGTTTGTTAGAATACTCTATGTGCTTCACTTATATCTTTCGAGCCATGCAGTTGCTCATGTGCTTCACTTATATCTTTAGAGCATGATGGTTGTTATATTTATTGAAATAATTTTCACTCTCATGCTTCACTTAAATCTTTTTGAGAGTCTTAAATAGGAAGTTGTAATGTGTACGGGTTATGAGACTAGTCCAAGAATGATAGGTATACAAGAGTGGTATAATAAAAACTTCCATGTAGATCACCAAATATGAAACATGTGATTTAATTATATTGATGTAGTAATATGAAAGCGTGTTGGTTCATAATCACTGGTTAGTAAAGATATCGATATTAAAATTGTTATGCATTACTCATTTAAGTGTCGGTCATGGCATGACTGGGATGTTAGAGCATTTTTATTTCTGATTGAAATCCTTTGTGTTGTTTGGATCGGGGGCACGTGATGGTTAACTCCTACCAACCTCCCCCCAGGGGCATGCGAGTAGTACTTTGCTTTGAGGTCTAATAAAACTTTCACAATAAATATATGAGTTCTTTCTGACTAATGAGTTCATGGACTAATACAACACTTCCACCTATTCACATATATATTGCCAACCTCTCTGGTACCATGCATTGCCCATTTTCACCTCCAAAATTGGTGTGAACTTCACTGATGCATCGTGATATGATATGCTCTATCACACATAAGCCTCATTATATCCTTCCTCAAAACAGCCACCATACCTACCTATGATGGCATTGTCATGGCCATTTCGAGATATATTGCCACGAAACTTCCATGGTTACTATCACATGACATGTGTGTTCATCATCATATTCCTTTGCATGATCATATAGAGCCGACATGATATTTGTGACAAAGTCACCATTCATCAATGTTATACATGTTACGCTAGATCATTGCACATCCTGGTATACACTACCAGAGGCATTCATATAGTCATATTGTTTCACTTTATCGAGTTGTAAGTAAAAAAGAAGTGTGATGATCATCGTTATTAGAGCATTGTCCCAGTGAGGTAAAGAATGATGGAGACTGATGAGTCCTCGAAAAGGTAGGGATGAGGTTCATGATATTGATCTAAAAAAAGATAGAGAAAAAGAGAGAAGGGGAATGCTACTATCCTTTTACCACACTTATGCTTCAAAGTAGCACCATGTTCTTCATATAGAGAGTATACATGATTTGTCACTTTCATATACTAGTGGGAAATTTTACATTATAGAACTTGGGTTGTATATTCCGATGATGGGCTTCCTCAAATGCCCGAGGACTTCATGAGCAATAAAGTTGGATGCACACCAGTAGTGAGCTTTCATACACTTATATCTCTAGTGCATCTTTTGCATGGCCATCCCTACTCCTTGCTTCAATATCGATTGAAAGGCCTCTCCCTTGCCTATCGATCCGCCGAGTTGATGCGAGACTTTCTACACTTTTGTATTCCCTTATAATCTCTACCAACATATTCTATTCCACTCATAGTGCTAATCCATGCCTCATGCCCATATATTGAATGAAGTCAAAAATGCTAAACCGATAAAAAGTATGATACAATTGCTTGGTTTGACACCAGGGTGCTCATGATTTATATTTATGTGAGGAAGACGGAGTCATGCCATGCTTACATAATTAAATGAGTAAGGATGACATTCGTTAAGCATCGTATATCTTGAAGAGTAATGATTATTTTCTAGTATTCATGGATATTATTTTGTTGATATCAGTTACTTCATAGTTTCTCAATATTTATACCGTAAAAAATTACACGATAAACATGCTAGGTAGCATTCAACATCAAAAATTATGTTTTTATCATTTACCTACTCGAGGCCGAGCAGGAATTGAGCTTGGGGATGTTGATACATCTCCAACGCATCTAAAAATTTTGATTGTTTCATGATATTATATTATCAATCTGGTATGCTTTATATGCAACTTTATATCATGTTTGGGAACTAACCTATTAACCTAGTGCCTAGTCCCAGTTTTTGTTTTCTGCATGTTTTTGGTTTTACAAAAAATCCCTACCAAATGGAGTCCAAACACGACAAAAAAAATTGACAATTTTTTTCTGGACTAGGAGGGACCCTAGAAGCTTCAGGGAGGACCTGGAGATAGATAAGGAGACATCAAGACAACAAGGCACGCCCGGGGGGTAGACGTGCCCTGATGTCTTGTGGGCCCCTCGTGGCTCCGTCTGACCTAATTCTAGAGCTATAAAGTCCCAAATATACCAAAAAACCCCAGAGCGAGACCCGAAACAATTATTATGCCACCACAAGCCTATGTTCTTCCGTGATCCCATCGGAGGCCTCCGTCAGAATTCTACCGTAGGGGGAATCGATCATGGAGGGCTTCTACATGAACCTGCTTCACCTCTGATGATGTGTGAGTAGTTCCCACAGGACCTATGGGTCCATAGGAGTAGCTAGATGCCTCTCTCTCTCTATCTCTCTCTCTCTCTCTCTCTCTCTCCTTGATATTCAATACAATGTTCTCGTCGAAGATCGAATCGATGTAATTTTTTTTGCGGTGCTTTTGTTGGGATCCTATGAATTGTTGGTTTATGATCAGATTTTTCATTGAAAGTAATTAAGTTATTTTTGAACTTTATTATGTGTGATTGTTATGACAGGAGGGGTAGTGAGTCACGCATTGTATTGTTGTTATTAAGGATAAAACGATGGGGTTTGATCATATTGATTAGTTTATTTTGTCTACATTATGTCATCATGCTTCATGCATTATTCTATTTTTCATAAACTTAATGCCTAGAGAGGCAAGCATAAAAGCGCTCTTGAAGTGGAGTAATAGTAGTAGATGCAGATTCGTTTTGGTCTACTTGTGATGGACGTCATGCCTATGTACTAATCATGCCATGAATAATATCAAAACTATGCGCTATTCTATCAATTGTCCAACAGTAATTTGTTTACTCACCGTTGGTGTTCATTATTGTTGGGGAACGTAGCAGAAATTCAAAATTTTCCTACGTATCACCAAGATCTATCTATGGAGAGACCAGCAACAAGGGGAAGGGGAGTGCATCTACATACCCTTGTAGATCGCTAAGCGGAAGCGTTGAAGTGAACGGGGTTGATGGAGTCGTACTCGTCGTGATCCAAATCACCGATGACCAAGTGCCGAACGGACGGCACCTCCGCGTTCAACACACGTACAGCCCGGTGACGTCTCCCATGCCTTGATCCAGCAAGGAGAGAGGGAGAGGTTGAGGAAGACTCCATCCAGCAGCAGCACAACGGCGTGGTGGTGGTGGAGGAGCGTGGCTATCCTGCAGGGCTTCGCCAAGCACCACAGAAGAGGAGGAGGAGGAGAGGCAGGGCTGCACTAATAGAGGGAGAAGAACTCGTGTGTCTAGCAGCCCCAAAACCTCAAGTATATATAGGGGGGAAGGGGGCTGCGCCCCCTTTAGGGTTTCCCACCCCAAGGGGTGCGGCCAGCCCTAGATGGGACTTGGAGGGGGCGGCCAAGAGGGGGAGAGAGGGGGCGCACCCTAGGGTGGGCCTATAGGCCCATCTGTGCCTAGGGTTTCCCCTCTCCCCTCCTAGCTGCGCCTTGGGCAAGGGTGGGAGGCGCACCAGCCCACTCTGGGGCTGGTCCCTTTCCACTCTAGGCCCATGCAAGCCTCCGGGGCCTATGGCCCCACTTGGTGGACCCCCGGGACCCTCCCGGTGGTCCCAGTATGTTACCGATAAACCCCGAAACTCTTCCGGTGACCAAAACAGGACTTCCCATATATAAATCTTTACCTCCGGACCATTCCAGAGCTCCTCGTGACGTCCGGGATCTCATCCGGGACTCTGAACAACATTCGGTAACCACATACAAACTTCCTTTATAACCCTAGCGTCATCGAACCTTAAGTGTGTAGACCCTACGGGTTCGGGAGACATGCAGACATGACCGAGACGTTCTCCGGTCAATAACCAACAGCGGGATCTGGATACCAATGTTGGCTCCCACATGTTCCACGATGATCTCATCGGATGAACCACGATGTCAAGGACTCAGTCGATCCCGTATACAATTCCCTTTGTCTAACGGTATTGTACTTGCCCGAGATTCGATCGTCGATATACCGATACCTTGTTCAATCTCGTTACCGGCAAGTCTCTTTACTCGTTCCGTAACACATCATCCCGTGATCAACCCCTTGGTCACATTGTGCACATTATGATGATGTCCTATCGAGTGGGCCCAGAGATACCTCTCCGTTTCCACGGAGTGACAAATCCCAGTCTCGATTCGTGCCAACCCAACAGACACTTCCGGAGACACCTGTAGTGCACCTTTATAGCCACCCAGTTACGTTGTGACGTTTGATACACCCAAAGCACTCCTACGGTATCCGGGAGTTACACGATCTCATGGTCTAAGGAAGAGATACTTGACATTGGAAAAGCTCTAGCAAACGAACTACACGATCTTTGTGCTATGCTTAGGATTGGGTCTTGTTCATCACATCATTCTCCTAATGATGTGATCCCGTTATCAACGACATCCAATGTCCATAGCCAGGAAACCATGACTATCTGTTGATCACAACGAGCTAGTAAACTAGAGGCTCACTAGGGACATATTGTGGTCTATGTATTCACACGTGTATTACGATTTCCGGATAATACAGTTATAGCATGAATAAAAGACTATTATCATGAACAAAGAAATATAATAATAACTAATTTATTATTGCCTCTAGGGCATATTTCCAACAGTTTCCCACTTGCACTAGAGTCAATAATCTAGTTCACATCGATATGTTATTAACACTCAAGGTCACATCCCCATGTGACTAACACCCAAAGAGTTTACTAGAGTCAATAATCTAGTTCACATTTACCATGTGATTAACACTCGATGAGTTCTGGGTTTGATCATGTTATGCTTGTGAGAGAGGTTATAGTCAACGGGTCTGAACCTTTTAGATCCGTGTGTGCTTTACAAATCTCTATGTCATCTCCTAGATGCAGCTACCACGCTCTATTTGGAGCTATTCCAAATAACTGTTCCACTTGGAGCTATTCTAAATTGTCGCCCCATCATACGTATCCGGTATCTCTACTCAGAGCTATCCGGATAGGTGTTAAGCTTGCATCGACGTAACCCTTTACGACGAACTCTTTTACCACCTCCATAATCGAGAAAATTCCTTAGTCCACTAGTTACTAAGGATAACTTTGACCGCTGTCCTGTGATCCATTCTTGGATCACTCTTGTACCCCTTGACTGACTCATGGCAAGGCACACTTCAGGTGCGGTACACAGCATAGCATACTGTAGAGCCTACGTCTTAAGCATAGGGGACGACCTTCGTCCTTTCTCTCTATTCTGCCATGGTCGAGCTTTAAGTCTTAACTTCATACCTTACAACTCAGGCAAGAACTCCTTCTTTGACTGATCCATCTTGAACACCTTCAAGATCATGTCAAGGTATGTGCTCATTTGAAAGTACTATTAAGCGTTTTGATCTATCCTTATAGATCTTGATGCTCAATGCTCAAGTAACTTAATCCAGGCTTTCTATTGAAAAACACCTTTCAAATAACCCTATATGCTTTCTAGAAATTCTACATCATTTCTGATCATTAATATGTCAACAACATATACTCATCAGAAATTATATAGTGCTCCCACTCACTTCTTTGGAAATACAAGTTTCTCATGAACTTTCTATAAACCCAAAATCTTTGATCATCTCATCAAAGCATACATTCCAACTCCGAGATGCTTACTCCAGTCCTCAGAAGGATAGCTGGAGCTTTGCATACTTATTAGCATCTTTCAGGATTGACAAAACCTTCCGGTTGTATCACATACAACCTTTCCTCAAGAAATTCGTCGAGGAAACAATGTTTTGACATCCTATCTGCAAGATTTCAAAAATAATGCAGTAATCGCTAATATAATTCCAACAGACTCTTAGCATCGCTACGAGTGAGAAAGTCTCACCGTAGTCAACTCCTTGAACTTGTCGGAAACTTCTTAACGACAAGTCAAGCTTTCTTAATGGTGACACTTACCATCATTGTCTGTCTTCCTTTCAAAATCCATATGTACCTAATAGCCTTACGACCATCAAGTAGTTCTTCCAAAGTCTACACTTTGTTTTCATACATGGATCCTATCTCGGATTTTATGGCTTCTAACCATTTGTCGGAATCCGGGCCCACCATCGCTTCTCCATAGCTCGTAGGTTCATTGTTGTCTAGCAACATGACTTCCAAGACAAGATCACGTACCACTTTGAAGTAGTATGCATCCTTGTCATCCCACGAGGTTTGGTAGTGACTTGATCCGAAGTCTCATGATCAATATCATAAGCTTCCACTTCAATTGGTGTAGGTGCCATAGGAACAACTCCCTGTGCCCTGCCATACACTAGTTGAAGAGACGGTTCAATAACCTCATCAAGCGTCCACCATCCTCCCACTCAATTCTTTAGAGAGAAACTTTTCCTCGAGAAAGGACCCGATTCTAGAAACAATCCCTTATTGCTTTCGGATCTGAGACAGGAGGTATACCCAACTGTTTTGGGTGTCCTATGAAGATGCATTTATCCGCTTTGGGTTCGAGCTTATCAGTCTGAAACTTTTCCACGTAAGCGTCGCAGCCCCAAACTTTTAAGAAATGACATCTTAGGTTTCTCTAAACCATAGTTCATACGGTGTCATCTCATCGGAATTACGTGGTGCCCTATTTAAAGTGAATGTGGTTGTCTTTAATGCCTAACCCATAAACTATCGTGGTAATTCGATAAGAGACATCATGGTATGCATCACATCTAATAGGGTGCAGTTATGATGTTCGGACACACCATCCCACTATGGTGTTCCAGGCTGTATTAGTTGTGAAACAATTTCCACAATGTCTTAATTGTGTGCCAAACTCGCAATTCAGATATTCATCTCTATGATCATATCATAGATCTTTTATCCTCTTGTCACGACGATCTTTCAACTTCACACTGAAATTACTTGAACCTTTCAATAATTCAGACTCGTGATTCATCAAGTAAATATACTCAACATCTACTCAAATCATCTGTGAAGTAAGAACATAACGATATCCACTACATGCCTCAGCACTCATTGGACTGCACACATCAAAATGTATTACTTCCAACAAGTTGCTTTCTGGTTCCATTTTACTGAAAACGAGGCTTTCAGTCATCTTGCCCATGTGGTATGATTTGCATGTCTCAAGTGATTCAAAATCAAGTGAGTCCAAATGCTCCATTTGCATGGAGTTTCTTCATGCATATACACCAATAGACATGGTTCGCATGCCTCAAGCTTTTCAAAAACGAGTGAGCCCAAAGATCCATCAACATGGAGCTTCTTCATGTGTTTTATACCGATATGACTTACGTGGCAGTGCCACAAGTAGGTGGTACTATCATTACTACCTTATATCTTTTGGCATGAACATGTGTATCACTATGATCGAGATTCAATGAACCATTCATTTTAGGTGCAAGACCATTGAAGGTATTATTCAAATAAACAGAGTAACCATTATTCTCCTTGAATGAATAACCATATTGCAATAGACATAATCCAATCACATCTATGCTCAACGCAAACACCAAATCTCGATGGTAGAGGGAGTGTGCGATGCTTGATCACATCAACCTTGGAAATACTTCCAACACATATCGTCAGCTCACCTTTAGCTAGTCTCCGTTAATTCCGTAGCTTTTATTTTGAGTTACTAACACTTAGCAACCGAACCGGTATCTAATACCCTGGTGCTACTAGGACTACTAGTAAAGTACACATCAACACAATGTATATCCAATATACTTCTATCGACCTTGCCAGCCTTCTCATCTACCAAGTATCTAGGGTAATTCTGCTCCAGTGGTTGTTCCCCTTATTACAGAAGCACTTAGTCTCGGGTTTGGGTTTAACCTTGGGTTTCTTCACTAGAGCAGCAGCTGATTTGCCGTTTCATGAAGTATCCCTTCTTGCCCTTGCCCTTCTTGAAACTAGTGGTTTCACCAACCATCAACAATTGATGCTCCTTCTTGATTTCTACTTTTGTGGTGTCAAACATCGCGAATATCTCAAGGATCATCATATATGTCCCTGATATATTATAGTTCATCACGAAGCTCTAGCAGCTTGGTGGCAATGACTTTCAGAGAAACATCACTATCTCATCTGGAAGATCAACTCCCACTCGATTCAAATGATTGTTGTACTCAGACAATCTGAGCACAGGCTCAACAATTGAGCTTTTCTCCCTTAGTTTGTAGGTTAAGAAAATCGTCGGAGGTCTTATACCTCTTGACGTGGGCACGAGCCAGAAATCCCAATTTCAGCCCTCAAAACATCTCATATGTTTCGTGACGTTTCAAAAACGTCTTTGGTGCCTCAATTCCAAACCGTTTAACTGAACTATCACGTAGTTATCAAAATGTGTATGTCAGATGTTCGCAACATCCACATACAACGTTCGAGGTTCAGCACACTGAGCGGTGCATTAAGGACATAAGCCTTCTATGAAGCAATGAGGATAATCCTCAGTTTACGAACCTAGTCCGCATAATTGCTACTATCAACTTTCAACTAATTTTTTCTCTAGGAACATATCTAAACAGTAGAACTATAGCGTGAGCTACGACATAATTTGCAAAAGGTCTTTTGACTATGTTCAAGATAATTAAGTTCATCTTATGAACTCCCAACTCAGATAGACATCCCTCTGGTCATCTAAGTGATCACATGATCCGAGTCAACTAGGTCGTGTCCGATCATCACGTGAGACGGACTAGCCAACGTCGGTGAACATCTTCATGTTGATCGTATCTGCTATACGACTCATGCTCGACCTTTCGGTCTCCGTGTTCCGAGGCCATGTCTGTACATGCTAGGCTCGTCAAGTTAACCCTAAGTGTTTTCGCGTGTGTAAATCTGTCTTACACCCGTTGTATGTGAACGTAAGAATCCATCACACCCGATCATCACGTGGTGCTTAGAAGCGACGAACTGTAGCAACGATGCACAGTTAGGGGAGAACACTTCTTGAAATTTGTGTAAGGGATCATCTTATTTACTACCGTCGTCCTAAGTAAACAAGATGCATAAACATAATAAACATCACATGCAATTATATAGTAGTGACATGATATGGCCAATATCATATAGCTCCATTGATCTCCATCTTCGGGGCTCCATGATCATCATCGTCACCGGCATGACACCATGATCTCCATCATCATGATCTCCATCATCGTGTCTCCATGAAGTCGTCTCGCCAACTTATTACTTCTACTACTATGGCTACCGGTTAGCAATAAAGTAAAGTAATTACATGGCGTTGTTCAATGACACGCAGGTCATACAATAAATAAAGACAACTCCTATGGCTCCTGCCGGTTGTCATACTCATCGACATGCAAGTTGTGAATCCTATTACAAGAACATGATCAATCTCATACATCACATATCATTCATCACATTCTTGTTGGCCATATCACATCACATAGCATACCCTACAAAAACAAGTTAGACGTCCTCTAATTGTTGTTTGCATGTTTTACATGGCTGCTATGGGTTTCTAGCAAGAACGTTTCTTACCTACGCAAGACCACAACGTGATATGCCAATTGCTATTTACCCTTCATAAGGACCCTTTTCATCGAATCCGTTCCGACTAAAGTGGGAGAGACTGGCACCCGCTAGCCACCTTATGCACCAAGTGCATGTCAATCGGTGGAACCTGTCTCACATAAGAGTACGTGTAAGGTCGGTCCGGGCCGCTTCATCCCACAATACCGTCAAAACAAGATTGGACTAGTAACGGTAAGCATATTGAACAAAATCAACGCCCACAACTACTTTGTGTTCTACTCGTGCAAAGAATCTACGCAATAGACCTAGCTCATGATGCCACTGTTGGGGAACGTAGCAGAAATTCAAAATTTTCCTACGTATCACCAAGATCTATCTATGGAGAGACCAGCAACGAGGGGAAGGGGAGTGCATCTACATACCCTTGTAGATCGCTAAGCGGAAGCGTTCAAGTGAACGGGGTTGATGGAGTCGTACTCGTCGTGATCCAAATCACCGATGACCAAGTGCCGAACGGACGACACCTCCGCGTTCAACACACGTACAGCCCGGTGACGTCTCCCATGCCTTGATCCAGCAAGGAGAGAGGGAGAGGTTGAGGAAGACTCCATCCAGCAGCAGCACAACGGCGTGGTGGTGGTGGAGGAGCGTGGCTATCCTGCAGGGCTTCGCCAAGCACCACAGAAGAGGAGGAGGAGGAGAGGCAGGGCTGCACTAATAGAGGGAGAAGAACTCGTGTGTCTAGCAGCCCCAAAACCTCAAGTATATATAGGGGGGAAGGGGGCTGCGCCCCCTTTAGGGTTTCCCACCCCAAGGGGTGCGGCCAGCCCTAGATGGGACTTGGAGGGGGCGGCCAAGAGGGGGAGAGAGGGGGCGCACCCTAGGGTGGGCCTATAGGCCCATCTGTGCCTAGGGTTTCCCCTCTTCCCTCCTAGCTGTGCCTTGGGCAAGGGTGGGAGGCGCACCAGCCCACTCTGGGGCTGGTCCCTTTCCACTCTAGGCCCATGCAAGCCTCCGGGGCCTGTGGCCCCACTTGGTGGACCCCCGGGACCCTCCCGGTGGTCCCGGTACGTTACCGATAAACCCCGAAACTCTTCCGGTGACCAAAACAGGACTTCCCATATATAAATCTTTACCTCCCGACCATTCCAGAGCTCCTCGTGACGTCCGGGATCTCATCCGGGACTCCGAACAACATTCGGTAACCACATACAAACTTCCTTTATAACCCTAGCGTCATCGAACCTTAAGTGTGTAGACCCTACGGGTTCGGGAGACATGCAGACATGACCGAGACGTTCTTCGGTCAATAACCAACAGCGGGATCTGGATACCCATGTTGGCTCCCACATGTTCCACGATGATCTCATCGGATGAACCATGATGTCAAGGACTTAGTCGATCCCGTATACAATTCCCTTTGTCTAACGGTATTGTACTTGCCCGAGATTCGATCGTCGGTATACCGATACCTTGTTCAATCTCGTTACCGGCAAGTCTCTTTACTCATTCCGTAACACATCATCCCGTGATCAACCCCTTGGTCACATTGTGCACATTATGATGATGTCCTACCGAGTGGGCCCAGAGATACCTCTCCGTTTCCACGGAGTGACAAATCCCAGTCTCGATTCGTGCCAACCCAACAGACACTTTCGGAGACACCTGTAGTGGACCTTTATAGCCACCCAGTTACGTTGTGACGTTTGATACACCCAAAGCACTCCTACGGTATCCGGGAGTTACACGATCTCATGGTCTAAGGAAGAGATACTTGACATTGGAAAAGCTCTAGCAAACGAACTACACGATCTTTGTGCTATGCTTAGGATTGGGTCTTGTCCATCACATCATTCTCCTAATGATGTGATCCCGTTATCAACGACATCCAATGTCCATAGCCAGGAAACCATGACTATCTGTTGATCACAACGAGCTAGTCAACTAGAGGCTCACTAGGGACATATTGTGGTCTATGTATTCACACGTGTATTACGATTTCCGGATAATACAGTTATAGCATGAATAAAAGACTATTATCATGAACAAAGAAATATAATAATAACTAATTTATTATTGCCTCTAGGGCATATTTCCAACAATTATATCACAAATAGCATCTTGCATGATTGCGTTTATTCACCTATGTTCGGATGGCTTAATGATGAGCAATACAAAAATATGTGCATCACTTATAGGTGCAAATTAAGTTGTAATGCTTCATGTTGGTATATTTCTTTTTATAATTATTTGAATTTTCAACTCACAAGATTTTCTCACTACTCATGTATAAGACATTCATAGTGCAACAATGGAGAGATACTAAAACGGATGACTTATACATATATCGTGTATACACCTTGTCTCCTTGGTTAGTCTATTTTCAGGTTATCAAAAGCCGAGGACGACTTTGTTTTCAAGAAAGGGAGGATGATGTCGTCATGGCCTTTACAGATATGATCAAAAATATTGTTCGCATATAAAATAACCAGGATACTTATTAATAATTATATGAATTGTTACATTCTTGCTTTGAATGAAAATACGACACAATCTTTTATTTTGTGCAGAATTAATAGAGAGTTGTACAAGTCACGTGTGAAGATGCGAGAGGGAGACATTGAAAATATGTGCATGCGAGATGAAGAGGACATAGCTTCCGCAATTGCACTCGGAGTGACTCCTACATCAGTTATTTCATCTGGACATGTGACTCAAGCACATGCATGACAAAAAATGGCCTGGTACTATGGTTTCTTCATTTGCGTGATATGGACAAAAGTATGATATTACACTCATGTTGTAATTTTCTTGTACCGAAAATAAAGGGATTGATCATTTTACAGTAAAACCGGCAGAATTGCAACTTGTTGCATGCATGGCTTCTACTAGACTAAAGATACCATCCATGCATGTTACGTGCAAGAAGAAAAGGACACAAGGCCTACACAGTTTGGTTTCGGACCGAGAGAAGCAACGGTGTTTGGTCAAAGGACTAATTATGTGCTAGTATACTGCAGGCTGGTCCAACACATTCAACCAGAACAAACCTCCATGCAGTGTCTGCTCTCCATACGGCTCAACGACCCGTGACGCCAGCCAGCCGTCGGCCTTCGTAAATAACTAGCTTAGATTAGGGTTTAGATTTGGGTTTTATTGTATTATCTAGCCATCGCTACAATATTGCATCTAGACATGTAGGACTACCGCAGTTCCACAGTGGGAACCTTAACTTGTTCATCTATTTCGTGTGCTCAATTTATTATCCGCAATTTTAGATTGTAATTCACCCTTGTTCTTGTCGGTTCTTCGATTGCTTGCAGGAACTCGAACCTCATTGTTTAGGTTGGTCGTGCCTACACAAGGTTAATAACCATCGGAGATTGGTTTAGTGATTGTCGAGGTGTATAGTCAGACACAATATAGTTGGATCCTCAAGGTCAAATTCCATCAAATCGATAGTTATCCCCACTCTCATCGAAAGACCGGGCCGCTGTCACATCAAGTGGTATTAGTTTTTATGATCATCGGTGAGAATTTTACAATTTACTAGATTAGTTTTTTTCCTGTTCTATAACCCATGAAAAAGCCAAAAAAATGTATATTAGTTCACCCTTTGCACCTATGTTTTTAGCCGTTAGCAAATTTTGCATCTAGTATTTGCATCATTAAGTTCTTGGTTGCATTCATCCTAATATTAGTGATGGTTTAGATTAGTTTTAGATAATTTTTCTACCACGTCAATCTTGTTTTTCTCCACCCTCAGAATCTTTACCGCAGCACTAGTCGTCGGTTTGGCAAAAAGAGGAGAATATTGTGTTGGTTGGTTTCTAATTTGACAGAAAAGATTGCTTCTCTTGGTTTCCAAATTAAATTCTGACTCTGGACGTGTTTGCGTTCCTTGTTACCTACTTTTGGGACGTTCAAAAAACCATCATATCAGCAGATACCTTTCTGTCCCGGATTATGACATGTTTTTGTTTCGTGAGCTGCCTCTTTTCCTGGACACTAAAAAATGTCACAATATCAGCACATATCTTGGTCAAGGATTCTCACACAGCTTGTAAGACATACCCTTGCACTCAAACTTCTCCACCCGTGGATTATGTGTCATCCTAATCACAATATGCTAACCTCCACGTCTAGCTAGCTTTCCTAACCTCCACGTCTAGTTAGTTCTAGCCTTGTGTTATCCCTAACTTCAGTAGCAGTGGGTCTAACTTATTTTTTTTCCTCCTTTGTCTTGTTTGCCTACGAGCCTATCTTCTATATGTATCCTCTGCTAGCAGCCGGCTTGATAAAAAAAAGAGGAGAAAAAAAGAGAAAGAAAAAAGAGAAAAAATCATGCAGACTAGCATCTGTTTTAAGGCGAAATAAATAAATTATATTCTGGACACCCTTTCTGTTGCTACCAGCTTGATCATCACATCATACATTTGTTTTGTGCTGTGTTATATCCTTGTGTGTCTTTCGCTACTTCAAACTACTATATGTTTTTCCTCGCCACGTTTCACTCATTTGATTCAATATTGGGGCTTAGATTGTGTTATCTCTTACTAGTCGACTGACAACACTAGTTAGGAGTTTGAAAAACTATTCAAGTTGCATTAACTTTTGCTTAATTGTGCCACCGATATTGTGAGTTGAGAAAAGAGGCAAATACACCAGTGGTGATTGAACTTGCCACCAATGTTCGCTTAGTGCCTGAACTTGAAAAATACGTCGAACTAGTTCTGAAACATGGCACGAACGTGCAAATACGGTGTTAATCCTTACTGTAGACATAAAGTGCGTTGACGTGGCATTGTTTATGGCTGACATGGCATGGGACCCACTTGTAGCTACGAAACATAATTACTTGAGTACTACATGACTCTATGACTAGTGGACCCACCTGTCAGTAATTAGTAAGAAAATTAACATAAAAATACACAAGACAGACATCGAACCTGCGACCTGACGCTTGAGAGATACTTGAGGTCGCCACTCCACTACACATACTTAGATAATAACGGCAGCCCTCATACTTAATGTATCTGAATTTAAAAACTCTTGTATACATAAATAGGTTACAGGTTGTGGCCTATTTTTCACATGTTATTTTTTAGAATGTAAAAGTATGTAAAAAATTAGGGGATTGCTACGCGTCGGCCAGCAAATCTGAGAAAATCAAGCGGCTAAACGGGTTCCTCTTATTTGCAACAAAACTCTCATTGCGGAAACATTTGTAACAGAGATTGTGATGTGGATTTTTTTCTTGCAACATAGGTTGTGTTGCAGGTTCTTTTTTTGCAACATAGGCCGTTACAGAATTTTTGTCTTCATTTTTTTGGAAATAGAGGTATTGTTGCAAAAAAATGCAACTGAGGTGATGTTGCATAATTTTTTTATCTTTGTCTTCACCTCTATATGGTGTTACGGAAGAAAGTTTTGCAACATGACTGATGTTGCAGAAATCTTCCTTGTAACAAATTGGACCTACGACAAGGTCACCTCACCGGGAGGTGGCGCACCGCGCACAACTAGTCTTCATGGTGGAGGCAGGCGACAATGGTGACAACCATGCGAGACACCGACTGCAACGACAGACCGCGATGGCGACCAATTGCAGGTTTATTTTTTGCAACAGAGCACCAAGGTCACCCAGCGCCATGGAGCAGGAGGAGTCACAGACGCCATAGTGGATTGGTGTTGGAGGATGGGAGTTGGGGACGATGTTGGATCTGCTCGAAGGAAGCCTCCTTTAAGGGTAAGGTGGATAAGAAGTAGCAACATCCATGGCCCACTTCCACGTGTTATTCATGCGAGGGGGGTGGATAAAACCACGAGATCGGACGGACGAAAGGAATCATTTCCCCAAAAAATATCATAACAATAAAATATAGATTCAAATATTCACCTGTTATTAATAATTACCTCACGCTACACAAATATCCGTGTGCACACAAAATAAATATATATAGGGACGTAATAAAATAACTTGCTAAAAATATTCCAGTAATTTTTAGAAATATTAACTTATTATTTCAAAAATAATATTTAGAGTATAGTCCATGAGTGTTTAAGAATGTTTGTGAATACAAACTTTTAAAATAGTTTTTATAAATAATTATTAATTCTAAAAATTACAGGAATGTATTTTTAGTAAGTTATTTTGTTGTATACGGTATTACTCTGATATATTTACTTTGTGTGCACATGGATATTTGGGTGGCATGAGGTAATTTCTAAAAACAAAATGAATATTTGAATCTTACTTTTATTATTATGATTATTATTTACGTATTTTTTACATTTTTTCGAAAAAAGTTGTGCAAAAGGGGCCACTGGTTGCAACTATTTATGGACAGATGGGTTTAGCGTTGAATACATTAACAATGAGGGGTCATTTCTGACATCAAAATGTGTTAGCTGTAGTGGCTAGCGCAAGCAGCGCGCAAGCGTCAAGCTGTTGGTTTGTTTCCCTTTAGCCGCATTTTCTTGTGATTTTTCTAAGGTACTGACGGGCGAGCCCACTAGTCATAGAGGCATATAAGTGTTGAAGTAATTATGTTCAATGTTCAAAGAAAAGTAATTTTGTTTCTTATAGCTATATAAGTGGGCTAAGGTAGTGACAAGCGAGCCCACTTGTCATAGAGACGTATAAGTATTCAAGTAATTTTGTTTCTTATAGCTATAAGTGGGCCTCATGCCATGTTAGTGCCACATCAGCCATATATGATGCCATGTCGACACACTTTACGTCTACGGATGTGATTAGCATCGTATTTGCACGTTCATGCCAAGTTTTAGAACCAGTTCACGTATTTTTCAAGTTCAGGCACTAAAGTGAACATCCGTGGCAAGTTGAAGCATCATAGGAGTATTTACCTCTTGAGAAAACCATCACCAAGCTCCACTTCCTATATTGTTCCTTATTCGGTCACTTGGTAATCGCTATATCAATCTTTTGATAACTTTTGACAACGCCTAAGGCCGACAACCACTGCAGCACGATAAGAATTGGTAAGAGCTTGGTAATTACTTGAGTGTTGAGAGAATGTTTCCCACCACATCTGAGTAGCACTATAGGAACATTATACATGTGATTTTGTTCTTATTTGGTACTAACCATGACAGATTCTAGAGCGACTAATAGTTGGGCTACATGTATTGTCAGCGATGATTCACCGTATGTTGATATGAGTCATTATGTCCCACCACGGAAGGTACGTCGACCGCCACAAAAATGTATATCAAGGTAGAAAACACACATGATCATGTTCCCCCTTTGCCACATTTCGAGGGTAAATATGACCCCGATGTGTATATTGATTGGGAAATGGAGGTAGAAGAAATATTTGCTCGCCATGAACTTCCCAAGCATCAGAAAATAAATGTTGTCACTAGAATATTTGTCAATTTTGGTTCAGTTTGGTGGGGAAATTATTGTAGGGATAATATTTCTATTCTACCTACTACCTGGAAAGCTTTAAAACTTGTTATGCGAAACTGATTTGTTCCTTCATACCATGCTAGTGATCTGCTTAGAAAATGGCAACGTTTTGAAGAATATTATGATAATTTGTGCATTGCTTTTTTAGTTGTGAATTAGAAGAATGTGAAGAAGCTACCACAAATAGATTTTTTGAGGGGATTAAACCGTGATATTTATGATATACTTGTGCATAAAGAATTATTCCATGAATGGTTTGTTTCATGTGGCTTGTAAAGTTTAACAAAAAATTAATAGACATGTACATACAAAAAACAAACACACGGTGCAAGCCCTACACGAAGTTCTGTTCTAGTTACTTCTCATGCGAAAACTACTATGATTGTTGGACCCATTGCTTTGAGAACCACAACACTCTCGGCTTGTGACAAAGAAATTTATTGAATCTACCCTTCCACATGAGACTGTTCCAAGTCATGTTGAATTAAAAGCTTCATGTGTTGAGTTGAATAAAATGTCATCCATTTTGATCACACCAGTAGTTATGGATATTTTTGTGGCTAACTTGGATAAATTGTGTGATCAAACAATCGAAACATCTATTTTTTTTGTGCACCAACTTCTAAAATTGATTCCCTCATTGATTTGAGTGCACCCAATGAATTAAAGGACACTAAGATTGCACCATGTGACTTAATAATTAAATATAGTTTGGATCACATACAATTGGTTAAACATGATGAAGTAATTGCTAGAATTTTTCATGTTAATTCGTTGTATTCAATTTTGCTGGATCCACCTATGAGTTTGTCACATGCAAGAACTAAAATGGCTGGATCACATGTTTGCGTTCTCTGAAAAGTGTTTATGCGCCTAACCTTTATTTTAACTTGATTGGTGAGGACTGCATAGACAATGAATTTTAGGTTCAAAGAATTTGCATCATAGGTGATTCTCTTACTAGCTTGAAAGAGAATATTAATATGCCAATGCTTGATCATTCTGATATGACATTCAACATGCGTGTTCATTATATGCCAAATAACATCCTGCATGATTGCATTTATTCACCTATGTTGGTATGGTTTAATGATGAGCAATACACAAATATGTGCTTCACTTATATGTGCAAATTAACTTGTAACATTTCATGTTGGTATATTTCTTGTCATAATTATTTGAACTTTCATCTCACGAGATATTTTCACTACTCATGTTTCAAGACATTCATAGTGCAACAATGGAGAGATATTAAAATGGATGACTTCTAAATATACCATCTATACACCTTGTCTCTTTGGTTAGTCTATTTTTAGATTATCCAAAGACGTGGACGGCTTTGTTTTCAAGAAAAGGAGGACGATGTGGGCATGGCCTTTATAGATAATATCAAAAATATTGTTTGCATATACAAACCAGGTGATTTCTATTAATAATTATATGAATTGTTACATTCTTGCTTTGAATGGAAATACGACACAATCTTTTATTTTGTGCAGAATTAATAGAGTTGTACAACTCATGTGTTAAGATGCGAGAGGGAGACATCGAAAAAATGTGCATGCGAGATGAGGACATCGCTTCCGAAATTACACCCCGAGTGACTCATACATCAGTTATTTCATCTGGATCTATGACTAGAGTGCATGTCTGACAAATAAATGTCTAGCTAGCTTCTTCTAGATCTGGATCTGATCTACATCAGTTATTTCATCTGGATCCTAACCTCCACATCTAGCTAGCTTTCCTAACCTCCATGTCTAGCTAGTTTTTCTACCCTTGTGTTCTCCCAAGCTTTAGTAGCACTCGGTCTAACCTATTTCCCCCCTCCTTTGTCATGTTTGCCTACAAGCCTACCTTTTGTACATATCCTCTGCTAGCAGCCGGCTTGATAAAGAAAGAGAAGAAGAAGAAAGAGAAGAAAAAAAGACAGAAAAGAGAAGAAAATCAGGCAGGCTAGCATCTGTTTTGTGGCGAGATGAATAAATTATATTCTGCGCACCCTTTTTGTTGCTACAAGCTTGATCATCGCATCATACCATCTGTTTTGAGCTTTGTTATATCTGGGCGCCCAGGCGGAGCTCTTGGTAGGGCGAGAGTGGGCGCTCACCCTACCTTGATTTTCTGCTATTTTTGTTTACCTGTATGTATATAGTATGTGATCGAGCGCTAAAATATATATGAAAAATAAAACCGGCTGAGGAAACTCGGTGTATCCCTTCTCATTAGGCCAAAACCCACCTTATTGGGTTGTAGTTGTACCCAAGTCACGCAGGTGACATGCTTGATCATGTCCTCCCAAGTCGCCCGATCCAGTCGATCGTGTCCTCTGAGTCGCTGGAAACCTATACTGGTGGCCAGCAAGAGCGCGTGGAGACGACATCCAAAAGAAGCGGTGCGCAGGCCGCACCCAGCAGGAGCGGCCATCCACTCGGAGCGGCATGCAGCGATGATGGCACTTGCTGCCGAGCAAACCTTGGCCTCGGCGGGTGATGCGACAATGTTTTAGTGTTCATAAATAAGGGCTAGCAAAGACAAATGGTTGTGCAGGAAAATCTGCGACGACATTCTCATGTGACCAATTATATATTTCACAAGTTTTTTTGATGTAGTTGATATAGTTGTATTAGGTTCAATCCAAGTACCCATGAAAGAGATCACGCTACAGACAGTCTGCTCATGAAAAGAGGAAAATACACTGCAGGTCTTCTAGACATCATTAAATTAAAATTTCATTATAGGTACTCTGTTTTATGTTGCTTCTATTTAAATATTTTTTGCACATCCATTTTATATGGTTATTATGTTTAGGATCATATAAAAGTAGGACTTGTGTGCATTTTAGTGTATATGGATTATGTTGGTTTTGCATAAAAAATTAAAGCTTTGCGACCGCCCCACCTTAATTTTTTTCCATCCTCCGCCACTATCCGCGCATGTCTTTTGCTACTTTGAACTACTATATATTTTTCCTCGACACATTTCACTCATTGATTCAATATCTAGGCTTAATTTTTTTTATCTTTTACTAGTCCACTGCTAGCACTAGTTATCATTTGCTCGAACCCCAACTTTATTTTATCTCTTACTAGTCGAACCCCAACTTGTTCATCTATTTCGTGTGCTTGATTTATTATCCGCAATTTCAGATTGCAACTCACCCTTGTTCTTGTTGGTTCTTCGGTTGCTTGCAGGAACTCGAACCTCGTTGTTCAGGTACGCCGTGCCTACGCAAGATCAATAACCATCGGAGATTGGTTTAGTGATTGTCGAGGCGTATCATCGCGTACGGTATAGCTAGATCATCAAGGTCAAATCCACCAAATCGGTAGTTATCCCTACTCCCATTCAAAGATGGGGTCGTCGTCACATTACTTCACCTTTCCTCTTCGGGGAAATCCCAACGTATATTACAAGTAGCACAGCGCAGGAAGGATTCTGGATGAATGAGTTCATGTCCGATCTAGGAGTGGTACCTAGTGCATTGGATCCCATGACTATCTATTGCGACAACACTGGCACCATTGTCACTGCCAAGGAGCCCAGATTTCACAAGAAGACCAAGCATGTCAAATGCCGCTTCAACTCCATCTGTGATTACATCAAGAAGGGAGACATGGAGATCTGTAAAGTACATACGGATCTGAATGTTGCAGACTCGTTGACTAAACTTATTCCACGAGAAAAACATGATCAACACCAGAACTCTATGGGTGTTAGATTTATTACGATGTAAACTAGATTATTGACTCTAGTGCAAGTGGGAGATTGTTGGAAATATGCCCTAGAGGCAATAATAAAGATGTTATTATCATATTTCCTCGTTCATGATAAATGTTTATTATCCATGTTGTAATTGTATTGACCAGAAACTTATGTACATGTGTGGATGAATAAACAATCACCGTTAAAGATGGTTAAGGTTTCCTAATCATAGACATGAGTTGTCATTTAATAACGGGATCACATCATTAGGAGAATGGTGTGATGGATGATACATCCATTTTGCATGATGTTTTCCTACTATTGTCTATAATGTATTTATGCATAATAACACTTTATGGAGTAATTCTAATGCCTTTTCTCTCGTAATATGCAAGGTTTACACAAAGAGGGAGAATACCGGCAGCTGGAAAAGCTATGTCAGAAATACCTATTCTGCACATCTCCAAATGAGCTGAAATTTTACGGAGAATTATTTTGGAATATATAATAAATATTGGAGAAAAGAACTACTAGAGGGGGCTGCCAGGTGCCCACAAGACATCAGCACCCTGGTGGGTGGTGGGTAGCCTAGGTAACCTCTGGTGCCCATCTACTCGTATATAAGGTCTTTTGACCTAGAAAAGAATAAGGATATGACTTTCGGGACGGAGCGCCTCCGTCTAGAGGAGGAACTTGGGCAGGAGCACTTTTGCCCTCCGGCGAAGCGATTCGGCCGGGGGAACTTCCCTCTCGGAGGGGGAAATCAAAGCCATCATCATCACCAACAACCCTCCCATCTTTTGGAGGCCAATCTTCATCAACATCTTCAACAACACCATCTCATCTCAAACCCTAGTTCATCTCTTGTGTTCAATCTTTGAACCGAAACCTCAGATTGGTACATGTGGGTGACTAGTGGTGTTGATTACATCTTGTAGTTGATGCTATATGTTTATTTGGTGGAAGATCATATATTTATATCCATTATGCTATTTAATACACCTCTGATCTTGAGCATGAATATTGTTTATGAGTAGTTACTTTTGTTCTTGAGGCCATGGGAGAAGTCATGTTGCAAGTAGTCATGTGAATTTGATATTCGTTCGATATTACGATGGTATGTTTGTTGTGATTCCTTAGTGGTGTTATGTGAATGTCGACTACATGACACTTCACCGTCTTTGGGCCTAAGGGAATGCATTGTGGAGTAGTTATTAGATGATGGGTTTCTAGAGTGACAGAAGCTTAAACCCTATTTTATGCGCTATTTCGTAAGGGACTTGTTGGGGATATTGCCACTAGGCGTAAACCGGCCTACTTGGGCCGGGTTAACTTCATTAGTGGTATGAACAGATGAAGGCCCAAGGCCTGTAGTCGGTTAGAACATGTAGCCGTAAACCGGCCTGATGTATGACTTGTATTGTAAGTTAGGAATAGAGAGATACCAACCGGAATACGAGTATGAGCCGGTTGGGACTCTATGGACCGACGGGCGTCACCCGTGTATATAAGGGGACGACCCGGCGGCGGTTCAAGAGAGACAACCAACAACTCGAGCCTAGGCGAAGCTTGTTTGCTCCCTAGCCATCGAGACCACATCAATTCCATCACAACTAGACGTGGGCTTTTACCTTCATCGAAGGGGCCGAACTAGTATAAAACCCTCGTGCCTTTGTGTCCGCTTTAACCCCTTCAAGTAAACCCGTAGCGATGGCTCCACGACTAAGTCCCTTCGCTAGGACATCTGCCGTGACAAATCCACGACAGTTGGCGCCCACCGTGGGGCTATCGCACGATGGTTTGACGATCTTGGAGGGCAAGCTCAAGGGACTCGAAGGCTATGTTGTGGGCCGGATGACCAAGAGTCGTCGCGGCAGGATCTACATCGACGACGCGGGATGGGGTCCCGAGGCCGATTCAATCGAGTACGGGTACCGGGTCCCCTTCGGCGGCATACACGTTTTCATTGGCAAGATCGGGGAACCTGGGCCTGAGCCGGACATCTGCACCGACCTCGTCGAGACGGCTCAGCATGCGAGATCTACCCAGGTTAAACCGGCCATGAAGCGTGCCTTCGTGGGAGTCATCCACGGAGGAGAGCGTGAGGACGAATCAGAACATGGTAGCGAGACCGTCATTTATTCCGGCGACGAGTCCTCGGCCGGAGATACCGAATCGTTATACCAGTTGCAAGACGACCGGGTTAGGGGCTGTTCCGATGGCGACAATATTCCGGACCCCCCAGGCCAGGTCAACCAGGTTGGAATATTCATGGCCGGCACCCAGGCGGCGAACCATTCTTCGACCGCTGCGGCGATGCTTTCTGGATCAGCAGCGGCAGCAGGGGCAGGAGGCCTTGTGCGCCCGCCGGTTCAAGTCCTATCCGACCTGTTTGATGCGCTGGCCGCGCTTATGGCAGAAGCCAATCCGGCGGATCAGGAAGCCCATGATGCGGAGATCGCAAAGGTGAAGGAACAGATCGTGCAAGCCAAAGCGGATCTGGCAGCAGAGAAGGACAGGATGGCTGCAGAGCGGGCCGCTTTGGATGCTCAGGCCTATAAGCTCATGCTTGACCAGAATGCATCACAGGAGGTCTTGAAGCGGAAGCACAGATCACGCCTGCCGTTAGGGTTTGACCCCCGAAATCTCTTTCACACTCCAGGAGCAGTGCCCAGTAATCCGCCGCAGCATCTGGAGGCAAACCGGATTGAAGCACCAGGGCCAGGAGCGACGGTCCAGCCCCGCCTGATGGAACCCCCTCAGCAGAACATCGTGGCCCCTCTGCCGGTCCAGACACCCCCGGGTCATTATTCGAATCCTATGGACAACCTTGTTGCAGCCGCCGCGCGTTTAGAGGCTATCCCGGTCGAAGGAGACTCCCCGCAAGCGATAGAGACGCGCCGGGTCAAGGAGCTTCTCCGGACTGCGCTGATTTAGCAGGAGGCATATTCATACAGCCGTGATCGGATTCATTCTACGCCCCGTCCAAGCCAGAGCTATAGCAGGCGCATGGATGAACCGGCCATATCAAGCAATGCGCGAGGCCGTGAAGTGGCCCGTGGCAATAACCCGACAGGTGGTGTTGGCGATGCTCAGGATGTGGTGGACCGGGCCCGGGCGCAAAGGGAGGCCGAGTTAGCAGCACAGGATAATGCAGGTCAGCTTACACCGGTTCGCTCTACCACCTTCGCCGGACCAGGAATTACATCCGCTTTGGGAGTGCCTTGCTTAATCCCCGCCTTACGCAATGTGCGCCTGCCCAAAGATTTCAAGGGTCCACGCAAGGTGCCGAATTACACTGCTGATTTATCCCCTGAAGCGTGGGTAGAGAGTTATGAGATGGCCATGGAGATGCTAAACGTGGATGAGGCCGCGTGTGCGAAATACTTCACCATGATGCTTGAGGGCACGGCTCGTACTTGGTTGAAGAGCCTACCACCCAATTCTATCAGCTCATGGGCCCAGTTGCGGGCCCGGTTTATACAGAATTTTAAGGATACGTGTAAGCAGCCCAAGTCCATAGTAGACTTGGCGGCTTGTGTTCAGGAGGAAGGAGAATCAACGACGCGTTGGGTGCGCCGCGTTTCAGAAATCTTGCACTTGTCTGACAGGATTAATGCTGACTCTGCGATCTTAACTCTGGAAGGCAACTGCCGGTTTGAGCCTTTAAAATTGAAATTGGGACGCATGAAGCGTTTCTGTAATGACATGGGAACCCTCATGGTTGCTTTAGTGAAGTATGCTGATTCGAACAGTACCAAGGATCCCGAACCTGATGATGATGAAACAGGGAAGGGAAGGAAGAATAGCAACTCTAAACAGCAGCAGTACAAACCGGCGGGTCATGGAAACGGAGGCAAGCGCAAGGCAGATGGTAGCATGGATTTTGTGGCCAACACTAATGCACAGGACAGGGGGCAGCGGCGCAGAGGTAAAGCGGCAAATCGTAATGGGGCTCCCAACCCTAACGCAAGCCGTTTGAATTATTTGTTGAATCAGCCTTGCCCGAAGCACGGGACGAAGGAGTCGCCGGCTAACCACCTCTGGAAGGATTGTTATATTATGCAGGAGTTTAAAAACTCTAATGCCTTCCGGTATGACCATGGGTTAGGTGGCGGTTCAGGATCCGGTTTACACGGTCCGGGTCACGATGGAGCTTCCGGTTCAGGTTTCAATCAGGGCGGTCACAATAACCAGAATAATCAGAACGGCCAACAGCAGCAGCAGCAACAGCCGTCGGGTTATCAAAGCCAGCCAAAGCAGTTGAGCAATGGGCAATACCATGTTTTCACAACTAGCTTGGATAAGCGCGACCGAAAACTCCACAAGCGAGCGGTGAATTCTGTTGAACCGGCCCTACCACGTTACTTACGCTAGTCAGAGCAGCCTATCGTGTGGAGCAGAGAGGATCACCCGCCCCGGGTTGACAATCCGGGCCAGCTAGCATTAGTGGTAGACCCTCAAGTGGGGGGTTATAAGTTCACCAAGGTACTCATGGACGGAGGAAGTAGTATTAACATACTGTACTATGAGACATTCCGGCGCATGGGTCTAACAGACAAGGATCTCAGACCGTCAAATACGGTGTTCCATGGTGTTGTGCCGGGCAAATCTGCATATCCTGTTGGTAAGATAGCCCTAGATGTGGCTTTTGGGGACGAGCACGATTCTCAGACGGAAAAATTAACCTTTGAGGTGGTGAAGATCCGGAGCCCGTATCACGCCTTGTTTGGGCGGCCCGCTTATGCCAAATTCATGGCGCGGCCTTGTTACATCTACTTACAGCTCGAGATGCCGGGTTACAAGGGGACGATAACGGTTCATGAGAGCCATAGGGTCGCTTTGGAATGTGAGGAAGGTGATGCAGCGTATGCAGAGTCGGTCTGTGCCACGGAAGAGTTGAAATATTATAAGGATAATGTTGATCCGGCGGATATGACCTCTTTGAAGAAACCAACTACAGAGCATGATTCAGATATGAAGTTCAAATTGGCAGCTGAGACCAAGCTTGTTGACTTCGTGCCCGGCGATTCGTCCAAGCAGTTCACTATCAGCGCCAACCTAGATCCCAAATAGGAAAGCGCGCTCATCGAGTTCATCCGTGAGAATCGGGACATTTTTGCATGGAAGCCGTCTGACATGCCAGGTGTACCGAGGGAACTCGCTGAGCACACTCTTAATGTGGATCCTAAGTACAAACCGGTGAAACAGTTCCTCCGCCGGTTTAATGAAGAAAGACGCAAAGCCATTGGAGAGGAAGTGGCCAGGCTTTTAGCAGCTGGATTTATTGTTGAGGTGTTCCATCCAGAATGGCTTGCTAATCCGGTGCTGGTTCTTAAGAAAAACGGCACTTGGCGTATGTGTGTGGATTACACAGATCTTAACAAGGCCTGTCCGGCAGATCCTTTTGCCCTCCCCCGCATTGACCAGATCATTGATGCCACCGCAGGTTGTGAGCGTTTGAGTTTTTTGGATGCATACTCTGGATATCATCATATCAAGATGGCAGTTAAGGACCAGGAGAAAACTGCATTTATTACTCCCTTTGGAGCCTTCTGCTATGTATCTATGCCCTTCGGGCTCAAGAGTGCCCAAGCCACCTATCAACAGTGTGTATAGAATTGCCTGCATAAACAGATCGGCCGCAATGTGCATGCTTATGTGGATGATATTGTAGTGAAGTCAAGGCAGAAGGAGACGCTGGTGGATGATTTGAAGGAGACCTTTGACAACTTGCGAGTTTACAAGATGATGCTTAATCCGGCCAAGTGTGTCTTTGGTGTTCCGGCAGGCAAGTTACTGGGTTTCCTGGTGTCTAACAGAGGAATTAAGGCTAATGCGGAGAAGATTACGGCTATTACATCCCTCGCTAAACCGAAATGTATCAACGACGTTCAGCGCTTGGCGGGCCAGATCGCTGCACTGAGCCGGTTTATCAGCCGCCTCGGAGAGAAGGCCATCCCTTTATACCAAATGCTGAGGAAGACAGACAATTTCGTCTGGAGTCCGGCTGCTGATGAAGCATTTGAGGACTTGAAGCGGCAGTTAGCCAAACCGCCGGTTCTTGCAGCTCCGGTTGACAAGGAGCCACTGTTATTATACGTAGCAGCTAATGCTCAGGCAGTTAGTGTGGCTATTGTGGTGGAACGCAAAGAGGCAGGCAAGGAATATCCGGTTCAGTGGCCGGTTTATTATATCAGCGAGGTGCTTATTGAATCCAAGCAAAGGTATCCGCATTGGCAGAAGCTGGTTTATGGTGTCTTCATGGCCAGCCGGAAGTTGAAGCAGTATTTTCAAGGGCACACCCCCAGTCCAATGGACAGGCAGAACGAGCTAATCAAGAGATCCTGCGAGGCATCAAACCCCGGCTTATGGTCCCATTGCAAAGGACACCAGGATGTTGGGTTGAAGAGCTACCATCTGTGCTCTGGAGTATCAATACTACGCCAAACCGGTCCACAGGATACACACCATTTTTTATGGTCTATGGAGCAGAGGCAGTTCTCCCTAGTGATATCCGGCACGATTCACCTCGTGTGGCGGCTTATGTTGAAGCGGGCAATGAGATGGCGCGGCAAGACGCTTTGGACCTCTTGGACGAAGCGCGGGATCTAGCGGCTGCCCGGTCGGCGATTTACCAACAAGATATTTGTTGCTATCACAGTCGCCGGGTTAGAACCAGAACTTTTCAAGAAGGAGATTTGGTGCTTCGGCTAATCCAGGACCAGACAGATATGCACAAGTTATCCCCACCTTGGGAAGGACCTTTTGTGGTCAGCAAGAATCTACACAATGGGTCGTACTATCTGATTGGTATTCGAGAGCGTCAAGACTCACGTACATCAGAGGAGGAGACCAACAGGCCGTGGAACATAGCTCATCTTCGGCCTTACTATACTTGATCCATCGGCTCTATCTATGTACATATCATGACAATGTATATATTATCTTTGATATATTAAACCGGAGCCTCAGCTAAAGCGGGGTCTCTGTCTGTTTCATCATGCGAGGTTGCACGGAGTGGTTCTGTTTAAAGCGGCCTCCGGTTTACCCCTTGACATATGTTATTTATATATCACTGGGGGCCTTGGTCGTGTCCGAACCAACGAACACCCTTTGATAGGCGACAGCCACCAGATCATTTGGGGACATGGTCAAGTCTAAACCAGTCACGCCTCTTGGTCGGCCTAAGGCCACAAAATCACTTGGGGGCATGGTCAAACCCGAACCATTGTCACGCCTCTTGATCTGGGATATATGCCACGAGTCATTTGGGGACCTGGCTGACTTGAATCATTGTCACTCCTATTGGGGGCCTTGATCCTGTCCGACCATGGTAATACCATCTGAACAAGCTCAGTATAGCATATTATTGCAAACGGTTTTTATCATTGCCTTTGCTTCCATGTTATTTTCATGGTTTGTTTGTTTTTTGCTGTTGTCGGATTTCTTTTATATCAACAAGCATATTTTTCCGGTTCAGCCGATGGTTTTTGATCCCCCTTTAATCCGGAGGAGTCTGCCCGGTTTACCTTTTTCCCTGTTAACATCATGGAGTAACCAGGGGGCTCGTATTGATTCAGTACGGTTTATACGGGAGCTATTTTCTCCCTTTTTGACGGTAATGGTTTATAAAACCATCGCTTCAGGCTTGGCTAAAGCCAGCTTTATGCCCAAACATGGCAGGTATATTATGTATCATCTATTTGTTATATTACTGATACACATATCAAGATCATAATCTGGCTGACGGTATAACCGCCACCGAAGTTCAAATTTTTCTGATTGCAGGAAATATGAATTACAGTTTTTCAAGCAAAAGCTTCAGTACTTATGCACGAAGGCATATTCCAGGCAGAAGTTTTAACTAATCTATTACAAGGCAGCATGGTGCCCAAACAAGATCATTGTTTTTGTGGAAAGATGTTACAAATATCTCTCCAAACCGGCTTCCGGTTCAAGCCTGCTCCTCATCCTCCGCCGCTTCAGCTTCCTCGTCTCTACCCATTGGCTGGAAATCAACAGTGGTCCAGTCGATTCCCATTAAAGCTTGGAAAACAGCCTCTTCATGGATCAGGGAAGACGGTTCAATATCAGGGGCGTAAGTGTGCTTACGGATTGGAGGGATCAGATTCTCCGCTTCAACAGTTGGGGCAGGCACTCGCTTGTTTTGATCATTATATTGCGCTTGATAATGCGTCAAATCTGCCTCTTCAGCTAGCTGGCAAGCCAGAGGGCGCACTGCACGGTTTATGGCCCTTAAATCTTCTTCGTTGAATTCCGAGCCATCTTCTTTCAGGCTGGGATAGCCTTGAGCTGCTTCCACAGGATCAAAATCGGGCACCCATGCCTTTGCCCAGATTAAGGCATTGATGGCTCCGGTTCGGGCAGCGGATTTTTTCAGCTCCTCAATCCGGGCTGGAAGCATTGACAACCGGCTAAGAGTGTCCTGGATTAAGGAGGGCGCCGGGTTGTTATGAGAAGCTGCAGTGATGATCCGTTGGGCTCCGGTATACAATTGTTCCACCAAGGTGTAGGCAGCTTTCAGTTTCATCCGCACATCATTTCCTAAGTGCCCAATACGTGTGCCTACAACAAGATTGGAATGGTCTCAAACCGGATTTACGCTACAGCAGGTTCAAGTAATGACAGATGTTAAAAGGAGCTTACCAAAGATTGCGGCAGTCATGGAGTGTATTTGCCGCTGTACGGCCGTCAGTTCATCCACCACCGGTTTAAGGGCAGCTTCAGCATTTTCTGCTCTTTTGGTTAAACCGGCCTTCTCAGTGGCCCAGTCAGCCTGCTCCTTCTTGAAGCTTTCTTTCAGCCGTTCCGCAGTGCTCAAGGCGCTGGTTAGTTCTTGCTTTGATTTATCTGTTTCAGCTTGCTGGGTCTTCAAGGCCTCCTGCAAATCGGCAATCCGGTCCTCCTTGATTTTCACCTCAGCCTGCATACAGACAGCATTTAAGTTTTGCACAAGCGATCCAAGCAATTGAAGTATCAACCACATAACAAAGTTATATGCCTGATACTTGGGGGCTAATGTACCTTCAATTTTTGTATGTTACTAGATTACAAAGTCCCAAGCTCAATACAAGTATTCAACTTGGCACTTGGGGGCTAATGGCTATTTGATCAAGTTATGTTCTAAGGACAGTTTCTATTGGAGCCCCGGTTTACTTATGTTAAGCTAGACCGGCCCTTGAGGGTTATGCCGACGGATTTCAAAAATGTTCAGGATCAAGTCCCGGTTTGACCAAGGTCACAAACCGGCCCTTGGGGGCTACAAGGATGAATGCAATGGCAGCAAGGAAAGAAGGAATTTACCTCAAATTTATCCCTCATCATTTTGACCAAGCCAGCTTCACAGTCACGGCTAGTGTAAAGCCGGTTTAAATAGCCAGAGTGAAGATCTTGAGCACTCAGAGCGGCGTATGTCTCTAATTCAACATCCCATTTTCCTTTATTCAAAGTGGAAAAATCCTCTTTGATGGTATGCCTGGTAAGGGTGGCAGGATTCCCGGGTTCAGAGCGGCCCACGCCGGTAATCACAACATCATCATCTTTTGACTCGCCGGTTTGTGTTGGCGCGGCCGGTTTGTCAGCAGGAGTGTGGGATTTCTCAATCTGGACAGAGCTGGCAGGCGGATCAGCAGAGGCTGGAGTATTAATAAGCCCTTCTTCAGGGATAACATCGTCTTGCAAAGGAGGATCATTGGGGATATCTTCAGAAGTAAACATTTCCTGATCCGGCGCTTGGTTATGTTCGGGGGCTACATCTTCTTCAGCCGCTTTATCCAGGCGGACCTTCTTGCTTGGTTTCGGTTTGGCCCTGAAGGAAAAACAAAAAGTTAAGGAAAAGTATAAGCCATTACGCAGTGCACTGGAAGCATATGTTCAGTTTAACTTACCCAGCAACGGTTTTCAAAGGTGGTAGATGAGTGGCCGACGATTCATCAGACGATGAATGAGAAGTGACCTGATAATCGGAGTCGGATGGATTAAGAGGTTGACGGAAGAAACCCGCTTTAGGATTTAAATCAATAAAAAGGTCAGAGACCTCGGAGCGGCGTTTTCGAACCGGACTGTTCGGTAAACCGGCAGAAGTAACTACCTGGCCGCTGTGCCGGGTTGTGCGGCGAGCTTCGTGTTGCTGGGTCTTCATAAGAAAGTTGGGATCCAAATAAGCAAGAGGATGAGAAAATTTAACTTTCCGGTTTGCCCGGCGAGATTTTGGCAAAGGCAAGATTTCTGAATCAGAAGAGAGAATAGTTACCTCAACGAAGCCCGCATTGCTGGCCTCAGCATGATCCTGACAAGCATCATCATCAATAAGGTAGGTAAAAAGTAAGCCAAGTGAATCAAGTTCTACCTCAAGATCCGGATTACCCACATCATCATCAATGGCTGGGTCAGATGAAGCGGTGGTCTTTCTCTTACGAGCTGGTTTCTTGACAACCTTGGTCTTGGGCCGGGTTGGCAGCCCTGCCTTCTCTGTTTTGTCTTGTGAAAGCTTCTTGCTCCAAAACGGATTATCACTCTGGGTCAGCAATAATTGAAGGTCAGGCAGATAAAGCAGTAACAGGTTCAATAATAGAGCAGTTAAAATCTTACCGCTGGCGGTTCGTTGGTGGTGCAGTAAGGAAGCAGACCGGTTTGAGCACAGAGGTGCTCCGGTTCATTCAACATCTTTTTCACAGATTCTGTGACTTCGTCGTCGGAGACTTGAATTTTGATATGTCGGAGTGGGTCATCGATGCTACCAGTATACGTGCACATCAAACTGGGGCGCCGGCTCAGAGGCAGAATGCTCCATGATATCCAGCAGCGTGCAAGGTCTATTCCTGTTAAACCGTTGGCCATAAAGGCCCAGAGCTTGGACAGTTGGGGAGCATATTTAATCCTCTCCTTGGCACTCAGCCTTTGTGGAAAGGGGTGAGTGTTGCTGAGCCGTTCTGGACGGAAGCCAGGCAAGGGATTTTCATTATCAGGGGAGGTATCCTTGCAATAAAACCAAGTTGCGTTCCACTCCTTGGGGTGAGTATGGAGTTTGACGTGGGGATAGGTGATTTCCTTCCTCTTTTGAATGGCCATACCGTCCAGTTCGGTATTAGGACCATCGGTGAATTCAGTGCGGCGGTTCAGATGAAAGAGATCTCTAAACAACTCGACTGAAGGTTTCTCTTGAAGGTATGCCTCAGAAAGTACTTGAAAGTGACACAGATTGGTGACCGAGTTGGGGCCAATATCCTGTGGACGGAGCTGAAAATTGGCTAACACATCCCGATAAAATTTAGAGCCGGGCGGTTTGAAGCCCCGGGCCATGTGATCTGCAAAGACCACGACCTCTCCTTCCTGGGGTGTGGGAGGACATTCATTTCTAGGAACCCTCCAGTGGATTGTGTCTATATCATCCAAAGCATTGATCAGGACTAGGTCGTCCAACTGCGATTTTGTGACACAAGAGGGAACCCAATTGCACTCATACACCTGTTTGGCCATGGCGAGATCTACAAGAAATAGGCGATCCGGTTCAAGAATACGCTGGGTAAAAGAAAGTGTTGATCTAACTATGATAAACCGGAGGCATTACCTATAAACCGGACTTCTACAACACGGCATCATGTGGATTCTGGCGGTTCAACCAGGGGACTACTGATATATACCGGTTTAGCAATTTTTTCTATGGTAAAGTTAAACCGCCTGACCTAAGCATCGGAAGCAAGTGAAGCTATGGATAACTAGTTATGCAGAAACAAGTTTCACAAAATCGTGTTACAGCCGCGGATCTACAGCAAGCTCGTAAAAATAGGAAATATTTCGAAGAGTAAGGCGGAAACAGAAGTGAACCATTGAGCGACTATATACGGGAGATCTATGAGCGTGGATGAGAAATAGTAAGCGGATGCTAAAGGGATCGCTACTAAATGCAGCAAAAGTTCACAAATTCATTCAAGGTCAGAGAACAGCTATGAACGTGCGATGAACATAGCAGGAACATGGAACCCTAAGAACAGATCTAGGTTAAGAAGGGGAAAGAACTTACCGGGAACGGAGAAGATGCGGAAAGGCGACGCAACACTCTGGTACGATCAGGTTGATGCAGCGGCCCGAGATGAGGCAGAGGTCGACGGCGGTGGCAGAGCTCCAGAGGCCGGCGGCGTGAGGAAGAAGAAGAAGAAGGGACGAAGGGGAAAGAAAGGAAATGACCCTTCGGTCTTATTTATAAGGCAACTGAGCTAGGTCAAGCGCGCGGATCCAGGAGCTATCATTAAGAGGGTGTTATAAATTTCATGATGACGTCATGCCGGTTTACAGTAACCAAAACTGATGACGTCATGCCGGTTTACAGCAACCAAAAATGATGACGACATGGATGTTTACCAATCAGCAGGAGATATCCAAGACGCAAGATGGTGTGAAGGATTGACATGAACCAGTTCAAATCAATCTGGGGCCTAATGTTGGGGATATTACCACTAGGCGTAAACCGGCCTACTTGGGTCGGGTTAACTTCATTAGTGGTATGAACAGATGAAGGCCCAAGGCCTGTAGTCGGTTAGAACATGTAGCCGTAAACCGGCCTGATGTATGACTTGTATTGTAAGTTAGGAATAGAGAGATACCAACCGGAATACGAGTATGAGCCGGTTGGGACTCTATGGACCGACGGGCGTCACCCGTGTATATAAGGGGACGACCCGGCGGCGGTTCAAGAGAGACAACCAACAACTCGAGCCTAGGCGAAGCTTGTTTGCTCCCTAGCCATCGAGACCACATCAATTCCATCACAACTAGACGTAGGCTTTTACCTTCATCGAAGGGGCCGAACTAGTATAAAACCCTCGTGCCTTTGTGTCCGCTTTAACCCCTTCAAGTAAACCCGTAGCAATGGCTCCACCACTAAGTCCCTTCACTAGGACATCTGCCGTGACAAATCCACGACAGGACTGATTTGGATCCATATGTTTAATGTTATGGTTAGATTTTATCTTAATACTTTTTCTCGTAGTTGTGGATGCTTGCGAGGGGGTTAATCATAAGTGGGAGGCTTGTTCAAGTAATAACAGCACCCAAGCACGGGTTAATCATAAGTGGGAGGCTGGTTCAAGTAAGAACAACACCCAAGCACCGGTCCACCCAGATACGATATTATCAAAGTAGCGAATGTGAATCAAACCAACATGATGAAAGTGACTAGATGAAATTCCCTTGTGTTCTCAAGAATGCTTTGCTTATTATAAGAGATCATTTTGGCTTGTCCTTTGCCACAAAAGGATTGGGCTACCTTGTTGCACTTCTGTTACAATTACCGTTACTTACTCGTTAGAAATCTTGCTATCGAACTACTTGTTACCGACAATTTTAGTGCTTGCAGAAAATACCTTGCTGAAAAGCGCTTGTCATTTCCTTATGCTCCTCGTTGGGTTCGACACTCTTACTTATCGAAAGGACTATGATTGATCCCCTATACTTGTGGATCATCAATGGACAGACCCAACTGTATGCTTAGCATCAAATCGTATCACTTAGTTTAATTGCTACAACTTACTTCATGTCAAGTATCAATTCCTTAGACCATGGGCTCTTGCCACTCCATAGTATTGGAAGAATACTTTATGTGTATCAAACATCACTTTGTAACTAGGTAACCATAAAGGTGCTCTACAGGTATTTCCGAAAGTGTTTGTTGGGTTGCATGGATCAAGACTGGGATTTGTCACTCCGTGTGATGGAGAGATTTCTCTGGGCCCTCTCGGTAACATGATATCCAAAGTAGCTTCTAAGTGTGTCACTAATGAGTTTAGTCACGAGGATATTGTATTATGGAATGAGTAAAGAGACTTGCCAGTAATGAGATTGAACTAGGTATGGCGATACCAACGATCGAATCTTGGGCAAGTAATGTATCGCCGGACAAAGGGAATCATAAAAGGGATTAACTAAATCCTTGACATAGTGGTTCAACCGATAAAGATCTTCGTTGAATATGTGGGAATCAATATGGGCATCCAGGTCCCACTATTGATTATTCTTCGGACAGGAGTCCTGGTCATGACTGCATGTTCTCGAACCCATAGGGTCACACACTTAACGTTCGTTAACGCTAGGGTAGTACTGGGATATTCATGGTGGTAAGTCTGAAGGTAGTTCAGAGTCCTGGATCGGATCCGGGACATCATGAGGCGCTCAGGAATAGTCCTAAGGTAAAGATTTATACACGGGAAATGATTTTCAGGGTACCGAAAAAGTTCGGGGGTATGCCTACAGTGTACCAGAGGCACCGAATGGTTTCGGTGGGTAGACCTGCCCCAGAGGTCTACATGGTTTGTAGTGGCGCGCCCTAGCCTACATGGGCCAGGCGGACCAGCCCCCAAGGCCCATGTGGCTGGGGTTGGTGGAACCCTAGGGGAGGGGGCGCCTCCACCTATCTTGGAGGGCACTCCTCCCCCCTAGTCGCCCTCCTCCCTTGGAAGAGGGGCTAGGGCTAGCCATCCCCCTCCCTCACCTCTATAAATAGAGGGGAAGCTCAAGGGGGCGGATACCCTTCCCTGGCCGTCGTCCCCTCTCTGTCTCTCCCATCTTGTCTCTGTGTAGCACTTGGCGAAGCTCTGCCGGAATTCCACTGTTACCACCACCACCACACCGTCGTGCTAGTTCAGATCCCATCTACCTCTTCTCTCTCCCTTGTTGGATCTAGAAGGAGGAGACGTCACCAAGTCGTACGTGTGCACATCTCGGAGGTGTCGCTCGTGTGGTGCTTGGATCGGATTGGGTCGCGATGCGAGTACGACTACGCCAACCACGATCTCTAGATCGTTAATTTGTTCGGTCTACAAACAGGGGCTGAGCTAGGCCCCGGGCACCTAGGGCATGAGATTTTTTTAGCCTCATACTTATACATAGTTAGTATTGGGCCTAGGGTGCTGCACATCACATCCTGGGCACACAAAGCCCAAGTCCTCGCACGAATTCTCCATCTCTTCCAATTGACCTAAACCGCCGAGATCGCACGCACTCAACCATGCACCGATGCTTGCGCTGCCACGCTGTCGTCTTCCCCTTGACCTCCACTAGTCCTACCCTTCCCTAGGCACTGCACGCCCCCTTCTGCGGTCCTTCGCTGCTCTTCATGAACCTCGACATCTTGCCATTGCCACCTGGGCCACCGTCATGCTCTGCATCAGCAGAGCGCACATGACTCCCATCCCTGCTCCCTGCCTCCCGTGCCTAAGCTTCGGCTCCTGGCTGTTGTGTTGTTGCTACTGCCGCCAGACACTCGATCCTGAAACATTGGTTCAGTCTTCTGTGCCTAGATTGAACATAAATTGAATTGAAATTTACGGTAGACTTATTGATTAAACTTAAACTGGTGTGTTTTTATATCAATTTTGTTTCATATATTATATAAAAAATAGACGATGAAGAGACTTTTTGGATCAGTGCTCATAAGTCATAACAGGAATGTTTGCGTTGTCTCAACTTAAGAAATCGGGGGCTGAGGGGACTAAATCAACTCCACAAAAATGAAACAACTACCGAAATTGGATGCAAACGATTGATTTGGTGCACTCTTGTATCCCGGTGTTGCTATTTGCAGTATTTGTCATTTTTTATCTATTTTGTTGGATTTTTATGCATTGAGTTGAAATTCTAGATTTATTGTGCAATTCACATATATATATATATATATATATATATATATATATGTGTGTGTGTGTGTGTGTGTGTGTGTGTGTGTGTGTGTGTGTGTGTGTGTGTGTGTGTGTGTGTGTGTTTTCATAAGGGGTATCTTTTCTACGGTAGTGGAGTACTTTTCTGGTTGTTATATATGATAATAGTTTTTTTGTTACCGGATAATTGGGCCCGGGGTTTGCTTCAATCTTGACTCTGCCACTGTCTACAAGGGTATGTAGACACACTCCCCTCTTGTTGCTAGCATCTCCATAGATTAGATCTTGTGTGTTTTATAGGAAAAATGTTTTTCATGCAACGTTCCCCATCTGGGCGGCCGGTTAGCTTGCTGTCGGACATGGGGGAGATATGTCGTGGGAAACGGGGCAACCGACGATCATTAAGAGTAGGTTAGAATAGCCTAGTGTGCTATAGTTTAGTAGAAATATGTCGAAAATGTGAGAGCACGCCCCTAGACAATGTACCATACAACTTACCATTATTGGGAATGTGATGCACTATTTATTTCATAATTATGGTAATTCGGGTTGTCGTGGGAAGGTCACGGCAGATGTCCTAGCAAAAGGACTTAGTCGTGGAGCCATCGCAACTAGGTAGCTTAAAGGGGTTAAACGGGACAAAGGACACGGGAGTTTATACTGGTCCGGCCCCTTGCGGTGAAGGTAAAGGCCTAATCCAGTTTGAGGTGGTATTGCTTATGTCTCGATTACCAGGGAGCGAATCCGCTTGACCTAGCTTTTGATCGGTTGTTTCCTGTCCTGAACCGCCGCCAGGTCGTCCCTTTATATACACAGGTTGATGCCCAACGGCTCACGAAGTCCCAGCCGGCTCATAGATAACGTGTCCGGCTCGGTGACTATCCTTACATGCCTTACGGTACAAGTCTTTACATATATGGCGGTTTATCCCTACGGGCCTTAAGTCGCCTTTGGGCTTTGGGCCCTTAACTAAACCACCATCTTTAATATCCTTGTGGGCTTCATATGATGAATCACCATAGGTATAACCCGGCCCCTCCTGGGCGGGTCATACCTAATGGTTATATCCCCAACATTAGGCCCCAGGTTGATTTGAACTGGTTCATGTCAATCTTCAACACTTAGAAAAAATCTTCCCTTCTTTATCTGTGCGAGAATTCATAACCCTCCATGAATTCATCTCCTGGAATTGTGATAACCCAACATGATGTCACCTGTCATTAATTCGCACAATATCCAATATATCTCAATGGATCTTTATCTTAGTAACTGTCCTGAGAATCGAGGCACCTAGGCTGCTGGATAACCATGTTTTGGTCTCCTCGTTTTTTGCGCCCACTTATTGGCCTTCTCCTTATAAATAGTCACGACCAGCCTCTTCTCATTGGACATAAGAAATACCACATCATCTTATAAAAAGGGGTCTCCATCATCTTCCTCCTCTCGTGACTCTCTGCCACTCAAGCTCCGCCGCCTCCGCGAAGCACCTCGTCCTCCCCGTCCTTGGCTGCTGCATCAACCTGTGTCGGACCAGAGTACACCAGGGCTCCACCGCAGTCAGATCTGCATCTGTAAGTGCTCCTCCTCCAATGCTTTAGATCATATTAGGGTTTCGGTTGTTCTTTGTGTTCTTCATAGTTCTTTCCTAGTTCTTCCACTGTAGCACCCTTTGATTTAAAAACGGCATAGAACTGTGTGGTAGTAGTTTTGCCTTTGCCTTTAATACCAGCGGACCCCTTCTCCTTGAAAAGAGATCTCATTAGAGCTTATGAACTCCCCTGTACTGGTTTTAGGTCTAGATTTATCTTCTTTTTCTGAACTGCCGCTGATCCGAAATAATAATCGTAATCTGTGAAACCTGTTTGTATGGTACTTAGCCAAAAACTGCATCTTGATAGATCCACCTAGTCATGGTGGCTCATATCACCGGCTGTAGTTAATATTCAATGCTCAACAGATTCTTGTTTTGATAGACATCAAACTGCTCATGGCGGTTTATATAACCCGCTGTAATTAATCATATACCATTAGGCCCCTTTTAAGTTGCCATTTTGAATCGGGAAATTTGTTCTTTTCCTTTCTAGGCTTCTTTCTTCATAATGCCGCCCAAAACAACCACTTCCTGTAACTGGGTGCCTTCCATCGTCGCGGAAAACACACTTCAAGACTTTGTGAAGACCGGTTATTTGCCAAAAAGTTATGTTGTCTTACTGTGCCCCCAAGCCGGGGGAAGAGAAACCTCAGCCAAAGGAAGGCAAAGTCATTGTCTTCACTGATCATATGAATCGGGGCTTCTCACCGCCTGGCTCTAAGTTTTTTCAGGATGTTTTGCACTTTTTCAATCTTCATCCTCAAGACATCGGACCCAATTCTGTGTCAAACATCTACAATTTCCAAGTGTTCTGCGAGGTCTATCTTCAAGAGGAGCCCAGTTTGGAGCTATTCAGAGAGTATTTCTATTTGAACCGCCAGAACGAGTACTCCAACGGGCCTAGTTTGGAACTTGGTGGGATCTTAATCCAGCAAAGAAGAGATGCCATTTTCCCTTATGCGCAATTGTCGAGTCATCCCAAGGATTGGAATCAAACATGGTTCTATTGCAAGGATACCTCTCCGGCTGATGAGAACGGACTGCCCGGCTTTCGCGCCATGTGTCTTGAAGCAAACCATCATTTCCCTGTCAAGTTGTCAGCCACTAAATGCAAAGACTTGCCCCTACTATTGCCAAGGTTAAGGCTTTGCTAGGGAACAACTTAACTGGCATTGACTTGGTTCGATGCTGGGTCGCATGGCGGATTATCCCCTTGAGTCACCGCTCCGGCTTAATGTGCACCTACACCGGTAGCAGAAAATATCCACTGCGCCACAGCTCCGAGGAGTTAACTGATGACACCATCAATGAGATGACAAAGTCTCTTCTAAATGAGAGCTCGGTTGATTGTTGCAAGGTGGGCCTAAACCCTTTCTGCGAGTCTAACCCGGCACCAGAAGTAAGCCGCCAAACTAGCTATTTTTCCTTCATCCTTAATACTTTGTTTTAATTCAACTTTGATGACTTTCACAGGCTGATGACGACTTCTGGAAGAAGGAATATGACCATGAAGCTGCGAAAAGGGCCAGGAAGGCCAAGAAATCCACCAAGAGAGCCACCAAAAAGAGGGGAAAGAAACCCAATGCTTCTGAATTGCTTCAACTGGAGGACACTCGGAGGTAGCCCTTGACTCTCTTGGCTCTTTTTTCAACCATCTTAATGACACTGACTATCATCAGGATGACACGGGAACGAGTCAAGTGGTGGAAGAAGAGGTAGCTATCATTTCCTCCGACTCTGAGCCCTTGCCAATACAAAAAATTCAAAGAGTAACCTGGAAAGTAAGATTTTCACACCCCTTAACTCATTTGGATCCTCACTTTCTTTTGAAGCAACGACAGCACAAGAGCCAGCAGCAAACTCGGACTAGCAAGGATGTAGAACTATCCTCTGGCTTACCGAACACTTCGAGGAAGCGCCGAAATGAGGTCACCCCCAACTTAAACTCTTTTTATCCTTTGGCGGGTCTCACTCGTCAACCACTCAATGCTTCCGACTCAAATTATCAGGAAACATCTCATTCCTCTTCCGGCAACTCAATCCAATCTAATATGTCGGCCTTCAAGACTGCTCCCGAGTAATGGCAATTTACTTATCATTTACTCATTATGCTCCTTTTATACTTATACTGACCTTTATGACTCATGTAATGGAAAAGCCAAGCCCGGCAAGAGGGCAAAGATGAATAAGCCGGTCGAAGATCCGAAAGTCAATGAACTGGATCATCAAACGACCGCACCTGAAGACCCTGATCCTTCACCATCAGAACCGGTTATTGATAACCAGCCAGTGACTTCTGACCCTCCTATGGAGCAAGACAGTGATGACCCTTTGAATCATGAAGCATCCAATCTAGTGAAGACGTCTGACACACAAGGCGATGATGTAGTGATCACCAAGACCGGCTTTATAGAGCCAGGAAGACCTACTGTCCTGGCCAAGCACTCCACCAAGGAAGAACATTTTGAGCAACGCAAAGTGCGATTTGATGTCGCCAATTATTCTCAAATATACTCTGGGTTTCTCAGTAAAGTGCACAACAGCCGTGAGCTTGAAGTTGACATGGTGAAGCAGATGCACCAAAAATTTGAGGTATAGGCCCCACCATTCTTTAAGTCATGCATATCCTACCGGCCCCCAAGTTTACTGCTTATTTTGAATATGCTGTAGACTTGATTACCATGAACATGAATATTAATCTATGAAACAATCCTTTCAAAATCCGGCTTAAATTTATGTAATTCTCATGAGCCGGCTATGGCCGGTTGTAGCACCAAGGGGTCGTCGTAAAATTGCAGCAAGACAAGCAATATGCATTAGCCCCCAAGTGCCAAGTACTCTTGCTCACAAAGTGCTTGGGACTTATTTACATAAACCGCCACATAAATAGAGCTTTCGGTAGACATTAGCCCCCAAGTGCCATGTGTTGTTGCTTGCAAAAGGCTTGGGACTTAATATGTTAAACTAACCTTGAATAATGATTTTGATCCGGTGTATGTACAGACCACCACTGCTCAACTTCAATCAGAGTTGTCTGAATTGAAGACTCTTCTGGAGCTGCAAGAGGCTGAGACCCAGAAGGCAACTCAAAGTTCAAATTCAGTCTGGCTGAGGCAGAAAAATTGAAAGCCAACGTCGAGGTTGAGAAAAACGCTTGGGCTGAAGAGAAAATTGCCTTGACACAACGGGCTAAGAAGGCGGAGGCGGCTCTCCAGGAAGCAAGCACTGAATTCACCATCTTAAAACGCCAAGTGTCGCAGATGGTTTTTGCTATCTTTGGTAAGTCGCCTTATGACTATCAAATTTGAATATCTTCCTTGATGATATGATCTGATTTTAACCCATCCGTGATTATTATGCAGGCCCTAGGAGCAGCAACCTCAACCAAGACATGCTTGTGAAGCTAAAGGCAGTTTACACATTGGTGGAGCAGCTTTACACTGGTGCTTAGCACGCATTGGCCACAATTTCTCCATCCAATGAAGCCCCCACACTCTTGGTTGATGTGTTAAGGAAACTTTCCGTCTTGCCCGAGAGGTTTAATGAAATGAAGCGATCATCTGCGAGAGCTGGAGCTATGATTGCCTTAAGCCGGACCAAAGCATGGTTACCGGAGTTAGACTCGGCCGATATCTCTATTAGGTATCTGAAAGCACAAGTGCTCCCTAGGTGGTTTTGGTAATTAATGTCAACATATCTCTTGTTGGACTAACACTTTTATCTAGTATGTTTCAGATAAGTTCAACAATGGAGTGGCATGGACTTAAGGATGTGGGAACTCCTTCAAGATGCTAAGGACAAAGGATTGGCTCAAGCTTCAAGCTCAAGACTCTTAATTTTACATTTTAGTGATCCAAGATAACATTGAGTCTATAGGAAAAGCCAATACTATCAAGAAGGGATGAGGTGTTGCTTAATGAGTTTCTTGCTCCACAATGCTTAGTGATATGCTCCAAAACCCTCACCTACTTTCCCACTTCCACACATATGACCTAAACCTCAAGTCAAATTCGGCCATACCGATTCTTTCTATCCGGCGCCACCGAGTTCAAATGTCATAGCCACTGCCACAAACCCTAGGCAAATCGGTCTCACCGATAGGGATCTCGGTCTCACCGAGATGGGATTGTAATCTCTCTATGTATGTACATTACCAAAATCGGTCTCACCGAGTTTGAGCAATCGATACTACCGAGATTACAATGCAAACTTCCTGGTTGACTCATTACCAAAATTGGTCCTACCGAGTTTGTGTAATCGGTCCAACCGAGTTTGCCTGACCAACTCTCTGGAAAGCTTATTACCAAAATCGGTCTCACCGAGTTTGTGTAATCGGTCTTACCGAGATTACGTTATGCCCTAACCCTAACCATATCGGTCCTACCAAGTTGCATGTCGGTCCCACCGAAAATCCTAACGGTCACTAGGTTTACTAAATCGTTCCGACCGAGTCTGTTGAATCGGTCCCACCGAGTTTGGTAAATTGTGTGTAACGGTTAGATTTTGTGTGGAGGCTATATATACCCCTCCACCTCCTCTTCATTCGTGGAGATATCCATCAGACTGAACCTACACTTCCAGCATACATTTTCTGAGAGAGAACTACCTACTCATGTGTTGAGGCCAAGATATTCCATTCCTACCATATGAATCTTGATCTCTAGCCTTCCCCAAGTTGCTTTCCACTCAAATCTTCTTTCCACCAGATCCAAATCCTATGAGAGAGAGTTGAGTGTTGGGGAGACTATCATTTGAAGCACAAGAGCAAGGAGTTCATCATCAACGCACCATTTGTTACTTCTTGGAGAGTGGTGTCTCCTAGATTGGCTAGGTGTCACTTGGGAGCCTCCGACAAGATTGTGGAGTTGAACCAAGGAGTTTGTAAGGGCAAGGAGATCGCCTACTTCGTGAAGATCTACCGCTAGTGAGGAAAGTCCTTCGTGGGCGACGGCCATGGTGGGATAGACAAGGTTGCTTCTTCGTGGACCCTTCGTGGATGGAGCCCTCCGTGGACTCGCGCAACCGTTACCCTTCGTGGTTTGAAGTCTCCATCAACGTGGATGTACGACAGCACCACCTATCGGAACCACGCCAAAAACATCCGTGTCTCCAATTGTGTTTGAATCCTCCAAAACCCTTCCCTTTACATTCTTGCAAGTTGCATGCTTTACTTTCCGCTGCTCATATACTCTTTGCATGCTTGCTTGTTATGTATTGTGAATGTTAAACTTGTGCCTAAACTCCACTCAAACTTAAAGAAGTTAAAAACTGCTATTTTGATACTTAGTGTCTAATCACCCCCCCCCCCCCTCTATACACCTCTTCTCAAGATCCTACAAGTGGTATCAGAGCTTTGGTCTCCATTTCCTTGGTTTAATCACCATTGGAGGAAGATGGATGAGTCTACTTTGGGGAGTCTTAGACATAGAGTGCCTATTCTTGATGGAGAGTATTTTCATGAGTGGAAAAATGAGATGCTTGTAATTTTCAATCAATATCATTTGAACAAGTAAATTGCTAGCCCTTGTGCACCTCATGTTGATCCTATGCATCCTACTCTTGATGAGTCAATTGACATGATTGGGAATCTTAGAACTGTTAATCTTATCACTAGAGGCTTGCCTAGAAATTTGATTAGAAACTTGCCTACTCTTGAGTGTGCCTACACTATATGGAAATTTCTTGAGGAACGCTTTCCAAATTATTCCTTGAAAAATCTAGATGAAATTCTCCATAAGTCTATTGCCTTGAGTAAGATGAATACTAGTGATCCTATGTTTGGTGATCGTCTATTTGAGCTTACAAACCTTATGCGTGCCAAAGGAGATGTTGGAATTATTAGTGATATTATTTCCGAAGCTATAACAATTCATAAGCAAGATCATTGTCAAACTCACTCTAACGAATTACCCTCTCTAGGACTTGATCCACCACATGACGATGTTAAACATGGATACTATGATGAGGATGATGATAGTGACTTCGATCTTGACGATGCAATGAGACACTTTGGTCTTATGGCAAATCTTCGGGGATATATGTCAGGAGGAAAGGAATGGGTTCTTGACAGTGGATGTACCGATCACATGACCGGAGATAAAGACATGTTTCGTGAGCTTGCTGAAAATGATAGTCCTTGAAAGTATGTCACTTTCGGTGACAACTCAAAGGGTAAGGTGGTTGGCCTCGGTAAGGTGGCCATCTCACATGATAGCTCCATTCAGAATGTTATGCTTGTTGAATCTCTTGGCCACAACTTACTTTCAGTATCTAGACTTGCTGATTTCGGTTTCAATGTCCTATTTACTGAAGTAGATTGCCAAGTGTTTTGTCGAGACAATCATAAAATGGTCTTTACCGGTATACGTAGAGGTGATCTATACATTGTTGATTTCACTAAAAAGGCTTAACCTAAAACTTGCTTCATTGCTAAATCCTCAAAAGTTTGGTTATGGCATAGACGACTAGGTCATGTTGGTATGCGAAACCTTGACAAGCTTATTAAAGGGAATCATGTCCTTGGTGTTAATGATGTCATATTTGATAAGGATAGACTTTGCAGCGCTTGTCAGGCAGGTAAACAGGTTGGAGGAAGGCATCCCGTGAAGAACATCATGACCACAAGGAGGCCACTCGAGCTACTTCACATGGATCTCTTTGGTCCCACCTCCTACAAGAGTCTCGGTGGAAATTATTTTGGTCTAGTTATAGTTGATGATTTTTCAAGATTTAGGTGGGTGTTCTTTCTCGATGATAAATCGCAGGTCCAAAAGATCTTCAAAAACTTCGCTAGGAAGGCCCAAAATCAATTTGAAGTGAAGATCAAGAAGGTACGCAGCAACAACAGAACGGAGTTCAAGAATGCAAATGTGGACACCTTTCTTGATGAAGAAGGGATTTCACACGAGTTCTCGGCTACGTACACACCTCAACAAAATGGAGTTGTTGAGAGGAAGAACCGGACGCTCATCGAAATGGCAAGAATGATGCTTGATGAGTACAAGACACCGAAGAACTTTTGGGCAGAAGCAGTTGAGACAGCTTGTCATGCAACAAATCGCTTGTATCTTCACAAGCTCCTCGGCAAGACGGCATACGAGCTCCTCACCAGTAACAAACCCCAAGTTGGATACTTTCGAGTATTCGGCTCAAAGTGCTACAATCTTGATAAGCATCGTCGTTCTAAATTTGCTCCTAAGTCTCATGAAGGTTTCCTACTAGGTTATGGCTCAAACTCTCACACTTACCTTGTCTACAACAATTTCACCCGAAAGGTTGAAGAGACGGTAGATGTGAAGTTTGATGAATCTAACGGCTCGCAAGTAGAGCAATTGCCAATTGATGTAGGAGATAAAGATCCTTCAGAAGCAATCCAAGACTTGTCTATTGGCAAGGTCCGTCCAACGGAGGTGAAGGAGAGTACCTCGTCCGTCCAAGTGGAAGCTTCTACTTCACGACAAGGTGAACCAAGAGTTGATACGGAAGCATCCACAAGTGGGACACACCAAGATGAAGAAAACGAGGAAGTGCATCAAGATGAACGTCAACAACCTCCTTCTCCACCACGACAAGAGAACGACAACGCCAACAATGAAGAAGGCCAAGAAGAAGAACAAGATGAAGAAGAAGTTCAACCAAGAACCAAGCAAAAGCTTTCACGAGTTCGAGCAAGAATTGCTAAAGACCATCCCGTCGAGCAAATCTACAATGATATTCAAACCGGGAGAATCACTCGCTCTAAAACTCGTTTAGCTAACTTTTGTGAAAACTATTCTTTCATCTCTAGCATTGAACCTATGAAGGTCGAAGAAGCATTGGAAGATCCGTATTGGATAAATGCTATGCATTAAGAGCTACACAACTTTGAGAGGAACCAAGTTTGGACATTGGTTGAGAAGCCCGACAACAACCACAACATCATCGGTACCAAATGGGTGTTTCGCAACAAGCAAGATGAAGATGGACAAGTAGTTCGCAACAAAGCACGTCTCATCGCCCAAGGCTACACACAAGTCGAAGGTATGGACTATGGTGAGACTTATGCTCCTGTTGCTAGACTTGAGTCCATTCGCATCTTACTTGCCTATGCTAATCACCATGATATCACCTTGTACCAAATGGACATTAAAAGTGCTTTTCTAAATGGTGCAATAGAGGAGGAAGTTTATGTTAAACAACCTCCCGGCTTTGTTAATCCTAAAAAACCCAATCATGTTTACAAACTTCACAAAGCTCTTTATGGTCTTAAACAAGCTCCTAGAGCGTGGTATAAATGCTTGACCAAGTTCCTTATTGAAAAAGGCTTTGAAATTGGGAAAATTGATTCTACTCTTTTTACTAAAAGGGTTAATGGAGAACTATTTGTGTGCCAAATCTATGTTGATGATATTATATTTGATTCAACTAACCCTCATTTTAGTGAAAAGTTTGGGAAGCTAATGTCAGAGAAGTTTGAGATGTCTATGATGAGTGAACTCAAATTCTTTCTTGGGTTGCAAATCAAGCAAACTAAGGAAGGTACTTTTGTTTCTCAAACGAAGTACACCAAGGACCTATTCAAGAAGTTCAATATGCAAGAATGCAAAGGTATGACTACACCCATGCCTACTAGTGGACATCTTGACTTGACCAAAGATGGTGAACCGGTTGATCAAAAGGTTTATCGCTCTATGATTGGTTCATTGTTATATCTATGTGCTTCACGTCCCGATATCATGCTAAGTGTGTGCATGTGTGCACAATATCAAGCTGCTCCTAAAGAATGTCATCTTAAGGCCGTAAAAAGGATAGTGAGATACTTAATCCATACACCAAATTTTGGCATTTGGTATCCTAAGAGGGCCTCTTTCGATCTTGTTGGCTACTCCAACTCGGACTATGCCGGATACAAGGTTGATAGAAAGTCCACTTCGGGTACTTGTCAATTTCTTGGTAGATCTCTTGTGTCTTGGTCCTCCAAGAAACAAAACTCGGTATCCTTATCCACCGCCGAAGCGGAGTACATTGCCGCTGGTTCATGTTGTGCTCAATTACTTTGGATGATCCAAACTCTTAAAGATTATGCGATATATGTGAAACATGTTCCATTGCTTTGTGACAATGAAAGTGCTATTAAAATTGGTCATAATCCCGTACAACATTCTCGAACAAAGCATATTGAAGTTCGTCATCATTTCATTCGAGATCATGTTGCTAAGGGTGACATTAATCTTAAGCATGGTCGCACCAAAAAGCAATTAGCGGATATATTCACTAAACCTCTTGATGATAAAGTGTTTTGCAGGTTAAGAGGAAAATTGAACATCATTGATGCTTCAAACTTCGAGTAGAAACTCCATTAGATACATGCAAGACATGAGCTTATGACTAATCCTTGATATTTCTCTTATGATGAAAATCTTATGTCTTGGATATATTTGCATCTTGCATGTTATCTAACCCATGTAGGTACTTGGTTGAATCAAATTCCATGAGATTGTAATCTACTCACATCTTGAGCAATCTCTACATCACCAAGTTTCTACACTATGGTGGTTGAAGACAAGGAAGCACGGAACCATTCAAACATATCCTTTGACAAATTCTATGTTGAGCTTCATGATTGTCATTTTTGGATACACAAGTGCTCTTCCTTGCAAGAACTAACCCATGTAGGTAGATGGACTCAAATTCCAAGTGGTGCTCCCAACTCTTGATGAGCTACATCAACCTTGAGCAACCCACACAAGTTCAACTACATGGACAACACCACCAACCAAGGTATGTTATTCCATCTTAGAGAAGCTTTACTCCAAGTCATGAGCTAAAGCAACTCGACAAGATGTGAATACATCAAGATGCTTAAATGAAAAATGGCAACCCCATTTTGAGCTTAAACGATGAGTATGACCTATGATCAAGTGATCTCACTTGACTCCTAAGTCAATATACTCTAACATAGGTGACTTTGTCGCCGACCATCTCTAGATGAAGTTCTCTTGTGTTATTTTCTGTGTTTTTGCATTTGTCTCATGCATATTTGTTTCCCCTTTCAAAAAAACTTCATCTAGATTTCTTTCTGTTTGCTCTGCATTTTCTGCATCCAATTCCTTGCACATCTTTCAGTAAATTCCTTGCAAATCTTTGTGAGATCTTACTAGTCTAGTGAGCTGAGGTGACAAGTGTTTTCTCTGCAATGAACTCGGTTTCACCAATTTGTTGTTTTCGGTCCAACCGAATCCTTTCAGTACAATCGAAACATACCACTCGGTGCCACCGATTTCACAGCAGGAAAAACAGTTTGCCACTTACTCTGTGTTTCTTCTGATCCACCTCCACTCAATGAATCTTGTCCTCTACAAGCATCACATTTTTATCATTGCTTTGTGCTATGACTCAAGGACCAAACCCATTCACGACAAATTCCAGAAGGCCCTTCTTGGAAATTGATGTCAAAGGGGGAGAGAGAGATCACATCAAAGCTTATCATTTAGAGAGATCACATCAGAGAAAGAGAATATCACCTCCTCAGGGGGAGAAAGAGATCTCCAGGGGAGAGAATACTCAAGTAGAAAGTATTTCTCAAGGATCCCAGATGCTTGGTGTTCAAGAGGAGAGATGCCACATGTCTTACTGAGGGGAAAGACATGTTCATATGTGCTTATTTGAATTAGCTTGCATTAGCTCTGTTCATTTATATCTTTCAGCTCTGATTTTCTGTTCCCTATCTTCTCCCAGTATCCCATGCTAGATTCAGGGGGAGCAAGACATCTAAGGGAAAGAAATCATTTAAATTCATTGCATATCTTTACTCTTGGGGACATGTCTAATCCAATGTGGTACTTAGTACTCACTCTCTACATGTCATCACAGTCTTGGTATTCTTGTGGTTTCTTCTGTTTGCTCTGGCTAGTAGATGTATCTGTGTTGTCTAACCTTGTTTACGCAGGTTCATTCCATCCTAAGCCAACTCAAGACTACAAGGTAAGTATATGCATCACAATCATGTGTATGAGGAATTCTTGCTGATGTACATACTGTTTGCAAGAAGGACTCATGAGCATGAAGGTATTTTATTTAATATTCTTTGCTCTGATGCATATGGCCGAGATACATGTAACACATTGTCTACTCTATCATGGTTATGCTCTCACATGACTCTATATTCCATATTCACATGATTGCATACATGTAGGGGGATCCTATGCTTGTTACATGTCCTTCCAAAGCTTTACTTGCTATTCTTTATATCTTTATCTAAAGCTATGATGTATGTTATCACAATTACCAAAAAGGGGGAGATTGAAAGTACAAGTGCTCCCTAGGTGGTTTTGGTAATTAATGTCAACATATCTCTTGTTGGACTAACACTTTTATCTAGTATGTTTTAGATAAGTTCAACAATGGAGTGGCATGGACTAAAGGATGTGGGAACTCCTTCAAGATGCTAAGGACAAAGGATTGGCTCAAGCTTCAAGCTCAAGACTCTTAATTTTACATTTTAGTGATCCAAGATCACATTGAGTCTATAGGAAAAGCCAATACTATCAAGAAGGGATGAGGTGTTGCTTAATGAGTTTCTTGCTCCATAGTGCTTAGTGATATGCTCCAAAACCCTCACCTACTTTCCCACTTCCACACATATGACCTAAACCTCAAGTCAAATTCGGCCATACCGATTCTTTCTATCCGGCACCACCGAGTTCAAATGTCATAGCCACTGCCACAAACCCTAGGCAAATCGGTCTCACCGATAGGGATCTCGGTCTCACCGAGATGGGATTGTAATCTCTCTATGTATGTACATTACCAAAATCGGTCTCACCGAGTTTGAGCAATCGGTACTACCGAGATTACACTGCAAACTTCCTGGTTGACTCATTACCAAAATCGGTCCAACCGAGTTTGCCTGACCAACTCTCTGGAAAACTTATTACCAAAATCGGTCTCACCGAGTTTGTGTAATCGGTCTTACCGAGATTACGTTATGCCCTAACCCTAACCATATCGGTCCTACCGAGTTGCATGTCAGTCCCACTGAAAATCCTAACGGTCACTAGGTTTACTAAATCGGTCCGACCGAGTCTGTTGAATCGGTCCCACCGAGTTTGGTAAATTGTGTGTAACGGTTAGATTTTGTGTGGAGGCTATATATACCCCTCCACCTCCTCTTCATTCGTGGAGAGGTCCATCAGACTGAACCTACACTTCCAGCATACATTTTCTGAGAGAGAACTACCTACTCATGTGTTGAGGCCAAGATATTCCATTCCTACCATATGAATCTTGATCTCTAGCCTTCCCCAAGTTACTTTCCACTCAAATCTTCTTTCCACCAGATCCAAATCCTATGAGAGAGAGTTGAGTGTTGGGGAGACTATCATTTGAAGCACAAGAGCAAGGAGTTCATCATCAACGCACCATTTGTTACTTCTTGGAGAGTGGTGTCTCCTAGATTGGCTAGGTGTCACTTGGGAGCCTCCGACAAGATTGTGGAGTTGAACCAAGGAGTTTCTAAGGGCAAGGAGATCGCCTACTTCGTGAAGATCTACCACTAGTGAGGCAAGTCCTTCGTGGGCAACGGTCATGGTGGGATAGACAAGGTTGCTTCTTCGTGGACCCTTCGTGGGTGGAGCCCTCCGTGGACTCGCGCAACCGTTACCCTTCGTGGGTTGAAGTCTCCATCAACGTGGATGTACGATAGCACCACCTATCGGAACCACGCCAAAAACATCCGTGTCTCCAATTGCGTTTGAATCCTCCAAAACCCTTCCCTTTACATTCTTGCAAGTTGCATGCTTTACTTTCCGCTGCTCATATACTCTTTGCATGCTTGCTTGTTATGTATTGTGAATGTTAAACTTGTGCCTAAACTCCACTCAAACTTAAAGAAGTTAAAAACTGCTACTTTGATACTTAGTGTCTAATCACCCCCCCCCCCTCTAGACACCTCTTCTCAAGGTCCTACAGTATCCAAGCTTCAAGGAAGACGACACTCCGTTTGAACAGAAGGAATTTGCTGCTTGCGTGAAGGATATACGTCCTCTGGCCAGTCTGATTGCCAATGAGACAGACCTCACCAAGTATCAACCGGCATATGACGTGGGAAATCAGAAGATGCCAATGCCGTCTTACAAAGTGAAAGACCTGATCCCCCCCAATCCGTAAGCACACTTTTGCTCCTGAAGTTGACCCGTCCAAGCTAATTGATGATAAAAGCTGAGTTCCAAGCTTTGAGTGGCATTGACTGGTTGTCACCAACCTTCCAGGACGTAGAAGAGGACAAAGAAGCGGAGAGGGATGATCCGAAAGCATCAGGCCATCAAGAAGATTGATCCATTGGGCGGTTCATATTCGTGACCTTCTAAAAAACAATTAATCATTTGGACTCCGGGAGTCATGTAATAGGGTAGCAATAACTTTGCTCTGTCGTGCCATCGTGCACTTTTGTGTTATGCTCAACACTGTTAAGCCGCCGCTTTATAATTATCCTCTTTACACTTATCATATTGATTGACTTGTGCGTATGAAAATTCTAAATTATCCTGCACACAAAATAGATCACAAGATCCCTTGGCGGTTTACCGCAGGGCGAGTCATAATACCACGCATATAACTACTGATGTTTTAACATAGTTATATATAAGGCTGGCTGAACCCGAATTGAAGTATAATAATAAAAATATCATACCTGTGATATTGAATTGTACTGCCGGTTTATGATACTTTGTGTGGTAAGGGTGAGGACCCAAAGCTTCAAAAGCCAATATTTCCAAGTACTGGATATCATCATGTAAGGGCGAGTTGTTTCCTCTCATTAAATCAGGTAATAGAAACCATGGGTAAGCTTCAAATATGAGCTGAGAAAGTAAAGGCTGCATGGCTGGAATTGCTTTAAAACAAAAGGCAATATAGCATCAAGAAGAACCGAAAAAACTTCAAGAAATCAAACCAAATGTCAAAAGCGAGGCTATGCTTCGAATACGAGTAGGAAGCCGGACCATAAGGGTTAACAGCTATGATTCGAATACGATTAGGAAGCCCCCAAATGGTTTTTGGCATTGCACCGATCAAAGGGGTACCGACAGCTATTATTCGAATAGAATCAGGAAGCCCCCAGTGACCAAAGTATTTAACGGCTATGATTCGAATACAATCATGAGCCAGACCAAGAGGGGTTAATAGCTATGATTCAAATACGATCCAGCCCCCAAGTGATCTAAGTGTTTACGGCTATGGTTCGAATACGACCAGGAAGCCGGACCAAAGGGGTTAGTAGCCGTGATTCGAATACGATCAAGCCCCCAATGATCCAAGTATTTAACGGCTCTGATTCAAATACGATCATGAGCCAGACCAAGAGGGATTAATAGCTGTGATTCGAATACGACCAAGCCCCCAAATGATCAAAATGTTTACGGCTATGGTTCGAATACGACCAGGAAGCCGGCCAAAAGGGGTTAACAGCTATGGTTCGAACACGACCAGCCCTCATTTGGTCTTTGAAGTTATGATGATGAAGACGCATGATTGTTGAAGATGAAACAACAGAGACCCTGCTTTATTATAATCATCATAATATATACATCGTCAAAAATATGTACATCATAAGAGCCGGTGGCTCAAGTGTAGTAAGGCCGAAGGTGAGCAATATTCCACGGTCGACGGGTCTCCTCCTCCGACTTACGTGAGTCCTTGTGCTCTCGAATATCGATAAGGTAGTATGACCCGTTGTTCAAGTTCTTACTGACCACAAAGGGTCCTTCCCAAGGTGGGGAAAACTTATGCATATCAGTTTGATCCTGGATGAGCCGGAGCACCAAATCACCTTCCTGAAAGGTTCTGGACTTAACCCGGCGGCTGTGGTAATGGCGCAGGTCTTGTTGATAAATCACCGAGCGTGCCGCCGCAAGGTCACGCTCCTCATCTAACAGGTCAAGTGCATCCTGACGTGCTTGTTCATTATCAGCTTCAACGTAAGCCACCACGCGGGGCGAGTCATGACGGATGTCACTAGGAAGAACCGCCTCTGCTCCATAAACCATGAAGAAAGGCGTGTAACCCGTAGATCTGTTGGGATTAGTATTGATACTCCATATCACAAAAGGTAACTCTTCCACACAACAACCCGGCGTCCTCTGCAATGGAACCATAAGCCGGGGCTTGATGCCTCTTATAATTTCTTGATTGGCTCTTTCAGCTTGGCCATTGGACTGAGGGTGAGCTATTGACGAAACATCAAGTCGAATATGCTCACGTTGACAAAACTCTTTCATAGCACCCTTGGAAAGATTAGTGCCATTGTCAGTTATGATGCTATGGGGAAAACCAAAGCGAAGAAATCACCTTTTTAATGAATTGAACAGTTGTTGCCGCATCACACTTACTGACCGGCTCTGCTTCAATCCACTTTGTGAATTTGTCAACCGCCACCAAGAGGTGGGTCTTTTTATCTTTGGACCTTTTGAAAGGCCCAATCATATCAAGCCCCCAGACTGCAAATGGCCAAGTAATAGGAATCATCCTCAATTCTTGAGCCAGCACATGAGCTCGCCATGAAAATTTCTGACAACCATCACATTTACAGACCAAATCCTCCGCATCAGCATGAGCCGTCAGCCAATAAATCCGTGACGAAAAGCTTTGGCCACAAGGGATTTTGAGCCGACACGATGACCATAATCTCCCTCATGGATCTCATGAAGAATCTCACGACCTTCCTCAGGAGAGACGCAACGCTGAAACGCCCCAGTGGCACTGCGATGGTGTAACTCGCCGTTGGCAATTGTCATTGACTTAGACCGCCGGGTTATTTGCTTGGCCAAAGTTTCATCCTCACGTAACTCTCCCCGGGTCATGTAAGCCAAATATGGTACTGTCCAATCTGGGATAGCATGAAGAGCCGCCACCAATTATGCCTCCGGGTCAGGGACAGCCAGATCTTCCTCTGTAGGTAACTTGACAGAAGGGTTATGAAGAATATCTAAGAAAGTGTTAGGTGGCACCGGCTTACGTTGATATCCCAACCGGCTCAAAGCATCAGCCGCCTCATTTTTCCTGCGATCAATGTGCTCCACTTTATAACCCTTGAAGTACCCACCAGTAGCATCAACTTCGCGGCGATAAGCCACCATGAGTGGATCCTTAGAATCCCATTTGCATGAGACTTGTTGAGCCACCAAGTCTGAATCGCTGAAACATCTCACCCAGCTTAAATTCATCTCTTTAGCAATCCGAAGACCATGGAGCAAGGCTTCATACTCAGCTGCATTGTTAGTACAGGGGAACATCAACCTTAGAACATAACAAAACTTGTTACCTCGAGGGGAAGCTAAGACAACTCCAGCCCCCGAGCCCTCCAATTGTCTGGACCCATCAAAGTGAATAGTCCAATATGTGTTATTTGGCTTCTCTTCAAGCATCTGTAGCTCTGTCCAGTCGTTGATGAAATCCACCAGTGCTTGAGACTTGATGGTAGTGCGAGGAATATATTTTAAACCATGAGGCCCAAGTTCAATGGCCCACTTGGCGACTCGTCCTGTGGCTTCTCTGTTTTGAATAATATCTCCTAAAGGAGCAGAACTGACCACAGTGATGGGATGACCCAAAAAATACTGCTTAAGCTTCCGGCTGGCCATGAACACCCCATAAACGAGCTTCTGTCAATGTGGATATCTTTGCTTGGACTCAATAAGCACTTCACTGATATAATAAACCGGCCGCTGAACCGGATACTCCTTGAAAGCCTCCTTCCGTTCCACCACAATGGCTACACTAACGGCACGGGTATTAGCAGCCACATATAACAATAATGGCTACTTACCGATGGGAGCAGCAAGGACTGGCGGCTTAGGTAGTTGCCTCTTCAAGTCTTCAAACGCGTCGTTAGCAGCATCACTCCACACGAAGTTATCTATTTTCTTCATCATCTAATACAGCAGTATGGCCTTCTCACCCAACCGTCTTACGAACCGGCTTAATGCAGCAATACGACCCGCCAGACGCTGAACATCATTGATACATGCCGGTTTTGCCAGGGAGGTGATGGCCTTGATCTTCTCCGGGTTGGCCTCAATGCCCCTGTTAGAAACCAGAAAACCCAAAAGCTTGCCTGCTGGCACACCAAAAACGCACTTGGTCGGGTTAAGAATCATCTTGTAGACCTGGAGATTATCGAAGGTTTCTTTCAAATCATCTATCAAAGTTTCCTTCTTTCTGGATTTCACCACAATGTCGTCCACATAAGCATGAACATTGCGCCCAATATGATTGTGAAGACAATTTTGCACACATCGCTGATAAGTCGCCTGGGCACTCTTGAGCCCAAAAGGCATAGACACATAGCAGAAGGCTCCAAAGGGAGTAATAAAAGATGTCTTCTCCTGGTCCTTAACTGCCATCTTGATCTGATGATAACCAAAATAAGCATCCAAAAAACTCAAACGCTCACAACCCGCCGTAGCATCAATAATTTGATCAATACGATGGAGAGCAAAAGCATCAGCCGGACAAACCTTGTTTAAGTCCGTGTAATCCACACACATGCGCCAAGTGCCAATCTTCTTAAGCACTAGCACCGGGTTAGCCAACCACTCTGGATGAAAAACTTCAACAATGAACCCAGCCGCCAAGAGCCGGGCCACTTCCTCACCAATGGCCTTACACCTCTCCTCGTTGAAATGACAAAGCAATTGCTTGACCGGTTTAAATTTCGGACCAATATTGAGAGTGTGCTCAGCGAGTTCCTTCGGTACACCCGGCATGTCAGAAGGTTTCCATGCAAAGATGTCTCAGTTCTCACGGATGAGCGCGCTTTCCTATTTTGGATCCAACTTAGCACTGATACTGAACTGCTTGGATGAGTCGCCAGGAACAAAATCAACCAGCTTGGTGTCATCGGCCAACTTAAACTTCAGCACCGGATCATGCTCTGTAGTTGGCTTTTTCAAACATGTCATATCCGCTGGGTCAACATTGTCCTTGTAAAACTTCAATTCCTCTGTTGCACAGACGGACTCAGCATAAGCAGCATCACCTTCTTCACACTCCAGAGCTATCTTCCGACTCCATGCACTGTGATGGTTCCTTTGTAACCCGGCATCTTGAGCTGCAGATAAACATAACACGGCCGTGCCATGAACTTGGCATAAGCCGGCCGTCCAAATAGAGCGTGGTGCGGGCTCCTGATCTTGACCACTTCAAAGGTTAACTTCTCAGCCCTGGAATCATGCTCATCTCCAAAGGCCACCTCCAGCTCAATCTTACCCACCGGGTACACCGACTTACCAGGCACCACTCCATGGAAAACAGTATTGGATGTCTTAAGATTTTTATCAGTTAACCCCATGCGACGGAAAGTCTCATAACAAAGGATGTTGATGCTACTACCTCCATCCATGAGTACCTTAGTGAATTTGTATCCACAAACTTGAGGTGCCACCACCAAGGCTAAGTGACCCGGATTGTCAACCCGGGGAGGGTGATCTGCTCGACTCCACATAATGGGCTGCTCAGACCATCGCAAGTAATGAGGAACTGCTGGCTCAACAGCGTTCACGACCCGCTTGTGGAGCTTCTGGTCCCGCTTGCACAAACTTGTGGTGAAAACATGATACTGCCCACTATTCAGCTGCTTCGGATTACTCTAATATCCAGATTGTTGTTGCTGCTGACCCCCCTTGCCGGATTGCTGAGCGTAACCACCCGGATTACCTTGATTATAACCACCCTGATTACCTTGGTGGCCCTGGAAGCCGGTATTAGAACCAACACCTCCATAACATGGGCCATGAGAACCGCCACTGCCTGGGCTGCCGCCCGGCCCATGATTGTTGTGAAATGAGTCAGAATTTTTGAAATCCCTCATAATGGAACAATCCTTCCAAAGGTGAGTAGCTGGTTTCTCCTGCGTGCCATGCTTTGAACAGGGCTCGTTCAGCAACTGCTCAAGAGTAGGACCTGGTCCACTGTTCCGAGGAGGCGGCCTCCCCTTACAACGCTGATTATTGCCATGTGCATTGGTGTTAGCCACAAACTCCGAGCTACCATCAGCCTTGCGTTTATCGTTGCCCCCCTGATTCATCGGGTTATGCTGCTGACCCTTGGCGTTGTCGTTCTTTTTTCCCTTCCCTGTCTTCGCATCATCAGACTCGGGTCCTTGGTACTATCAGAGTCGGCATATTTTATTAGAGCCGCCATCAGCTGCCCCATATCATCACAATCGCGCTTGAGCCGCCCCAGCTTCTGTTTAAGAGGCAAAAAACGGCAATTTGTCTCCAACATTAATACCGCAGAGCTGGCATTCATGTTATCAGATGAATGTATGATGGCTTTGACCCGACGCACCCAATGGGTCATTGATTCACCCTCCTCTTGGGTGCAAGTGGCCAAGTCCACAATCGACATGGGTTGCTTGCATGTGTCCTTAAAGTTCTGAATAAAGTAGGCCTTTAACTCAGCCCATGACCCGATGGAATTAGCCGGCAGCCCCTTTAACCAAGTACGGGCCGTTCCATCCAGCATCATGGTGAAGTATTTGGCACACGCAGGATCACTAACTTCCAATAATTCCATGGCCATCTCATAGCTTTCAATCCACGCCTCAGGGGGTAAGTCGGTTGTGTAATTAGGCACCTTCTGAGGTCCCTTGAAATCCTTGGGCAAATGCTCATTATGCAGAGCCGGCACCAAACAGGGTACACCTGTGGATCTGGAGGTCACGTCTGCTTCAACCGAAGTCGTTGGGTAAACTGGAAGGGGGTGGTGAGCCGCCCGTTGAGCTGCATGCTCAGCCTCTTGACGCACTCTGTCCTGATCAACCAAGTTAAGAGCTCCATCACGTGTCGGGTCATGCCCACGTGGCTGGTCACGGCGCTGGGCGTTGCTTGAAACGGCTAGTGAGTCCATGTGCCTGTTGTAACTCCGGCTTGGGCGAGGGGTCGAGTGAATCCTATCTCGACTGTACAAATATGCCTCCTGCTGTGCCAATGCTGTCTGAAGAAGTTCTCTGACCCTTCATGTCTCAACCGCCGTTGGAGAGTCGCCGTCCACTAGAAGAGCCGCCAATCGTGCCGCCGCAACAATCATGTTCTCCAAAGGATTAGAATAATGACCCGGTGGTGTCGGTATATCCTGAGGCAGAGCGGTGTTCAGACGAGGGGGTTCCGTCATGTGTGGTTGAATCGGAGTCCCATCCCCGGGTGTCGTAGCCCGGTTTATCTCCGACGGGTTACTGGTCACTGCACCAGGCGTGCGGAAGAGATTTCTAGCCTCGTAAACCGGAGGTAGACGGGACTAGTGCCTCCTCCTCATGATTAAATTTGAAGCGTTTTGATCCATCGTAAGCCGGAAAGCCTCTGACTGAATCCGTTGGGCCTGAGCATCCAGAGCAGCCCGTTCTGCGGCTATCCTGATGTCCTCTGCCGCCAGGTCTTCCTTGGCCAGTGCTACCTCATCACATAACTTTGCAACCTCTGCATCATGCTGAGCTTGATTCACTGGGTTGACCACTGTTGTCAACAGCTCTATCAGCTCATCCATTAAAGCCATCAAAACCTGAGTCGGCGGGCGCGCAGGGCCACCTGCCCTGGCTGCCGTCATCGGGGCTGACCCGGAAGTCATTGCTGCCGCGGTTGAAGAGTTTTGCCCAGGCTGCGTGCCAGCCATGAAGATCCCAACTCTATTAGGCGGCTCATAGGGGTCCGGAATACTGTCGCCATCGGAATAGCCCCTGAGCCCACCATCCTGCAGTTGACACAACAAAGTAGTCTCGCCCGTGGACGACTCACCATCAGAGTAGATGGCCGTCTCACCGCCAGACATAGATCCATCATCAAATTCCGCTCCATGGATGCATCCCACGAAGGCACGTTTCACGGTGGGCTGAGCTCGGGCGAGTCTCGCACGCTGAGCCATCTCGATGATGTCGGTGCAGATGTCCGGCTTAGGGCCCAGCTCGCCGATCTTGCCGATGAAGACGTGGATTCCACCGAAGGGGACCCGGTACCCGTACTCAATTGAGTCAGCCTCGGGACCCCAGCCGGCATCGTCGATGTAGAGCTTGCCACGATGACTCTTGGTCATCCGGCCCACAGCGTATCCCTTGAGCCCTTCGAAGCTGCCCTTTAAGAACTCGAAACCACCGTGCGCTGGCCCCATGGTGGGCGCCAAGTGTCGTGGGAAGGTCACGGTAGATGTCCTAGCAAAAGGACTTAGTCGTGGAGCCATCGCGACTAGGTAGCTTAAAGGGGTTAAATGGGACAAAGGACACGGGAGTTTATACTGGTTCGGCCCCTTGCGGTGAAGGTAAAGGCCTAATCCAGTTTGAGGTGGTATTGCTTATGTCTCAATTACCAGGGAGCGAATCCGCTTGACCTAGCTTTTGATCGATTGTTTCTTGTCCTGAACCGCCGCCGGGTCGTCCCTTTATATACATAGGTTGATGCCCAGCGGCTCACGAAGTCCCGGTCGGCTCATAGATAACATGTCCGGCTCGGTGACTATGCTTACATGCCTTACAATACAAGTCTTTACATATATGGCGGTTTATCCCTACGGGCCTTAAGTCGCCTTTGGGCTTTGGGCCCTTAACTAAACCACCATCTTTAATATCCTCGTGGACTTCATATGATGAATCGCCATAGGTATAACCCGGCCCCTCCTGGGCGGGTCATACCTAATGGTTATATGCCCGACAAAGGTGATTTGATTTATTCCTAATGGGATGGGATGTGCTTCTTGTTTCCTAATAATGGTAGTTAAGGTTACTTGATTTATTCCTGGCCGTATAAGAACACTTTTGATGTGATACATCATCCAGTGGATCTAGTGTGTTGATTTTTATGTTTGGATGGATAGGATTGATTGCATCCAAACTCGCTTTTTTATAAGTAGAGATTCCTAACCGTAAAAGAAGAGTTTTGATGTGATACATCATCCGGAGGATCTGGTATGTTCATGTTTGTGTTTGGACGGATAGGATTGGTTGGATTCACTAGACTCGCTCTCTTATAAGTAGAAAAATAGAGATACCGCACGTGATGTTGTGCTATGTATACACAGTCGTACCCAACTGACATTGACATGAGAGCTCCTACATGATGCATTTTGTGTCAAACGGCATAGCGATACACATCATGGTTGCCAACTAGGCTGGCCCAACTACGAGTGTGCATTGTCCTCAACAAGTGCAAAATTCCAAAAATTAATGCACTTACTTGGGATCCGACGTGCGCTTTAGACCAACGGAGCACACGAGCATTGTTCAACAAAAGGTAGCGCCGTACCCTAAGAAATATCACGACACTAGATTCTGAATATTTTCTGAAATTTCAAAAGCTATTGTTTTGGGAAAAAAGTGAATCATTTTTTAAACATGAATATTTTTCAAAATTTCATAAAAATATTTAAGAAACACAAACATCTTTTGAATTTCGGCACAATTTTTGGAAAATGGGAATATTTTTTTAAAATTCTGAAAACATCACCAACATTTTGAAAATAAAAAATGTCAACATTTTTTCAATCTAAGGAAAAAATTACGAACTTTTTTTGATAATCACACACATTTTCCAAATTTGTGAACAAGAATAGAAAACGGGAACATCCTTTGAACTTCTGAACTATTTTTGAAAAAGCGCAAATATTTTTAAATTCCAGAACATTTTTCAAAAAACGAACACTTTTTTGTTTTTTGAACAAATTTTGAAAACAGAAGATTTTTTAAGTATAGAAAAATTATGAAAAAAATATTTTTTGAAATTTACAAACATTATTCGAAACCATGAGCATTTTTCAAAAACTAAATAAATAAATTTAGAAAATAAAATGAAAATGAAAAAAAAAGAGAAACCAAAAAAAGAAACAGGAAAATATATAAATGGAAAATGAAAAATAAATAGAAAAAAACTAGATCAAGAACCTCTAGACGGTTCTCAAAACCGAAAAATAAACAGCCGGGAAGGTTCCAGAACCGGGATCGCGGAGACGCCTTAATTGGCCAGCCCAGATCATCACTCACTCGTCAAGTTTGTGCGAGTGCTCGGCAACTAAATGCGACACATGTCATATAGGACAGAAGCAATCTATTTCAATCTTGCATCTTCAGCATTAAACAACGCAACAACAATGGAAAGCTCACAGGCTAGCTAGGATGACGTCCTCGCTTGATGCGGGACGATATGTTTGGCTAAAATCTCCTCCTGATAATTTATGTATCCCTGTAAACGTTGTTAATTTACAATAAAGTGCGTTGTGATCCTCGAAAAGAAAAAGAAAAAAGGCAACTAAATGCGACACATGTCATACAAGATTCCCCGTTGACACTAAATTTTGCGGGGACACTAAACGGAAGCTATATATCGCTGGTAGCAAGATGTATGCTCCCGTCGCCGGAAGTTTTCCCTGTGAGCTACAGTACTGGAGTAGCCCATTTTCGATCCTTCTTTGTTTGTTCCTGTTCGCTGGCTTGTTCGTCTTTTTGTTTTTTTCCAGTTTTTTCGTTTTACTTATTTACTTCTTGAGTTTCCTCAGGATTCTTTGATTTTCTTTGTTTTTTAATGTTTCTCTTTGTTTCTTTATCGGTTTTCACCAGGTTGTTTCTTTCATCATTTTTCTTTGTTTTCCTTTGTTTTATGATTTTCACTGTTTTTTCGTTCTTTCTTTCTTATTTTCTTCATTTTTCTTCTTCGGGTTCTTTGCTTGGGTTGCATCTGTTTTCTTCACCTTACCTCACTTTTTATTGTACACATTCTATGTTTTAGGCATACATCTGAATCATTTTTTGTGTACTCTCGTAAAAAATTTCAATATATGTTTAACATTTTCGAAAAAAAATTATATTGATGTCAAATTTAAGGGTGCACATACTATAATTTTTGTATACATTAGGAACATTTTGATATACATGTTTAGCATTTTTTTAAATATATAATTAACATTTTTTTTAAACCTATATTGTTTTGATGTCTAGATTTTTTGATACACATTATATATTTATTGTATACATCATGAATATTCTATATATACACATACAACATTCTGGAAATACATGTTTAGCATACTTTAAACATATTTTTTATGTCTGCCTTTTTCATAAATATTAAAAAGTGAACCAAATGAGCGGTGTTGAGGCATGTGCCTTCCGCATGCTGAGCCGGTCCAGTCTGCCACCCGCTTCAAGCGAGCCAGCCATATATCTCGCTGTAGGGAGCTCCTGTTTGACGCCTTAAGCACCTGAACAGGTTGTTGGCGCCAGCTGGAGCGGCTTGTAGGGACAGCCGGCGAAGGCAAAGCGCAGCTAATAAACAACAATAGAAAAACGCAAAAAGAAAAAGACTCCTCCTGGATTCGAAATTGCATCACCATGACTTTCTTCAAGATTAGTTAACCACTACTCCCTCCGTTCGGAATTACTCGTCCAAAAAATGAATGTATCTAGATGTATTTTAATTGTAGATACATCCATTTTTGTGACAAGTAATTCCGAACGAAGGGAGTACATCCATGAGAGACTTGTCACTAAGAATATCCTTAATAATATAATAACACGTGTGGCCGTGCAATTTATTTGTCACTAAGATTTTTATTTATTTATTATGAAAATCGTGAATTTCAAAGGTCATCGATTTTGAGACAAAATATTATCATTTTTTAAGGAAAGAAAAGTTCACAAACTTTAAAAAGTTCGTCGATTTTGAAAAAAGTTTATGAAAAAGTTCATTGATTTAAAAAACATCAATATTGAAAAGTTCATGACAAAATAAAACAATTCAACACTTTAAGAAAAACTTCATCGTTTTTGAAAAAGTTCATGACAAAATGAAAAAAGTTCATCGATTTTGAAAAAAAGTTCATCGACTTTGAATAATATTTTATCAATTTTGAAAAAAGTTCGTTGAATTTGAAAAAGTTTACCGAGTTTGAAAAAAAGTTCACAAACTTGAAAAAATGGATCATCAATATTAAAGAAAATTTTATTAAATTTGAAAAAAAAATCATCAATTTTTTTAAAAAAGTTCACAAAAACTTGGAAGAAGTTCATCGATTTTCAAAACAAAACTCACAAATTTGAGAAAAATTCACCAATTTTTTTAAAAAATCATTTAATTATAAAAGTTCATAGATTTAAAAAAATGTGCACAATTTCGGAAAAAGTTCATCGAATTTAAAAAAAGTTTCATCGAATTGAAGAAAAAGTTTACATATTTAGAAACAATTAACGAACCAGGAAGAAAAAAAACAAGAAACAAAAAAGGAAACAGCTGGTACAATGATGAGGGAGCTCGTAGGTTTGATTGTCCAGCAGCCCTCTTGTTTTGGGGAATTAACACAGAAAAATAAACCCCATATGGGTTGGCCCAGCGCCCCCGCGCTGTGTAGGCGCCCGTTTGTCGTTTGCATATCTCTACTCCTAATGTCTCACTTGGTAGGCTAGCCTCCACTGTTTTTTTCGTCTTTCACTTTCGTCTGGTTTTGTTTCGTCAGGTTTTTTTCATCTCCACTTTCCCTTACGCATGCAAAAAAACCACCCCCACACAACTCGATCCCCTCGAACTCCCAATGTAGACGTCGCCGCAAACGTACTATCTTCCTGATACAGCCGCACGAGCTCGCCGACGCCGCCGTCGACGTCCGGGATCGACGTTTCTTGCTGTCGCGATCTCGTGCGATCTCCCTACCGCCGACGAACGGGATTGCCGCCACCGACCTCTGGGATCGGCGTCCCTCGCTGCCGCCGACGTACGTCCAGGATCGATGCCCTTGAACTCCAAGAGGAGACGACGTCTGAGATCGACGCCGCGGACATAAGGTATCAACGTCGTCGACCTCCGAGGGGAGACGCCGCCACTGCCCTCGATCCCCTCAATCGCCTCTGACGTACAATCTCGCCGCCGCTGACATACGGGATCGTCGCCGCTGAGCCGAGGTACGGGATTGCCTCCATTGCGTTCCTTCCCTGGCCACGCGCCCTCCGAATTCCTTCCCCTAACCTTGATAGGGTTCTCACCCGCCGTCGCTTCCTTCCTGCCACCCCGCCACCTGATGCCCTCCACGTACACCACCACCATGATGGCGGAAGGAAGAACAAGAGGGGGTCGTCGAGGTTGGGCGCCGCCGTGAGGATGCTGGCACCCGTGCACGCGGTGATGGCATGGTGGCGGAAGAAGGTTGTCTTCCAGGGAGCCGCACGCTGGCCGCCATCTCCACCCGCCATGTCAACAGCGCGCGCAGCATCCCCTACCACCTCCTACTCGTGCCCTATTGGTAAGGAGCACACCCTGCACTTTACAGTCATGTCTGGCCAGTATGACCGCATCCTCGTTGGTATTAACTCAAAATTCTGACATTTCCTAATGTGTATTTGGTGTTGTCTAAATTTCCAGTTGTCTAAGTATGCAACTGACTTGTGACGCTCCGATTCAATCTTACACTAATCATACACGCGAATGTCTACGATCAAGATAAGGGACTCACGGGAAGATATCACAACACAACTCTAAACACAAATAAAAGAATACAAGCTTTATATTACAAGCCAGGGGCCTCGAGGGCTCGAATATATAGCTCGATACACATGAGTCAGCGGAAGCAACAATATCTGAGTACAGACATAAGTTAACAAGGGTGCCTTAAGAAGGCTAGCACAAAAGCAACACGATCGAAGAGGCAAGGCCTCCTGCCTGGGACCTCCTAAACTACTCCTGGTCTTCGACGGCCTCCATGTAGTAGTAGTCAACGGGGGTGGCATCTGGATCCAAGGATCCACCATCTGGTTGCATCAACCGAAAAGAAGAAAGAAGGGGGGAAAGGGGTAGCAAAGCAACCGTGAGCACTCATCCAAAGTACTCGCAAGCATCAGATCTATACTAAGTATGCATTGGTATCAAATGGAAGGTTTGAATCTGTGGACTGAACTCCAGAATACCAGAATAGAGGGGAAGACCTAGCCTATCAAAGACTAGCATCTTCAAGCAGCTCCAAGCATCTTGCAGCATGTAGAAGAGTAAAGAATAGCATTTTAATATTTAACAAACATGTTGTAACATTAACGCCCAGAGATTCCTCCTCAACTCCCTGCGAGAAAGCAATCCCGGAGCCACATATCTCAAGTATCCATTTCTAGTTATATAAGATCATGATATAAGTCTGAACATCCGTTACCGTGGACACAACTATTAATAGATAATCTTCCCTGCAGGGGTGCACCACGTTTTCCAACACGCTTGATTACTCTAGCCGGACACACTTTACTGGGTCAATGCCCGGCCTCGGAAGATCAACACGTCGTAGCCCTACCTAGGCTCAGCAGAGAGGTCCCCGCCGATCTACATCCTAAGCACTCCGGGGTCTTGTCCCATCACCCGTTGCACTCCGGGTCGTTGTGTGCAGGGTGGATACCAGCACCGCCTCGGATGGCCAGCACGATCCGACCGTGCCACAATGCTGAACTGGACGTCTGACAAAGCTTCGGCTAATACTGCGACGTTGACGCCCATAACTATTCTCGCGTGGTGGTTAGTGCGTAAAGGCCAGAGGCGAACTCAGAACAAAAACCCAAACCATTAGTGCACTGGGGGCTCGCGGAGACGAGCATAGACTCATGATAATGTGACCCCGTCGCCCCGTCTCGTGGACTTACGGCAAGGGCCTAGAATGCCCGACTGTGCCTCGTAGAAAACTCGCGGGTGCTCTACGGGTCCACCCGACTTTCACATCAACTTGCGGGTACCCCTCAGGGCCGACCCGGCTTCAACAATGGTCTCAAGTAAAGTCAAGGTAACCGTGTGTCCAAACATCAAGGGGAAAACCCGAGGAATCACCCTTGGTGAATTCCACTCGATGTAATCATCAAGGTGAACGTAAGAGGAACCACCCTCGAGGTTCGCACTTGAGGGGTTGCACGATAGAGTCGTATCAGGAGTGGTCAAGGAGGAATCACCCTCGATGACCACGACCAAATAGCTACACTATAGAGTTATCATCAGGAGTGTGTTACGAGGTATCACAGCCTTGTACATGTAACTCCGATGAAAAAACTTTAGTAGTTAATTTATGTTAATTTACTAAAGTTTTAACAATATTCTAAAATTAATTTTAATTTGAAAATAAAGATTAAAACGCTATGAGTACCCGGCCTTGTGTACATAGAGGCTGACAGTGGGTCCAGGGCCCCCTGTTGACCAGTCAACGTTGACTGGTCAACAGGGGGTGGGACCCCTTGTCATAGGTTGTTTAACTAACTAACAAAATTAATTAGACTAATTAGGTTTAAGCTAACTAATTAACATATTAATTAATTATTTAAATTATTGTTTTAATTAGTTTTTTAACAACAATATTTTTACAGGGGAGGGCCCCCAGCTGCTGGAGCGGGCTTAACGGGCGCAGGGGCACGGGCGCCCGCTCGAACGGGACACGGGCGAGGGAAAAGCGCCAGGGCGCCGGTGCGGCGTTGGACACCGGAGGTGGCCGCGGGGAGGGTGGTCGCCGGCGGGTGAGGGCGCCGGAACCGGGCGCAGGGCAGTGTGTGGCGCAGCGACAACGAGGCGTATGAGCGGTAGCGGCAGGCGGTGAGCAGCGGGCAGCACAGCGGGAAGGGGCAGCGCAGGCACGGCGACAGCCGGAGATGGCCGGGCGGCGGCTGGAAGCGGGCTGGGGTAGGGCCGGCGGAGCAGCGCGACAACGGGGTGGCGGGCATGCACAACGGCCGGCATGAGCGGCTGCGAGGCGTGCTAGGGCGCAAAGCAGAGGGCGGAGGCGAGGTGTGGTGGCCGGCGCTGGGCGCAGGGAGGGCAGCAGGGCGCATGGCTGGCGCGAGCAGGGCACGGGGGGCGACAGCGATTCGGGGCTGGGCGGTTGCAGGGATTGGCCGGTGCATCGGCGCGGGGTACGGTGAGGCGAGGCTCGGCAGAGGCAGCAAAGGGTGATACGGGGCAGGAAGGAGAAGGGGATCTGCTCACCCCCGTTGCAGGGGATCAGGGCGGCGAGGCTCGACGATGACCGTCGATGGAGAGGCAGTGGAGCGGTGTCGGTGTGGTGGTGGAGCACGACGGCGACAGAAGGTGCGGGGAGGCACGGGATTGAGCCCCTCCCCAATCCAGACGAGTGGGAGGGGTCCGGGGAGGAGGACGAGGCGTCTGGCAAGGGGGCAGGCGACCCGAGGCTGCACCGGGCGCCAGTGTCGAGGCGGCTCCGTCGAGCGGCGTCCGACGGCGAGGTCGGGGCGGTTGCCCTGATCTGGATCGATGGGGGAGCAGATGGGGATGAGGGATGCGTGGGGGGAGTGGGGATTGGGGTTCATGGCTAGGGTTCGTGGGGCATGCAGGGGTTATGCAGGGGGGAGGGCCGTGTGGGCCGGCCTGGCCGGCCGGCTGAATGGCCAGCTGGGCCACGAGGCCCACTGGAAAGGGGGGGGGGTGCTGCTTTTCTTTTTTCTAGTTTTATTTATTTATTTCTGTTTAATTAGATTAGGGCATTCAACCAATTTGCAAGAATTTTGGTTCACCACCAATATTAACAAATGAATCTTTGTCACATGATCAACATTTTAGTTTTCATGTTTTGCGAACTTTTGGATTTCACTTAGAATTTGAAATTTGAATTAGGACCGGATTGAATCAAAGGGGGATTTAGCAAGAGTGAAAATGATGACATGGCACCATTAGCATGGAATTACTGTAGCTTGATTATCCGGGCGTCATAATTAAAGTTATATTCTACAGAGCTTCACTCTATCTTATTCTAGGCATGCTTTGCAGGTAGCGAGTGTAGGCAACTGTTGTTTGATTCACAAAGAATTTTGACTTGATAAGGAAAAACATTGGTCTCCCTGTTATATTATGTTCAACTTTAGCTAGTCTTGGAGCAGGTTTAATAGCTCTAAGTCACTCCAGCAACAAAGAGATGTTTGAGGCTGCGTCTCCTGGACATGATTATTCCTCACTATTACCTCCCACCGGTAGGAGTGAGGCAGATGGGACATGATATGTCTCCAATGTATCTATTATTTATGATGTATTCATGCCATGTTTTACAACAATTTTATATGGTTACGGTAAGTTTTGGATGGAACTAACCCAGACTAACGTTGTTTTCAGCAGAACTACCATGGTGTTGTTTTTTGTGCAGAAATAGAAGTTCTCCAAATGCAACGAAACTTTTTGACGATTTTTTAGGAACAAAAGAGGCACTAGAAGCTTCGTGGGAGGACCAGAAGGTGAAGGAGGTGAGCACAAGACACCCGAGCGCCAGGAGGCCCAGGCGCGCCCAAGTGAGTTGTGCCCACCTCGAGGCCCATCTTCGCGTGATTCCAACGCTGAAAAATCCTATAAATAGGGAAACCATCAGAAATAACCCTAGATCAGAAGTTCCACCACCGCAAGCCTATGTAGCCATGAAAAACCAATCTAGACCTCGTTCTGGCACCCTACTGGAGGGGGAAATCATCACTGAAGGCCATCATCATCATCCCTATGGTCTCCATATCCAGCAACTGTGTGTTTAATCTCTCTCTCTCTCTCTCTCTCTCTCTCTCTCGTGTTCTTGAGATAGCACGATATTGGTGTGTTGCCGGCTTTGTTAATATAGTTGGATCATATGGTGTTTCTCCCTCTCTATCTTCTTGTGATGAATTGAGTTTTCCCTTTGAGATCTCGTTCTTATTAGATTGAATACTTTTATGGATTTGAGAGCACTTGATATATGTCTTGCATATGAATACCTGTGGTGACAATGGAGTATTATATTGATTCACTTGGGATATGTTTTGGCACTCAATTCGCGGATCCCCGAGGTGACATTGGGGTAATCTATGCATAGGGGTTGATGCACGTTCTTCTCTTTTGTTTCTCCGATAGAAATCTTGGGGCACTCTTTGAGGTTCTTCATGTTGGATTGAGTATTATCTGAATTTTTTTGGTGTTATTTTAGTATGAACTCTTGATAGATCAATCGGAAATAATAACTTGGTGTTATTTTAGTACGAACTCTTGATAGATCGATCATAAAGAATAACTTGGTGTTATTTTAGTAGGAACTCTTGGATAGATCGATCGGAAAGAATAAGCAACTAACAATTTCTTCTTATGTTCTCCGCTAGATAGGAACTTTGGAGTGATTCTTCATCGCACATTGAGGGATGGTTATATGATCCAATAATATTAGCATTGTTGAGAGACTGCACTAGCGAAAGTACGAACCCTAGGCCTCATTTTCAAGCATTGCAATATTGTTTGTGCTCACTTTTATTACTTGCTACCTTGCTATTTTTTATTGTTCCTATTACAAAAATCAATATCTAATATCGCTACTACACTTGTATCACCATCTCTTCGCCGAACTAGTGCACCTATACAATTTACCATTATATTTGGTGTGTTGGGGATACAAGTGACTCTTTGTTATTTGGTTGCAGGGTTGCTTGACAGAGACCATCTTCATCCTACGCCTCCCACGGATTGATAAACCTTAGGTCATCCACTTGAGGAAAAATTGCTATTGTCATACAAAACTCTGCGCTTGGAGACCCAACATGAGTCTAGAAGAATAAAGTTGCGTAGTAGACATCAAGCTCTTTGCTGGCGCCGTTGCCGGGGAGGTGAGTGCTTGAAGGTATATATTTAGATCTTGCAATTGAATCTTTTAGTTTCTTGTTTTATCACTAGTTTGGTTTATAAAAAGAAAACTAAAAATGGAATTGAGATGGTCTCATATTGTTCATCTTTATAATGTCTTTCTTGAAAATGATGTAAAGGAAAATTGTGCTCATTTGATAGAAGAACAATTCAATAAAATGTTTTGCATGGTTGCAATGTTGCTAGTATGAATTCATTGAATATCCATGATGCTAGTGATATGCAAAACCATAATCTTGGAAATGCTATGTTTAATGAAGATGATATTTTTAGTTCCCCAAGTTCTGAAGAGAAAATTTATTATGATGATAGCATGCCTCCTATTTATGATGATTATATTGATGAAAGTGGATTTGGAGAGGCCATGACTTTATTTAGTGATGAATCCACTATTTTGGAAGAGGTTGCAATTGATTATGACAACAAAGTTCCTATATATGATGATTATGGTGATGACATGTATGCTATAAAGAATAATGATAATCATGAAACTTTTCATCATGATTTTAGTTTTCAATCACATGATAGTTATTTTGTTGAGTTTGCTCCCAATATTATGGATGAGAATAAATTTGCTTATGTGGGGAGAATAAAAATTCTATGCTTGTGGATCATGAAAATAATGCTTTCATTCATGATGCTACTGAAAATTATTGTGAGAGAGGAACATATGCTTTTACATATCTCAAAAATATCAAGTTCCTCTCTATGTGTTGAAAGTTTTGAAGTATTGCTTGCTTTGCCTTCCTATGCTAGTTGATTCTTGTTCACATGAATTGTTTGCTCACAAAATCTCTATGAATAGGAAGTGGGTTGGACTTAAATGTGCTTGCCATGTGATTCATGATGCTCTCTTTATATTCCAATTCTTTATCTTTATGTGGGCATCATTGAAATCATCATGCCTAGCTCAAAAGGCATAAAAGAAAAGCGCTTATTGGAGACAACCCAACACTTTTACCTATCGTTTTTGTGTGTTCACATGATTAAGCTACTTTAGTAATCATGTTTTATAGCTTTTGTTTCAATAAAGTGCCAAGTAAAGCCTTTGGGATAGTGTGGATGATGGTTGACTTGATTCTGTGCAAAAACAAAAACTTCTGCGCCTAGTCCAGGAATTTCTAAAATTCAATGGAACGTGCTTTTCATCTTAAATTTTTACATATTATTTGTATAAAAATTCCCTACATTGTCCTAATTTTTTAGAATTTTTATAGTTGCAGAATTATGCGTAATTCAGATCATTACAGATTGTTCTGTTTTTGACAAATTTTGTTTTCAATGCATAGTGTGCTTGTTTCCAAGTTTCTACGGCTTATATTGGTCAATATAAATTATGGAAATGATAGAGTACAGTAGGCATTGTGTGAGATAAAATATGGATCTTGTCTTTACAGTACCAAAGTGAATGATTTGCTCTTCATAATACTAACGCATCTCTCGAAGTTTCGTTAAGTTTTGTGTGATTGAAGTTTTCAAGTTTTGGGTGAGATACCGATACGAGGAGAATAAGGAGTGACAATACCCTAAGCTTGGGGATGCCCAAGGCAACCCTAAGATAATATTCAAGGAAGATCCAAGCAACCAAGCTTGGGGATGCCCCGGAAGGCATACCCTCTTTCGTCTTCAACATTATCGGTAACCTCACTTGGATCTATATTTTCATTCGTCACATGATATGAGTTTTGCTAGGAGTGTCATTTTATTTTGTTAGGATTTGCTTGCTGTTATTTAGATAATGTATTTAATCTTTTCTTTCACTAAAAGTGGCAAGGATAGCCTTCACCATGCTTATTTTGCAAGTATATGAGTTGCTGTTTCAAAACAGAAAGTTTATAGTTGTTGCAAAAATTCCCGAGAAAAGTAAGAATGTGATAAAATGTTGGATTTTTTTGCACAATAAGCTATGCTAACTTTCTACAGTGTGGTAAATTTTCAGAATTTTTTAAGTTAGAGAAGTATGAATCTTCTTGTATTCTTTACTGACTGTCCTGTTTAGGCAGATTGCTGTTATGTTTGCATTGTTTGCATATGTTTGCTTGTATAATGATTTTATTTGAGGATAGGAGTATTAAATATGCAGAGGCATTTAGTATACAATGTTTAATAATAATTTTAGTGATTTGCTACAGTAAAGAATGATAAGGTCATTGCATTGATTTATACTAACTTATCTCACGAGTTCTTGTTGAGTTTTGTGTGGATGAAGTTTTTAAGATTTAGGGAAACCATGATATAAAAGGAATTAAGGAGACACAAAAGCTCAAGCTTGGGGATTCCCAAGGCATCCCAAGATAATATTCCAAGAAGTCTCAAGCATCTAAGCTTGGGGATGCCCTGGTAGGCATCCCACCTTTCTTCATCAATAATCATCGGTTAGCCTCGATTGAGCCTAAGTTTTTGCTTATTCACATGATGTGTGCTATTCTTGGAATGTCATTTTATTTTGGTTGATGTTTTAATAAGATACTTAGATCTAAAAGTTTTAAAATAAAAGAGAGTCATCAAATAGCTACCAATTTACATAACTACTCGCTTGATCTTCACGTATATCTTTTGAGGGTAATTTGCCATTTACTCTTGTGCTTCACTTATATCCGATGAGTAAATTGTTGAATGAATTGAAAATCATGAAGTTGAAATTATATGTTCATATCATGCCTAGTAGTAGCTTCACATTGGGTTTAGAAAGTGAAATCTTTTGAAGCTTGACAATTACAATATTTGTTATACAAGCAATTCATGAATGATTAGTATAAGGAAGAGAACTTTCACATACAAATATATTATCTTGGACATCTTCTATGATTGTGAATACCCATTAATTATTTTCAAATTTGAGAAAATTTGTTGAAGTTGGACAAGGAAGACAACATAATGAGTTATGGTTGTGTATATTTGCATAGAAGTTATATTGTCATGGATCCTCCAACATGTGGTGTTTGCCTAGGATCTTTTGCTAGCCAAACATTCGCACTAAGTAGAGATACTACTTGTGCGTCCAAAAACCCTTAAACCCAGTTTCTTGCCATGAGTGTCCAGCATACCTACCTATGGATTGAATAAGATCCTTCAAGTAAGTTGTCATCGGTGCATAAAGCAATAAAAGTTGCTCCTAAATATGTTTGATCTTTTATTGTAAGGGAAAATTGAGCGCTGTATGAATTTGCGATGGCAAAGTAATAAAAGTGGCGGACTGCATAGTAAAGGTTGCTATCATAAGGGGCAATATAACGTGACGTTCCATTGCATTAAGAGTTTGGGCATCCAAAAATAAAAAGTACATGACAACCTCTGCTTCCCTCTGCGAAGGGCCTATCTTTACTTTTCAGTATTTACTTTTATGCAAGAGTCAATAGTATGCATTCTCATTTCAACCTCAATTATTCTCTAGTTGGCAAGCGACATGTGGTGGGGAAAGATCAAGGCACATATGGCCAGTCAAATATATTTGATCATGATTTATTATTGTTGACAATTATCTCTATGATAAATGAGTTGGAAGGCGAAATATAAAGCCCCTATCTTTCTTTGTGTTCGATGGATGCCATTTGTTCTAAAAATATGCTTTGAGTACTAGCAATCATAGAAGACTATATGATGATTTGAGTATGTGGAGTTCTTACTTATACTCTGTTGAATAAGTTGAATTGCAATTGTTTGGTGACTAAGAATATAGGTTGTTGAGTTTCAAGAGAATTCATTGTTTGAACCTTAGCATGTGAATTGGTTGCTACTTCATCATGATAGGTTCTATGAGAAATAGTTGTTGTTATGATGCTAGGAAAAGTGATTGAAATTATCATTGATCAAACTTATAAATTATGCTAGCATTCACACTTCATAAATTACTTCTTTTATCATTTGCCTACTCGAGGACGAGTAGGAATTAAGTTTGGGGATGCTGATACGTCTCCAACGTATCTATAATTTATGAAGTATTCATGCCATGTTTATAACAAGTGTATATGGTTTTGGTATGATTTGGATGGAACTAACCCACACTAACGTTGTTTTCAGCAGAACTACCGTGGTGTTGTTTTTTGTGCAGAAATAAAAGTTCTCCAAATGCAACGAAACTTTTTGATGACTTTTTTGGAACAAAAGAGGCGCTAGAAGCTTCATGGGAGACCAGAAGGTGAAGGAGGTGAGCACAAGACACCTGGGCGCGCCAGGAGGCCCAGACGCGCCCAGGTGGGTTGTGCCCACCTCGAGGCCCATCTTCGTGTGATTCCAACGCTGAAAATCCTATAAATAGAGAAACTATCAGAAATAACCCTAGATCAGAAGTTCCACCACCGCAAGCCTCTAGCCACGAAAAGCTAATCTAGACCCCGTTTCGGTACCCTACTAGAGGGGGAAATCATCACCGGAGGCCATGTTCATCATCCCTATGGTCCCCATCTCCACTAGCTATGTGTTTAATCTCTCTCTCTCTCTATCTCTCTCTCTCTCTCTCTCTCTCTCTCGTGTTCTTGAGATGGCATGATCTTGATGTAACGCGGGCTTTGTTAATATAGTTGGATCATATGGTGTTTCTCCATTTCTATCTTGTTGTGATGAATTGAGTTTCCCCTTTAAGATTTCGCTCTTATTAGATTGAATACTTCTATGGATTTGAGAGCACTTGATATATGTCTTGCATATGAATACATGTGGTGACAATGGGGTATTATATTGATTCACTTGCAATATGTTTTGGCACTCAATTCGTGGATTCCTGATGTGACATTGGGGTAATATATGCATAGGGGTTGATGCACGTTTTGTCTTTTGTTTCTCCAGTAGAAATCTTGGGGCACTCTTTGAGGTTCTTCATGTTGGATTGAGTATTATAAATCTGAAAAAAAATTGGTTATTTTAGTACGAACTCTTGATAGATTGATCATAATGAAGAAATTGGTGTTATTTTAGTATGAACTCTTGATAGATCGATCGGAAAGAATAACTTGGTGTTATTTTAGTATGATCTCTTGGATAGATCGATCGAAAAGAATAGTTGCTAACAATTTCTTCTTATGTTCTCCGCTAGATAGGAACTTTGGAGTGATTCTTCATCGCACGTTGAGGGATGGTTATATGATCCAATTATATTAGCATTGTTGAGAGACTGCACTAGCGAAAGTATAGAGCTTAGGCCTCATTTTCAAGCATTGCAATATCGTTTGTGCTCACTTTTGTTACTTGCTACCTTGCTGTTTTTTATTGTTCCTATTACAAAAATCAGTATCTACTATATTACTACACTTGTATTACCATCTCTTCGCCGAACTAGTGCACCCATACAATTTACCATTGTATTTGGTGTGTTGGGGATGCAAGAGACTCTTTGTTATTTGGTTGCAGGGTTGTTTGAGAGAGACCATCTTCATTCTACACCTCCCATGGATTGATAAACTTTAGGTCATCCACTTGAGGAAAAATTGCTATTGTCCTACAAAACTTTGCGCTTGGAGGCGCAACACGAGTCTACAAGAATAAAGTTGTGTAGTAGACATCAGGAGACGACCTGATAAAGATGATGTTGAACTAGCAATTCTAGAAGATGACCTCATTGGCATGGTAAGTACCATGTCTCTCTTAGTTAGTTACTGAATGGTCGATTGCTTGATTAAGATTGATTGTCATGTTCAATTAGTTATGTTATTTGTTATAGGGGTTCAAGAGCATGAAGAACCTGGCATATTGCTGCTTCTCCTTGCTCAAGAGCATTCGCTGCGACAGGCATTGCCTCCAGTGGAGCAAAGCGAAAGGTGCATCAGCTATGTGCGTGGCTACACCGCACGTGTAGGCTCGAGAAGAAGTGATCAGTGCTCCCCAAGATCATGTCGCTTGCCTTTTTCGCCCGTCTCTCTCGAACAACAAGCATATTTCCTGCCATGAGTTCTAAGACAAAGGTTGCATCTTATAACCCTTTGTTGTTGAGCCTGCCTGCCTACTAATTCAATTTGATAAATCAACCTGAGGAATTGGTCACTGGGTGTTAATGGAGTTGTTAATTTCATTGTTTTAGTGTGTGTCAAGAAAAAAACTTTTAATTAAGTCATTATTTATGCGTATATTTTGATATATTTTTAAGACAGTGAACTGCTCCTGCCAAGCGGTTTTGTGTAAAATTCCTTCTTCATGATTCTAACTTTCTAAGTGATATTCACAAAACAATTCTTGATTATGAACATTTAAGGATACTGAGTCGTATTCACATTGTGCACTTTAGGTCGCAGGGTCAAAAACTTGCAATCTTTATTTGTTCATCTTGTACTCCTTAGTAAGTATCATTGTTTGTTATCATCTTGTTTAAATTTTCTTTGTGCTATCATCTTGGTTAATCATTCTTTGTGATATCAACTTTGGTTAATCCACCTAGTTTTACATTTAAGCCTTAAAAAGGCTCCACTCTCATTTATGACTATGCTTGTACTTTTGAAATCTTAATGTAGCTGAAATCATTTTGATATAAGAAGTGATCTCTGATCTGCCAACTATGATCTTAATATGATCATTTATTCTTTGCAGAGGGGTGTAAATCCAGTTGGATGAGCGATTTTTTAGAAAATATCGTGTAAATGTTCTGAGGTCTCCTTATGTAATGCTTCATTAATTCTGAAGTTAGATGAGGTCTCCTTATTTAGTTGGATACATGTGTACATTTTTTATATGATTCAATCCTTTGTTTTGGCACGTGTCCCTATTAGATATGCTAATCCACCGTTATGTGCCATACACTGAAGTTCTTATGTTAGCGAGGAATTCTGCAATTCAGATGCATGGTCATAAAGGTATCTTATTCCTTCATCGTGACATTTTCATTATTTTGGTGTACAAATAAATTAACATGGATATATCATATATCACATGTAATGGATAGCTTATTTTCACCTTGTTGTTTTATATTGAGGTTAATTCTCCAAAAGCTTTTATAAAACTCTTTCTCTGTACAATCAACTTATCTAGATAATTATGCAGAATTGCAGTCTACATATCTTGAACGCACGGCATTGCGCGCGCCTTCAAGCTCAATGTCTCCAACTGTTTCAGCAGATTTTCTGTCACGTTGATGGAGTGAGGAAGAGAGCACACGAGGAAGGAAACGTATTATCACAATGCAACATTGGCCAAGTGAAGTGGTTCATGGTGTTGTAGAAGGAAAGATGGTTCCATGAAAGAAGCAAGAAGAACCAATGTTGAGGGAGCTTCATATGAGCAGGCCCTACTTCATATGAAGGGATCTTGAATGCTTGTGCTGATAAAGAGCATTGCTTTACCTTGGATGCTTTTCTGAATGTCGTGCTTCATTTTATTTTATTCTTATGGACGGACTATAACTGGGAAGTGATTATATTGACATGGTGTCATATTCCAGTGACAATGTAGATAACCTAGTACAATGATCATATGAATAGTAGGGGGCTTGAAGAAAAGTAGATAAAGTACTCGATGCTAGGAAATAAATGTTGTCCTTGCTTCTCATTTGATCAGTATACATCATATCCAAAGAATTGATAATTGTTTTATAGCTTGTTGTTTTATCCTTCTCGTTTCAGCAGTTAGTTAACTGAATTTGTCTTATTGCATTTAATTACTATTGCTGGGCTACTGGGAGCTATTGTTCAGAAGCCTAGCTGCCGAGCGCCCGAGCCTAGACTAGCTTTCATGATGCACTTCTGATGTATTTATCCCAATTTAAGATGTTGCTATGGTGCTACACAATTGTACATAGACTATTGCAATGGATGTTCTAGTAGCCTGATTGTTCATTATTGAATAGTAGTTGTTGTCATTTTGTTCTTTTACACATCTAATTTTTCCAATGGGATATGTTCATTACACGGTGATATATATGGAGGAAAGAAAAGAGACAAAAGCAACACTTGGTTAAAACTTCAGGGATGAAATTTGTTTGGCAAATGAGGAAATTTTGGTAAAGGTAAGTTGATTCTTTCACTCATTTACCCTGTTGTTTTTGTCTGTATTACTTCTATAACATTTAAAAATGGCCACTGCCAAGTTTTAGCTACCCTATTGAGTAAATCTCAATTGGTGTTTTCATATGCATGGCTGGATAAACATTATCATAATAGGTTCATTTCCAGATGTGAGAGAGACAGGTTTATTGTAGTATTGTAAACTGAAAGCTTCAAAAGTATTTGTGTCACATGTGATATTATTTTCATTGCTTGAAAAATACTTACTATGCGATCCACTCCATTTGTTCAAAATAGGTGAAACTATATGCTCTAGGTAATAATTTACCGAGCAGAGCATTCCAGTAATCCCTTTTTAGGCATGGCTAGGTGTGTTACAATTGAAGGGTTTCTTGTGCAAATACTTGGAGATCTAGATGCACATGAACAATTAGCACATGTTATCCGCCACAACTTGCGCCACATGTTACCCTGATGCACGACAAACATTGGTGCATTGATCTCAAAGTTATGCTTGTAATTAACATCTACTTTAATGGTAACAAATTATAGAGCTTATCATTAATTTTCTTAGATAGGGAAACTCTTCCTGTGCGGGGTGAGAGGGCGTGTGAGAGAGTGGGAGGAATCTAGATCAAACGATCCACAACGAACCAAAGAAAAATTGGCCATAATTTGCCATTCTTAGTCTTTCGGTGTATAAATTGCAACAATAGTCCATATATCTAATCAGTGTGAAGTTATGCAAAGTTCTTAAGATTAATCCTTCGGAAAACTCAAACAGAAAATGAGACTTCTCATAATAGAATGCTTATTTAAACCTTTTGGGTATATGCATCTATTTGTACATATTGATAAAATGGAATCATATGAAACAAAAACCTGAGTTTGTATCGCATCAATCCAATAGAGCCTAATATTTTTCCAGTGTAGTCCTTTTCATGATAGCATATAAGCAACATACATGTATAAACCTAAAACTTCTATTGTACGAGTAGGGAATAGATCAATCACGACATGTTTTCTTCATTGGCCTAATGGAGAGGAAGCGAAGCTGTGCTGGCAGCAGCAACAAACGAGTAGGGTGGATGTGACAGGCAGGGAGAACCAAAGAATCAGTGGTGTTAACCCTCGGGTGGACGCCGCACTCGTAGAAGGTGGCGACACTTCGATTAGCAGTAGGTCGCGTCACCATAGTGGTTGCTCTTGGCGTGATGGTGTGCACTCATTGGAACTAGGAATCCGCCTGGGATGGGGTCCTCATTAAGACCGAGGATGCCACAACGCAACTATGCTTGGTGCAGATTGATTCAGACCGATGACTAGGGCGCCATACTCCCCTCCAAGTTGGATCCGGATGCTGAGGATGCCATACTGGTGGGCGTGCGGGCTTAATTGAGGCGAAAAACACGAGAGGTTGGTGGGGAGTGGAGGAGGCAGGCGATGCTGGGGGAGGGGGAGGAGTGGGTGTCTCTGTGGCAGGGACAAGATGTGTCGGGGAGATATGGTAGCGGTGACGCTATGGCAGGGAAATGAGATGTGACGAACACCCGATGGATGGCGAACTATGCGGGGAGAGTAGAAGATGGATGTTTGTGCAAGAAGTTAGTGGGAGCAGGGGCTGCCTTTTTCATATATTTTTTTGTAAATATAAATAAATAAAGTAGCAGTTGTCTATGCGGTGAGATAAATGTCACATGGCCTCACAAAGCCATTTTTAGAGAATAAACCAACAAATTATGTATAGGTGAGCCTACAATTTATAGCTCATAGAAATTAGGATTGACTCACTATCTATAAAACAAGAACACTATGCCATAATGAATGTAATGTATACGAGCATATTTTTATTTTTTATTTTATTTTAATATATGTTTATATGGTTCACTTTCGTTGATCCGCGATAAAAACTGATGGATACGTATGATACTTTGAAAATATCACTATATTTTAAAAAATATACTCAATTGCATGGATGTGTCTAGCAATTTTGTTTTTGTTTTATGCTCTCGTGGAATGGTTAAGAATTGGTTCGTTCGGTTTGCACAGTGAGTATTCTTTTTCTTGCACATTGTTACACCTTCCATGTGAAATATTTATGCTAACTATATATACTGCTTGTGCAGGGATTATGAGTTGAGGAAGAAAATTTTATTATACTTGCTCAAGTATCATGCGAATGAAGTTAAAGACAACATTTTTGATATTGTACGATGCGCATCAAGCATATCTTAGTTTATATTGCTTGCGCAAGGATTAAAAGGGATTATAAGTTGGATCACCGCTCTCTCGTATACATCATCAACTTATTAACTTACATTGCAAATGAATTGCATTTCAATTATTTTCTGATATTGTGAAACTTAACATGCATTAGGTTTATATATAATAACAACCAGAAATTTAAAATGCCTGTGACAATGCATGGGCAGTCTACTAGTAAACAGTAAGAATGGGCGCCTACAACGTCAAATAGGATCTTCCTTCGCTATAAGCAAGACTGGCAATCATTATTTATCGACCACGCGTGCACCCCAGCTCCTCTCACGTACATATTTTGGGCTGGCTTAGCTTCGTTTTTTTGGGTATCTAGACGGTTTCCATTTTTTGTCCTTTTTTGTTTTTCCTGATTTTTAATTTTTGTTATTAGTTTCATTTTCTTTTTTACTTTTCTTTTCTTCAATTTTGTTTTTTCTTTTCTTTGTCTTCATTTGCTTTTATATTTTTTATTTTGTGAAAAACTTTTAAAATTTATTGAACATTTTTGAAATCCTAAACATTTACTGAAATCATGAACAGTTTTCAAATTTATGAACAATTTTATGTAATCATTAACAATTTTCTACAGTAGGAAACTTTTGTGCAAATTTTTGATTTTTTAAATTCATTAAAAAATCGAATACGTGAACATTATTTATTAAATTGTTGAATTTTTAATAAAATTGTAAACATTCTTAAGAAACTCGTGAAAATTTGTTTTGAATCAGGGAAATTGTTTGAATCGACAAACAATTTTGGGAACAATTTTTAAAATCCATGAACAATTTATGTTTGACGAACATATATTTTTGATGATTGATTTTTTTGGATTTCATGAACAATTCTTGAATCAATGATTTTTTATTCGTGAAAATTTCTTGATTTTTGTGAATATTATTTAAAAATGTGAATTTTTTTAATCCGCGAACAACTGTTCAAAAATCCTGAACAGTTTTCAAAATTGCAAACATTTTTTTTAGTTCCTAAAAGTTTTTTGAATTCGAGAATATTTTTTGAACTCATGAGTATTTTTAAAATTCAAGAATAATTTGTCAAACTAGGAATCATTATTTTGAAATTCACTTTTTTAAACTCCCAGTCATTATTGAAATTCAGATTTTTTTCTAAATCTGGACCAAAGTGTCTAGAAGAAAGTAAAACAAAAATGACAAAAAGAAACGAGAAGAAAAACAGAGGCGTCCCACCCTCGTATGGGCCGGCGCAACTTCACGCCCTTGGGAGCGGGGGTGCGTGCCAGGTGGCTAACTAGGCAACCAGAGCGCAAAATAGGAGGTCTCAAGCAAGACATGGGCACACATTTAAAAAAGACACAAGGAGCACATTTTAGATCTAATCTCTCCCTAATAATAAAGCACGGATTAGATCTCCGGATTCACCGTCACGCCTTTTTTTTAAAAAGTCCATGTTGTTTTAGTTATTTAACCCGCAGTCATTGTAATAAGTCAACCCGAAGCTGTACGGGTGTGAGAAAAGAAAAAAAAAAGAAAAAACCAGCCACTCGCCCTCCCAATCCTCTCGACCTCCGGCGTGCCAGCACCTCCCGCCCCGCCCCCAGCGCGCCGCCACCTCCCCATCTTACCGACGCATTCGGGCAGAGCACCGCCGCCGCCGCCAGCCACTCGCCCTCCCAATCCCATCTCGAACTCCATCGCGCCGCCACCTCCCGCCCCGCCCCATCTTACTGATGCGTTCGAGCAGGGCGCCGCCGCCGCCGCCTGGGGGCGCTCGACATCGCCGTGCCGCCGTTCTGCTGGCTTCGCCGGAACTCCGTTTGTCAGCATCTTCTCCACCCCTTGGTGATGAGCGGTTGAGCAAAGGACCGGAGTCAGGCGCCGCCGCGCATACATGCCGCGTTTGTGCGAGAGTGGGGACGGGCTGACAGGGGATGTATACTTGGTTGGGGAACAAGAGAACGCGAAGCTAGGAGCAGGGGCCGATCGATAGGCAGCGCGAGGACCTCGACAGTGCGGCGGTTCCTACTGGTTCTACATGTTCCTCTCTCTGCCTATCCATTACAAGCATAGAGGTGAATTCATGGTTGTTTGCTTCTTGGCCTAGCTGTTGTATTGATACGTGATTTAAAGTGCAGGGTTCTAAGGAAATCGGGATAAAATCTTGGTTGTCAGAGTTCCCTTGGAACTGCGCAGAAGATGGGGTGATGGATTCAGTGTCAAGATTCAATGAATATCCATCTGTTCGTGACCTGCTTGTTCACCCACTACTACCACAAGCAATGTATTTTACTTTTCTGGATGCAGCCACAGAAAGGAATTATGGTTGGTTTAGTTCATAGAAAGATATCATAAAATCCTTTTTGTTTACATACTAACTGAATAATATGAAGTATTTTAGTTCTCATGGTAATAGACAAGCAACTTCAGTAGTATTTGATTGGAGTTTTTGTTTTTAAGTCTATGTTTGGTCAAGATTCAACTTTCTTTATGTCCATGTTTTGCTGGTATAATGCATCATCAAGCTTTGTTTTTATATGATGACATTGTGTAAATGAGCATATGGATGAGGAAAGTATTCTGAGCGCAAATGATCGCCGCCGCTGCCGCCTCCGACAACGTTTGAGCCGCCTAATCGAGCGAGGACTCGCCGCTCTTCCATGACGCCGCCGCTGCAACGCGGCGTTGTTCCAGCACCAAATCGCAGGTTTTTGCCGGTGCCTATTTACTTGCCCTTCGTCTACATAGTTGTGCGCAAGCTTCTGGCCTTAATATAGACTTTTGAAAACATTATACTTCTTGCCTGCACATTACTAGAAACATAATTACACTGCATAGATTTAGCGGATTTACATAATACTATTGTCTCAGTAAAAAAATTATTTTCAAGTTCAAATTATATGCTGGCTTCAGATTATTTTCTTAAAAACCAAGAGCTCTTTTGGGTTTTGCAGTGGTGTGGTTTACAAGAGGTAGCCACGGTTCTTCAAAAATTTTAAATGTTAGCAAAAGGAGTGGAACAGATCGAACTGAAGCTATTTTATTTAATATTATCTACTTCTACTTGAACTTTGATGGGAATCTGATGTAACCATCCTGCAATCTGAAAATACTGTATGATGCAGAGAGAAAATTTCTGTTTACATGTAACTGCGCTTAACTCTGCTTACATTTCTCTATGGCCGCAAAGTTCAAGCAGTTGTAAGTAGTATACAAACATACTTTGCTCACAGTATAATCATCTGATGCAATGTGATAGTTCAAACATTCTAGCAACTAGCCATTGTTCCGTGGCAAAACACAGGTGTTTGTTCTATTATGTCGATCGGAAATCTTTACGGAGGAGTTGGGACTGAGTGAGTGACATAGATTTGCTTGAGGTCACAAATTCTTTTCTGCTGTTACTTGCATCTTACTTGAATTTTTTTCTTCAAGTTCTTCCTGTTTTCCCATATCCTCTGCTCTATAGAAGCTGCTACATCAAATTAAGTAAGTGCATCCTTCTTTTTTGTCCAAGTTTGTTCTATTCTATTACTCAGAAGTCTGTACAAGACTGAGAGAGTGAAGCATATTTGCTTGAGATTTGAATACTTTTTTGATGTCGGGTTTGTACGCTATACAGTTTGATTAATGAAAACTGATAAAAGTAGTGGCAAACACTTGATTGAGTAAGCTACTGGATTTTACCAGTAATACACAGTAGTTTCTTGCAATATTATCTGCATGACAAGAAACACCCATATTTGATTTTGCTCTGTGATTGGTTCAAATATCACTTTTTGGCTAAAGCTGATTGGATACGAGTAGTAGTGCCAATAGTAATAACTTAAAATATAATTTTATCATGGCTCTAAATTTTATTGCTGATGATTTGTTTCAGGATATTTGGAGAGGCTATTTGCACCGTAGTTCAAGACAGATGATAGAGTACAAGCTAGGCAACTCACTTATATTGGTACTTGTTTAAATGGTTATCTATTCTGTCGGCATATTCACATGCCATATTAATTTCAGAAGATCAATTTCTAATTTGTGTTGTGCTTGCATGCATTGTTATGTCTAAAAAGAAAATTCCAAACAAAAACAAATATAAAGTCACAGTTTGTATTTATGCACTGGATAGTTTCAATCGCGCTAAATTAAACGAAGGCTTTCAGAATAAATTGTGGCCTCTAAGCTTGTGTGTAGTCAATTACTAAATGTGTAATATCAGCACATATTAGCACGACTATTTCTTAAATGCAGCTAGCCACCAATTTCATTTGATTTGAATTAATATATTACTTATATACTCATTTTAGATATTTATTTATGTCCTCGATGGATTGATTTGAACACCACAATTTTATTAACCCGTTGCAACGCACGGGCCCTTTTGCTAGTCAATATTGGTAAAAACAAATATCACTACAATGGATAGACAAGGACACAGCACGACCAATAAAAAGTAAAATTAGATTAAAAAACATGGCACGCCCTTGACACTGCAATTAGCACAACACCGCGCTAGGGGGAGCAACCAAAATAAGCCCCAAGAAAATGTGTCGCGGATCTCTCACGCGCGTTCGGGCGAGTAAGGGCTTGTCTAACGCTGACCCTCAAACGGCTCGTATCCATCCACACGCAACTGTCCGGACTCCACAAGCCATCTAACGCTGATCCCCATCGGTTCGCATTGTAGTTCGGACCAGAATTTTCCTGCAAACCGGAACCAAAACTGGGGGGCTTTACGGGAGTCCGTACATGATCTACGTAGTACTCCGACACCCCTGGCCCACCGAATACTGAGGCGGAGCCCACCCTTTTGTAGCTGGTCACACTGTTTCCGCAGCAAAATCCTCGACTATCTTCTTCCATCCCGCTGCTCTCCACTCAATTCCTGCCCTTTTTCACCCACTCTTTTCTTCCCTCCCGCAGCCGGCACATGGACCCGGAGGAGAACCTATCGGAGATGGAGGTGGTGGAGGATCCAAGCATCACGCTCGCTCGAAAAGATCAACTCGGTGACATGGTAAAATCATCGCATCAAAGCGAAGGTCGCAAAGGTGGAAACTCTCAAGAAGTGGAAAGCCGATGGAGGGCGTGCTAGTGGCGGACGTGGCGGTGGGCATGCTGGCCGCGAACGTGGTGGAGGTTAGGGCCTGGGCTGCGGGGCCCTCTCCGACCATGCAGACGCCGCCATAACCAAACCATTACAAGGCTCCATACTACTACATCGCCAAGCAGTTGGGTTGGCAATCCCGACATCTACCGTCAGGAAAGTGCCCTTCATCGTCGACATCAACACGACACAACTTCTTTTCTTGGAGTGTTCATCGTTGCAGCTTGTCTGAATGTGAGCGTCGGGTGGGGAGTAGCTGGGTGCCCGCATGCTATTTGCTGGTATGCCTAAAGTGGGTGAGCCGGCGTACGACGATGCGGGCAGGGATATGTTCGACATCATCCACGAGGGGGGCAGAGGAGGAGGTTTCTACGAGGACGGTCAGGTGGATGACTTGGAGCCCAGCCATGGCAACTCGTACTCCTATCTGAGATTGTAGTACACCAAGTTCGACACGTTCAGCCAGCCAGGCTACACCCACTCTAGCACGTTCACCCAACAAGGCACGCAAAAAGATTGGGTCGCGGGACAGCAGGAGGAGGAGGACGCCGACGAGTATGATGATTCTAATGAATATGTTGCCGATCCAAAGAAGAGGGGCAGAGGAGAAAGCTTCAACATGCGGGGGAGAGCTATTGTGTGATGCATGGTTAGCCACTAGTCTCGATTCGATCCATGGGACGGAGAAAAAGGGCATAACTTTTTGGGCTAACATTCACACTTGGTTCCATGAACACAAGCATTTCGAGCCCTACACCGACGCTGTCAACCGGAACCATGAACCAAAGTCCCTCAACCATCGATGTTACACCATCCAAGAGGCCGTGTCGAAGTATTGTGGCCACTTGAGGCAACTCATCGCACGGTGACTAGGTGGCATGCAAATGACCGAGCAAGTAAGTTGTTAGTATGTGTACATCATTTGGCCGGATATGCATAGTTTCATAGATCATTTGTGGCCAAATATGCACTATTGTGTAGATCATTTTGGCGGATATGCATAGTTTTGTAGCTTATGCATTGTCGTGTAGATCACTTGCCGGATATGCATTGTTTTGTAGCTGGATATGCATTGTTTTGTTGATAATTTGTAGACGGATATGTATTGTTTTGTTCATGACTTTTAGCCAAATATCTATGCATTGTTGTGTAGATAATTTCTAGCAGGATATGCATTGTATTGTTGATGATTTGTAGTCGGATATCTATGCATTATTGTGCAGATAATTTGTAGCCGGATATGCATTACTTTGATGATTTGTAGATGGATATGCATTGTTTTGTAACTGGAGATGCATTGTTTTGTTGATAATTTTTAGCTCGATATGCATTGTTTTCTAGCCAGATATGCATTGTTTTGTTGATAATTTGTAGTCGAATATCTATGCATCATCGTGTAGATCATTTGTAGCCAGATATGCATTGTTGTGTAGATCACTTGCCTAATATGCATTGTTTTGTACTTGGATATGCATTATATTGTTGATGATTTGTAGCTGGATATGCATTGTTTTGTTGATGATTTGTAGTCAGATATGCATTGTTTTATAGCCGGATATGCATTCTTGACCATGTTTTTTCAGCCTTCTCATGCGTGTAGTGTGTTCTTGAAATTGGAGAAGAAAAACTTCACGGTCATGCATTGTTGGTTGAAATTGATGGACAACCCAATTGAAATCTATACATTGCCAACGCCGTCGCCCATGGCACCGAGTAAGAAACCGGTGATCCAACCGACTCAACAAAAGAACCACCCGAGAAGGTTAGAAGAGCATTCTAGGGAAATAAAGTGGGAGGAGGAGAGAGCGAAGCGAGAAGGTGCGGCAGGCAAGATGACAGAGAGATTCGATGATATCTTGGTGAAGAAGGAGGATGCATACGTCAACACGTATGCTAAGGAGGCATGCAAGGCCGAGAGGTTTAACATGTTGATGGCGGCAACCGAAAAGAAGTTCAAACTCGAAGTGAAGAAGGCCATGCTCGAAGGGAAGGCCATGCTCAAGGAGAAGAAGGTGGAGATCGCAGCCGCTTCGTAGGACGCAAAGATGCTCACCTTGAAGATGAGGGATTTAGATGAGGACCCAAGGATGATTGTGCAAGCCATCCATTTCAAGATGTTGCAGCGGCAGAAGAATGAATTGGAGAGGGCGGAAGCGGCGGCGACAACAGATTGAAATTGGAGGTTCATATTGCCAGTGCATGCAGAAAATCCAATTTTTTGCACATACCGCTAGACTGATACTTTTTCTGACCAGACATGTAAGAACTAAGCATGTTTGCCTTTTTTATTGTAATCGAGCGATGATGTGCCGACGCTGCTGTGAGATTCGACGCGCTTTCTAATCAAAAAGATACTTTACTCGCGGATAATATGTGACTATTTTTAGATAGCCGTCTGCTACGTCTCGACCTTGCGTTGGTTTTCCCTGAAGAGGAGAGGATGATGCAGCACAGTAGCGTAAGTATTTCCCTCAGTTTTTGAGAACCAAGGTATCAATCCAGTAGGAGGTCACGCGCAAATCCCTCGTACCTGCACAACACGATAGCAACTCGCAACCAACGCTTAGGGGTTGTCAATCCCTTCACGGTCACTTACGAGAGTGAGATCTGATAGAGATAATATTTTTGGTATTTTTGATAGATAGATGCAAAGTAAAAAGTAAAGGCAAAGTAAAAGCAAAGCAAGTAAATAAAGTGATATAGATTGATATGATGAGAATAGACCCGGGGGCCATAGGTTTCACTAGTGGCTTCCCTCAAGAGCATAAGTATTCTACGGTGGGTGAACAAATTACTATTGAGCAATTGACAGAATTGAGCATAGTTATGAGTATATCTAGGCAATGATCATGTATATAGGCATCACGTCCGTGACAAGTAGATCGAAACGATTCTGCATCTACTACTATTACTCCACTCATCGACCGCTATCCAGCATGCATCTAGAGTATTAAGTTAAAAACAGAGTAACGCTTTAAGCACGATGACATGATGAAGAGGGATAAATTCATGCAATATGATAAAAACCCCATCTTGTTATCCTCGTTGGCAACAATACAATATGTGCCTTGCAACTCTTTCTGTCACTGAGTAAGGACACCGCAAGATTGAACCCAAAGCCATGCACTTCTCCCATTGCAAGAACTACCAATCTAGTTGGCCAAACCAAACGGATAATTCGAAGAGACTTGCAAAGATAACTCAATCATACATAAAAGAATTCAGAGAAGAATCAAATATTTTCCATAGATAATACTGGATCATAAACCCACAATTCATCGGTCTCAACAAACACACCATAAAAAGAAGATTACATCGAATAGATCTCCACAAGAGAGGGAGTGAACATTGTATTGAGATCCAAAAATAGAGAAGAAGCCATCTAGCTACTAGCTATGGACCCGAAGGTCTGAAGTAAACTACTCACACTTCATCGGAGGGGCTATGGTGATGATGTAGAAGCCCTCCGTGGTGGATGCCCCCTTCGACGGAGCTCCGGAACAGGCCCCAAGATGGGATCTCGTGGATACAGAAGGTTGCAGGCGGTGGAGTTAGGTTTTTTGCTCCTTTTTCTCATCATACGGGGATACGTAGGTATATATAGGAGGAAGGAGTACGTCGGTGGAGCTCCGAGGGGCCCACGAGGTAGGGGGCGCGCCCAGGGGGTGGGGCGTGCCCTCCACCCTCGTGACCGCCTCGTGGCTTTCTTGACGGAGGGTCCAAGTCTCCTGGGTCTTATCTGATGAGAAAATCACGTTCCCGAAGGTTTCCTTCCATTTGGACTCCGTTTGATATTCTGTTTCTTCGAAATACTGAAAAAGGCAAAAACAACAATTCTGGTCTGGGCCTCCGGTTAATAGGTTAGTCCCAAAAATAATATAAAAGTGAAAAATAAAGCCCAATATAGTCCAAAACAGTAGATAAAGTAGCATGGAGCAATCAAAAATTATAGATACGTTGGAGACGTATCAAGCATCCCCAAGCTTAATTCCTGCTCGTCCTCGAGTAGGTAAATGATAAAAAAAGAATTTTTGATGCGGATGATACTTTGGCATAATTTTAATGTAAATCTTCTTAATTGTGATATGAATATTCAGATCCGAAAGATTCAAGACAAAAGTTCATATTGACGCAAAAACAATAATACTTCAAGCATACTAATCAAAGTAATCATGTCTTCTCAAAATAACATGGCAAAAGAAAGTTCATCCCTACAAAATCATATAGTTAGGCTATGCTTCATTTTCGTCACACAAAGATGTTCCCAACTTCTATACCCCCGATGACAAGCCAAGCAATTGTTTCATACTTAAATAATCTCAAACTTTTTCAACCTTCACGCAATACATGAGCGTGAGCCATGGATATAGCACTATGGGTGGAATAGAATATGATGATGGGGATTGTGTGGAGAATACAAAATAGGAGAAAGTCTCACATCAACTAGGCATATCAATGGGCTATGGAGATGCCCATCAATATATGTCGATGTCAGTGAGTAGGGATTGCCATGCAACGGATGCACCAGAGCTATGAATGCTCAACAAAAGAAAACTAGTGGGTGTGCATCCAACTTGCTTGCTCACGAAGACCTAGGGCATTTGAGGAAGCCCATCGTAGGAATATACAAGCCAAGTTCTATAATGAAAAATTCCCACTAGTATAAACAAGACAACTTATGAGACTCACTTATATGAAAATCATGGTGCTACTTTGAAGCACAATATATGAGACTCACTACATGAAGAACAAGGTGCTACTTTGAAGCACAAGTGTGGAAAAAGAGATAGTAGCATTGCCCTTTTTTTATTTTATTTTTTTTGGGCCTTACTTTTTTTGGCCTTTCTCTTTTTTTTGGGCCTTTCTTTTTTTTGGCCTTTCTCTTTTTTTTGGGAATGCTCTAATAATGATGATCATCACACTTCTATTGATTACAACATAAGGATTACAACTCGAAACTAGAACAAGATATGACTCTATATGAATGCCTCCGGCAGTGTACCGGGATGGTGCAATGAATCAAGAGTGACATGTATGGAAAATAATGCATGGTGGCTTTGCCACAAATACGATGTCAACTACAAGATCATGCAATGGCAATATGGCAAAAGTAATGCATGTCATGATGATGATGGTGGAAGTTGCATGGCAATATATCTCGGAATGGCTATGGAAATGCCATGATAGGTAGGTATGATAGCTGTTTTTAGGAAGATATAAGGAGGTTTATGTGTGATAGAGAGTATCGTATCACGGGGTTTGGATGCACCGGTGAAGTTTGCACCAACTCTCAAGGTGAGAAAGGGCAATGCACGGTACCGAAGAGGCTAGCAAAGGCGGAAAGGTGAAAGTGCGTATAATCCATGGACTCAACATTAGTCAAAAGAACTCATATACTTATTGCAAAAATTTAGAAGCCATCAAAAATCAAGTACTACGCGCATGCTCCTAGGAGGATAGATTGGTAGGAAAAGACCATGGCTCGTCCCCGACCGCCACTCATAAGGATGCACAAGCCAGGTACACTTCATGTTTCAAATTTGTTACACAACTTTAACCATACGTGCATGCTACGGGATTTGCTAACTTCAACACAAGAATTTCTTAAATTCATAATCACCCAACTAGCACGACTATGATATTATCACCTCCATATCTCAAAACAATTATCAAGCATCAAACTTATCTTAGTATTCAACGCACTCAAAAGAAAGTTTCACATATCTTGAACACCAAGTATATTAACATTAAGCAAATTACCATGCTATTAACGACTCTCAAAATAATCTAAGTGAAGCATGAGAGATCAAGTTTATTTAAAACAAATCCACCACCATGCTCAAAAAGATCTAAGTGAAGCACTAGAGCAAAAATTATCATGCTCAAAAGGATATAAGGGAAGCACTATGAGCAAAAACTATCAAGCTCAAAAGATATAAGTGAAGAACATAGAGTATTCTAACAAATTCCAATTCATGTATGGCTCTCTCAAAAGGTTTGTACAGCAAAGATGATTGTGGTAACTAACAAGCAAAGACACAAATAATACAAGACACTCCAAGAAAAACACATATCATGTTGGTGAATAAAAATATAGCTCCAAGTAAATTACCGATGGAAGTGGATGAAAGAGGGGATGCCTTCCGGGGCATCCCCAAGCTTTGACTTTTTGGTGTCCTTGGATTATCTTGGGGGTTCCATTGGCATCCCCAAGCTTAGTCTCTTGCCACTCCTTGTTTCATAATCCATCAAAAGAATTCACCCAAAACTTGAAAACTTCACAACACAAAACTCAACAGAAATCTCGTGAGCTCCGTTAGAGAAAGAAAACAAAAGACTACTTCAAGGTACTATAATGAACTCATTCTTTATTTATATTGGTGTTAAACCTACTGTATTCAAACTTCTCTATGGTTTATAAACTAATTTACTAGCCATAGATTCATCAAAATAAGCAAACAACACACGAAAACAGAATCTGTCAAAAACAGAACAGTCTGTAGTAATCTGTAACTAACGCAAACTTCTGGAACTCAAAAAATTCTACCAAAATAGGAAGTCCTGGAAAATTTGTTTATTGATCAGAAGCAAAAAGAATCAACTCAAAATCACTCTCCAGTAAAAATGGCAGCTAATCTCGTGAGCGCTAAAGTTTCTGTTTTTCAGCAGCATCAAATCAACTATCATCGTAGGTTATCCTATAGGTCCTACTTGGCACAAACACTAATTAAAACATAAAACCACATCCAAACAGAAGGTAGATGGATTATTTATTCCTAAACAGAAGCAAAAACAAAAAACACAAATAAAATTGGGTTGCCTCCCAACAAGCGCTATCGTTGACGCCCCTAGCTAGGCATTGAGAATTTTAATGATGCTCGCAAGAAAGACAAGAATTGAAGCACAAAGATAGCATCATGAAACACGTGACAAACACATCTAAGTCTAACATACTTCCTATACATAGGCATATTATAAGCAAACAAATTTGCAAGGCAAACAAAAACTAGTATATGCAAGGAAGAACAAAGAGATGATAACAATCTCAACATGACGAGAGGTAATTTAGTAACATGAAAATTTCTACAACCATATTTTCCTCTCTCATAATAATTACATGTAGGATCATAAGCAAATTCAACAAAATAGCTATCACATAACATATTCTCAACACGATCCACATGCATGTAAAGTTGACACTCTTCCAAAATAGTGGGATTAACATTAACTAAAGTCATGACCTCTCCAAACCCACTTTTATCAAAAATACCATAAGATTGAACATTCTCCAAATATGTGGGATCTAAAGTTGACACTCTTCCAAACCCACTTTCAATATTATTGCAAACAATATTATCAATCTCATATTCATCATGGGACTTAAATAAATTTAGAAGATCAAAAGAAGAATCACCCCAATCATGATCATTACAACAAGTAGTAGACATAGCAAAACTAGCATCCCCAAGCTTAGGGTTTTGAATATTATTAGCACAATTGTCATCAAGAGAATTTATAGTAAAATCATTGCAATCATGCTTTTCATCGAAGGAACTATCGAGTATGGGTGCAATATCAACGATCTCATGTTTAACATAAGGAACTATAGCAAATTCATCTTCATAAATATTGGCATCATGGCCACAAGAATAGCAAGCATCATATTCATCAAGGAATATTTCAATCAAATCATCGGAATCATCATTTTCTATAGATTCATGCATATCATTATTTTCTTCCAAAGCAACGGTCATTCTTTCAATAAACTCTTGGACATAGACATTATGAGCAAGGTTTTCATTGCAATACTTAAGTATGACGAAATTTTCAGATTTGTTGAGAGTAAAATCATACTTTTCAATCAAAGAAGCAACTTCATGAGCACCCTTAAAAACGACAAATTCTTCAATTTGTTCGATATCATAGTAAGTATAAACACCCTTTGCATAAGAAGATAAGATTTCATTATCATTGAACTCACATAGGTAGGGAAGGTGTTTTTTAGGGTCCTTAGAGCAACAAGTAAAATCACACATTTCACAAAGATTCAAAGCATAGCATAGCAACCTATTTATATGATACCATAAGAGTCTCCCCTTTTCAGACAAACGATGACGCACAAAATAAAAATACTCATCTAAAGATTTACCATCAACTAGGCTAGTTGGGATTTCAGCACGAGCACATAAGGATCGACGATGATCCAACCAGAACACTTTAAGTGGATCCATATCAATAGATTTTCAGCAAGCGAAGATGCAAGCGTATAGAAGGCACAAGGAAACACAAACAAAGATTCATACGGGAAGAAGGCAAACGGGAAAGAGAGGAGGAGATTGGGAAAGAGAGGGCGAATAAATCGGCAAGGGTGAAGTGGGGGAGAGGAAAATGAGAGGCAAATGACAAATAATGTAATGCGAGAGATAGGGATTGTGATGGGTACTTGGTATGTTGACTTTTGCGTAAGCCTCCCCGGCAACGGCGCCAGAAATTCTTCTTGCTACGTCTCAAGCTTGTGTTGGTTTTCCCCGAAGAGGAGAGGATGATGCAGCACAGTAGCGTAAGTATTACCCTCAGTTTTTGAGAACCAAGGTATCAATCCAGTAGGAGGTCACGCGCAAATCCCTCGTACCTGCACAACATGATAGCAACTCGCAACCAACGCTTAGGGGTTGTCAATCCCTTCACGGTCACTTACGAGAGTGAGATCTGATAGAGATAATATTTTTGGTATCTTTGATAGATAGATGCAAAGTAAAAAGTAAAGGCAAAGTAAAATCAAAGCAAGTAAATAAAGTTATATAGATTGATATGATGAGAATAGACCCGGGGGGCCATAGGTTTCACTAGTGGCTTCTCTCAAGAGCATAAGTATTCTACGATGGGTGAACAAATTACTGTTGAGCAATTGACAGAATTGAGCATAGTTATGAGTATATCTAGGCAATGATCATGTATATAGGCATCATGTCCGTGACAAGTAGATCGAAACGATTCTGCATCTACTACTATTACTCCACTCATCGACCGCTATCCAGCATGCATCTAGAGTATTAAGTTAAAAACAGAGTAACGCTTTAAGCAAGATGACATGATGTAGAGGGATAAATTCATGCAATATGATAAAAACCCCATCTTGTTATCCTCGTTGGCAACAATACAATACGTGCCTTGCAACTCTTTCTGTCACTGAGTAAGGACATCACAAGATTGAACCCAAAGCCATGCACTTCTCCCATTGCAAGAACTACCAATCTAGTTGGCCAAACCAAACGGATAATTCGAAGAGACTTGCGAAGATAACTCAATCATACATAAAAGAATTCAGAGAAGAATCAAATATTTTCTATAGATAATACTGGATCATAAACCCACAATTCATTGGTCTCAACAAACACACCGCAAAAAGAAGATTACATCGAATAGATCTCCACAAGAGAGGGGGAGAACATTGTATTGAGATCCAAAAAGAGAGAAGAAGCCATCTAGCTACTAGCTATGGACCCAAAGGTCTGAAGTAAACTACTCACACTTCATCGGAGGGGCTATGGTGATGATGTAGAAGCCCTCCGTGGTGGATGCCCCCTCCGGCGGAGCTCCGGAACAGGCCCCAAGATGGGATCTCGTGGATACAGAAGGTTGCAGCGGTGGAATTAGGTTTTTTGCTCCTTTTTCTGATTATACGGGGATAAGTAGGTATATATAGGAGGAAGGAGTACGTCGGTGGAGCTCCGAGGGGCCCACGAGGTAGGGGGCGCGCCCAGGGGGGTGGGGCGCGCCCTCCACCCTCGTGACCGCCTCATGGCTTTCTTGACGGAGGGTCTAAGTCTCCTGGGTCTTATCCGATGAGAAAATCACGTTCCCGAAGGTTTCATTCCGTTTAGACTCCGTTTGATATTCTGTTTCTTCGAAATACTGAAAAGGGAAAAAACAACAATTCTGGGCTGGGCCTCCGGTTAATAGGTTAGTCCCAAAAATAATATAAAAGTGAAAAATAAAGCCCAATATAGTCCAAAACAGTAGATAAAGTAGCATGGAGCAATCAAAAATTATAGATACGTTGGAGACGTATCACCGTCTTCCACGTCCGTGTTCGTAGACCGGTCTACGGTCCACAAATGAATGCGGGTACAATTTGCATGCCAACGTTGGAGATTCCTAGCACAAACACAAGGGAGTTAAATTGCATCGAAGTACAACAACTGGGGCATTACATGCAGATTGGTATCATTTTTGGTAATTTTTACATGTCAGTACCAAGTCTGGGGCTAGCCGCTACAAATAGGTCTAAACTGCGTATAAACGGTGTATCTGACCGGCGGGGCCCGTCCATCAGATGCTAACGTGGCATGTTTTTTGCAAAAAAAACCCCTTGCTTTGTTTGTAATCATATAAATGCCCAATTTTTTGTGGGAAAAAGGCTCCCGGGATGCTTTTTTTTCGTTCGCAATTTCCACCACCGGTCTCCGGTCCACAGATGAATGTGGGTCTGATTTGCGTGCCAACGTTGGAGATGCCTAGCACAAACACAAGGGAGTTAATTGCACCGAAGTACCACAATTGGGGTATTACATGCAGATTGGTATCTTTTTTGTAATTTTTATATGTCAGTACCAAGTCTGGGGCTAACCGCTACAAATAGGTCTAAACTACATATAAACAGTGTATCTGAGCCCATCAAATGCTAATATGGCATGTTTTTTTCCAGAAAACCCCCTTGCTTTGTATGTAATCATATAAAATGTTCAATTTTTTGTGGGAAAAAGGCTCCCGAGAGGCTTTTTTTCGTTCGCAATTTCCACCACCGGTCTCCGGTCCACAAATGAATGCGGGTCCGATTTGCATGCCAACGTTTGAGATGCCTAGCACAAACACAAGGGAGTTAATTGCACCGAAGTACCGCAATTGAGGCATTACATGCAGATTGGTATCATTTTTGGTAATTTTTACATGTTAGTACCAAGTTTGGGGCTAGCCGCTACAAATAGGTCTAAACAGCGTATAACGTGGCATGTTTTTTTGCAGAAAACCCCCTTGCTTTATATGTAATCATATAACTGCCTAATTTTTTTGTGGGAAAAAGGCTCCCGAGAGGTTTTTTTTTGTTTGCAATTTCCATCACCTAATCATACTGATTTGACAATTTCCGTCCACTTGAACAGATAAGTAAAACAAAATAAAAATAACTCGCTGGCAGGAATCGATCCTGCGACCTGACGTTCACAGGCACTGCGCGCTAACCACAAAGCCACCAGAAATCTGAGCCCATCAAATGCTAATATGGCATATTTTTTCCAAAAAAACCCCCTTGCTTTGTATGTAATCATATAAATGTTCAATTTTTTGTGGGAAAAAGGCTCCCGAGAGGCTTTTTTTCGTTCGCAATTTCCACCACCGGTCTCCGGTCCACAAATGAATGCGGGTCCGATTTGCATGCCAACGTTTGAGATGCCTAGCACAAACACAAGGGAGTTAATTGCACCGAAGTACCTCAATTGAGGCATTACATGCAGATTGGTATCATTTTTGGTAATTTTTACATGTTAGTACCAAGTTTGGGGCTAGCCGCTACAAATAGGTCTAAACAGCGTATAACGTGGCATGTTTTTTGCAAAAAACCCCCTTGCTTTATATGTAATCATATAACTGCCTAATTTTTTTGTGGGAAAAAGGCTCCCGAGAGGTTTTTTTTTGTTTGCAATTTCCACCACCTAATCATACTGATTTGACAATTTCCGTCCACTTGAACAGATAAGTAAAACAAAATAAAAATAACTCGCTGGCAGGAATCGATCCTGCGACCTGACGTTCACAGGCACTGCGCGCTAACCACAAAGCCACCAGAAATCTGAGCCCATCAAATGCTAATATGGCATATTTTTTCCAGAAAACCCCCTTGCTTTGTATGTAATCATATAAATGTTCAATTTTTTGTGGGAAAAAGGCTCCCGAGAGGCTTTTTTTCGTTCGCAATTTCCACCACCGGTCTCCGGTCCACAAATGAATGCGGGTCCGATTTGCATGCCAACGTTTGAGATGCCTAGCACAAACACAAGGGAGTTAATTGCACCGAAGTACCGCAATTGAGGCATTACATGCAGATTGGTATCATTTTTGGTAATTTTTACATGTTAGTACCAAGTTTGGGGCTAGCCGCTACAAATAGGTCTAAACAGCGTATAACGTGGCATGTTTTTTGCAGAAAACCCCCTTGCTTTATATGTAATCATATAACTGCCTAATTTTTTTGTGGGAAAAAGGCTCCCGAGATGTTTTTTTTTGTTTGCAATTTCCACCACCTAATCATACTGATTTGACAATTTCCGTCCACTTGAACAGATAAGTAAAACAAAATAAAAATAACTCGCTGGCAGGAATGGATCCTGCGACCTGACGTTCACAGGCACTGCGCGCTAACCACAAAGCCACCAGAAATCTCCCATTGTATTACACACATTCACTCTTTTATACTATGCGAATAACGCTGGACCGGCCCACCAAAGTGTACATTTTTTTCGTTTCACACTTAACTGGCGCGCGTCCTGGCCTCGTTCGTTGCCCCGGTTTCTATTCGTTTCATTTCTCTTATGCTTTCAAATACGCACCCGTACGCTGAGCACTTTTTCTGCTTATAGTCAACATTTTTCAATGCATGATGAACTTCTCTTTACAAACAATGAGCAGTTTCTTAATTTTATAATATCCATTGAATATATTTTAAATGCAAATTGAACATTTTTTTAATATATGTTGAATTCTTTTTCTTAAGATATGATGAACACTTCACATAATGTGCGGTGAACTTTTTGTAATTTATGATGAACATTTGCTTAATACATGATGAGTTTCAATAACTTTTTGCCCCGGTTTCTTAATTATTCTTGCATTCAATGCATTAAAAGTTGAACATATAAGTCTAAATACATTAAACTTTAGAAACATGGTGCAAAACGTGTATTAAAAATAATTTTGTAATCATAATAATTTTTAGAAATGCATTAAAACTGTTCAACTTTTATTAAAAAAATCAACGTGTTTCTGGAAATGCAAGAATGATTTTAGACAATAAGTCTTTAATATATGCAAAACATTTTTTGAAATACAAAAATATCACCATGTATTAAGAAAATATTCACCATAATATTCTTGAAACTCACCGTGTATTAAGAAAATGTTCACCATAAATTAAAAAAAATCATCGCACATTAAGTAAACTGTTCATCACATCTTAAGAAAATTGATCAACCTATATTACAAATATGTTCAATTTGCATTTAAAGTATGTTCAACGTTCATTATAATGAAAAAATGTTAACCGTTTGAAAAGAAAAAGTTGACAACCTGTATTAAAAATAAGTTTTTAATCATAATAAGTTATAGAAATGCATTAAAACTGTTCAGCTTTTATCAGCGTACATTAAAAAACGTTCGTGCGTATTTGAAAGCATAAGAGAAATGAAACGAATAGAAACCGGGGCAACGAACGAGCCCAGCATGAGAGCCAGTTAAGTGAGAAAAAAAAAATGAAGTCCTCTGTGGGCCAGCCCAGCGGTATCGGCATAGTATAAAAGAGCAAATGCCGGGAGCAACTAATTAACGAGCGCTCCTTCGGGAGCCTCGCAACGATCAGCGCCACTTAGCGCGCTCTCAGCCATTTGCCACGTGTCGCGCTCTGGGCGCTCCCTCCGAATTTTGGTTTTTATATTTTTCCGCACGCATTTTTCGGTTTTTTAAACAGTTTTTTTTTCGGGTTTTTTTGACGTTTTGGTTTTCCACCGCTCTTCCCTAGCTTTTCGACCAATTTTTTTTTTAAAATATTTTTTTGCCCAAAAAAACACATTTTTTTCACGAGAGTCATGGTTGTGCTTTCGCGAGAGGCACGGCCGTGCCTCTTGAAAATGGAAAAAAACGTGTTTTCTATTTTATTTTCTTTCGCGAGAGGCACGGTTTTGCTTCCGCGAGAGGCACGGTTGTGCTTTCGCGAGAGGCACGGCCGTGCCTCCTCGGAAACGAAAAAAACACATTTTCTGTTTTTCTTTCTTTCGCGAGAGACACGGTTTTGCTTCCGCGAGAGGCACGGTTGTGCTTTCGCGAGAGGCACGGGCGTGCCTCTTTCGGAAAGGAAAAAACACGTTTTCTGTTTTTTTTCTTTCGCGAGAGGCACGGTTTTGCTTCCGCGAGAGGCACGGTTGTGCTTTCGTGAGAGGCACGGGCGTGCCTCTTTTGGAAAGGAAAAAAAAATCGAGTTTTCTGTTTTTCGCGAGAGGCACGGTTTTGTTTCCGCGAGAGGCACGGTTGTGATTTCGTCAGAGGCACGGGCGTGCCTCTTTCGAAAAAGGAAAAAAAACGTGTTCCCGGTTCAGTTTTTTCGTCGGTTTTTTTCGTCCGGTTTTTCATGAAAAAAGGTTCTTCAAAACCTATCAACATGGGATCTAGTTTTGAAAATCTCGACGCGAGGAATCCAATGGCGAAAGTGGTTCGAGATTTGAACGCACGATTTAAGAGATAAAATGTTTTGAATAAACGGATCTACGAAAAAAAGGAAAACTCTCAGATTGCGACAAGTGGCGCACATGCAGCGCACCACTTGTCGCAACCGGGGAAGTTGGAGTGATCTCCGCAAGGAGTACTCCTTAACTAGTGATTTCGGCAAATGCCTGTAGCACAACTTGAGCGCGGGCCTAGCGTGCTGGTTAGCGCTCGAACCCCCTGAACATCAAGGTCGCGGTCTCAAATCCTGCCTGGACCTAACTTTTCTTTTCTTTTCTTTTATACAAAGCAAGGGGGTTCTCTGTAAAAAAAACAACATGTCGGCACCTGACGGGCGGGCCCTATCGGACAGATACACCGCAATACACGTTTATACGTGGTTTAGATCTTTTTGTAACGGCTAGCCTCAGACTTGGTACTGACATGTAAAAAGTATAAAAAATAGTACCAATCTGCATGTAATGACCGAATTATGGTACTTCCGTGCAATTAACTCAACACAAGGGAAAGCCTCAGACTAGCCATAGTAAGAGTAATTTTAGTAGTATCATCGAGTCCAACTCAAAATGAACGAGCACGTATGTATAAATCTCGCGCGCGTGTGTGTCGCAGGGGGCGTCGCGCGCGCGGGGTCGCCACTGGGGCGCGCGTGTGACTGATCGTGTTGCCTGGTCGGGAGGTGACGGGGGAGGCGCTTGGGAATATATCTGGTGCATCAAGGGAATTTGTGCTACCGGCGCACCGGACCCCGTTGCACATTAAAAAATGTTCAAAAAATCCTGAAAAAAATTAGTTCATCGACACAACATCAATGTATGCTGTCACAAAAATTTAAATGAAAATTCAAAACAATGCTCAAGATACAAAAATGACAATTTTGATATCAGTGTGCTAATGGGCCAAAACTGAAGCCCAACTTGTCTTATGTACTATTCAGTGTCAAATTTGTTATTTTTGTATCTCGAACAATGTTTCAATAATATTGATTTAAATATTTATGACAACATACATTGATGTTGTGTCAATACGCTAATTTTTTCGGATTTTTTCAAACATTTTTGAATGTGCAACGGACGACCGGTGCATCGGTAGCACAAATAGTCCCGATGCACCAGATACATTCCCGGAGGCGCTTGCGCACCCAAACATCTGGCGGCAAGGAAGCAAAGTCAACGTCCAATCTCCATGTTCTGGCAACGTGAACGCACATGGGTCGCCAGCACTAGTCGCCCGAGATCGTGTCGCGACAACTTCGTCTAAAAGACCGACTCGTACTCAACAAGTTCGAATCAGTGCTTAGATCATCAGCTCAGAAGATGAGAAATAATAATCAGTGCTTAGATACTCTTGGTAGTCTGTCTACATGGCTACCTACGAACTCTGCTACGCGGGATTTGGCTGTTGACGACTTGAGGCAGGGGGGCAGCAACCGATCCTGTTGTTTGTTTATTTCTCTTCTCTTTTGTCGGTGTTGTTGCTGTTTGGGTTCACTGTACCTACGAATGCGATTGTTTAACACAGTTTGGCGCGAGACGTATAACATACGAACATGCACTGGTAGCAAGTATTTTAGTTGCTATACGATGTTGACCGACCACACGAAGTTAGGTACAACGAGAGATCATCCGTGCGTGTACCAACTGGATGAAATATTTTGAATTTTTGTACTTATGAGATATATGCATTATAATTTATTTTTTTAGAAAAACTTCCGATCGATTCATCTTCAATCGTGTCAGTACAACGAACATCAGAAATAATATGAAGTGCATCCAAACTTGTAGACCACCTAACGACGACTACAAGCACTGAAATCGTCGGTCGGAGTTAGGCAAAACTTGTTGTAGTAGACAGCCAGAAAATCGTTGTGCTAAGACCCAATTGGACCAGCGCAGCAGAAAAGAACCACCGCCGATGAAGAGTAGCGTATATCGAAAGGATCCAACTTAAACACACACGAACATAGACGAACGACGACCGGATCCGAGCAAATCCACCGAAGACATATCAGCTGGAGACATACCTTCCCACGCCCACCGAAGATGCTAGACGTACCACATGGACGGGGTTAGGTAGGGCGAACCTTACCCCATCTCCAGGGCCGGCGTTGTCTCGTTGAAAGTGCAACTAATCTCCGGGTGGTTTTGATAATTCATAACAATAAATAGCTCATTGAACTAATATCCATTCAAGTTAAATGTTTCGGAAAGTTCAATGATTGGCATGGCATAGACTAGAGATGGGGATCCCTCAAAATGCTAAGGACACATATTGGCAAAAACTTAAGACTTTTCATTTCATTTTAGTGATCCAAAATCACATTGAGTCCATAGAAAAAGCCAATACTATTAAAAGGGAATGAGGTGTTGCTCAATGGTCTACTTGCTCAAAATGCTTAGTGATATGCTCCAAAGCCCTCAACCACTTTCCCAAATCCAAATATGTCCTAAACCCAAAGTCAAACTCGGCCCCAGCGATTTGATCTATCCGGCGCCACAGTTCACTTGACATATCCACTGCTAGAAACACCAATCAATTCGGTCACACCGATACGGCTCTCGTCCCACCGAGATGGCTTTGCAAACTCTCTATTTCCTTTTCATAACATTTCGGCCTCATCAAAATGAGCGATCGGTCCCACCGAGTTCGCATTGTAAACTCTCTATTTTCTTTTCGTAACATTTCGATCTCACTGAAATGAGCGATCGGTCCCACCAAGTTTGCTTGACCAATTCTCTGTTTGATTAATTGTTCAAATCGGTCTCACCGAGTTCATGCGATCGGTCTCACCGAGATGAGGTTTTGCCCTAGCCCTAACACATCGGTCCCACCAAGTTGATGTCGTCGGTCGCACCGAGATTCCAAACGTTCACATTTTGAACTGAATCGGTCTCACCGAGTTCACCTATTCGGTCTGACCGAGCTGGGTCAAATGTGTGTAACGGTTAGATTTTGTGTGGAGGCTATATATACCCCTCCACCCCTTCTCCATTTGTGAGAGAGACATCAGAATGTGCCTACACTTCCATTACTCATTTTCGGAGAGAGAACAATCTACTCATGTGTTGAGACCAAGACATTCCAATCCAACCACAAGAATCTTGATCTCTAGCCTTCCCCAAGTTGCTTTCCACTCAAATCATCTTTTCACCATAGCCAAATCTGTGAGAGAGAGTCGAGCGTTGGGGAGACTATCATTTGAAGCACAAGAGCAAGAAGTTCATCATCAACACACCATCTATTACCTTTTGAAGAGTGGTGTCTCCTAGATTGGTTAGGTGTCACTTGGGAGTCTCCCTCAAGATTGTGGAGTTGAACCAAGGAGTTTGTAAGGGCAAGGAGATCGTCTATTGGTGAAGATCTACCCAAGTGAGGCAAGCCCTTCGTGGGCGGTGACCATGGTGGGATAGACAAGGTTGCTTCTTCGTGGATCCTTCGTGGGTGGAGCCCTCTGTGGACTCGTGCAACCGTTACCCTTTGTCGGTTGAAATCTCCATCAACGTGGATGTACGATAGCACCACCTATCGGAACCACGCCAAAAATCTCCGTGTCTACATTGCGTTTGCCTTCTCCAAACCCTTCCCTTTACCTTCATATGCAATTTTCACATTCCGCTGCCACACTTTTAGAATTGCATGTGTAGGTTGATTGCTTGACTTGTGCTAAGTTGCTAAAATCTGCCAAGACTTAAAATTGAGAAAATGCTAGAGTTTTATTTAGTCAAGTAGTCTAATCCCCCCCCTCTACATATACTTTCGATCCTACAAGTGGTATCAGAGCTTTGGTATCCATTTGCCTTGGTTCCCATAACTTTGGTGATCATAGCCTTGGTTTCACAACCTAGGAGAGTGTGGCGTCTAGCAAGGGAAATTACCATCATAGAGGTCCTTGCTTTGATGGTACTAATTTTGCTAGTTGGAAGCATAAGATGAAAATGCATATTCTTGGACATAACCTTGCCGTTTGGGCTATTGTTGAAGGAAATATGCCCTAGAGGCAATAATAAAGTTATTATTTATTTCCTCATATCATGATAAATGTTTATTATTTATGCTAGAATTGTATTAACCAGAAACATAATACATGTGTGAATACATAGACAAACATAGTGTCACTAGTATGCCTCTGCTTGATTAGCTTGTTAATCAAAGATGATTAAGTTTTCTAACCATAGACATGAGTTGTCATTTGATTAACGGGATCACATCATTAGGAGAATGATGTGATTGACTTGACCCATTCCATTAGCTTAGCACTTGATCGTTTAGTATGTTGCTATTGCTTTCTTCATGACTTATACATGTTCCTATGACTATGAGATTATGCAACTCCCGTTTACCGGAGGAACACTTTCTGTGCTACCAAACGTCACAATGTAACTGGGTGATTATAAAGGTGCTCTACAGGTGTCTCCGAAGGTACTTGTTGAGTTGGCGTATTTCGAGATTAGGATTTGTCACTCCGATTGTCGGAGAGGTATCTCTGGGCCCTCTCGATAATGCACATCACTATAAGCCTTGCAAGTAATGTGACTAATGAGTTAGTTGCGGGATGATGCATTACATAATGAGTAAAGAGACTTGCCGATAATGAGATTGAACTAGGTATTGAGATACCAACGATCGAATCTCGGGCAAGTAACCTACCGATGACAAAGGGAACAACATATGTTGTTATGCGGTTTGACCGATAAAGATCTTCGTTGAATATGTGGGAACCAATATGAGCATCCAGGTTCCGCTATTGGTTATTGACCGGAGACGTGTCTCAGTCATGTCTACATAGTTCTCGAACCCGTAGGGTCCGCACGCTTAAAGTTCGGTGACGATCGGTATTATGTGTTTTTGTGTTTTGATGTAGCGAAGGTAGTTCAGAGTCTCGGATATGATCACAGACATGACGAGGAGTCTTGAAATGGTCAAGACGTAAAGATCGATATATTGGACGACTATGTTCGGGCACCGAAATGGGCCTTAGTGGGAGAAGAGGAGGGGCGGCTAGGGCAGCCGCGCGCCCCCTCCCCCTTAGTCCGAATTGGACAAGGAGGGGGCGGCGCCCCCCTTTTTCCTTTTCCTCCTCTCTCCCTTCCTTCCCTTCTCCTACTCCTACAAGGAAAGGAGGAGTCCTACTCCTAGTGGGAGTAGGACTCCCCCTTGGCGCGCCCTCCTCCTGGCCGGCCGCCTCCCCCCTTGCTCCTTTATATACGGGGGCAGGGGGCACCTCTAGACACACAAGTTGATCCGTTGATCTCTCCCAGCCGTGTGCGGTGCCCCCCTCCACCATATTCCACCTCGGTCATATCGTAGCGGTGCTTAGGCGAAGCCCTGCGTCGGTAGCAACATCATCACCGTCATCACACCGTCGTGCTGACGGAACTCTCCCGTGAAGCTCTGCTGGATCGGAGTTCGCGGGAAGTCATCGAGCTGAACGTGTGCTGAACTCGGAGGTGCCGTACGTTCGGTACTTGGATCGGTCGGATCATGAAGACGTACGACTACATCAACCGCGTTGTGCTAACGCTTCCGCTTTCGGTCTATGATGGTACGTGGACTCAATCTCTCCGCTCGTTGCTATGTACGTGGACTCAATCTTTCGGTAAGCACCATGATCTTGCATGTGCGTAGGAATTTTTTTGAAATTACTACGTTCCCCAACAGTGGCATCCGAGCCAGGTTTATGCATAGATGTTATATGCACGACTAGAACACAAGTGAGTTGTGGGCAATACAAGTCATACTGCTTACCAGCATGTCATACTTTGGTTCGGCGGTATTGTTGGATGAAGCGGCCTGGACCGACATTACGCGTACGCTTACGCGAGACTGGTTCTACCAACGTGCTTTGCACACAGGTGGCTGGCGGGTGTCTGTTTCTCCAACTTTAGTTGAACCGAGTGTGGCTACCCCCGGTCCTTGTGAAGGTTAAAACAACACTAACTTGACGAAATATCGTTGTGGTTTTGATGCGTAGGTAAGAACGGTTCTTGCGCAGCCCGTAGCAGCCACGAAAACTTGCAACAACAAAGTAGAGGACGTCCAACTTGTTTTTGCAGGGTATGCTGTGATGTGATATGGTCAAGACATGATGCTATATTTTATTGTATGAGATGATCATGTTTTGTAACCGAGTTATCGGCAACTGACAGGAGCCATATGGTTGTCGCTTTATTGTATGCAATGCAATCGCCCTGTAATTGCTTTACTTTATCACTAAGCGGTAGCGATAGTCGTAGAAGCAATAGTTGGCGAGACGACAACGACGTTGCGATGGAGATCAAGGTGTCGCGCCGGTGATGATGGTGATCATGATGGTGCTTCGGAGGTGGAGATCACAAGCACAAGATGATGATGGCCATATCATATCACTTATATTGATTGCATGTGATGTTTATCCTTTATGCATCTTATTTTGCTTTGATTGACGGTAGCATTATAAGATGATCTCTCACCAAATTTCAAGGTAAAAGTGTTCTCCCTGAGTATGCACCATTGCCAAAGTTCGTCGTGCCGAGACACCACGTGATGATCGGGTGTGATAAGCTCAACGTTCATCTACAACGGGTGCAAGCCAGTTTTGCACACGCAGAATACTCAGGTTAAACTTGACGAGCCTAGCATATGCATATATGGCCTCGGAACACTGAGACCGAAAGGTCAAGCGTGAATCATATAGTAGATATGATCAACATAATGATGTTCACCATTCAAAACTACTCCATTTCACGTGATGATCGGTTATGGTTTAGTTGATTTGGTTCATGTGATCACTTAGATGATTAGAGAGATGTCTATCTAAGTGGGAGTACTTAAGTAATATGATTAATTGAACTTAAATTTATCATGAACTTAGTACCTGATAGAATTTTGCTTGTCTATGTTGTTGTAGATAGATGGCCCGTGTTGTTGTTCCGTTGAATTTTAATGCGTTCCTTGAGAAAGCAATGTTGAAAGATGATGGTTGCCATTACACGGACTGGGTCCGTAACTTGAGGATTGCTACGTCTTGAGCTTGCATTGGTTTTCCTCGAAGAGGAGAGGGTGATGCAGTAATAGTAGCGTAAGTATTTCCCTCAGTTTTTGAGAACCAAGGTATCAATCGAGTAGGCGGCTCCTCAAAAGTCCCACGCACCTACACAAACAAACAAAGAACTCGCAACCAACGCAATAAAGGGGTTGTCAATCCCTTCACGGCCACTTGCGAAAGTGAGATCTAATAAATATAGTATGATAAGATAAATATATTTTTGGTATTTTATAATATAGATGCAAAAAGTAAAGATGCAAATAAAATTATATTGGAAGCAAATATGATAAGAGATAGACCCGGGGGCCATAGGTTTCACTAGTGGCTTCTCTCAAGATAGCATGAGTATTACAGTGGGTGAACAAATTACTGTCGAGCAATTGATAGAAAAGTGAATAATTATGAGGTTATCTAGGCATGATCATGTATATAAGCATCACGTCCGCAACAAGTAGACCGACTCCTGCCTGCATCTACTACTATTACTCCACACATCGACCGACTCCTGCCTGCATCTAGAGTATTAAGTTCATAAGAACAGAGTAATGCATTAAGCAAGATGACATGATGTAGAGGGATAAACTCAAGCAATATGATATAAACCCCATCTTGTTATCCTCGATGGCAACAATACAATACGTGCCTTGCAACCCTTTCTGTCACTGGGTAAGGACACCGCAAGATTGAACCCAAAGCTAAGCACTTCTCCCATGGCAAGAAAGATCAATCTAGTAGGCCAAACCAAACTGATAATTCGAAGAGACTTGCAAAGATAACTCAATCATACATAAAAGAATTCAGAGAAGATTCAAATATTATTCATAGATAAACTTGATCATAAACCCACAATTCATCGGATCTTGACAAACACACTGCAAAAAGAGTTTACATCGAATAGATCTCCACAAGAGAGGGGGAGAACATTGTATTGAGATCCAAAAAGAGAGAAGAAGCCATCTAGCTAATAACTATGGACCCATAGGTCTGTGGTAAACTACTCACAATTCATCGGAGGGGCTATGGTGTTGATGTAGAAGTCCTCCATGGTCTATTCCCCCTCCGGCAGAGTGCCGGCGAAGGCTCCAAGATGAGATCTCGTGGATACAGAAGGTTACAGTGGTGGAAATTGTGTTTCGTCTGCCCCCTGAATGTTTTCGGGGTATGTAGGCTTATATAGGAGGAAGAAGTACGTCGGTGGATGCCCGAGGGGGCCACGAGACAGGGGGCGCGCCCTATAGGGGGGGGGGCGCCCTCCTCTCTCGTGGAAGCTTCGGCTGCTTCTTGACTTGCACTCCAAGTCCTCTGGATCACGTTCATTCCAAAAATCACGCTCCCTAAGGTTTCATTCCGTTTGGACTCCTTTGATATTCCTTTTCTTCGAAATACTAAAATAGGCAAAAAAACACCAATATGGGCTGGGCCTCCGGTTAGTAGGTTAGTCCCAAAAATGATATAAATGTGTAAAATAAAGCCCATAAACATCCAAAAGGGGTAATATAATAGCATGGAACAATAAAAAATTATAGATACGTTGGAGACGTATCAAGCATCCCCAAGCTTAATTCCTGCTCGTCCTCGAATAGGTAAATGATAAAAAGAGAATTTTTGATGTGGAATGCTACCTAGCATAATTCTCAATGTAATTTTCTTTATTGTGGCATGAATGTTCAGATCCAAATGATTCAAAATAAAAGTTCGTATTGATAAAAGAAATAGTAACACTTCAAGCATACTAATCAAAGTAATCATGTCTTCTCAAAATAACATGGCAAAAGAAAGTTCATCCCTACAAAATCATATAGTTAGGTTATGCTTCATTTTCGTCACACAAAGATGTTCCCAACTTCTATACGCCCGATGACAAGCCAAGCAATTGTTTCATACTTAAATAATCTCAAACTTTTTCGACCTTCACGCAATATATGAGCGTGAGCCATGGATATAGCACTACGGGTGGAATAGAATATGATGATGGGGATTGTGTGGAGAAGACAAAAAAAGGAGAAAGTCTCACATTGACGAGGATAATCAACGGGCTATAGAGATGCCCATCAATTGATGTCAACATGAGGAGTAGGGATTGCCATGCAACGGATGTAGTAGAGCTATAAATGAATGCTCAACAAAAGAAAACTATTGGGTGTGCATCCAACTTGCTTGCTCATGAAGACCTAGGGCATTTGAAGAAGCCTATAGTAGGAATATACAAGCCAATTTCTATAATGAAAAATTACCACTAGTATGAAAAAGACAACTTATGAGACTCACTATATGAAAAACATGGTGCTACTTTGAAGCACAATATATGAGACTCACTACATGAAGAACAAGGGGCTACTTTGAAGCACAAGTGTGGAAAAAGAGATAATAACATTGCCCTTTTTATTTATTTTATTTATTTTCTTTTTTTCTTTTATTTTCTTTTTTTCTTTTATTTTCTTTTTTCTTTTTTTTCTTTTCTTTTTTTGGGCCTTTCTCTTTTTTTTCGTTTGGCCTTTCTTTTTTTTCTTTTTGGGCAATGCTCTAATAATGATGATCATCACACTTTCATTGATTACAACATATGAATTACAACTCGAAACTAGAACAAGATATGACTCTATATGAATGCTTCCGGCGGAGTACCGGAATGGTGCAATGAATCAAGAGTGACATGTATGAAAGATAATGCATGGTGTCTTTGTCACAAATACGATATCTACATGATCATGCAATGGCAATATGACAAAAGTAATGTATGTCATGATGATGATAAACGGAACGGTGGAAAGTTGCATGGCAATATATCTCGGAATGGCTATGGAAATGCAATAATAGGTAGGTATGGTGGATGTTTTGAGGAAGATATAAGGAGGTTTATGTGTGATAGAGCGTATCATATCACGGGGTTTGGATGCACCGGCGAAGTTTGCACCAACTCTCAAGGTGAGAAAGGGCAATGCACGGTACCGAAGAGGCTAGCAATTTTGGAAAGGTAAAAGTGCGTATAATCCATGGACTCAACATTAGTCAAAAGAACTCATATACTTATTGCAAAAATTTAGAAGTCATCAAAAATCAAGCACTACGCGCATGCTCCTAGGGGGATAGATTGGTAGGAAAAGACCATCACTCGTCCCCGACCGCCACTCATAAGGATGCACAAGCCAGGTACACTTCATGTTTCAAATTTGTTACACAACTTTAACCATACGTGCATGCTACGGGACTTGCTAACTTCAACACAAGCATTCTTTAAATTCATAATCACCCAACTAGCATGACTTTAATATCACTACCTCCATATCTCAAAACAATTATCAACTATCAAATTGATCATAGCATCCAATTCACTTCCTATGATTGTTTTTATTATACCCAACTTGGATGCCTACCATCCTAGGACCAATTTTATAACCATAGCAAATACCATGCTGTTATAAAAAGACTCTCAAAAAGACATAAGTGAAGCATGATAGACTAGCAATTTCTGCAAAAATAAGCCACCACCGTGCTCTAAAAGATATAAGTAAAGCACTAGAGCAAAAACTATCAAGCTCAAAGATATAAGTGAAGCACACAGAGTATTCTAGCAAATTCTAATCAAATAGGCTTCTCCCAAAAGGTGTGTACAGCAAGGATGATTGTGGTAAACTAAAAATCAAAGACTAATATAATACACGACACTCCAAGCAAAACACATATCATGTGGCGAATAAAAATATAGCTCCAAGTAAAGTTACCAATGAACGGAGACGAAAGAGGGGATGCCTTCCCGGGGCATCCCCAAGCTTAGGCTTTTGGCTATCCTTGAATATCTTGGGGTGCCTTGGGCATCCCCAAGCTTAGGCTCTTGCCACTCCTAATTCCATAGTCCATAAAAGCTTTACCCAAAACTTGAAAACTTCACAACACAAAACTCAACAGGAAATCTTATAAGCTCTGTTAGTGAAAGAAAACAAAACCACCACATAAGGTACTGTAATGAACTCATTCTTTATTTATTTTGGTGTTAAACCTACTGTATTCCAACTTCTCTATGGTTTATAAACTATTTTACTAGCCATAGATGCATCAAAATAAGCAAACAATACACGAAAAACAGAATCTGTCAAAAACAGAACAGTCTGTAGAAATCTGTAACTAATGCAAACTTCTGGAACTCTAAAAATCCTACCAAAATAGGAAGTCCTGGAGAATTTGTTTATTGATCAGCAGCAAAAAGAATCAACGCAAAAGCACGTTCCTGTGATTTAAAAAAATTATATTCGTGCGTGCAAAGTTTCTGTTTTTCAGCAGAATCAAATCAACCATCATCATAGGTCATCCTATAGGTTCTACTTGGCACAAACACTAATTAAAAGATAAAAACACATCTAAACAGAAGGTAGATGCAAGATTTATTACTAAACAGGAACAAAAACAAAAAAAATAAGGAAAATTGGGATGCCTCCCAACTAGCGCTATCGTTTAATGCCCCTAGCTAGGCATAAAAGCGAAGATAGATCTAAGTAGTGCCATCTTTGGCACTCGAAGAGGAGGATCTCCTTTCTATGGCATTCATTCTTCTATTTAGGGTAAGCACATGGCCATTAATGGAGGAATTAAGATTGAGCACGTTACGGAAGTTTGCCTCTAAACTAGACTTCATCTCTTTAACAATTTCATTTTGATAAAAACACAAGAGAGTAGCTGATTCAACCTTATCATTCATAGGATGCCCAAATAAGGTTTTCATTTTTTCATAGGTATCTATAGCATCCCCTTCAAGAAAACCTTCTTCAAAAATAGAATATAAAACTTGTTTGAAAGAAGTGGGCAAGCCAACATAGAAACTTTTTAAGTAAACTTCAATTTGATATTGTGGCACATAGCTAGCCCAAATCCTTAATAACCCATCCCAAGCATCTTTTAAAGACTCATCAAGTAAATAGCGAAAAATTCCAGAGTCATCCTCATCAAAATTATTCAAGCTCTCATTGGTGATCCCGGTGGGTCTTTCTATAGCATCATTATTTATGAGCTTAGAGAGGATAGAGGGGTTATCCAAGGTGCCAGAACCTAGGAAAGAGCCCTTAGTTATTTTTGATTCGGCCATGGCAATGGAAAGGAAAACGGAAGAGAGGAGGAGATTGGGAAAGAGAGGGCGAATAAAACAGCAAGGGTGAAGTGGGGGAGAGGAAAACGAGAGGCAAATGGCAAATAATGTAAATGCGAGGGAGATGGGTTTGTGATGGGTACTTGGTATGTCTTGACTTGAGCGAAGACCTCCCCGGCAACGGCGCCAGAAATCCTTCTTGCTATGTCTTGAGCTTGTGTTGGTTTTCCTCGAAGAGGAGAGGGTGATGCAGCAATAGTAGCGTAAGTATTTCCCTCAGTTTTTGAGAACCAAGGTATCAATCCAGTAGGAGGCTCCTCAAAAGTCCCACGCACCTACACAAACAAACAAAGAACTCGCAACCAACGCAATAAAGGGGTTGTCAATCCCTTCATGGCCACTTGCGAAAGTGAGATCTAATAAAGATAGTATGATAAGATAAATAGATTTTTGGTATTTTATAATATAGATGCAAAAAGTAAAGATGCAAATAAAAGTAGATTGGAAGCAAATATGATAAGAGATAGACCCGGGGGCCATAGGTTTCACTAGTGGCTTCTCTCAAGATAGCATAAGTATTATGGTGGGTGAACAAATTACTGTTGAGCAATTGATAGAAAACCGAATAATTATGAGGTTATCTAGGCATGATCATGTATATAGGCATCACGTCCGCAACAAGTAGACCGACTCCCGCCTGCATCTACTACTATTACTCCACACATCGACCGACTCCTGCTTGCATCTAGAGTATTATGTTCATAAGAACAGAGTAACGCATTAAGCAAGATGACATGATGTAGAGGGATAAACTCAAGCAATATGATATAAACCCCATCTTTTTATCCTCGATGGCAACAATACAATACATTCCTTGCAACCCTTTCTGTCACTGGGTAAGGACACCGCAAGATTGAACCCAAAGCTAAGCACTTCTCCCATGGCAAGAAAGATCAATCTAGTAGGCCAAACCAAACTGATAATTCGAAGATACTTGCAAAGATAACTCAATCATACATAAAAGAATTCAGAGAAGATTCAAATATTATTCATAGATAAACTTGATCATAAACCCACAATTCATCGGATCTCGACAAACACACCGCAAAAAGAGTTTACATCGAATAGATCTCCACAAGAGAGTGGGAGAACATTGTATTGAGATCCAAAAAGAAAGAAGAAGCCATCTAGCTAATAACTATGGACCCGTAGGTCTGTGGTAAACTACTCACAATTCATCGGAGGGGCTATGGTGTTGACGTAGAAGCCCTCCGTGGTCGATTCCCCCTCCGGTAGAGTGCCGACGAAGGCTCCAAGCTGAGATCTCGCGGATACAGAAGGTTACGGTGGTGGGAATTGTGTTTCGTCTGCCCCTGGATGTTTTTGGGGTACGTAGGCTTATATAGGAGGAAGAAGTATGTCGGTGGATGCCCAAGGGGCCCACGAGATAGGGGGCGCCTTATAGGGGGGGGGGCGCCCTCCTCTCTCGTGGAAGCTTCGGCTACTTGTTTACTTGCACTCCAGGTCCTCTGGATCACGTTCGTTCCAAAAATCACGCTCCCGAAGGTTTCATTCCGTTTGGACTCCATTTGATATTCCTTTTCATCGAAATACTGAAATAGGCAAAAAAAACAGCAATATGGGCTAGGCCTCCGGTTAGTAGGTTAGTCCCAAAAATGATATAGATGTGTGAAATAAAGCCCATAAACATCCAAAAGGGGTAATATAATAGCATGGAACAATCAAAAATTATAGATACGGTGGAGACGTATCAAGGATTATCCTCATTGCTGCACAGAAGAATTACGTCCTGGAAGCACCGCTGGGTGCCAGGCCTGCTGCAGATGTAACTGCAGACGTTGTGAATGTTTGGCAGAGCAAAGCTGATGACTACTCGATAGTTCAGTGTGCCATGCTTTACGGCTTAGAACCGGGACTTCAACAATGTTTTGAACGTCATGGAGCATATGAGATGTTCCAGGAGTTGAAGTTAATATTTCAAGCAAATGCCCGAATTGAGAGATATGAAGTCTCCAATAAGTTCTACAGCTGCAAGATGGAGGAGAATAGTTCTGTCAGTGAACATATACTCAAAATGTCTGGGTATAATAATCACTTGATTCAACTGGGAGTTAATCTTCCGGATGATAGTGTCATTGACAGAATTCTTCAATCACTGCCACCAAGCTACAAGAGCTTCGTGATGAACTATAATATGCAAGGGATGAATAAGACAATTCCCGAGCTAATCGCAATGCTAGAGGCTGCGGAGGTAGAAATCAAGAAGGAGCATCAAGTGTTGATGGTCAACAAGACCACCAGTTTCAAGAAAAAGGGCAAAGGGAAGAAAAAGGGGAACTTCAAGAAGAACAACAAACAAGTTGCTGCTCAAGAAAAGAAACCCAAGTCTGGACCTAAGTCTGAGACTGAGTGCTTCTACTGCAAGCAGACTGGTCACTAGAAGCAGAACTGCTCCAAGTATTTGGCGGATAAGAAGGATGGCAAGGTGAACAAAGGTATATGTGATATACATGTTATTGATGTGTACCTTACTAGAACTCGCAGTAGCACCTGGGTATTTGATACTGGTTCTGTTGCTAATATTTGCAACTCGAAATAGGGACTATGGATTAAGCGAAGACTGGCTAAGGACGAGGTGACGATGCGCGTGGGAAATGGTTCCAAAGTCGATGTGATCGCCGTCGGCACGCTACCTCTACATCTACCTTCGAGATTAGTTTTAGACCTAAATAAATGTTATTTGGTGCTAGCATTGAGCATGAACATTATATCTGGATCTTGTTTGATGCGAGATGGTTATTCATTTAAATCTGAGAATATTGGTTGTTCTATTTATATGAGTAATATCTTTTATGGTCATGCACCCTTGAAGAGTGGTCTATTCGTGTTAAATCTCGATAGTAGTGACACACATATTCATAATGTTGAAGCCAAAAGATGCAGAGTTGATAATGATAGTGCAACTTATTTGTGGCACCGCCGTTTGGGTCATATTGGTGTAAAGCGCATGAAGAAACTCCATACTGATGGACTTTTCGAATCACTTGATTATGAATCACTTGGTACTTGCGAACCATGCCTCGTGGGTAAGATGACTAAAATGCCGTTCTCCAGAACTATGGAGCGAGCAACAGATTTATTGGAAATCATACATACTGATGTATGTGGTCCGATGAATATTGAGGCTCGCGGCGGGTATCGTTATTTTCTCACCTTCACAGATGATTTGAGCAGATATGGGTATATCAACTTAATGAAACATAAGTCTGAAACATTTGAAAAGTTCAAAGAATTTCAGAGTGAAGTGGAAAATCATCGTAACAAGGAAATAAAGTTTCTACGATCTGATCGTGGAGGAGAATATTTGAGTTACGAGTTTGGTCTACATTTGAAACAATGTGGAATAGTTTCGCAACTCACGCCACCTGGAACACCACAGCGTAATGGTGTGTCCGAACGTTGTAATCGTACTTTACTAGATATGGTACGATCTATGATGTCTCTTACTGATTTACCGCTATCGTTTTGGGGTTATGCTTTAGAGACGGCTGCATTCACGTTAAATAGGGCACTGAGGGAGTCCTGGACTAGGGGGTGTCCGGACAGCCGGACTATCATCGTCCGTCGGACTCCAAGACTACGAAGATACAAGATTGAAGACTCCGTCCCGTGTCCGGATGGGACTTTCCTTGGCGTGGAAGGCAAGCTTGGCGATACAGATATGTAGATCTCCTACCATTGTAACCGACTCTGTGTAACCCTAGCCCTCTCCGTGTCTATATAAACCGGAGGGTTTTAGTCCGTAGGACACAACAACCATTACAACAATCATACCATAGGCTAGCTTCTAGGGTTTAGCCTCCTTGATCTCGTGGTAGATCCACTCTTGTACTACCCATATCATCAATATCAATCAAGCAGGAGTAGGGTTTTACCTCCATCGAGAGGGCCCGAACCTGGGTAAAAACATCGTGTCCCTTGTCTCCTGTTACCATCTGCCTAGACGCACAGTTCGGGACCCCCTACCCGAGATCCGCCGGTTTTGACACCGACATTGGTGCTTTCATTGAGAGTTCCTCTGTGTCGTCACCAATAGGCTCGATGGCTTATTCAATCAACAACAACGCCGTCCAGGGTGAGACTTTTCTCCCCGGACAGATCTTCGTATTCGGCGGCTTCGCACTGCGGGCCAACTCACTTGGCCATCTGGAGCAGATCGAAAGCTACGCCCCTGGCCGTCAGGTCAGATTTGGAAGCCTAAACTTCACGGCGGACATCCGCGGAGACTTGATCTTCGATGGATCCGATCCGCAGCCGAGCGTGCCGCACTGTCGCGATGGGCATGATCTAGCTCTGCCGCCGGACAGTGCCTGGGAGGCCGCACATGAATCCGCTCCGACCCATAGTTCGGAGCCGATCACGCAGATCGAGGACGAGTGGCTGGACACCGCCTCGGGAGCCGCAACATCCGCGGCGATGGAGCCGAACACTGACCTTGTCCCCTATAAAGCTCGTGACTCCGAGGTGCCGGACTCCCTGCCGGACTCCGAACCTCCTGCGCCCTTGCCAATCGAATCCGATTGGGCGCCGATCATGGAGTTCACCGCTGTTGACATCTTTCAGCACTCGCCCTTTGGCGACACTCTAAATT